>CAKJTW010000011.1:41396875-42142500 GCA_917880005.1 Nanger dama
GGGAACAAACATCTATATTCTTTCTGAGTGAAAATATTAGTTTCTCAGTCATGTCCAACTCTTTGTGACCCCATGGACTGTGGCCCGCCAGGCTTCTCTCTTCATGGAATACTCCAGGCAAGAATACAGGAATGGTCTGCCCATTCCCTTCTCTAGGGATCTTCCCAACCCAGAGATTGAACCCAAGTCTTCCACACCGTAGGCAGATTATTTATTCTCTGAACCACCAGGGAAGCCCCTTTCATTCTAAGGGCCCACTGAAATGACAGAAAATTGAAAATGACAAGTTTATCAAAGTCTTAGAAAAGGCATCAACAGCAGACCAGAAAGTATGAAAAACTCCTGGATGACTGAAAACAGATGAGATAAAATTGATGGAGAAAACATAACAGCCCCTAAAATTAAAGGTAACTGGAACCCTTTAAAGAGAGAAGTTTTACTGATACAAAATTACTTTTCCTTCTCTAAACATCTAACCAGTTTTTCAAGTGCACCATACTTACGTAAGTGTTCATTATAAGTGTTTTTAAAAACTGCTTTAAAAAATACGAGTTAAAGAACAGAATAACATTATATACCTTTACAATTTAAAAATTAACAAGAAAAATCAAGACGTGAGAAAGCAAAAGGAAGTATAAATTCAAAAACACATCTTTCCTAATGGAGAGTCAACACTCTTATCTAAAACTAATAATTAAATAAAAAGCAAAGCAAAAAAAAAAAAAAACCTGAATTTAAAAATAGTCAAAGGACTTGAACAGACACTTCTCCAAAGAGTATATAGAAATGCCAACAAGCTTAAGAAAAAATGTTTATCATCACTAATTATCAGAAAAATGCAAATCAAAACTATAATGACAGGGCAGAAATTAACACAACAAGCTATATTGTAAATCAACTACACACCAATAGGAAAAAAAAAACAATAAAATGTCACCTCATATCCATCAGGATGGCTACTATCAAAAACCTAGGATAACAAGTGTAATCAACGATGTGGAGAAACTGGTGCCCTGTGTACTATTGGTGGGAATGTAAAATGGTACAGCAGCTATAGCAACCAGTATGGATGTTCCTCAAAAATTTTAAAAGTATTTCCATATGATCCAGCAATTCTACTTCTGGCTACATATATCCAAAAGAACTGAAAGCAGGGGATCCAACAGATATCTGTACACCCACATTCACAGCAGCGTTATTCACAACGGCCAAAAGGCGGAGGCAGCCCAAGTGTTCACTGACAGATGAATACATAAACTAAATGTGATATACAAACACAAAGCAGTACTATTCAGCCTTCAAAAGAAAGTAAATTCTCATACATGCTACAATATGAATGAATCTTGAAGGTGAAATAAGCCAGTCACCGAAAGACAAATACTGTGTGACTCCATGTATATGAAGTATCTAAGTACTAAGGACTAAGGATTCTCTCAGTCGTGTCCAACTCTTTGCGACCCCGTGGACTGTAGCTCACCAGGCTCCTCAGTCCATGGGATTCTCCAGGCAAGAGTACTCGAATGGGTTGCCGTTTCCTTCTCCAGGGGATCTTCCCAACCCAGGGATCAAACCCAGGTCTCCCGCACTGCAGGCAGACGCCTTAACCTCTGAGCCACTAGGAGTCAAATTCATAGAAACAGAAAACAGAATAGTAGTTGCCAGGGGTTGGGGGTTGCAGGAGGATGGAAGAATTGTTAATATGTAACTTCAGTTTTGCAAAATGAAAAAGGTCTGGAGATTGGACACATAACAATGTGAATATAGTTAACACTACTCAACTGTACACTTAAAAATGGTTAAGATAGTCAATTTAAAACATTTTACTATAATTATAAATAAAAGAAAAAGCAGGAGGAGGTATATTATGCAAGCTAACATGTAACCACAAGAAAAACTAAAAATTGCGAAGAGAGGAGGCAGTGAAAAAGTGCTAAATTCCTCATCTTTCATACCGATCAACAGATATAATAAAAAGAAAGCAAAATTGTAATAGCAGTTAAATCTTGGTGGTGGAACTGGGGATTAGGAGGAGACAAGAGATAGAAGAGGTACTTTGTAAATATTGAAACCCTTTTGAATGGCATAGATTATTAATTTTTCTACCATGTAAAGGTATGATTTTATGATACATGTTACTCTATAATAAAATAAATATAAATAAAATATAAAACAAATTTTAAATTACTGTTATACATAAATAAAATTATTGTTCTAATTATTTTTAGAATTTGTATTTTAAAAAGAAAATTAAAGCAGAAAATAATTCCTTCCTCTAGCGACATTAAAAGGCAACTTGCTTACCTTAAAGCAATCTTTCTTTCAAATTATCTCCCAGGTTACTAGTATGAGGGGGTGAGGATTGGGAGAATATATTTTAGAACTAAATCAGAAGAGAAGAAAAGGCTTCCGCTGAACTTCCCTGGCTAAGAATAAGTGTGACATTATCTCTTTGAATGCAAAGAGAAGAAATTAGTATGATCAGACGTCATCAAAATATGAGTTTCTTATTAAGGTCCAGTTCAGTTCAGTCTCTCAGCTGTGTCCAACTCTTTGCAACCCCATGAATCGCAGCACACCAGGCCTCCCTGTCCATCACCAACTCCCGGAGTTCACTGACTCACATCCATCGAGTCAGTGATGCCATCCAGCCATCTCATCCTCTGTTGTCCCCTTCTCCTCCTGCCCCCAATCCCTCCCAGCATCAGAGTCTTTTCCAATGAGTCAACTTTTCGCATGAGGTGGCCAAAGTACTGGAGTTTCAGCTTCAGCATCATTCTCTCCAAAGCAATTCCAGGGCTGATCTTCAGAATGGACTGGTTGGATCTCCTTGCAGTCCCAGGGACTCTCAAGAGTCTTCTCCAACACCACAGTTCAAAAGCATCAATTCTTCTGTGCTCAGCTTTCTTCACAGTCCAACTCTCACATCCATACATGACCACTGGAAAAACCATAGCCTTGACTAGACGGACCTCTGTTGGCAAAGTAACGTCTTTGCTTTTCAACATGCTATCTAGGTTGGTCATAACTTTCCTTCCAAGGAGTACGCGTCTTTTAATTTCATGGCTGCGGTCACCATCTGCAGTGATTTTGGAGTCCCAAAAATAAAGTCTGACACGGTTTCCACTGTTTTCCCATCTATTTCCCATGAAGTGATGGGACCAGATGCCATGATCTTCGTTTTCTGAATGTTGAGCTTTAAGCCAACTTTTTCACTCTCCTCTTTCACTTTCATCACGAGGCTTTTTAGTTCCTCTTCACTTTCTGCCATAGGGTGGTGTCATCTGCATATCTGAGGTTATTGATATATTAAGGTCCACTCATAGTTAAAATTAACACTATGGAAGCATATTTGTAAATAATACAGATTTTTCAGAAACTTATTTTTCAACAGCTGTAAAATATTTACCAGAATGTGCAAATATTTTTAAAACATGCTTTAAAAATCCTTTAGAAATCATAAGTACATACATCCTAAAGAGACTCAGTGAAGCAGTCAGGCTTTATCAACTGCCACTCCTTAAGTTCCAGGAACTAAAACCTTTAAGGGACTTTTTTTTTATAAATACTCCTCTAAGTAATTGGGTAAGCACCATGTTCATATATCCCACAATCACCAGATCCTTATTATAGTACCAAAACTAAAACTAAACTGCAAAATAAAGATATTACTTCTAAGGTACAAAACAAATTATCCATGGAAGACTTTTTTTTCCCTGGTTTTAACTTCAGTGTTGGCATAAATTAGCTTACCACTGGTCTTCAACAATACAGTCTGCTTCACCACAAAGATGCCCCAAATGGTAAATTTAGATATAGTGTTAGCTGAATTTAAAAAAGAAAAGAAAAAAAGCATTTTTAACTGTGCTTCCCCAGTCAAACAGTTTTAAGCATTCATTATGTTCCTATCTTCTAAAATAAAGAATCTAAAGCTTTTCCTTAGGACTAACTGCTTTAAAAAAAAAAAAAAATCAAAAAAAAAAAAAAACCATATTCAGTCCTTTCACTATTTCAACATAGGTTTTTTCCTAAATTAAATATAGCAGAATCAGAAAAAATTTTTACTTGTGTTCACCAATATAACAGATTTAGGCACGATTATCCATGGATGTAATACCACTGGGTGAAAGGTGGTGAGGAAATATTTGTACATTCTCAAAGTATCATCCCTCAAATTAATTGTTAATTATAAGAAAGCCATAATGCAACATCTATATTTTAATAGTCAAGGAGATAGAAAAGAACTATGAAATATGAATTTGACAATAAAGAAAAAGTAATCTCAAAAAGGCCCATCAATATATTAACAGGGCAAAGGAAACTTCTCTGAAAAGTAAGACTCAACTTTGTATTGTGGTTACTAAGCCTCAGTATTATCATCCATAAAATAGAAATGATATCTACTTCTCAATATTGTTTAAAAAAAAAAGTTAGCGTTTTTGACAATTGTATTTGTAAAAATTTAAAAGACCGATAAGATATAATGGAATCATAAAGAAAAATGCTTCATTTGTACACTGTTATTGGGAATGTCAATTGATAAATTTTTGGAGGACAATATCAAGTTTTAAAATAGGCATATCTTCAATCATGCAAGAATATATATTAAATATAAGGATATTCCTTCAACATGACTTGACAGAGCAATTTAATGAAAATTCATCAACCAGAAAAAAAAGGTTATATAAATTATGGTGTAACAATAGTATGCAACACTATGTGCCAATTATACAGAAACAGGCAGACTGCTCTGTCTATATGTATCTACCTGTTTATCTGTCTATCCTGACATGGAAAAATGATCATGAATGGAAAAACTCAAGTTAAAGAAACACATATAAACACATGAACACATTTATAGGAAAAATAAATGTGTGTGTATATGTATACATATAATATATTGATATGATGTAGAATATCCCCAACTGTTAACAATGCCCCTCCTAGGAAGTGAGGGTGAGAGGTTATGGGGAAACTTTCTACTTTATATATTTCTGTATTTTAAAAATTAACTCTGGTGCCTTGTCTTAATGATCTGTAGTCGGCTGCTGGTGGCATTTTTGTTCCTATCATTGTTCCCAGCCATGTTCCTACATAGGTTAGCTGTCTGTCATGTACAGTGCTGGGGACACAGAGCAGGCACGCAAGAAACAGCTGTTCAATTGCTTCTGGACATTTCCACCTGGATGCCCCCAAAGCAAATTTTGATTACTTCTTCCAGGGAATTAATTACCTTCTCTAATAAATCTCTTCTTTCTCTATTCCCTAGTCTACCCAAATGAGAAAATCCAAGTCAGATTCAGACCCTCTCTCTTCTCCACAAGCAATCACTCTCTAATTCATAATGATTCCACCCCCTGAAATCACCTCTGAATCCACATCCTCTTTTCCATCTCAGAATCTCTCACCTGGACTCCTTCCAAAGCCTCCAGATAAAGTTTCATCCATTGCTCATTCATCTACTACACTGGTTCCAAGAATGATCTTTCTAAAATAAAAATCTAAATCATGCATCCCTTAAAATCTTCACCAGTGAGAAATAATCTGAAGTCCAAAGTATGATATTCAAGTCTTCCTCATCCGTTGCCTGTAACCTTCTTACTAGCTCACTTCTTATTGGTGCCCAGTATACACTTTATGCCCTAATGAGGAAAGACTATGGGACTAACAACTAAACCCATCTTAACTCCCCAAGCATATCATGCAGCTGTGCAATGCCTGGAATGACCTCCCACCCAACATCGTAGTCCACCAGACAAACAAACTTATCCTTTAATAGCCTCAAACACCGCATCCTCTAGGAGGGCTTCCCTCAACCCAAACTCCTCCCCAAGAGCCATCTGTACAATAAACACACACAGAGACACACACACACACCACTTTACGAACTTTTTAAAGTCTTTTCTCCTACAAGTCTCTTGGTTCCTCAGAGGCAGAGCCTTATACCCACCTCGCTATCCTCTGTGACCACTCTGGTACCATGTACCTGGCTTAGAGTACTTGTTCAACAGTACTTATTAAACTGAGTTGAAACACACTGTGGTAAAATGTGAAATCCTAAACAAGATTGGGTTTTCTAAAATCTGTGTTTTGATTAGGCTCATTTGAACCATGAAAGAAACAAACACTCAAGTAATCTTAGAAAGAGGTCCAGGAGCTGTATTAGAAAGCTATCAAGAAACATTGCTTTTTTCCTCTCATTTCCTCAGCCCTTCAGTATGCACATGGCGGTCCTGGCCTCACCAGCCTCTCTGGTAACTCTTCAGCTTCAGTCCTTGCTGCTGACAAGCAGTTTATCTCCACATTATCTAATCCAAATTTCTGAGAGGGTTGTTTTGGGTTTGGCAGCAGGCCACCATGCCCTTTCTCTCTCTCTGGTGAAGCTATGGATCTGCTGCCTCTGCTCAGGTGCGGGCCAGACAGTCTAGGACCAATAACCGACCTTCCCCTAACTTTCAACTCAATATATCATTCTTATTTCCTTAGAACCCATACTGGAAGTATATCTCTAAAATTGTTTTGTAATACTTTTAAAAACACATCTTGCCAAGACTTGTCCACAGTGAGAAAATCCTGCATACTTCATCACTGAACCAGCTATACTTTCCAAATATGTAAGGAGCTCATCCCATTTTGTTTGCAGTTGTGCACTGAAACAATCCTCTGGATTCATAACTGCTCATCAGCGGTGGTTTACAAAGCTTTTCGCAAAATTTCTCTTATGTTTATTATGCAAGGAAATAAGTAGTCCAGATATTTTTACCCCGTAATATCCAGTAACTTTATATAAGGATAGCACACACAATGGCAATCTACCACTAACCCACAAAACCTGTTTCTCCTCCTCCAAACTAACAGTAGGTAATGATTGAAGAAAGGCAGGCTACTCAGTGACAAGCTCAAGGAAAGAGGAGTACAGACCAGGAGACAGGCACTCTTAGGTGGTATCCAATAAACTCACATTCTCAGGGCTATTAATCTTCTGCTTAAAAACTAGGAAAGGGCTAATTAAATATCTTTTATATCTGGGGAGACAGCACAGTTGCACTAAGAACAAATTTAACAACATGAGAACACTAAACATCGTTGAAAGGGGCAGCAATTCATTCACTGAAAAATCTGCTTATTCCTAGATTTCAGTAGCCACTGGAAATAAATTTTGTTAGAAGGGGATAAGGGAAAAACTCTCCCATAACAGCCGTTCTGATGATGTGAAAGAAAAGAAATTTTTCAAATGCAGATTGTCCTCACATTTCTTGACAGTAAGGGAAGAATTTTCTATTTAAAAATCAGGCAGGTGTTCTAGACACCCAACCTGTTTATTTAACTATCCTCATTGGTGACTCATTTTAGTTTCATCTGTAGTAATGAGCAGCTGACTACACAATATAATAACCATCAGTTTGGGCTATTGTTAATAAACATATAATCTTAACAGATCTAATTTCAGAGGTCAGAAATTGGAACAATTTGGAGTGCTGATGTTGTCTTCAAATGAGGCTTGACGTAAAGGCACTATTAGAAAGCTTTCATTGAATGAAGGCACTAAAAGGCAAGAGGTTGATTCACTACTAATCAAAATTCATAGGTTTTTAAAAACAAGCAAAAAATGTTAAACTGAGTGTCTTGTAGACATTTTAGTCAAGCATTAATAGGGTTATAAGTCTTTATCCTCCTTTAAAAAAAATTATAATTAGAGCAGTACCTAAAGTAGAGCAGACTTAGATTTCTTTGCAAAGGAGAAGCTTACAATGATTTTTAATTTGTATACTTGTGAGGCCTATTTGGGCCTGTATGGTATCAGTGGTAAAACATCAGCTTGTCAAGGCAGGATGGTTCGATCCCTGGGTAGGAAAGATCCCCTGAGGAGGGAAATGGCAAACAGTATTCTTGCCTGGAAAATTCCATGGACAGAGGAACCTGGTGGGCTACTATCCACGGGGTCGCAAAGAGTCCAACACAACTGAGCAATTAAGCACGAGGCCTATTTGCAATTGTCAAACTAATAAAAACAGGGAAAAAAAAGAAGCAGTATTTTCCTGTTTCATAGTTGGAATCATTGAAAACTACCTAAATTTAATGTTAAGAATCAAAAAGTAAACCGGTGAACTAAAAATAATAGTTTAACAATAAAAACTGAGAGGCATAGGGGAGCAAGGAAGCAGAGTGTAGGGTGCACCCAGTTTCTCATTCTTCAGAGGAAGGGATCATTAGATACCATCTAAAGTTGATAAATCACAAAACGGAAGTATAAAACTTTAAAATAAGAAATAAAGGCAATCTCCAGAAGAACTAGAAATGAACTATCAATAATAGTTAACTCCTGAAGTTGGGAGGACTGGATGGGGAACACTTTTCATTTTATCAATTATAGTTAACTTGAGTTTGGAAGGACTGAATGGGGAACACTTTTCATTTTATATTTTTGAACAATTTGCCTGTTCCTACTGTGTCTGTGTGTGCGTGTGTGTGTGCATGTGAATCTAGCTTTTTAAAACTCAATAATCAGACACTATAAAAAAAAAATGTACTATATTTCACTCTCTGTACCTAACAACTCATAGGCTGTCAACTTTATAAAAGAGAGCAGATTCTAAAGTGAAATATCTCATCTGTCAAATTAAAGATAAAGTAAAGGAAACAAAGCATTTTTTTTCCAGTGCAAAGTACAGAGCTATTGTTTTCAAATCAAGACTTCCTTGATCAATTTAAGCAAAACCACTGTTATTGTCCAAAATAACTCCTTTAACTACTTCTGAACACAGTCAAGCTAATAAACAGAGCCCCAGGCTTCACTGTAGCAAACAAAATAATAAATCCTTTTATCAAATCAGTAAGACACATAGGAGCTTATATTTTCTTGAAATCAAAACAAGGGAGGCATTTTGAAAGTTTGCTATCTTCACTGATCCTCTCAGGAATGTAAAAGTATGCACTGCATTTTCAAACCTCCTGGTGCTTTTTTTTTTTTTTAAGCAATTTACTTCTGCTTGGACAAGCAGTTAAGACAGGCCACAGAAGTTGGGTTTTCTCTTAGCCCTCAGTTTCAAACCTTTTTGCTCACACTAACAGTTCACCTTTCTAATGTTCCTAAATGTAATTATCTCAAAAAAATTTCACACAGCAACTGAATTCAAAGGAAGGGGGACACTTCAGATTACTGATTATGGAATATGATTTAATACTGTGATTTTAGGACTGGGTTATTTTTGGTAACCACAGTAGTTGTAACTTAGGTGATAATATGAGTAAAGATCACAGATTTTAAAACTGCTTACTCTCACCCTCTTCTCTTCTTGCAGTTATCTCACCTTATCGGAAAAGACTTAGAGCAATACTGACAAAGAAGAGTTCAAGAATTTTAATTTACACATACACAACCTAACCTAGGCGAGACCTAGTACCTAATGCATATCCCTGAAAACACATCAACTTTACTCAACTATAACCCCTACGTCTAATATACTGGCAGCCTGATCATATTCCTGATACATGTCGGGAACTCTTCTATACCAAGACAAATCTGACTTAGAAAACCAGAGGCTATAGGCCTGCTGGTAATCAAAAGCGTCAGCAAATGGAAGCAATCGCGTCTTTAAAACCTAATAGTAAACTTAGTTAACTAAGGCATCACTCAGAATCAACCTTCAACCCCCAATACATCCAGACTTAAAACACGTAAAGCTCTTTGTAAATCTTAGTAGGCGAGTCTCCCAAACCCACCAGGGGGACCTACTTACTCCAAGGCTCCTCCCCGGACCCTACTCAGGATTCTCAGCCGTGCAGTTCCAGAGCGTCCAGCACCACCACCGGATGGGGGTGTCCCCCACGGTGTTCCTCCCCCGACCACTCGGTCATCCATCCCAAGTCCCCCGACTAGCCCGCCCAAACCATTCCTCCCACATCTCCAGCACCACATTCGCCCCTCCTCCAGGCCAAGCCGAGCTGGTCTTTCCCCACCCCTGCCACCCCCACCGCAGAACACTCACCCGCGGTAGTAGGCTTTCACCCGGACCTGGTGAGAGTGGTCCCCAATGCCGCCGCCTGCGATCGGGTGAGACATGGTACTGCTGTCTCTCTGGGTCGGCATCTCCTTATTCCCCCGCCTCGCCGGAGGCCGAGGGTGCGGGGGGGCGCGCCGGGCGCCGCAGGGGACTCCGCAGCTCGAGACTCTCGCGGAGCCGCGGCTGCCCTTTCGCCTACCTGTCGTCCCCGCCCGCGGCGCGGACCCGAGTGTCGCCTCGCCCGGGCAGCCGGAACCGCACGGCTCCTCCCACCGCCGGCGGCCGACTCTGCCTCTACGGCAGCCCGGGCCCTGCACGCCTCCCGCCTCCGTCCCTCCCACCTCGCTCGCTCCAAAGGCCCACATTCCGGGGGAGGGCGGGTGCAACCATTGATCCAAATCAAGGAGCCTCAGTGTCCGGCTGAACCATTCTTAGGGGAGCAAGGCAAAGGGGAGGGAGGATGGGGGGGTGCTGAACATCATATCAGATTCCCCGGCAGGGGGCCTTTTGTGGGAGCTGTAACTGAGAGAATGTGAAGATTAAAATAACTATACTTCTGTAAAAAGCCCTCCCCTACGAATATGGTTGGAGACAAGTGCTGCGGCATCTCACCCCAGTTTCCTAACTTGGTCGCGTCCGCGGTCAGCCGACTGGGGACTCGGGGAAGATTTGGAGTGCGCGTTTCTGGGATTTGGAGTCCCCGTGGAATTCTGGGACTTGAGATTCCTTACAAGTAGAGAGCCCCGCCTTCTCGCTGTCTGTCTCCGGCTCGTGCCCCAGGAGACTTTGGCGTGCAAATCCTGAATCCACCTTGGGCATCCGAGGACATTGGAAATGACTGGGATTCGTCACAGTCTAGACTTTCTTCTCTGCTGAATTCTCCTTCCAATTGCATAAATCATCTCAACTATACAGTACCTTTTGGGGAAAGAATTTGATTAAGGGCTCAGGATAGCGTCTTTTCGGAGAAGGCAATGGCAACCCACTCCAGTGTTCTTGTCTGGAGAATCCCAGGGACGGCAGATCCTGGTGGGCTGCCGTCCATGGGGTCGCACAGAGTCGGACACGACTCAAGCGACTTAGCAGCAGCAGCAGCAGCATAGCGTCTTTTATGGAAAGAATGTAGTATAATATATGTAACAAATGTAATAATAAATGTAATGAAGAAACTCAGTTAGAAGGTATGATGGAAGACTTGACTTTTCTTCCTTCTGCTGCCCCCATATCTTGGCCCTTGTATATTGCCCTTGCATGGAGCAGGTGCACAATGAATATTTAGCCGATCAGTCAAGCCAAACAACTAGCCATGCATCATCATTTATTTATTTATGGCTGCACTGGGTCTTTGTTGCTGCATGGGGGCTTTCTGTAGTTGCAGCAAGCAGGGGCTACTCCTCGTTGAGGTGTGATGGCTTTTCACTGCTGTGGCTTCTCTTGCTGCAGAGCAGTGGCTCTGGAGTGCAGAGCGATGGCTCTGGCTCTTATTGCTCCCTCTGTCTGTGGGATCTTCCTGGACCAGGGATTGAACTGTGTGCTCCGCATTGGTAGGCAGATTCTTAACCGTTAGACCAACCACTAGGGAAGCCTACATCAGCATTTTTTAACATCATTAAAACATTGTTAACATCGACTGTTGTTCATAGTTGCTTTGCCAACTTACATTCCCATCCTAATATTATTTTTATTATTCATTGCTAGTGTACAGAAATACAAATCGATTTGGTATATATCTGAATCCTGGGTTGGATTGCTGAATTCATTCATTAGTTCTAATAGTATTTTGATGAACTCATTAGAATTTCCTTTCTACAAGATTATGCCATTTTAGAATACAAATATACTTACATCTCCCTTTCCAATCTGTATATCTTTTATTTTTCTTGTCCTGTATTATGTTGAATAAAGATAAGTATGTGAACATTCTTGTCTTATTCTCAGACTTCTGTGGATTGTTTTCAGTCTTTCACCATTAGATGTGATTATTGCTCTGGATTTTTTTGTAGATGCCCTGTATCAGGTTAAGGAAGTTCCATTCTATTCCTGATTTTTTTGCCTATTTTTATTATGAAGAGTGTTGGGTTTTGTTTAGTGCTTATTCTATGTCTATTGAGATTATGATGTGATTATTGCTCTGGATTTTTTTGTAGATGCCCTGTATCAGGTTAAGGAAGTTCCATTCTATTCCTAATTTTTTTGCCTATTTTTATTATGAAGAGTGTTGGGTTTTGTTTAGTGCTTATTCTATGTCTATTGAGATTATCATGTAGTTTTGTGCTTTATTCTATTGATGTTACACTAACTTTGGGTTGTAAGTCAGTCTTGCATTCCTGGGAAAAATCCCTCTTGGTTATGACGTATCCTTTTTATATTGTATGTTGCTAGATTCAGTTTGCTAATATTTTGTTGAAGAATTTTGAATCTACTCTGGCTGTGTTGGGTGTTTATTAATGTGTGCAGCCTTTCTCTAGTTGCACCGAACGGGCTTCACATTGCAGTGGCTTCTCTTATTGCGAAGCACAGGCACTAAATGCATGGTCTTCGGTGGTTGTGCCTGAGCTCAGTAGTCAAGTAGGCTCGTGGGCTCTAGAGCAGAGGCTCACTAGCTGTGGTGCATAGGCTTAGTTGTCCTGAGACATGTGAGATCTTCCCAGACCAAGGATCAAACCTGTGTCCCCTGCCTTGGCAGGCAGATTCTTACTACTGAGCCACCAGGGAAGACCCCTTTTAGTTTTTAAAATGTATTTATAACTGCTGCTTTGAAGTCTTTGTCTGCTATGTCTTATATCCATGTCCTTTCAAAGACAGTTTCGGTGTGTATGGGTCCCATTGCCTGTTTCTTTGTATGTCTCATGTTCGTTTTGTTGTTGTTACAAACTGTACCTTTCCACTGTGGCAACTCTGAAGACTGATCCAAACCGGCTCCTTGGCGGCTGTGGTTATTTGCTTGTTTGAGTCGACCAGACTAGGTTACTAGAGTCTGTTTCCTCCACAGTGTACAGCCTCTAGTGTCTCTCCTCAGAGGGTATAGGTTTGGCGTGCACACTGTCACCCCGACCCCTGGCCCCTCCCTGGGGGATGACAGTGATTTTAGTCTGCATCTCTTTGACTGTCTCTTCTCCTCAACTCCCTATCAAGCTTTTGGCTGGGGTTTAGCTCCCAGATGTTAGCCTCTGCTAATTGGCCACTGATTGCTCCAGTGTTTTTGACAATGCCTTGGGGCATAAAATTGTTTCATAGTCTGATCCAATGGTTGTTTTTTTATTTATGATTTCTACCAGTTAGGGTTGTTGCACTGGGGAGAATGTAAGGGAGCTACTCATGTGTCCATTCTGGAAGTGCTATGACATTAACTTTTAAAGTCAATTTGATGTAATTAAAATTAGATAAAGCACACACAGTTAAACATATAGGATGATCAGGGTGTAGAGGTTATGTCATTTTTAGTAACAGAATATGAGACACTATCTCTTGTTTAAAGAAAATGGGACTCTGTAAAAGGGTTTAAAAGGAACCTAGCATCACGTTAATCATATCTTTAGGGAAATTTGGCTCCCTTTCTACAGATTGAGCTAGCAAGAAAATGTCTAATCAGAATAGGTAGACTTGTATATTCAATCTTTTTTTTTTAAATTAAAGGATAATTGTTTTACAGTATTGTGCTGGCCTCTGCCATATAGCCGTGAATCAAACACAGGTATACATATGTCCCCTCCCTCCTGATCCCCTCCCACCTCCACCCCATCCCACCCCTCTAGGTTGTCACAGAGCACTGGGTTGAGCTCCCTGTGTCACACAGAAAATTCCTACTTGATATCTATTTTTAAAATGGTAATGTCTATGTTTCCATATTACATTATTCTCTATTCTATTCTATTATTCTATACAGATTGAAGTAAGTCATAAAGAGAAAGGCAAATATTGTATATAACGCATGTGTGTGGAATTTAGAAAGATGGTACTGATGAACCTATTTGCAAAGCAGCAGTGGAGATGCGGACCCAGAGAGCAGACTCCTATTCAATCTTAACCAGCCCCACCAGTGTGCTCTGAAGCCAAAATCAAATATGAAGATTTGTGTGCCATGTTCTTTATGTCAGGTGATACATCCTGCTGCTGAATCTTTGATTTCTGTTTCTCAACTGAGAATCATATGATCCAAAATGGAAAGTCAACGGTAGACATTCTGAAAAAGCCTCTGACAGTCCTTTTTCTTTCTGTTGTATTGAGGTGGCCAAAAAGGTTGTTCAGAACGAACTTTTGACCAACCACTACTTAAAATGGTGCTTATTAACACCTGCAGTTTTGAAAACCTGCTTTCCTTAACTTACCATTCTTTAGTGGTTTTACTAAGTAAGTGAGAATATCACTAAAAGGAGAGAAAAGTGTTTAAACTGCAAGTCCTGACCATTGGGACACTTTATGACCCGTAGAGATAAGTATTGGGCTGAATGAGCTGAATGATACCTACTTTTGGCTTACTACAATTACTTTAATTGAAAAAAATTAATTAATGCTCAAATCCCTCAGCTTAAGGGATTTAAAATATTTTGTCCAACATTCTCTCATTTTGTCATTATCAGAATGCTTGTCCATATGTCCAGAAATAACCTGCTGGAAAAATAAATGACAGACACAGGTGCTATGTAACTGTGTCTTAATAGTATCACATTAATTGTTTTACTTGACCTTGAAGAGCAGAAGCCATGACCCAAACTCCTGATTGGAGTCCTGACAGCTGAAGTTAGTGACAGAGTTTAGTTTGTATTCTGTTAATTAACTTTACTGAATTAGCATAGATAGCAAACAATACCCCCATGACTCCCCTTCTCCCTTCTTTCTCTTATACCCTTTCATTGCCCTCTTGACATCGCTGGCTTTATCTGGGTACTCCCTTCTCTCCAGCCACATACATTTATTTCCACTGCCCTTCCCTAGTCTCACTCCCACACTACAGATAATGACATATAACAGTTTGAGCCTTATTTGTTTTGCCTGAAATAAAATGACTTTGTTAATGATCTATCAATGGAGAGTCCCACGAAGCAGAGGAGTCGGCAAAATAAATGACTAAATGAGATAAAACCAAACATGTACTTAATGAAAGTTACTGAATAGCCAAAGAGGTCTGAGAAATAACATAATTAACTCCTGTGGGGTTTACTGGTGCAGGCATTATGCTCTCTCCTTCTTTTTAAGAAAGTTACAATCCAGATAGGATATCAGGACATATACCAATGAAGAGAAGAACAAGGCAGATGGGAAACTCTGCACCAGTAAGATACAAAGAATGATTACAACAGCTCTTGAGTGCTACCTCGTCTTCTTCAGGAACCAGAAGAATCCACTTGTGTCTGGCTTGACTGGACAGCACAAACTTGACTTGTAAATGACAGGTTGAAAAAGCCTCCATCAAAAAAAAAAAAAAAGACATACAAACTTTTGGGACTTCCCTGGTGGTCCAGTGGCTAGAACTCTGTGCTTCCAGTGCAGGGGATCCAGGTTCAATCCTGGTCAGGGAACTAAATCCCACATGTTGCAACTAAGACTTGACTGCAACTGCAGTCAAATAAATACTGGAAAAAATTTTAACAACAAAAACATACAGCCTTCTTTTAGAAGTATCAGTTTAATGTTGGCATACCAAGTATGCTGTCCCTAAAAATAATCAACTATTAAATGTAAGCTACCCTCCAATTTGAAAAGGCAAACCTGTTTTTGAGGATGGCATTTTCAACTGAAAATGTAAATTTACCTAATAAATTCTTCCCACTCCAGCAGCTCAGCATCCCAGCACTGGCTTCCTTCAATAACCGAGTTCTGTCTCACAGTCTCTGGAGTAAATTCCTCTCCCCTACAAGGTTGCCAACCCCTCTCCCCTCTCACAGAGGACTAGCTCATTTTCTCTACCACCTCCACCTATTTCCCACTGGACTCAGATCTTTTCATATCAAATTTCTGCTGACCTTGAATTAAACCACATCCTATTTTGGTCCACATAGAAATCAAGGGAAAAAGCAGAGCTCATGGCCTGTAATGATTTTGGGCTGCTTAATCCCATGCACAATGTCACAGGGAACAGCACTTCAGAGATAAAGCTGCCTGTTAGCTTACCTTCACACTGTGCTTATCACCCTGAGACTTAGGCATGAGGTATTTTACTGAATTGGTATGGTTTCCCATCCTGGATAATAACAAATTATGAATCACCCCATGTTATTCTTCACTCAGTCGTGTCTGACTCTTTGTGACTCCATGGACTGCAGCACTCCAGGCTTCTCTGTCCTTCACTATCTCCTGCAGTTTGCTCAGACTCATGTCCATTGAGTCAGTGATGCCATCAAACCATCGCATCCTCTGTTAGCCTTCTCTCCTCCTGGTCTCAATCTTTCCCAGCATCGAAGTCTTTTCCAATGAGCTGGCTCTTCACATCACGTGGACAAAGTATCAGAGCTTCAGCTTCAGCATCAGTCCTTTCAGTGAATATTCAGAGTTGATTTCCTTTAGGATTGACTGGTTTTATCTCCTTGCTGTCCAAGGGATTCTCTAGAGTCTTCTCCAGCACCACAGTTCGAAAGCATGGGTTCTTCAGCACTCAGCCTTTTTTATGGTCCAACTCTCACATCTGTACATGACTACTGGAAAAACTAGAGCTTTGACTAGATAGACCTTTGTTGGCAAAGTGATGTCTCTGCTTTTTAATATGCTGTCTAGGTTTGTCACAGCTTTTCTTCCAAGGAGCAAGCATCTTTTAATTTCATGGCTGCAATCACCATCCACAGTGATTTTTTAGCCCAAGAAAATAAGATCACAGACTTTTGAAGCAAAGTGACCATCTTGCCTAGGTGCCTCAAGAGCAGGAATCTTATAAGTTCTTCTTGGCACTGAGAAAATTGTTGGTATTCCACAAACATTAAATTATATTGAAATAATTTTCTGTTGGTTTATGTCCAGTTAGATACAAGATTAACCTTAGTGTCAGAGGAAGGAAGCTGACAAGACCAAACAAGCAGAGCAAGTCTTTATTTCAGCTTCGCCTTCTTAAAGCTATGACCTGAAAAGTTAGTTCAACTTGCTGAGTGATCTGTTTACTCAAGTCAAACAGGACTCCTAAGAAAGTGAGTCTCCTTTTACCAACATGGAATCTTCCAACAAGAATCATGGGATGGTAGAAATAACTAGCTGGGAGTTACTTTGGCTTCTCAAACTCTGATAAACATAAAAATTAGGCCGGGGGTTTTGTTAAAATGCAGATTCTGATTTAAAATGTCTGATGCTGCTGGTCTCCCTGAGAGCAGCTTGAAGAGCAAAATCTAAGTCTCATTTTACAAATGAAGTCCAAAGTACTGAAATGGCAATGATTTGTATCATTGTTCCAGTGTTTTCCATTCTTTAGCATAACATGAATTTGAAACAAGGACTGGTTTCTGGTGGATGAGGAAAAGAAAATTAACTTCACAAAATTCTTAATTTTTATTTCTTTTCACTTTGTTTTCCATGATCTAATCACATGCTAAAATGCTGTCTGGATTCATTGTTATTAGAGAATCACTATAATCTACACATAATCTATTCTTGTCATAATCCATTAACAGGCTCACTGTGTTCCAGTAGGTGCAAGACCATGTACTGAATATCCTATCATTCTGTTCAACCACCTTTTCTTTTTACCTCTGTTAAACAATTCCAGGTGAGATAGTTATGTTCCACAACACTGTTTAACATGAGGCTAGATTATTCCATCTTCTTCTTCCACCTAGTAACTGGAAGGCAAGCTTGCGATGAGAGAAACAGGATCTCTTTCTCTACTCTCTTTTTCCTTTTATTCTTCCTCGTTTTATTTTTGGCCATGCCGCATGAGGCACAGGATCTTAGTTCCCCCACCAAGGATTGAAGCCTGTGCCCACTGCAGTGGAAGCCTTAACCACTGGAGCTCCAGGGAAGCCCCTCTTTCTCTACTTTCTGACTCAGTGATTTAAAAACTACAACTCAAATTTCCCTTGAGGGATAGCTTAATTTACTGGGTTCTCAGGAGAATTCTACAAATCTTCTTTATCCTCCTAGCAGGATTTTAAAACTTTCAATAGTAATATTAAGAAATAGTTAATATGTACCTTGAAAGTGAAAGCTAGTCACTCAGGCATGTCCAGCTCTTTGTGATCCCATGGACAGTAGCTTGCCAGGCTCATCTGTCCATAGAATTTTCCAGGCGAGAATAATGGAGTGGGTAGCCATTCCTTTCTCCATGGGATCTGCCTGACCCAGGGATTGATCCCAGGTCTCCTTTGTTGTATGCAGACTCTTCCCTGAGCCACCAGGGAAGCCTTGAAATATGTATGTGTAATTATTAGTTCTCTGGTATCTCCATTCCTTTATAAAAACAAGTAGAGGGTCACTAGCAATTGTCCAAAGCAGAGAAAGTACTTATCACTTTGAGCCTCTCACCCTGAGCCTCTAGGGAAAAACAGAATGAAACTTTAAACCTAATAGCTTCTTATTTTAGAAATGAATTATATAAAAACACAAATAATATCAGGAAACATATTGGATGTCCACTAGGATCAGTTCAGTTCAGTTCAGTTCAGTCGCTCGGTCGTGTCCGACTCTTTGGGACCCCATGAACTGCAGCATGCCAGGCCTCCCTGTCCATCACCAACTCCTGGAGTTCAACTCAAACTCACGTCCATTGAGTCCGTGATGCCATCCAGCCATCTCATCCTCTGTCGTCCCCTTCTCCTCCTGCCCTCAATCCCTCCCAGCATCAGAGTCTTTTCCAATGAGTCAACTCTTCGCATGAGGTGGCCAAAGTCCTGGAGTTTCAGCTTTAGCATCATTCCTTCCAAAGAAAACCCAGGGCTGATCTCCTTCAGAATGGACTGGTTGGATCTCCTTGCAGTCCAAGGGACTCTCAAGAGTCTTCTCCAACACCACAATTCAAAAGCATCAATTCTTCAGCGCTCAGCCTTCTTCACAGTCCAACTCGCACATCCATACATGACCACAGGAAAAACCATAGCCTTGACTAGACGGACCTTAGTACAAAGCTTCAAAGGTCATATAATGAATGTAAATGCAAATTTTGCCCCTGGCTCTAGCTGGAGTACTCTCCTTAGGAAGTTCACACATAAACCTGTGACAAATAACAATTCAAGATTACATAAAAATCCAAAGCAATAGGGCAGTACAAAACAAATTGTTAATTTGTGGAAGAGCAAGTAATAGCTATAGAATTCAGAGAAAGGAGTGATTATGCCCAGCTAGGGTGGAAAAAAATTTTTTTAATCTCTGATAGCAGTTATCTGAGAAGATAAGAGTGGTATGAAACAGAAGTAGTTGTCTTTCATTGGGAGAGGACTTTATCAAGGCCTAACTGAAAAAATGCTTTATCGAGGACTAACTGAAAAAAATCCTTTGTTAAGTTGTAAAGTCATAATGTAATTTCAAAGAGACCTGGGATCCTCTGGCAAATAAACATGAGATAGGCCACAGGCCTTTTAGTCTTTAAAGCTCTGCGTTTCCTGGAAAATGGAAAATGAGAGGGTTCATGATCTCTATACAGAATTCCATGATAGTCCATGGGGTCGCAAAGAGTCAACTGAGCAATTTTCACCTCACTTCATGATCTCCGAGTCCCACTCCAGTCTAGGACTGTAAGACTCTGGGACCCCTTGGAAACTTCTAGGACCCCTGAAAAACTTACTAGACTGTGACATCATATATTGATATAAAACTTTCCCAGCACCTAACAAAGGCTATGGGACTTGGTATTTGGAAGTTGACAGTAGAATTCTCAAATCAGCTTTTCATTCATTGAACATGTTTGCTGAGGGTTTACTATGTCATGGTCCCCTCTGAGACATGCAGGTAGGAATGCAAAAATCTTGCCCTCAAGGAGCTCACCTTAACAAATATGTGTCAATATTTACTTAAAAACACATATTCTCTGTCATCTCTTCCAACTCCTGTGAATCTATTTTACTTCAAAATAAAAATTTAGCAAGTGTAAACCAAAAAAACAAACAAAACTCCACACATGACAACCTAATCCAATATTCTTGCCTGGAAAATTCCATAAACAGAGGAGCCTGGTGGTCCATCGCATTGCAAACAGTAGGATATGACCACACACACATCCAGATATATAAGTAACTCTCATAACTAAAAAGACAACTCAGTTTCTCTTTGTGAGCAAAGAGTTCCCTACAACTCAGTGGGGAAAATAATAGTTTTGGGGAGCAGGGGCTTGGAGTTTGGGGGCCGGGGGTAACAAAGGTTGGAGTTAATTTGTTTTAACAGATGATGCTGAAAAAATTGAATATCCGTACACGAAAGAATGACGTTGGACTTGTATCTAAACCATTTAGAAAACTTAGCTCAAAATAGATCAAAGATTTAGGTATAAGAACTAAAATTATAAAACTCTCAGAAAGAAACACAATAGTAAATCTTTGTGACCTTAGATTAGGTAATGGATTCTTAGATTGTCACCAAAACTACAACTAGCAAAAGAAAAGGTAAACTGAACTTCATCAAAATTAAAAATGCTGGTATTTCTAAGGATACATCCAGAAAGTGAAAAGTCTTCTCACAGAATGGGAGATATTTGCAAATCAGATGTCTGATAAGGTGGTGCAGTGGTAAAGAATTTGCCTGCCTAATGCAGGAGACTCGAGAGATGTGGGTTTTACCCCTGGCTGGGGAAGATCTCCTGGAGTGGGAAATGACAACCCACTCCAGTATTCTTGCTTGGAAAATTCCTTGAACAGAGGAACCTGGTGGTCCATCCCATTGCAAAGAGTCGGATACGACCACACGCACATTCAGATATATAAGTAACTCTTATAACTAAAAAGACAGCTCAGTTTCTCTATGTGAGCAAAGAATTTAAATACATTTCTGCAAAGAAGACATAAAAATGGCCATAAAAACCATGAAAAATATTTATTATTAGTCATTAGGGAAAGGCAGTGCAATCACTTCATACTTAACTAGGTTGATGGTAATCAAAAGACAGATGATAACAAGTGTTAGAGAGAATGTGCAGAAATTGGCACCCTCATACGTTGCTGGTGGGAATGCAAAGAAGTGCAACTACTTTGGAAAACAGTTTGACATTTTCTCAAAATGTTAAACATAAAGTTACCATAAGGTCCAGCAATTCCTTTGCTAGTTATATAACCAAGAGAACTTAGTTATAGCCATAAAAACATATGTCTACACAAAAACTAGTTCACAAACGTTCATATAAGCATTATTCAGAGTAGCTAAATCATGAAATCAGACCAAATGTCCATTATAGTTGAAGAATGGATAAAAAATGTGGTACATCCCTAAAACAGTTGCAAAAGAGTCTGACATAATTTACAATTAAACAACAACAATAAAAAGGAATGAAGTACTGAAACACCTGACAATGTGGATAAACCTTGAAAACATTAAGCCAAGCAAAAAGAGGCCAGACACAAAAAGCTGCATATTGTATGATTTCATTGATGCTAAATGTCCAGAACAGACCAATCAGACAGGAAGCAGATTAATGGTTGCCAGAAGCTGGAGGAAATGGGGAATGGGGAATGATTGCTTAATGGTCTTGGAGTTTCTTCTGGGGTGATGAAAATGTCCTGGAATTAAAGAGTAGTGATGATTACTTTACATTGTGAACATACACTTTCAGTGGCACCCCACTCCAGTACTCTTGCCTGGAAAATCCCATGGATGGGGGAGCCTAGTAGGCTGCAGTCCATGGGGTCGCTAAGAGTTGGACACGACTGAGCGACTTCACTTTCACTTTTCACTTTCATGCATTAGAGAAGGAAATGGCAACCCACTCCAGAGTTCTTGCCTGGAGAATCCTGGTGGGCTGCCGTCTACGGGGTCGCACAGAGTCAGACACGACTGAAGTGACTTAGCAGCAGCAGCATATGCTTTAAACAGATGAATTTTATGTGAATTATATCTTAATTAAAAGCAAATAGCTGCTAAGTATTATTAGAGGGGCTTTCCCAATGGCTCAGCAGATAAAGAATCCACCTGCATTGCAGGAGACACGGATTTGATCCTTGGGTCAGGAAGATGCCCTGGAGGAAGGCATGACAACCCACTCCAGTATTCTTACCAGGAAAATCCCATGGACAGAGGAACTTGGCAGGCTGCAGGCCATGGTGCTGCAAAGAGTTGGACACAACTGAGGCGACTGAACACAGCACACACAAGTATAATTAGAGGATTAGAAATAGACTACTGTGAGAGTCTTGGGGAGGCTGCGAAGCCCAAAGGAAGAAAAGGTTGAGCAGGATCTGAGGAAGAATGCTGATGACAATGTAGGGGAAAGGGTCAGCACGGAAGAGGCCAGAGTGAGTATCTCACAGGTAGACTTCAGTTCCGAAGCTAATCCTGCCACTTACTAGCAGTATGACCTTAAACAGGTACTTAATCCCACTAAAATGTGTATCCTCATCAGCAAAATGGAGTATAATACCTGCTTCATGGGTTTGTTGTACAAATTAGGTATATACAGCAAACCCATATATACAATGCTTGCTGTATGTAAGCACTCAGTAGGGAAGTTGGTCCTCCATATCTTCAGGTTCTGAATCCACAGATTCAACCAACTATAGATTTTATATATATATATATATATAAAGTTTCAAAAAGCAAAACTTGAATTTTCTGTGCTCTGGAAGCTATTTTATAGCATTTACACTGTGTTAACAACTATTTATATAACATTTACATTGCATTAGGTATTATAAGTAATCTAGGCATGATTTAAAGTATACAGAATGAGGCACATAGGTTATATGGAAATATTACACCATTTTATAGAAGAGAGGTGAGAATCCACAGGTTTTGGTATTCAAGAGGTTGCTGGAACCTATCCCCCATGGATATCGAGCAACAACTATATTTAATAAGTGTAGGGAATTCCCCAGTGGTCCAGTGGTTAGGAACCCACACTCTTATTGTGGAGGACCCAGGTTCAATTCCTGGCTGGGGAGCTAAAATCCCAGAAGCCAGGCATTGTGGCAAAACAAAATAAAAAACCAGAAAACTCCAACAAATCAAACCAAACAAAAAATCCCCCAAAACACAAGTGAAGCCTTCTCTTTCTTTCTTCAACCTCCTCTTATTTCTTCTTTAGGTGGATTTATGTTGAGTGTCATGGTAGGGCAGTGAAAAGGCCTAGCTTGAGTCTGACTGTCAGAAAATTTAATGAGGCTTAAATATAAAGCCAGTTGGAAGCAGAAGAAGGTGTTTCAGAGTCCGAAAATAAAGATTCTGCAAGCCAAGAAAGGTACTTTGGATTTAGTCCTGGGATTTAGTCTTAAATCACCTGAAATTTTAGGGAGAAAAGGAATGTGAAGACAAGATGCAAGCAGAGGGAAGAATGGCCCAGAAGAGACAAAAATGGTACCTCTGGGACCTCAGGGAAGGACACAGATTTTTAATTTCATTAAGTAAAACCAATGTCTATATCTTAGAGGCACTTGATGTGGTCTATTTGCCAGAAATGATTTTCTAGTGATTATTCAGTGACTTTCTCTTTTAATTGCTTTATTCAGCCATCATTTTGATAAAAGTGAAGTTGCTCACTCATGTCCAACACTTTGTGGCCCAATGGACTATAGCCTACCAGGCTTCTCCATCATGGGATATTCCAGGCAAGAGTACCAGAGTGGGTTGCCATTTCCTTCTCCAGGGTATCTTCCCGACCCAGGGATTGAACCCAAGTTTCCCACACTGCAGGGAGATACTTTATCCTCTGAGCCCCCAGGGAAGCCCTAAAGTGAAAGTGAAGCTGTTCCATGCTTCCCTGGCGGCTCAGTAAGTAAAACCTGCCAATGAGGGAGACCCGGGTTCAATCCCTGGGTTGAGAAGATCCTCTGGAGAAGGAAATGACAGTCCACTTTAGTATTCCTGCCCGGAGAATCCCATGGACAGAGGAGTCTGGCAGGCTACAGTCCATGGGGGTCGCAAAGAATCAGACATGACTTAGCGACTAAACCACCACCAGCACCAAACCTTAGCTGATTCCAGCAAAAGAAGGTGCTTGTTTATGGTAGGGAGCAGTGCCACACCAGTCTAAGAAATCCATGGCAAAATTGAAAGCCGTTATATAACTTGTTCTGTGTTTATTTCCCTTTCAGAGAATAAATGACAACAAATTTAACCTAACTGACTTCAAAATATTATGAAAATAAATAAATGTTTCAGAGCTGTTTGAAGTACATCAATGGAAAGTATCTTTTAAATCCAAAATTTCATTCTGTGTAATAACTAAACAGTGGATTGTTATTCTTTTCCTGAATGAATTTTTAGTGTTCCACCTCTAATCGCAACTTTGAACATTCTACAATTACAACAGCAACAAAAAACCTGAATTCTTATTCTGAAAAAAAGTCCCTGCAGTACACTGCAGTAAGTGACACTTAAACATTATATGGTGCCTTGCAGTTATAAAACATTTTGACAAATATAATCACATTTAATCTATTTCTACTTAATAAACTCACCTGGTAAATATTACTGTCATCCCTGTTGTAGAGATGATGAGCTTGGTGTTCAGGGAGCTTAAATGAATTGGCTAAGAGCATCCAACTGGAAATGGGAAGGGTCAGTGCATAAACTCAGTTTCTTAACTCCAAATTTCAGGCTCTGCCCATCTTCCTGCATTAAACTTTACAAAAATTCACACACACAGATGTGGTTTATATCTTTCATCTGGAAATTTTAATTGAGAAATGAACAGTCATAATATCTAAATTAGGTTAGAAATGTATTAATCATGGTTTTTATTTTGTATATTTTATGATGCTTTGCTATCTTGGTGGCCTTAGTGATGAAGGAGAGGATTTCCCTCCCAGGGCTTTGATCTCTGGAAATTATCCTAGAGCTAGCAAACAACTTCCCCTGTGAATGTGCTTTTCCTCTGGAAACCATCCAATCCAAAACCCATATCCCCCAAATCCTCCTTTATTTCTCATATATGAAGCCAATATTTCCCCTGCTCCAAATCACCCCCAGGCTAGGTACTGGAAAATTAGAGACCACCCCTATAGAGCAGAGCCTGCCAAAACTATTTTAATTGTCCAATCCCAAATTCACTCAGACTTTCGTATACTGTCTCACCCATTTGTTCCTGCAGAAACCAAAATAAAGTCTCTGGCCTATGCTTTCTCTTTCACTCTTTCTGCCTCCAGACTGACTCTGTTGCTTCCACATGTGGCCCTGCATAGTGTGGCATGCCGCCTTCTCTTGAAAACTGTAAATAATAAACTCTTTTAAAAGCAATTGTCCTTGTGTTTGTCACCTTACCATATTTGGTTAAAACAAATCCCAGGTGGGAATCCAGACAAGTATAATTGAAAAACGTAGGGAGCTAGGGGCACTAACTCTTGGACTATTGAAAATCTGTGTATAACTTTACAGTTGGCTTCTGTATCCACACCCACAGATTTAACCAACTGTATACCATGAAAGAACTGTAATATGCATTTATTGAAAAAAGAACCCATGTATAAGTGGACTTGCATAGTTCAAGCTCATGATGTTCAAAGGCCAACTGTATGGTATTGTTTCTAACTAAGAATAAATAAAGAACTGAAGAAAAAGAGAAAACAATGCTCTATCCATCATGGATAGGAAATGAAAGAACAAATACACTTTTTTTCGTGTGTTACTTATATGTTTATTTCAATATATTTATTGAGAGCTCACTACATGCCTGGCATTGTGCAAGGCACTGAATATACAGTAACGAACAAAACAGGTTTGTTCCCTGTCCTTGTAAGACTCAATTTAGAGAAAAAGGTAGGCCAAAAAAAAAAAAAGTAAACAAACATACAATTACAAACTGTGGTACCTGCTCCAAGGGAAATAAATATTGTGTAGTGGGAAGGACTCTATAAATTGATCGGGAAAAATCTATCCAAAGAAATGACATTTATGCAGAGGATTAAAGGGAAACAAGGAACTAGCTTTGCAAAGTATGGGAAAGAACATTCCAGGATTGTATGGAAGGTCGTGAGCTAAGCAAAGTTTGGCATCTTCGAGGAACTGGAAGAAGTCATGTACACTGACATGACAGGATATACTGCTAAGTGCAGAAGAGCATATATAATCCAATATCATTTTTTATAAAAGAGATACACACATATGTACGTCAGGGCAGAGAAAATTAAGAATATAAAATAGGCTGTAAATAATGATGATTTTTGGAAAGAGTGGATTTCAGTGGATTTTCACTTTCTATCTATTTCATATATATTTCTGCACTATTTAGAGTTTTGGAAATTTTGTGTTCATGATTTGATAAATATTAAAATTAAATTCCATATCATTACATGCTTCTGTCACATAACTTTCCCCCAACTTTTCATCCCTATCCCCTAGCTTTGCTAGTTCCCTATAATGTATTTTGTTTTGCCTCCTGTTGTTTCTGGCATTTTATGTAATTATGAGAGGCTTCTCTGCCATAAATAGAACATTATAATTAAGATTCAATATGACACTGATATGACACTGTTTATTTCAATGCATTAAGAACACACAGGCCAAAATCTATTCTCAGATGCAGACACTAATTTTTTTTTTTTTGACTATGCTGTGAGACTTGTGGGATCTCAGTCCCCAGACTAGGATTGAACCCAGGCTGCGGCAGTGAAAGCACTGTCCTAACCACTGGATCTCCAGGGAATTCCCTAAATATTTTAAAATACAGCACGTGCACATTAAAAAATGTATGATGCTAACTAATTTTTAAAAGTAGGGACAGTCTCATTAAAACTGCATGACTTTTGGAAATATAATAAACAGATTATTTCCTTTATTTTAAGCATAACAATATGTCACAAAATAATTAGTGGCAAAATTTTTAAAAAGTGAGAAATAAAGAGTTATGCTTAGTGAGCATTTATTATGCTCTACTGTTCATATACATTATTTCATCTGTTTTTATCTTCTATAATAACTGGTAAATATTGTCCCTATTTTTCAGATTAGGAAACTGGGGATTAGAGAGGTTAAGTAACTTCATTCGATCAATGCATAATTGTCGAGATCTTAATGTTGAAAGGGGCTTCCCTGGTGGCTCAGCGGTAAACAATCCGCCCGCAATGCGGGAGCTGCAGGAGATGGGGGTTAGAGCCCTGGGTCAGTAAGATCCCCTGGAGGAGGGCATGGCAACCCACTCCAGTGTTCTTGCCTGGAGAATCCCACGGACAGAGGCGCCTGGTGGGCTGCAGTCCATGGCGTAGGAAAGAGTCGGTCACGACTGAAACAACGGAGCTCGCATGCATGCAATGTTTAAAGAACTAGGAATCCAGCAGTAAACAAAAAGTGTAGTTTAAAACCTCGTGGTTAATGGGAGTAATAAATAAAAAAATAAACAAATATGTACATAACATAACGTCTCGGAACTTCCCTGCAAGTCCGGTGGTTAAGACCGTGCTTGCGCTGCAGGGGGCCCAAGTTCCATCCCAGGGAATTAAGATCCCACATGCCGTGTGGCGTGGCAAAAACAAAACAAAACAAAAACCCATAATATCAAGAGCACTGAAGTGTCATGAGAAAAGTAAAGTGGGACAACGGAAAGAAAGTGATGAGAAGGGAGAAGGCCATGTGTTGCGTAAGGTGGTGGGGCGTGAGCTCTGAGGAGATACTTAAGCTGAGTCCCAGATAAGTGAGGAGGTGAGATCTGTGTAAAAGGCTTTCCCAGCTGGGGAAGTAACAAGTGTGAGGAGGAAAAGCAAGGAGGCCAGTGTGGCTGCAGCAAAGTGAGCAAGAGAACACTCAGGGCTCTCTTCTGAGTGTTATGGGCACTGAATGATTTGAGCAGGACAGTGACGGGATCTGATGCACATTAATAACTGCAAAAGCTTACTCAGATTGCTGTGTGGAGAGCAGATTACAGAGGAGCAAGAACATAAGCAGGGTGAACTGTCAGAAGCCTATGGTAGTGGTCCAGAGATGCTGGTGGCTTGGCTTAGGTGCAAAGTGTCCGATTGATGTAGCTGGTATTTTGATAATCCACTCCAGCACTTCTTGGCTGGAAAATCCCATGGACTGAGGAGCCTGATAGGCTACAGTCCATGGGATCGCAAAGAGTCGGACACAACTGAGCGACTTCACTTCATGTTAGTGTTGCAGCGGTAAGGTTATGTGTGTGTGTGTATATGCGTATGTATGTATATATATATATATATGCTACTAAGTCGCTTCAGTTGTGTCCGACTCTTTGCGACCCCAGACATGGCAGGCCAACAAGCTCCCCCATCCCTGGGATTCTCCAGGCAAGAACACTGGACTGGGGTGCCATTTCCAATGCATGAAAATGAAAAGTGAAAGTGAAGTCGCTCAGACGTGTCCAACTCTTCACGACCCCATGGACTGCAGCCTACCAAGCTCCCCGTCCATGGGATTTCCCAGGCAAGAGTACTGGAGTGGGGTGCCGTTGCTTTCTCCATATATATATTTAATTTTATTGAAATATAATTGATTTACAATGTTGTGTTAGTTTCAGGTGTACAGCAAAGTGATTCAGCTCTGATGAAGTTTTCTTTTTAAAAAATTCTCTATGTCTGTTTCTCCTTTGAAAGTGAAAGTGAAGTCAGTCAGTCATGTCCGACTCTTTGCAACCTGTGGACTGTAGCCCACCAAGCTCCTCTGTCCACGGGATTCTCCAGGCAAGATTATTGGAGTGGGTTGCCATTTCCTTCTCCAGGGGATCTTCCTGACCCAGGTCTCCCACATTGCAGGCAGACGCTTTAACCTCTGCACCACCAGGGAAGCTGCCCTATAAATAAGTTTTTCAGTACCATTCTTCTAGATTCCATATATATGTCTTAAAATACAATATTTATCTTTCTCTTTATGAACTCACTTCACTCTGTATAATAGGTTCTAGGTTCATCCACCTCATCAGAACTGACTCAAGTGCATTCCTTTTTATGGCTGAGTAATATTCCATCGTGTATATGTACCACAACTTCTTTATCCATTCATCTGTTGATGGACATCTAGGTTGCTTCCATGTTCTAGCTATTATAAATAGTGCTTCAATGAACAAGGGGATACATGTGTCTTTTTCAATTTTGGTTTCCTCAGGGTATATGCCTACAAGTGGAATTGCTGGGTCATATGGTGGTGACTGCAGCCATGAAATTAAAAGACTCTTACTCCTTGGAAGAAAAGTTATGACCAACCTAGATAGCATGTTGAAAAGCAGAGACATTACTTTGCCACCAAAGGTCCATCTAGTCAAGGCTATGGTTTTTCCAGTGGTCATGTATGGATGTGAGAGTTGGACTGTGAAGAAAGCTGAGCTTTTGAACTGTGGTGTTGGAGAAGACTCTTGAGAGTCCCTTGGACTGCAAGGAGATCCAACCAGTCCATTCTGAAGGAGATCAGCCCTGGGATTTCTTTGGAAGGAATAATGCTAAAGCTGAAACTCCAGTACTTAGGCCACCTCATGAGAAGAGTTGACTCATTGGAAAAGACTTTGATGCTGGGAGGGATTGGGGGCAGGAGGAGAAGGGGACAACAGAGGATGAGATGGCTGGATGGCATCACTGACTCGATGGACGCGAGTCTGAGTGAACTCTGGGAGTTGATGATGGACAGGGAGGCCTGGCATGCCGCGACTCATGGGGTCGCAAAGAGTCAGACATGACTGAGTGACTGAACTGAACTGAACTGATGGTGGTTTTATTCCTATTTTTTTAAGGAATCTCCATACTGTCTTCCATAGTAGCTGTATCAATTTACATTCCCACCAACAGTGCAAGAGTGTTCCCTTTTCTCCACACCCTCTCTAGCATTTATTGTTTATAGACTTTTTGATGAAGGCCATTCTGAGGTGATATCTCATTGTAGTTCTGATTTGCATTTCTCTAATAATGAGAAATGTTGAACATCTTTTCATGTGTTTGTTAGTCATCTGTATATCTTCTTTGGAGAAATATCTGATTTTTTCCCCCACTTTTTGATTGGGTTGTTTTTCTGGCATTGAGTTGTATGAGCTGCCTGTATGTTTTGGACATTAATCCTTTGCCAGTTGTTTCATTTGCTATTATTTTCTCCCATTCTGAGGGTTTCTTTTCACCTTGCTTATAGTTTATTTTGCTGTGAAAAGCTTTTAAGTTTAATAAGGTCCCATTTGTTTACTTCTGCTTTTATTTCTGTTTCTCTAGGAGGTGGGCCATAGAGGATCTTGCTTTGATTTATGTCATTAAGTGTTCTGTGTTTTCCTCTTAAGAGTTTTATTGTTTCTGGTCTTACATTTAGGTCTTTAATCCATTTTGAGTTTATCTTTGTGTATGGTGTTAGGAAGTGTTCTAATTTCATTCTTTTACATATAGCTGTCCAGTTTTCCCAGCACCATTTATTGAAGAAGCTGTCTTTGCCCCATTGTATATTCTTGCCTCCTTTGTAAAAAATAAGGTACCCATAGGTGCATGGGTTTATTTCTGGGCTTTCTGTCTTGTTCCATTGGTCTATATTTCTGTTTTTGTGCTAGTACCATACTGTCTTGATGACCATAGCTTTGTAGTATAACCTGAAGTCAGGAAGGTTGATTCTTCCAACTCCATTCTTCTTTCTCAAGACTGCTTTGGCTATTCAGGGTCTTTTGTGTTTCCATATGAATTGTGGAAGTTTTTATTCTAGTTCTGTGAAAAATGCCATTGGTAATTTGATAGGGAGCGCATTGAATCTGTAGATTGCATTTGGTAGTATACTCATTTTCACAATATTGATTCTTCCTACTCAGGAACATGGAATATCTCTCCATCTGTTTATGTTGCCTTTTATTTCTTCCATTAGTGTCTTATAATTTTCTGTGTACAGTTCTTTTGTCTCCTTAAGTAGGTTTATTCCTAGATATTTAATTCTTTCTGTTGCAATGGTGAATGGGATTGATTCCTTAATTTCCCTTTCTGATTTTCATTGTTAGTATATAGAAATGCAAGTGATTTTTGTGTATTGATTTTGTATCCTGTGACTTTGCTAAATTCACTCATTAGCTCTATCTAGTAATTTTCTGATACTATCTTTAGGGTTTTCTATTTAGAGTATCATATCATCTGCAAACAGTAAGAGCTTTACTTCTTCTTTTCCCATCTGGGTTCCTTTTATTTCTTTTCCTTCTCTGATTGCTGTAGCTAGGACTTCCAAAACTATGTTGAATAATAGTGGTGGAAGTGGACACCCTTATCTTGTTCCTGATCTTAGGGGAATGCTTTCAGTTTTTCACCACTGAGAATAATGTTTGCTGTAGGCTTAGTTTATATGACCTTTACTATGTTGAGGAAGGTTCCTTCTATGCCCATTTTTTGAAGTGTTTTAACCATAAATGGGTGTTAAATTTTGTCAAAGGCTTTTTCTGCATCTATTGAGTTGTCATTGGAGAAGCAATGGCACTCCACTCCAGTACTCTTGCCTGGAGAATCCCATAGATGGAGGATCCTGGTAGGCTGAAGTCCATGGGGTTGCTAAGAGTCGGACACGACTGAGCAATTTCATTTTCACTTTTCACTTTCATGCATTGGAGAAGGAAATGGCAACCCACTCCAGTGTTCTTGCCGGGAGAATCCCAGGGATGGGGAAGCCTGGTTGGCTTCCGTCTGTGGGGTCGCACAGAGTCGGACACGACTGAAGCAACTTGGCAAGCAGCAGCAGAAGCAGCAGCATTGAATTGTCATATGGTTTTCATCTTTCAATTTGTTACTATGGTCTGTCACACTGACTGACTTGCATATATTGAAGAATCCTTGCATTCCTGGAATAAACCTAACTTGATCATGGTGTATGAGCCTTTTGATGTGTTCGCTGAAATTTTGTTGAGGATTTTTGCATCTATGTTCATCAGTGATATTGGCCTGTAGTTTTCCTTTTTTGTGTTGTGTTTGGTGTTGGTATCAGGGTGATGGTGACCTCATAGAAAGAGTTTGGAAGTGTTCCTTCCTCTGTGACTTTTTGGAAAGAGTTTTAGAAGGATACACATTAACTCTTCTCTAAATGTTTGATAGAATTCTGTGAAGCCATCTGGTCCTGGGCTTTTGTTTTTGGGGAGATTTTTGATCACTGCTTCAATTTCATGCTTGTAATTGGGTTGTTCATAATTTCTATTTCTTCCTGGTTTAGTCTTGGAAGATTGAACTTTTTAAGAATCTGTCCATTTCTCCTAGGTTATCCATTTTATTGCCACATAGTTGCTCATAATAGTCTTATAATCCTTTGTATTTCTGCATTGTCTGTTGTAATCTCTACTTTTTCATGTCTAATTTTGTTGATTTGATTCTTCTTTCTTTTTCTTGAGGAGTCTGGCTAAAGGTTTGTCAATTTTGTTTATCTCCTCATCTTTACTATTGTTTCTTTCACTTCTTTTTAATTTATTTCTGCTTGGATCTTTATGATTTCTTTCCTTCTACTAATTTTGGGGTCTTTTGTTCTTCTTTTTCAGTTGTTTTAGGTGTAAAGTTAAGTTGTCTACCTTATGTTTTTCTTGTTTCTTGAGGTAGGGTTGTATTGCTATAAACTTCCCTCTTAGAACTGCTTTTGCTGCATCCCATAGGTTTTGAGTTGTCATGTTTTCATTGTCATTTGTTTCTAGAAATATTTTGATCTCCCTTTTGATTTCTTCAGCAACCTGTTGGTTATTTAGAAAAGTATTATTTTACCCATGTGTTTGTGTTTCTTCCAGTTTTTTTCTTGTAACTGATATCTAATCTCATAGCATTGTGGTTGGAGAAGATGCTTGATACAATTTCAATTTTCTCCAATTTACTGAGGTTTGATTTGTCACCCAAGATTTTGGTCTATCCTGGAGAATGTTCCATGTGCACTTGAGAAGAAGGTGTATTCTTCTGCATTTGGATGGAATGTCCTGAAAGATATCAAAGAGATCCATCTCATCTAATGTATTATTTAAGACTTGTGTTTCCTTATTAATTTTCTGTTTTGATGATCTGGCCGTTACTGTGAGTGGGGTGTTAAAGTCTCCTCCTATTATTGTGTTACTGTCAATTTCTCCTTTTATGTCTGTTAGTGTTTGTCTTATGTATTGAGGTGTTCCTATGTTGGGTGCATGCTGCTGCTGCTGCTAAGTCGCTTCAGTCGTATCCGACTCTGTGCAACCCCATAGACAGCAGCCCACCAAGCTCCCCGTCCCTGGGATTCTCCAGGCAAGAACACTGGAGTGGGTTGCTATTTCCTTCTCCAATGCATGAATGTGAAAAGTGAAAGTGAAGTTGCTCAGTCGTGTCTGACTTTTCATGACGGCGTGGACTGCAGCCCACCAGGCTCCTCCATCAGTGGGATTTTCCACGCAAGAGGACTGGAGTAGGGTGCCATCGCCTTCTTTGATATTGGGTGCATAGATATTTACAATTGTTATCTCTTCCTCTTGGATTGATCCCTTGATTATTATGTAGTGTCCTTCCTTACCTCTTATAATCTTCTTTACATTAAAGTCTATTTTGTCTGATATGAGGATTGCTACTCCAACTTTCTTTTGCTTCCCTTTTGCATGGAATATATATTTCCTCTCACATTCAGTCTATGTGTGTCTTGAGGTCTAAAGTGTGTTTCTTGTAGACAGCATATATATGAGTCTTCTTTTTGTATTTATTCAACCATTCTGTGTTTTTTGGTAGGAGCATTTAATCCATTTACATTTAAAATAATTAGTGAGATATATATATATATATATTTCTATTGCCGTTTTCTTAATTGTTTAGGGCTGATTTTGTAGATCTTTTTTCTTCTCTTGTATTTCTTGACTATATAATCCCTTTAACATTTGCTGTAAAGCTGGTTTGGTAGTACTGAATTCTCTTAACTTTTGCTTGTCTGAAAAGCTTTTTATTTTTTCATCAGTTTTGAATGAGATCCTTGCCAGGTACAGTAACCTTGGTTGTAAACTTTTCCCTTTCAGTACTTTAAATATATCCTGCCATTCCCTTCTGGCCTGCAGAGTTTCTGCTGAAAGATCAGCTGTTAAGTGTATGGGGTTTCCATTGTATGTTACTTGTTGCTTCTCCCTTGCTGCTTTTAATATTCTTTGTGTTTAATCTTTGCTAGTTTGATTAGTATGTGTCTTGGTGTGTTTCTCCTTGGGTTTATCCTGTATGGGACTCTGTGCCTCTTGGACTTGATTGACTATTTCCTTCTCCATGCTGGAGGAATTTTCAACTATAACCTCTTCAAAAATTTTCTCATACCCTTTCTTTTTCTCTTCTTCTTCTGGGACCCATATAATTTGAATTTTGGTGCATTTGATATTGTCCCAGAGGTCTCTGAGACTATCCTCAGTTCTTTTCATTCTTTTTACTTTATTCTGCTCTTCAAAAGTTATTTCCACCATTTTATCTTCCAGCTCACTGATTTTTTCTTCTGCTTCAGATAGCCTGCTATTGATTCCTTCTAGAGTTTTTAAAATTTCAGTAATTGTGTTGTTTGTCTCTGTATGTTTATTCTTTAATTGTCCTAGGTCTTTGTTAATTGATTCTTGCATTTTCTCCATTTTGTTTTCAAGATTTTTTTTATCAACTTTACTATCATTATTCCAAATTCTTTTTCAGGTAGTTTGCCTATTTCCTGTTCATTTATTTGGATTTCTGTGTTTCTAGTTTGTTCCCTATTTGTATACTATTTCTCCTCCTTTTCATTATTTTTTTAACTTATTGTGTTTGAGGTCTCCTTTCTCCAGACTTCAGGGTTGAATTCTTTCTTCCTTTTGGTTTCTGCCTTCCTAAGGTTGGGCCAGTGGCTAAAAACATCATGTCAGCAGTTCTGTGTTCCTTTCTGAAGGCTCTCTATCTTTAAAGACAGCAAAGTTGCACATCTATGACCCTGCCTCTCTAGCCTGCTCCAATAAAGGGTATATTTTGAAGATGGAGCTGATGACATTGCCAGAGGTCACACAGCTAGTCAGTGGCAAAATCAGGATTCAAATCTAAGTTTGTCTAACTCTACCACTCTACTTATAAGAACTCTTTCAAGGTGCCACAATGCTAAGTAAGTACAGCATAAAAGCTAGAAAAAAAATTGAAATGAAAGTCAATAGCTGCTTCAAATGCTTATCAAGTAGCTACATGCTTCAAGTAAGGCTTTTTGGCACAAGGTAGGCAACTCCAGGACTGGGTGGATAGGAGACCAGAGTTCAAATTCTGCTTTTACCATGGATTCTTCCTTCTTGGGGTACGTGACAACTAATGTCCCTTCAAGCTTCAAAGTTCCCTGTCTCTACAACTCATCATCTAGGCAAATATAGAGGACTAGGAAAAGTGTCGCCCATAGGTATACAAAATAAGATTGATAGCATTGATTAATACACCAGTTATTGTAAGAATAGATGAGAGGCGGCAGGACTAGACTGTTTTCTCAGTTTCAATACTATTTGCTTTATTCACTGAAGTATTTGGTTTTAGCATGTTACTTTCAAGGAAAAGCAAGAACAAGTCCATATATTGTGCCATTCCAGTCTACTAGAATGTACTAGAATTTTAGGCTTTATTCATGCAAATATTGACGCATTCAGTCCCACAGCAAGCATTTAAAACCTACTGAGTATTTAGGCAAGTCCCGGTGAAGGAAGATCTTGATAAAAATTTCAAAAAGTAAAAGAGGGACTTCCCTGGTCGTCCAATGATTAAGAATTCAAGTGCCAGTGCAAGGGACATGGGTTCGATTCCTGGTCCGGGCAGATTCTTCATGCCACAGGGCAACAAAGCCTGTGTGTTACAACTATTGAGCCTGCGTGCTCTAGAGATCATGGTCTGCAACAAGAGAAGCCACTGCAATAAGCTCACACTCCCACAGAGAGTAGGGCCTGCTCACCACAACTAGAGAAAACCTGTACACAACAATTGAGACCCAGAGCAGGAATAAATAAATAAATAAATAAATAAATAAATAAACTTGTTAAAAGAGGAATTTTTAGACTTTACATTTGGGTTTTTAAGATTGTATCACAATCCTGAAGGTGTTGTTCCTCTTTTTTCACATTATAAAACTAAAACCTTCAGTACTTTACATTCAGGTCTGTACCAGTGTTCAAATCTGAGTTGGTCCATCTTCTGTTTCATATTAGGAAAGCAATCATAGTGTAGCTGGGGTGTTGGACAGTGTATATGCCATATTAACTACCGAGGAAGGGCCCAGCACAAGGTGGTCAGTGATTTAGAACATAGGTCAGCATCCTTTTTTCTGCCAAGTGAACCATTACAGTGTTTACTGTAATCGCTCACCTCTGCCCTTGCAACACAAAAGTTGCTGTAGACAGTACATAAATGAATGAGCATTGCTGTGTTCCAATGAGGCCTTATTTATGGATACTAAAACACAAATTTCACATAATTCTCACTTGTCACAAAATATTATTCTTCCTTTCATATTTTTTTTTTCTATTGTTAGAAAACATAAAAACCATTCTTAGCTTGACAGCGGTACAAAAACAAGCAGCAGGTTGGGTTTGGCCCATGGGCTTGTGTTAGTCAGTCTGGGATGCTATGATAAATACCATAGTCTGAGCGGTTTAAACAACAAACAATTCTTTCTCACAGTTCCAGAGAGTGGGAAGTCCAGGTTCAAGGTGCTGGCAGGTTCAATGTGGTGTCTGCTGAGAAACTTCTTCCTGGGTTGCAGACAATGGCCACCTTGTTGCTGTATCCTCACGTGGTGGAAAGAGATCATCTCATCTTTCTTCTTCCAAGAGCACTAAATCCCATTTAGAGAGGTTCAACTCTGATGACCTACTTACCTCCCAAAGTCTCCAAATGCTATCACACTGGGGGTTATGGCTTCCAACATTTGAATGTTGGGGGAACACAAGTATTCAGTCTATAGCAATTTGTGAGGGGAGTTCCAGCATTCCTGAAGTGGTCAGTGATTGCTCTTCTCTATAGGCCAGTGGGACCTGCAGCCACTAGACCGAGAAACCTAAATGAAATAGGAGTAATTGGATCTTAGTATAGCAGGGACCGGGTGGCAGCACACCACTGCCAAAGACAAAGATGGGCATGGCCACTGTGGCGGACAGCAGAATCAGAGCAGCAAGCAGAACGGTCTGATTGTGTGGAGCTAAGCCATTGGCTAGTTGATCATGGTACTCTTAGAAGTGAAATAGACAGAAAACTCACTAAATTCCTACTGAAACAGTATCAGTAGAAAAGTTCTAGGTCAAGTAAAGAGAAGTCTGACCCGAATCATAAAAAGAGAGTCATATCCCTTCCAACATTTCCCAGACTTGAGACAGATTACAGACCTCAGAATCCCTCAAGTAAAGGGGAGGCTACATCCCCCAGAGAAATGACACTGGTACACCATCAAAATGTATACAGAAAATCTTTCTCCAGACTTCACCAAAGGGACTTCAAATCTTTTTAGTAGGGAAACCGTACACTGAGAAAAAATAAAGCAATCAGACCATTTGGGAACTAATGGACACTGGCTCTGAACTGAATTCCAGGAGATTAAACATCACTGTGGTAAACTATCTTGGAAGGGGCTTATGGAAGTCAGGTGATCGATTGAATTTTATCTCAAGACATTGGCTCCCCAAGCCCATTCCGTGATTATCCTCCAGTCCTGGAATTAATAATTAGAATAGCCACACTGAGCACCTCACAGTCCCCACATTGGTTCCCTGACCTGCGGAATGAGGGCTAGTATGGTGGGAAAGATCAAGTGGAAGCCTCTAGAACTGCTTCTACCTAGGAAAATAGTAAACCAAAAGCCTGGAGGAACTGCAGAGATCAGTGCCACCACATTTCCATTCAACAGGCCTGTTTGGCCTGTGCAGAAGGCAGTCGGAATTTGGAGAATGACACTGGATTATTGTAAGCTAAACCAGGTGGTAACTCCAATTGCAGTCGCTCTGCCAGATGTGGTTTTATTGGCTGAGCAAATTAATACATCCCCTGGTACCTGACATGCAGCTATCAATCTGACAAATGTTTTTTCCTCCTTGATACCTGTTAGCAAAGACCACCAGAAGCAGTTTGTTTTCAGCGGGAAAGGCCAGCAGTACATCTTCACAGTCCTACATCAGGGCTAAATCAATTCTCCAGCCTGCGTCATAAGCAGCTTGCAAGAATCTTAAAAAAACATTTATTTATTTATTTATTTGGCTGTGCCAGGTCTTGTTGCCAGGATCTTCTATCTTTATTGCTGCATATGGGATCTAGTTCCCTGACCAGGATCGAACCTGGACCCCCTGTACTGGGAGCACAGATTATTAACCACTGGACGACCAGGGAAGTCCTGAGCCCACAGTTTGCAAGAATCTTGATCACCTTTTCTTTCACATCATATCACATTGGTCTTTTACATTGATGACACCATGCTGATTGGATGTAGTGAGCAAAAAGTAGCAACAACTCTAGACTTGTTGGTAAGACATTTGTGTGTCAGGGGGTGGAAAACAAATCTGACAAAAATTCAGTGACATTTCTTCTTTTATATCAGTGAAATTTCTAGGAGGTCCAGTGGTGTGGACCATGTTGAGATATCCCTTCTAAAGTGAAGGATAAAGTGTTGTATCTGCTCCCCACCCTTACCCCTCTGTGGCTCAGAGGTAAAAGAATCCATCTGCAATGCAGGAGCCACAGGGGACATGGCACAATCCCTGGGAAGATCCCTTGGAGGACGGCATGGCAACCCACTCCAGTCTTCTTGCCTGGAGAATCCGATGGACAGAGGAGCCTGGTAGCTGCAGTCCATGGGGTCGCTGAGAGTTGGACACGACTCAGTGACTTCACTTTGACTTTTCACGTTCATGCCTTGGAGAAGGAAATGGTAACCCGTTCCAGTGTTCTCGTCTGGAGAATCCCAGGGATGGGGGAGCCTGGTGGGCTGCTGTCTATGGGGTCGCACAGAGTCGGACACGACTGAAGCGATGCAGCAGCAGCAGCAGCAGCAGCAGCAGACATAACTGAGGCAAGCCTTCAGCAGACCCCTATAGGTAAGTCACAGCTCAGGCTGTGATTTTGATTTTGATTTGTGGTTAGGATTTTGGAACAAAGCTCTATCATCCTCTGCAGATAGCTGCTCTTTTCAGAAACAGCTCTTGTCCTGCTCCTTGACCTTTGTTGTTGGTTCAGTTGCTGAGTGGTGTCAGATTCTTTGTGACCCCATGAACTGCAGCACACCAAGCTTCTCTGTCCTTCACTATTTCCCAGAGTTGGCTCAAACTTACATCCACTGAGTCAGTGATCCAACCATTTCACCCTCTGTCTCCCTCTTCTCCTGCCTTCAATCTTTCCTAGCATCAGGATCTTTTCTAATGAGTCAGCTCTTCACATCAGGTGGCCAAAGTATTGGAGCTTCAGCTTTAGCATCAGTCCTTCCAATGAATATTCAGGGTTGATTTTCTTTAGGATTGACTGGCTTGATCTCCCTGCTGTCCAAAGGACTCTCAAGAGTCTTCTCCAGCACCACAGTTCGAGAGTTTAAATTCTTGGGGGCTCACCTTTGTTACAGTCCAACTCTCACATCCATACATGACTACTGGAAAAACCATAGCTTTTACTATACAGACCTTTGTTGGCAAAGTGATGTCTCTGCTTTTTAACATGCTGTCTATGTTTGTCATAGGTAGTTTTCCAAGGAGCAAGTGTCTTTTAATTTCATGGCTGGAGTCACCATCCACAGTGATTTTGGAACCCAAGAAAATGAAACCTGACACTGTTTCCACATTTTCCCCATCTATTTGCCATGAAGTGATAGGACTGGAGGCCATGCTCTTAGTTTTTGAACATTTGAGTTTTAAGCCAACTTTTTCAGTCTCCTTTTTCATCTCCATCAAGAAGCTCTTTAGTTCCTCTTCATTTTATGCCATTAAAGTGGAATCATTTGCACATCTAAGGTTATTGATATCTCTCCCAGCAATCTAGATTCCAGCTTGTGATTCATCCAGCCTGGCATTTCACATGATATAAGTTAAATAAGCAGGGTGACAGTATACAACCTTGATATACTCCTTTCCCAGTTTTGAACCAGTCTGTTGTTCCATGTCTGGTTCTAACTGTTGCTTCTTATCCTGCATACAGTTTTCTCAGGAGGTAGGAAGATGGTCTGGTATTCCCACCTCTTTAAGAATATTTCACAGTTTGTTGTGATCCACACAGTCAAAGGTGTAGCATAGTCAATGAAGCAGAAGGAGATGTTTTTCTGGAATTTCCTTGCTTTTTCTTTGATCCAGCATATGTGGGAAATTTGATCTCTGGTTCCTCTGTCTTTTTAAATCTAGCTTGTACATTTGAAAGTTCTCAGTTCACATAATGCTTAAGCTTGGTTTGAAGAATTTATTTGACCTTAGCAGAGACTGATCGCTTAAGGGTGTGGCAGGGCACATCCCCAGTGCCTCCCGGTGCCCGGCACCAAATTACCATGGAATTTGAGCTGCCCATTATGAACTGAGTATCATCTGATCTATCAGGCCGTAAAGCTGAATGTGCATAGCAATATCCTACTCATCAAATGGAGTGGATTATACATGATAGTGAGACAGGCTGGGACTTGGGACCCTTTGCTGCAGTGCTGCAATGCTCGCACTTGGACACACATCTCCTCAAGCCACAAAACACAAAGAAACTGTATTTTTCTTTCAAAGAAAAAAACCTGATTGCCACACTTTTGAAGAGCCTGGAGCAATAACAGGGTGTCGGAAGAAAAGTCACGCCCTTGATAAAACACCACCTAAGGGATAGGCAAACCACCTAAGCCCTTGACCCCTGAATACATCCCTGCTGCTGCTGCTCTTATTCTATGTAGGAACAAGCTTGCCCCCGTCATGGGGAGCAAGTAAGCAAGGGAATCTGTTGTTTGTTCTCACTTCCCTCTGCTGCAGCAGGGGCCCCAGTAAAGCCTCACCTGACTTTCTTGTCTGGCCTCTAGTCAATTTCTATTGATTGAGGAAGGCCAAGAACCCTGGTCAGTAACAACAGGGCTGAACAGGTGTTGAAGCCACAAGTGAGTTACATGAAGTGGGCCTAATTCCATGGTCCCCAGTCCTGCTCCTCTGCCTTCTCTCTCCATCATGTAAGAATACAGTGAGAAGGTGGCTGCCTGCAAACCAGGAAGAGGGACCTCACCAGATACTGAATCTGCTTGCACTTTGACCCTGGACTTCCCAGCCTCCAGGACTGTGGGAAAAAAAAGTTCATTTAAGCCATCCAGTGCATGGTCTCTGTCATAACAGCCCAAGCAAAGACAGAAATAGTAGTTTGCTAATGCTCTATTTAGTGTTCAGACCAGCACTGTCCAATAGAACTTTCTGTAATAATAGAAATGTTTTATATTTGCATGATACCATACAGTTGCCTTTGACTGTGTGGATCACAATACACCGTGGAAAATTCTGAGAGAGATGGGAATATCAGAGCACCTGACCTGACTCCTGAGAAATCTGTATGCAGGTCAGGAAGCAATAGTTAGAACTGGACATGGAACAGACTGGTTCCAAATAGGAAAAGGAGTACATTAAGACTATATATTATCACCCTGCTTATTTAACTTATATGCAGAGTACATCATGAGAAACGCTGGACTGGAAAAAACACAAGCTGGAATCAAGATTGCTGGGAGAAATATCAATAACCTCAGATATACAGATGACACCACCATTATGGCAGAAAGTGAAGAGGAACTAGAAAGCCTCTTGATGAAAGTGAAAGAGGAGAGTGAAAAAAGTTGGCTTAAAGCTCAACATTCAGAAAACAAAGATCATGGCATCCGGTCCCATCACTTCATGGGAAATAGATGGGGAAACAGTAGAAACAGTGTCAGACTTTATTTTTGGGGGCTCCAAAATCACTGCAGATGGTGACTGCAGCCATGAAATTAAAAGACGCTTAGTCCTTGGGAGAAAAGTTATGACCAACCTGAGAAAGTATATTCAAAAGCAGAGACATTACTTTGCCGACTAAGGTCCATCTAGTCAAGGCTATGGTTTTTCCTGTGGTCATGTATGGATGTGAGAGTTGGACTGTGAAGAAGGCTGAGTGGCAAAGAATTGATGCTTTTGAACTATGGTGTTGGAGAAGACTCTTGAGGGTCCCTTGGACTGCAAGGAGATCCAACCAGTCCATTCTGAAGGAGATCAGCCCTGGGATTTCTTTGGAAAGAATGATGCTAAAGCTGAAACTCCAGTACTTAGGCCACCTCATGCGAAGAGTTGACTCATTGGAAAAGACTTTGATGCTGGGAAGGATTGGGGGCAGAAGGAGAAGGGGACGACCGAGGATGAGATGGCTGGATGGCATCATCGACTCGAACGTGAATCTGAGTGAACTCCGGGAGTTGGTGATGGACAGGGAGGCTTGGCGTGCTGTGATTCATGGGGTGGGAAAGAGCCGGACACTACTGAGCAACTGAACTGAACTGATACAGTTGCCACTAGCCACGTATATCTATTGAGCACTTGATGTGTGACTAGTACAACTAAGGAACCAAAATTTTAATCTATCCCCCTTTTCATTCCTGGAGACTTTTACCATTTCTCTAGGGATTAATATAGTTTTCCAATTAGTTTCCAGGTCTCCAGTTTCATTTTCCTCCAAAGCATCCTTGCTAGAGGGATTTTTCTAAAATTACATAGGATGCTAGCACTTCCCCAAAGCAACACTTCCTGGAAACTTTAGAAACTTTCAAGTTCTATTAGCCTGACACATAAATCTTTTCCATAGGAAATCACAAAGAGGTAAAACACCTTCCTCTGTTTCATCAGATAAGTGACGGTAGGTTTCTTGAGAGTAGTCTTGCATTATACTTTGTCTCCTCTAACATTTCACACAGTGGCTTTCTGAATGATGCAGTGAAGAAAACTTGACTTTGGCCATGGAAAGCTTAAGTTAGAACCCCAATTCTGAAACTCCATTCTAGCAGTCACCATAGTCATTTAATCACCTTGACCTCACTATATTTCTGTGATAAATGAAAATGATAACTAGTATTGTTGTAAAGATCAAATGAGTTTGTGGAAATCCTCTGCCTTCAGTAATAGGCTAGACAAATACTAGTTGTTGTTATAATGAATGTTGGGTTTGAAATGTTTCTAGAAAAGTAGTTCTGGGAATTCTCTGGTGGTCTAGCGGTTAGGACTTGGACCTTTCACTTCTGGGGCCCAGGTTTGATCCCTGGTTGGAGAACTAAGATCCTGCAAGCCACTCCGTGTGGCCAAAAAAAAGCAGTACTGGCCTGACTTTATCCAATATGTATTATGACTTTTAAAGCCAGTCTGCGTGAGATGACAATATAGATACAGGCCTTGGATATTCAAAGAAAGAGGGATGAAAAGGAACAATTTTGGCACATTTATTCCAAATATTCCTTTGGATTATGCATTTTTCATGTTTAGGTCTAAGATTGCTTTTTTAAAAATTTAAAATTTTTTATTTATTTGGCTGCACTAGGTCTTAGTTGCAGCATGGGGGATCTTTACTTGTGGTATGCAAACTTAGTTGCTCTCTCTGGGATCTAGTTCCCAGACCAGGGATTAAACCTGAGCTGCCTGCACTATGAGTGCAGACTCTAAGTCCCTGGACCACCAGGGAAGTCCTTAAGACTGCTTTCTTCAGTTTTGTTTTGATGACTGAAAATTAGATGTTCAACATCACTCATTATCAGAGAAATGCAAATCAAGACCACAATGAGGTACCATTTCACACCAGTCAGAATGGCTGCGATCCAAAAGTCTACAAGCAATAAATGCTGGAGAGGATGTGGAGAAAAGGAACCCTCTTACACTGCTGGTGGGAATGCAAACTAGTACAGCCATTATGGAAAACAGTGTGGAGATTCCTTAAAAATTGCAAATAGAACTGCCTTATGACCCAGCAATCCCACTGCTGGGAATACACACCGAGGAAACCAGAATTGAAAGAGACACATGTACCCCAATGTTCATTGCAGCGCTGTTTATAATAGCCAGGACATGGAAGCAACCTAGATGTCCATCAGCAGATGACTGGATAAGAAAGCTGTGGTACATATACACAATGGAGTACTACTCAGCCCTTAAAAGAATAAATTTGACTCAGTTCTAATGAGATGGATGAAATTGGAACCGATTATACAGAGTGAAGTAAGCCAGAAAGAAAAACACCAATACAGTATACTGACACATATATATGGAATTTAGAAGATAGTAATGATGACCCTATATGTGAGACAACAAAAGAGACACAGAGGTATAGAATGGACTTTTGGACTCTGAGGGAGAGGGAAAGGGTGGGATGGTTTGGGAGAATGGCATTGAAACATGTATACTTTCTTGTAAGAAACGAAGCGCCAATCTATGTTCAATGTAGGATGCAGGATGCATGGGTCTGATGCACAGGATGATTCAAGTAGAGGATGTGGGGTGGGAGGTGGGAGGGGGCTTTGGCATTGGGAGATTGTGTTCACCTATGGCTGATTCATGTCAATGTATGGCAAAACAAATACAGTATTGTAATTTTAAAAATAAATAAATAAAAAAAAAAAAGAAAATTTCAGCAATAACAATAGACAGTCAACTTGTTTTTGACCGCACAGCATGCAGGATCTTAATTCTGCTGTGATGAGGGACTGAAGCCACACCCTTTGTGCTGGAAGTGCACAGTCTTAACCACTAGACTGTCAGGGAAGTCCCAACAGTTGATTCTTGGGAACTATATGGCAATGGCATCATCTGAGCAAATCAGAAAAGAAAGATGAAGTAGTGATCTTATTTTTAAGCATCTACAGGGAATTTTCAAAGGGAGTAGTAGGAAGGGTTTTGCTTTCAGATAAGAAAATAAGGTAAAGAAACAAGGTCATCATACAGGGAGATGTATGTGGTAAAGTGACAATTTAGCCGACATTGAAAGTGGTCTTTCCTTCCGCTAGGGACATCCTGATCACAGGATTTGTAAGACTTAGCATATTTTCATTAGACCATATTACACTTTGTGTTGAATTTATATCAGTAATTCATTTCTCAGTTTTTTTTTTTCCTGCCATTGCAGTGCAGCATGTAGAACCCTAGTTCCACCACCACGGATGAAACCTTGGCCCCTTGCATTGGAAGGACCAAGTCTTAAACTTTGGACCACCAGGGAAGTTCCTCATTTCTCAGCTTTGAAATGTGACTCCACCATGTTAAAAGTGCAAAAAGAAGGCATTATTTGTGTTCAGAATGCTTTATTTGGTGAAGGGCAGTGAAGATTTATTATTCCTTGAATTTAAATTTCCAAAGCACTTAATGGATCTATGTCAGAACACTTAGTGTGACTCTCTCTGTAAAATCCAGATTAAGACTTGTTGGAAGACAGGGACTTGGTTCACTCATCTTCATATGTTTGTCTCATCCTGCTTCAGATTAGTTGCCACGTGTGTAGAATACGGTAAATTATATTAGCAAACTGGTGGCTATTCCCGTTTGTTCTCTCTGCGGTATGCAAACTTGTAATCTCTACTAAGCGGTCAGTAAACTATGTCAAAGAAGTGGGTGATATTCATAGGGTAATATGATAATACCTTAACTGTCCACCGCATGGGCATCCAGAACTCTATCTCTGAGCCCAAGAAAGGGCCTGCTGGTTCTATCCCCAAATTGCCATGCGCCCCAGGTAACAAGCCCTGCAGCTACCATGGCATTTCCTTTCACACTGAGACCTCAGTATCCAATCCTCGCGTTATTCTCTTCCCTCTTCCTCTTTGCAGTTTGCACAAGCTTTGGTATATTTTAGATATTCATAAAATTTGTTATTTAACAGTCTAATCAGAACTTTGCATATCTCGGTTAGACACCCCTACCCACTAGGAAGAAGACCCTAGAGAAAGCGAGGGGGTGCACGTGAGACACTGACACCTAAATTGGCAAAACCTGGTCACTTCCCCGAGCCAGCAAGCCTTCAGGGAGGAGGAACTGGGAGACGAAGGCGCCACGTGACCTCGGGGGCCCGAGGCTGAGCCGACCCCGCCCCTCCTCTTTTTTCTGCCGCGGCCGCCGCCGCCGGGGGGCGCATGCGCAGCCCATGTTAGTGATGGAGGAGAGAAGATGGCGGAAGCGGAGTGAGTGACTTGCTGGTGACTGATGTCGTAACTGGGGGCGCGAGGGGGCAGCGACAAGTCCCCCAAGGGGAAAGCTCAGGGCTCTTTCGCGGGCAGTGCGGGGAAAGGGGGACGCGAGAGCTTCCTTATCGTGGAGGAGCCTGCTTGGCCCTTGTCGGAGGACGGAGCCGAACTGGAAGGGTCCAGTTACCTCCAGGCGGGAGCGCCCCTTCCGCCCTCTGGTCCCGGATCTGCGCGGCCCTGTGCGCAGGGTCCCTTCTCGGACCCCTACCGCCGGGGTCTTCCGGAAAACGAGCCCGGGTGGGCCCCTCAGAGGCTGTCACCCCTGCAAGCGGGCCCCGCGCGCAGCGTTGTGACGGCCGCCCGCGCCGGGGCCCGCGGAGGCAGGGGTAGGGCCGGGCGGGCACTGCCAGGCCTCCTTCACGCTCGCCTCCTTCCCGCCCCGGCGCCACCCCCCTGCGCCTCGGTGGGAGAGCCCGAGGCGCGGGGCTGCTCACTCCCTCCCCCGGCAGGCTCGGGAGGAGGGTCTCGGCGGCGGGGGCTATGGCGTGCTTGGCGGGGCTGAAAACACCCTGGTAGGAAAGATCTTTCTTTCCCTCGGGTCTCTGGCTGCAGTGCTGTTGCCGTCCCTAGAGGGCCACATTCTTGTGTGGCGGTGTGATGGTATGCTTAGTTAGCGACTCAAACTTAAGTGTTTCCTGGGTAGGCCGCTTGTGCAGCGGAACTGCCGTTTGTGTTTTGCAGGCAATATACAAGGCTAGTCGGTGGAGTTAGCAAAATTGTTCTTTTGTGCCAGGTCTCCAGATGCAGTTTAATGATTTGGCCAGTTCTACCCACCGATGTTTCGACTTGTGTCTAGATTTTGGATTCTTTGTGACCATATTTAGTTACTGAACTCCTTACTGCCGGGATTGAGGAGATGGTTGAGCAGAACAGCACTGGACAAGGACCAGAATTAAAGCTGGCTTTTTGCCTGGTTCAGAAGTGTTATGACAGGCAGCAATTTGGTAAAAGTTTATCTACCACCAGACCTGTATGATGTTGAATTGTTAACATAGGCTGCTGTGAGTTGATGATTGGAAAGGAGTTTGCAAAACTAACAAACCGCTCCCCAACCCCTTACCGCCCCGCCAATAAAAACCCCAGAGAAGTCTAAAGGTGTGTGAGTCATTTATTAATCAAAAAGGTTAGTAAAGAGTTGGCTCCCCACTTTTCTTCCTTTCACGTTTCCTCTTATAAATCGGGCTTTTAATAACATTTGATTCCTCACAGAGCAATCGTACTCTTATGATTATACATATAAATATTGTTTATATATGTGATATAAAAAATTTGTAGGTAAAAGGACACTACGTGGGAATAGTGCATGTGTACACAGTTAGTGCCAAATTCCTTTGTCTTTCCTGAAGTAGAAAGTGTTACGTTCTTGTCAGTACTTCTCCTGTGAGGTGGGTCATATTATGTTTCTTAGAAGAAAAGATAAGAAAGGCAGAGAAAACCAGTATATTCTTAAGTTTGCTTTTTGTGGTGCATTTCTATCCTTACAATAAATATTATAGTTCTATTTTCTAACAACGTTAAAGCACTCAGAATTGACTTAATATGTTGTTTGAATTTATTAAAATAAAAATTCTGTATTTGTATCACAGCAGTGAAATGAGTTTGTAATGTTGGAGGGAAGATAATCAGAATGGTACAAAACTGCACTTCGTGCATAAGGAAAGTGACATAGTTATGCTGTTTTCAAAATTTGGAGCTGTATTTTGTGAAAGAGATTTTTGTTAGCAAGTGGGGAAATTGTTTTCCACTGCTTCTCTTATTTACCCAGGGTAATCTGCTTATGAGTATTAACTCAGAGCTATTAGATGTGGTAAGGACAGAATTGTAGAATAATTAGAGGGAAAGCAATTTGAGTTAATAAATTATTTTTTAACTTATTTTCCTAGAGAATGTATTTTTAAATAAAGTACATACGGTAACCAAAAATTGAGTTAATTGACTAAGCTAAACTAAGCTAGCACAAGTCCACAGGCATCCTTTTAATGTCTACATAAGAATGATTTTAATTTGTAATCAGCATGGTCAAAAGAATATAAAGAAGTATTTTAATACTCTGATATTGCTTAAGTTTTAATTTTCCTAGGTAGTAAAGTATTCTGTCATCACCTGTTTTGGTTTCAAGACATTCATCTTCCTTCAACAATAAAAAGGTAAACTTCAGGCCAGGCTTTATCTGAGTTCTGTATCCTGAGTCCTCTGGATTCAAATTTAGTAGATATGAATTGTTAATTATGCTTTATCTTTGTAAAGTATTTTTCCCTTTCACGTGTTCATGGTGACTGTGTGCTATCTGTATTTTATGAAGTCCTTCTTAGAAATTTAGACTGTTCTGAAATTTCTTGGAATAATTATTCTTTAAACAGTATAACGCTTTTGCCAATACAAATCCTTTGTGCTGTCTGCTAGATTTAAGGACCACAGTACAGCTATGGATAGTGAACCAAACCCTGGAACATCCGTGTCGACGACAAACAGTAGCACCACCACCACCACCATCACCACTTCCTCCTCTCGAATGCAGCAACCGCAGATCTCTGTCTATAGTGGCTCAGACCGACATGCTGTACAGGTATTTCAGTTACCATGATGGTTAGGCTAAGACTTAGGAGCCATTACTTTTTGCTTAAGCCAGGTAAATGTATTATTTCATATGCTCAAATGAGTTACATGATAACCCTCTAAATGAGTACAGTTAGAATGGTGAACGTTTGGAACTACCAACAGAGTCATTTAATAATCATTCTGTTGGGAGGGTCTACATTTGTCAGCCTGTAGCTTCTAAAACAATGTCAGGAAAATTATAATTGGAAGGTCCCTTAGGTGCTGCTGCAAGTGGGGAAACTCGACTAAGAGCCCCAACATGAAAATGACTTTAGGTTTTTCTGGATTGTTGTGTAATTGAACCCAAAATTTGGACTTAGGATTTATTCAGCTCTGTAGATAAGAGGTTCGGTTTAAATCCAAGAACCCTAAGCAAGAGGATCCATCAGGAGCTATCGGGCAGAGGAGAAAGGGAATATTAGGAAATGTCTTAGGCTGTTCACTTAGTTAAGAAAATAAAGGTTAGCTGGTTAACCTTTGTAGGAAAGGAGCAAATTAGCAAAGATGGTGGTGCTCAGGCTCTCTCGGCCCATAGTCTCTTGCCCTCACCCCACGTTTTGTAAATAGTTGTGTAACAGCTGAGATCACTTAGAGCACTGCGCATGTGTGTCGCGATGTACCCCCTTGACCACGGCCACTTTTGTTCTGTAAACCTATATAAGCTCCACCTGAAAAGGTGGAGCATTATGGCTATGTCCGCTGGGTCAACCACAAGAGAATACAGCGTGTCTACTGTTAAGCCTGCTGTGCCAGTCAGGAGAGAAGAAATGTGTCTGCAGTTCTTCTGGCTCTTTGCATCTTCTTCCAGCTTCCCCGCTCACTCCTTGCCTACCCTGGCTTCAGCAAACAGTGAGGTACAGCAAGGCAGCCTTTATAGTAATGGAGGCTGAGGCAGTATGGTATTACATAAAAAGAGCATGGGCATTGCAGGCTGATGCAGGTTTTGTTTGAATTCCATTTTCTTTACTGTAGCTAGCCTTGAGTGAGAGGCATAATCTCCTTGAGCCTCAGGAAACTATAAAATGAGACCGCCTGCTTAATTAGTTCTGAGGATTAGACGAAGGATCTAGAATTTTGTGGGGTACATTATATACTCAGTAAATGATAGTAGCTAATACATACTGAATAATTATGTGCTAAGTATTTAATAAATGCTTTACATGGAATATTTCCATTCAACAGATGGAAAAATTGATGTTTTAAATTGGCTAAATAACTTTCCTAAACTCACATAACTAGTTAGTACTCTTGACTTGAGAGCTGTGCCCTTAAATACTGAGTTTTTTTTCCCATTACACCTGTTTTCTTTCTCAAATCTGCATAATTGCACTCCACCCTGAAAAAAACACATGGTTTTGTCGTCTCCTGATCCATTTTTCTAGAGTGCAGATCCCAGTATACTAACTGTCTAGCTGTTACATGGCTTAGTATTCTGAAATTACTGTGAAGTAGAATCAAGATTGTTGGAGACTCGTCCATCAGTTCAGTAGAAATTCAGACTGGAACATAGTGTTTTTAATGTTTTTCACCTTTCTGAGGCAAGGGAAACAGGGAAGAGTAGATCCTTGAACATAAAGATAATGTGATATTTGAAATACCATTTGTTCTCCACCTATTTTCTAAGCTGGCTGTGTTAATAAAAAAAAATAGTTGCTCTAGATTTGTAGTTGAAGATAATATCTCACAAATAGCACTAACTCTAATTCTTACAAGATCATAGAATTGCTTCCCTTAAAATGTAATCAAATCAATATTTATTGAACTGCCTAAGTAGTTTAATACCTTCCAGCTTTTTTTTCCTCCCACCCCTGTGAATCCTTTTCACCTTCCTTGCTCCAGAGGAACAAAATAAGAGCAATGTACTATATCTTTAACTTGTTTTTAAAGAGTCTCTCATCGATGAGTATTGCACTGAATGGTAATGAAAAATTGTGCTGACAATAGAAAAATAAGTATATTCAAATAAGTTATTCATTTTTAATTTCAGCTTGATTTTAGAGTTTTTTATGGAATTAGAGCAACATATACAGATTACCTAACCAAAAAAATATATTGTGATTCTAAAGCACTTAATGCTGGTCTGTACTTCCCTGCATCTAGGGGTCAAAAGCCTATATTGATTTTGTGACAGGAATCTGCAGCAGGTATAGCAGTCTATTGTTGGCGAATTGAGACATGAATGCAGGAAGGTAAAAACACAAGGAAACGTGCTTTCTTGGAATTTTAATAAAGACATTCATAGTTTTGTGATAAAGGTATCCTGACTCAGAAGCTCAAACTATAGGATTAAGTCTCTCTTTCTCCATTAGCTCTTTGAAAACTCTGGTTTGATCCTGAGATTTAGGGTGCTGTTTTAGAATCCCTATGGGCATGATATGACTTTGGGATGTGATTGCAGAGGATTGGTGTAGTCCAGTGTACCATTTGGACAGATAAAGGATTTTTCTTTATTAGAACTCTTTTGACTGTTTCACATTTATCAATTTATGAAGTTTGGGTTCAGAGTTTTCATTTTACTAATAGTCACAGTAATGAACACTTGTAAGAATTTTTTTTTTTTAGTAAGAATAATTTTATTTTGTGTTGAAACAGTTGCATCTGACATTTAAAAAACATGAGTGGTTACTTATAATGGTGGTTTATAATTTTATGTGGTTATTACTATAATGAAGCTAAGTTTTTTCAGACATTTAGAAAAAATAACAAATGAGAATCAGGTAAAAATCACTTCTAACTACCTATCAGTAGTCTTTTAATGTTTTCCATGGTATTTTACTCTGTACACTATTGAGTGACCTTTTCCTGCCTAATGATGTATTTGGAAACAATTTTGTTGATAGTTGTTATCTGCTGTGTTCAATATAGTAATGCTAGCTGCATGTGGCTATTTTATATTTAAATTAAAATTCAGTAAAATTAAAAATGTAGTTCCTTGGTTGCACTAGTCTCCTTGTAAGTGCTTAGTAGATACTTAGGGTTAGTGGCTACTGTATTGGACGGCACTGATCTGTTATACATTATTGTTTGTAATACATGCAGGATATACATATTCTTTTTATACCCAAATCGCGAATTCTAACAAGTTTTATCCAAAATGGGTATTCCAGTTTACATTGTTACTAACAGTGTATGAGCGTATCTGTTTCTCCAGTAGTAGTAGTATTCTTTTAAATGTTTATTGGGAGGTTGAAAAAGTGTCATGTTTTAATTTGTAAGTTTTGACTACTAATGAGATTGAAGATATTTTCAAATGCTTACTTAGCCTTTTTCCTTTGGTGAATTGCCTTTACTGGGTAACTTTAATCTGTACAGATTAGTGAATCCTAGTGATGTATAACTAGGAGAGAACTGTTAACAAGTGTGAAGATATTGAATATTAAAGGAGTGAAATTTTAAATTTGTAATACTTCATGGTGACTTTTACTTTTTAAAATTTCTAATACAGCTTTTCTAATACTTTATGGTTAAGATTATGGTTTGACATTGGTTCAATTGACTTATCACAGGTAATTCAACAGGCACTGCATCGCCCTCCCAGCTCAGCTGCTCAGTATCTACAGCAGATGTACGCCGCGCAGCAGCAGCACTTGATGCTGCACACGGCGGCTCTCCAGCAGCAGCACTTAAGCAGCTCCCAGCTTCAGAGCCTTGCTGCTGTTCAGGTGAGACTGAAATGAATTAAGAACTTACGAGGCCAAAGTTGACATTGCCTGCAGACAGTTACTGAAAATAAAAACACTGGGTATCATTGCAGGTTTTCAAATGTTCTGTGTTTTTTTTTTTTTAAGAAAATATAATAGGCTGCCAAATAAAAGTTAGGTTAAAAAAATGAATGTTATGTGTTACTCTGTTGCTGAGTTTTGTCCCTCTGCTTTTTATCTACATTGCAGAAATGCTAGACCAGTCTTATGTGTATGAAAGTCTAGGGATGACAGTGGATAGTTAAGGTTACATAAATCTTACTTACATTTTAACCAGAAAAGGTTTTTAAAATTACATAAGTAATTTACACTCATAAAAAAAAACAACCAGTATAAAATCGTTCATAAGAGATAAAGTATAGAGGTGTTCCTTTTCCACACCCACTGGTATTTTCCACTCTTCAGAGGTGGCCACTGTTTAATATGCATCCCTCCAGAAATGTTCTGTATAAAAACGTGTATGTACACTTTTCTAAAATATAGTCATATGATTCTTAGTGCTATCAGGATGATATTATGATTAAATGTTTATGTTTTTAAATAGATCTTCATCATTATTGCATTGTTTGTTTAAATAAAACTCTAATGTGAGATTTAAATCTCATCGCCAGAGTAGGATCTCAAGTTGACTGAACCTGAAAAAGATTTATTTCTGTTAAACACATCCCAGCTGTTACTACTTCTCATTAGTGTAATTTTAAATAACATCTTGTTCATGATAGTTAGAAACTGAAACCCAGTGGCATTTGATATAGCTCCAGTTTATTTTTCATAACATTGGATTGGTAATTTCACTTCAAAGAAGAGATCTATAGAGTAAAATTGACAATAGGTGCAGCTCTTAAAATAAGATGAGCCTTCCGGTCTTCTGTTTTCACCGTGCGGTGTTTTCTTTTTCTTAATTTGTTTGACCAAAACTTAATCCATGTTGACTGTAAAATAGATGTTTTGACTTTTATTGTGATTTTTGTAGTATCCTGGTATAAGAACCTGTAACAACTTCTTATAGAAATAAAGATCTTATTATTTTAGGCAAGCTTGTCCAGTGGAAGACCACCTACATCCCCCACAGGAAGTGTCACACAACAGTCAAGTATGTCTCAGACATCTGTAAGTGCTCTAATTTTTTTCCAGGTTTTAAAATTTTAGATTATTGCTTTCCAGAAATGAACTGTTAAAATTTACAAAGCTGTTAGTGTTTATCTGTTGAGTACTGTTTAAGTAACAAGTGGCTAGAAACAGGAATGGTAAATTTCCAGAATTTGGAACTAATGTCAAACTTCTGAAAATCTGAGTCATAAAAATATTTTTGTATTATTTCTTATACATATTTTCCCCTTGATTGTGTTCAGATCTTCTATGATTGTGAATGATTGCAGTTTTCAGTGTGCATTGAGAGCATGGAATATTTAATGCAGGGAAGTTAAGTCATGCATTTACTGTGACAAGTACTACAGAATGTCATGTCCTTGGTAGACATCTAAGTGTTTCTAGCTTTTTATGTGCAGTTCACATTTTAGAAATTTTACTTCCCAACTTATGCTTACTTGAATTATCGGGGTAAAATTTACAAGTATCCATTCAAGATAGTGTAATTTATTTTGAGAAGAGAATAAAGGTGATTTGCTACATTGCACATATTTACTGGGAAATTGTGCAAAGTATTCCAGTTAAAAAGAAATTTACAGGTGTGGTAATACTTGTTTACCCTTTTATTTTGATGTAATTTCAAATTGCAAGAATAATAAAAATTTCTGTATACTCTCTACTTAGATTCACCAATTGTTAGCATTTTGGCTCACTGCTTTATCATTCATTCTTTCTGCCTACATATATACAGTTACCTTCTTCTGAACCATTTGTGGATAAGTTGAGACATGTTCCTTTACTCCTAAATACTTTGATATGTACTTCCTAGGAACAAAGTCATTCTTTCATGAAGCCACATGAAACAGGTCAAATTCAGGAAATTTAACATTGATATATTCATATTTCATCAGTTCTTCCAGGTTTCTCAGCCTCATCCCTATAGACCTTATGGACCAGATAATTCTTTCTTACGGGGTTGCTGTCCTGTGCTTTGTAGGGTGTTTAACAGCATCCCTAGCTTAGACATCAGTAAGCTGTGCCTTCTCCTTTCCCCAGTGTGACAACCAAAACTGTCTGCAGGCACTGCCAGACGTTTTCTGAGGGGCCAAATTGCCCCTTTTTGAGAACCACTGAGTTAAACTAATAATGTCATTCCTAGCTACTTTTTTCTGATCCAGGATGGTAATACTTTGATAAAATAGACTCCAATGGAATATAGTTTATAGATTGCTGAGGAATTAAAGTTGAACTTGTGCTATATTTCTTCAGCTAAGGGTGTGATCTTTACTAAGTACATGTATAATGAGCACATAGTTATTTATTGATCTTTTTAATTAAAAATTCTGTCTTAGCATGGAAATATCTTAGAACATGAATAAATTTACTTACAAAAGAAATTACTTGTGACTTGAAAATGTTAGACTGAAGAAAATGAAAAATTTAATGTATTTAGCTCTAAGCAATAATGCTATATATTGATGTCAGATAATATTTTTAATTAATATATTGGTAGTTATGGAACATACTGGTAAACTAGTTAAATAATTATAGATAAATTCTTTATGAAGTACTGAAATAGCACTAGGGTGTACACACACACACACACACACACACACACACACACACACACGTACACGTGTTCTGACCTGGAATGCAGGAGACCCATGTTTGATTCCTGGGTCAAGAGAGAAGGGATAGGCTACCCACTCTAGTATTCTTGGGCTTCCCTGGTTGCTTAGTTAGTAAAGAATCCACCTGCAGTGTGGGAGACCTGGGTTCAATCCCTCAGTTGGGAGCATCCCCTGGAGGAGGACATGGCAACCCACTCCATTATTCTTGCCTGGAGAAACCCCATGGACGGAGGAGCCTGGCAAGCTACAGTCCATGGGGTCACAAAAGCTGGACACAACTGAGCGACTAAGCATAGCACAGCATGTGTTCTGGATTTTTTTCCCTTCACATTATTAAAAGGTATTCTTTAAAACTATTTTTGTTCCATTACGATTTTGTGTATGTGACTTTTAGAACCATAGTTCTGGTGATTGTGCTTATTTTTATGAAACTGTTGCTACTACTTGTCATAAGTCATTGCCAAATCTCTGGATAACTGGTGAGAGGAAAAGAAGTAGAATAGATGCCTAGAAAAACAGAGAAAAATACATTGCATTTGTTTTGTGTTCTGTCCCAGCTGAACAGTAGCTCAAGTGAGTTGACTGGCAGTCCAAATTATGATACCCAGCGTAGCTTAGTAATTTTAAGAGAGGCAGAGCATAAAAGCAGAAATCCCTAGATAGTGATAATAATGAATTGTCTATTGGCAGTCTGCTAGTTTTCAGAATTTTGGTTGTTTTGAGATAGGTACCTGATAACGATGAACAACAAGAGGGAAGGGTCAATCCTCTCGTAGATAAAAGGAATTCAAGCTGGTTGTCAAGTCACCTGACCAATAGGTTGGGATTTAGAGTAGCAGAGAAATGCCAGAGGGGAAATGGAATATTATATTTTAAAAAATGAGGTAAAAAGTCCAGTCTACCACATGGGGAAACTATGTGTGTGGAGAAGACCATTGTTAATTGATTGTATAGTGGGTGCCAGCATCCTTTTCTTTCCTGTAATTAGAACAGAAAGGCTAATTCTATAGTCTTAACCAGTAGTGAGAGTGGTTTGTATGTGTGTTTGATTGATTGGCTCTACAATTAGTTGGGACTGAATCTTTAGGTTGGATGTCTTTGTACTTTTATTAAGTGCAATGTAATTAAAAACTTCTGTGAAAAAAGCATCAACAATGTTAAACATTAGAGTAGCTGAAAATATATTTGCACCATGTATGTCACACAGCTTGTATTTGTGAAATACCAAGGGCTGTATTGTATTAGTAAGATAAATAATGTGAATTCACAAGAGACCTGAATTGGTAATTTTCAAAAGATGGACTACTTTTGGCTTTTACGACATGAAAATATGTTTACTTTACTGGTAATAAAGAAGTGAATGTAAAAACATCAATGTTTTGTTTTCACTTTTCAGATTAGAAAATGGGGGAAAATTGAGACAGTAACTGTTGACAAGTATGGTACATGCATAAACTTATTGGTGGGAATGTAATTGGTACAGATTTGCTAGAAGGCTATTTGGCAGTGTGTATGAAAATTTGAACCGCATGCCCTTTCACATAGCAGTCTAATTTTTAGTGAAATTATGTCATTGACTAAATATGAGAGATAATGATGACATAGGTAATTACGCAAATATGCATGGCTTGTAATGGTAGAAAATTATAAACAATACAAATGTTTTTTAATTGAGGATTAGTTAAATGATAGTTAATTCAAACACTGCAGCTGCTTTAGAATGCTATATGTGTATATATAGAGACAGATTTTCATTAATTATTAAGTGAAAATAAGAACATATAGTATTAGTTCATTTAGGTTATTTAATAAGTTATTCTGTATTTTAGTTCTAAAACTTTGTTCTTTTTCTTTTGCTGAGAGTTTATTCATTTGTTTCAAGTTGGGTCATACTTGCTTGTTCAAAGCATTTTTATGACTGCTGCTTTAAAAATCTTTGTCAGATAATTAAAATATTTTCCATCTTGGTGTTGGCATCTGTTACCTTTTTCATTCAGTTTGAGGTCTTTCTGGTTTTTGGTACAGTGAGTGATTTCTGATTGAAACTTGGACATAGTATTATGAGATTGTGGCTCTTACTTAAGTTTTGGCTGGCTTCCAAAGGGGAACATGTGCCACCTCCGCACTGCCATTTGAGGGTAGAAGTCCAGGTTCCCCGTTTGGTTTCCAGTGATGCCTGAGGGGTGCACCCTGTAATTGCTGAGTCATGTGGATTCTGGCTCCTCATTAGGCCTCTACTGATGATTCTCTGGCTAGGAGGGAAAGGAGTGCCCAGTCATTGCTCCCTATGTGCTCTCCACTGATGCTTTAGGGTTGGGGTGGGTTGTTATTTGTGGTCTGTTATTGCTTGGCTGATATGAAGGTCTTGGCTCTCTACGTGGCCTTCTCTGACACTAACACACTGGATGGGATTGGAGGTGCCTCATTACAGCCTGGTAAGGGGAGAGGCCTAGGTCTTTGCTAGTGTGGGATGTGGCCACAGTGTTTCTGTGGTGTTTGGCTGGAGTAGAGTAATTACTGTCTAAAAGTTTTCTGTGTTGCTAGGCTGTCCCTTTTCTGATCCTCAGCTATAAAGAGCAGCTCATTGGAGCTTTTTCTTTTTTTTTTGTCTGTACCCATTGCTGTTTCTGGGTTACTAACTTGTTCAGCTTTGTGTTTGGATTATATGAGATTTAAAAAAAATCAGGGAGCGCGCAACCGCATGGTTCACTGAGTCTACTTTTCTCCATCTTTTAGAACTTTCTTATGTTTATTTTCTATGCAGTGATGGGGTTTTTAGTTATACTTAGGGGTAAAGTATGTGTCTATTCCACTTGCCTGGAAACAGAATTCCTACCACTTATTTTTTAAAACTTATATCTCTCTGGTTATGTAGGAAGAAAATCTGTAATACACAACAATCAGTGGTTACCTTTGAGAAAGTAGGTTGAAAAGTTTCATTTTGTCTTAAAAAAAAAAATCAACGCTGTCTTGTTTTCTTAGATACAGACAATACAAATGTATAGGTGAAAGTGATATCCCATTTCAGTAGTCTCTTTTGCCCTGACAAAGTTTTGTGTGAAGCTTATTACTACTGTGCATTTCTATACATAAATGTAAGTAGATAGGCCTGTGGTTAATTTTGTTTTAGTGTAAGTGAAGTGCCATCATTCTGTCTCTTTCTCTGCTAAGTCTGGGCATTTTCATCTGGAAAGGATTACGTGGCTGGAAATTGCAATCGTAAGTCTCTAAATGATTCAAGGGCTCTTTGTATCTCATTCTCTTTGTTGTTTTTTGGCCTTAGAATCTACGTTAATCCCGGATGTTTTAACTTTAATTCACTGTACTGTTCTAGTAAAAGGAAAAACCTTATTTTTATAACTTTCTAGCTCTGATGCCAGACAGGATGAGCCTTTTTTTTTTTTTTTTTTGGCTGCACCATGTAGAATCATAGTTCTGTGACCAGGAGCATACCCATGCCCCCTGACTTGGGAGTGCAAAGTCTTAACCACTGGACCACCAGGGCATCCCAGGATGAGATTTTGAAGCCCAGTTGGTTTTATGACTTTATTCATTCATAATTCACTCATTTATTCAACAAATATTTATTGAGCATTTAAATATTCCTCTAGTACTGGGACACAGCTGACAAAATCTGTATGGAGCTAGGGATATATCGATAGTAAGTAACCTAGTATATAATATGTCAGTTGGTGGTAAGCTCTGCAGAGAAAAATAAAGCAGTGAAGAGGAATGGGATGAGGGAATTTTATATTTTAATTAGGGTGGTCAGGAAAGCATTGCTAATAAAAATGGCATGTGAAGGAGGGTGAGGGAGGCAGAGATGCTTAAGAAACAGAAAGGAGTAATTAGCCTCCAATTTAAATAAATAAATTTAAATTAAATAACAGAAAGGAGGGTGGTGTGGCAGGTGTGGAATGAAAGTGGGAGTATGTTTAGAGATAACTTTGGAAGAAATTATCTAATTACGAGAAGATTATTAAACCTTTGGGTTTTACTTAGCGTGAGTTGGGAAGCTGCTAGGAAGTTATTTTATTTGGGATGTGACATGATCTCATATAGGCTTTAATAGCTGCAGTGTTGAGTAGGTTCTAGGGGCCAATGATAGAAGCAGGGAGACTGGTTAAATGGTTCCTATAATCTGAGAGCGAGATATTGGGGGCTGGGCCATGATGGTGATGATAGATGTGGTAAAAAGTGGTTAGCAAAGATTCTGAATATTTGTTCCACCAATATTTTATTATAGAAATTTGAATGTTTGGAAAATAGCTGATAGTAGGTGCTGAGGGATTGACTAAAAGATGTGAGGAACGGTAAACAGTCACGAATAAACTGTAGTATTTTGGCCTGAGTGCCTGGAATGATCTGCCAAAGAAGGTGTTGGAAAAGAAAATCAGGAGTTCGGTTTTAGACATGATGTGTGTGAGACACCCACCCATACATGTTGAGTAGACATTGGCTATATGAGTTTGGAGTTTATATAGCCAAATGGCTATTGGCAAGACTGATGACGTCTTGTACATCTCATTGACATTTCTAGTCACCAGGGTACCTGATGACTTTACTACCCATTGTGGAGTATTATGAGCGAGTTTGGTAGAATGGAGGACATGAGGGACCTAGCTTCTAGTCTTAATTTTGTGACTAACTGGTGGCATGACTTAGGGCAAGTGATTAACCTCCTTATATCCCACTTTTCTTTCATGTAAAATTGAGTTGTCTAATTAGATGGTTTTTAGTCTTTTCATCCATATGTTCCTGGGTTTAGATCAAGGAGAAGTTTCAGGAGATGAACCTGAATGTGCACTGAGTTCTGTCCCTCCCAAATTGGTATGTTGAAGTTTTAAACCACATGTGACTATATTAGAAACAGGGTTATTAACGAGGTGTGTTAGTTGCTCAGTCGTGTCTGACTCTTTTGCAACCCCATGGACTATAGCCCACCAGGCTCCTCTGTCTATGGAATTCTCCAGGCAAGAATACTGGAAGTGAAGTGAAGTCGCTTAGTCGTGTCTGACTCTTTGCGACCCCGTGGACTGTAGCCTGCCGGGCTTCCCCTGTCCATGGGATTTTCCAAGCAAGAATACTGGAGTAGGTTGCCATTTCCTTCTCCAGAAGAATACTGGAGTGGATTGCTATTCCCTTCTCCACTTAAGGAGGTGATTAAGGTTAAATGAGGTCATAAGTGTGGAGCTCTGATCTAGTGAACCTGGTATCTTTACCAGGGGAAGAGACACCAGAAATGGACACATGAACGTGTCCCTCTTTCTTCTGAGAGGACACAGTGAGAGGTGGCCATCTGCAAGCCAGCAGAGAGCTCTGAGCAGAAACTGAATTGGCTGGCACCTTGATCTTGGACTCCTTAGCCTCTGGAACTCGAGCTACCTCATCTGGCACCTTGTTAAGGCAGCTGCAGCAGACTAAGAGGGTGGGGCTCTGAGCCTTCCTTCAGCTTCTGTTCCCACAGAACAGTTCTCTGATGTTTGAATCTGGGAATTCTGGATAAGTTTGTGTGTGAAGAAAGGGTACTGTTTAAAAAAGAGAGAACCAGTGGTTTAAATGTTAAATAGGTTTAGTCAGGGTTTTTAAAAATAGTTTTATCTGTGTTGTGAAAAATGCATATCACATAGTAGGTATATAATATTTGTTGAAAGATGAAGTTTAATTATAATCAGCTAGAGTATGCAATACATAGTTATTAATTTTAATTCTTGATTACTGCAAGTGGTTTATCTTCAGTGCAGAGAATCATTTTAGGATATATTCTGATTGCCTGAAATTGCATTGTAGAAGACAGTCTAAGTCCTGACCTCGGTGATGAGATTCTTTTATTGCTAGTTTTGAGCAGACAGCCAGTTATCAGGTTTATTGTGTTATGCTGTACTAGTTGCCCTGGGGGAGTCAGAGTCACCTCCCTCAGAGCAGTGTGCCTAGAGATACCACAACAGTAAACAAGGCGGCAGTATGTAATCAAGTGATAAATTCTGTAGGAGTTATGAGAGATCTTTGGGGATTGGGTAGTTGAAGAAGGCTTTCTGTATGGGACTTAAGCTGAGCTTTAAAAAATACATGGAATTTGAGAGAAGAGGACTCAGTCCTGAGCTCCTGATCCTGAAATAGCCCATCCTAGTTTTGGAGATTCATTCCTGAATGGGATTCTGTGTTCGTCTCCCAGACTCCTGAGGATAATCTGTGCCAGTGTTTCCTTCCTGCATACCTATTTGGTGCCAGGCATTTTGTTAGGTGCCAAGGATCTGAAGTGAACGAAGGTCTTAGAGTACAGTGGATATAGTCTTGTTGCTGTTGTTCAGTTGCTAAATTGTGTCCCACTCTTTGCAGCCCCATGGACTGTAGCATGCCAGGCCTGCTTGTCCTTTACCATCTCCCAGAGCCTGCTCAGACTCATTGTCCATTGAGCCGGTGATGCCATCCAACCATCTCATCCTCTGCTGCCCTCTTCTCCTTTTGCCTTCAATTGGATATAGTCTGGAGACATATAAATAGTCAAAGAACACTGTGATAGGAGTTTTGTTTTACTGGAGTATATTCTAAAAAACTTGCTTGTAAATTTGAAATGTTTGTAGGCCTAAAAATTCCCTCTCCTTTACCTTTTTCACAATTATTTGTATATAAATTCTATATTGAAAATGATTTTTCTTAGGAAACTTGAAAGCAGGAACCATTGTTTTCAAATGTTTAGCATGACCAAAAAAGACTGATTTAAGTCTTACCGTCACTACTTGGTACTTCTTCTTCCCTTCAGGCTTTTATGTGTGCCTGTTTAGTTTTTCTAGAGTTTCATGAAGGCTGTCTAGATGTCATTGTGTTCAGGACACTTTTGGACTCTCTTCTGGAGAAGGAAATGGCAGTCCACTCCAGTACTGTTGCCTGGAAAATCCCATGGACAAAGGAGCCTGGCACGCTACAGTCTATGGGGTCGCAGAGTCGGACACAACTGAGCAACTTCACTTCACTGTGAAACTTGGTGTTCATGTGTATGAAACTGAAAAATCTTAACAAAAATTTCTTTCCTTCTGTTTTTCTCTGTCCTCTGTTTCTGGAACTCCTTAGTTGAGTATTGGTCTTTCTGGATTGAACCTTTACTTTGTTTAGCTTTTTACTTATTTTCTGTCTTTATCTTTTTATTCTGTTGTGATATATTTCCTTGCCCCCCTTTTTAACCCCTTCTTTTACATTTAAAAGAAAATTTTAGTTTAGCCTTCATATTTCCAATTTTTTCTTTTTCCTAGAATCCTGCTTTTCTGTTGTGGATGAAATATTTAGATCTCTTATCAGATTTCATAATTCTTTTTCTTGAATCATTTATATTCCTTCGAAACTATCTTGGTCTTCTCCTTTCATGCTGTTGGTTTTTCTCTTAGAAAGCAGTGTTCTCTTAAAATGCTTGGTTTTCTGTTTATATTTAAGAATAGATGATTATATAAATTGATCAGCATGGCTTTCTTCCACTGCTCTGAAGATCGGTCTGGCCCTGACAGACCTCTTTCCCTTTCCTTAGTGGAAAGACCGATTAAGATTTCTGTCTTTGCAGGTGGAAACAGCATTAGTGGTAACAGTGGGAAGGATATATCTTTGGCAGATTTAGAACTGAAGGTATACAGATCAGAAGCTGGCTGTTAGGCTGGTGAGCCAGTAGTTTCAGAGTAAGAGTTTTATTTCCAGGTATGAGTACCCACTCTAGAAGCCTAGCCTTTCCTTGACAGTTCCTTGACTTGTAGAGAAGTCTCCTTCCTTTCTAGGTCTTAGTGCCTGTTCTGCATGGGAGCGGTGTGGGGTTATGTATGGTAAGTCTGTTTTCTAGACAGACCTGTAGATAAAATCCTTCAGTTTTTGGCTCCATTTCTTACCTCTGCTTTCATGTCTAAAGTGAAAGTGAACTTGCTCAGTTGTGTCCGACTCTTTGCAACTCTGTGGACTGTAGCCTACCAGGCTCCTCCGTCCATGGGATTCTCCAGACAAGAGTGCTGGAGTGGGTTGCCATTTCCTTCTCTAGGGGATCTTTCTAACCCAGGGATTGAACCCGGGTCTCCCACCTTGGAGGCAGATGCTTTTCTGAGTCTAATCCACACTAATCTGTTTCCTCCTGTATTCTGGATTATAGCTTCCTTCTCTGTTCTATCTATTAGTATGATCCCATCTTCTTTAGGTCTTACAGAAATGCAGATGGTATCCTCCTCTCTCTCTCTGCTGTATGTGTGTTTTCTCTGATACTGTTTTTTTTTAATCCCTAAGTTCTTTATGGAAAAAAACATTTAAACCTACAAAAAATGGTGAGATTAAGCATTGACCCTTGTGTACTCTTAATGTAGCTGTCTACAACAGTTGTTAACTTCCTATTATACACTGTTTTCCTGACCATTTTAAAAATAAGCTGAAGACATCATGACACTTCAGTCCCAAGTACTTAGCATGTATTATCCAGGAGGGAGATTGTCTTACATAACCACAGCCACATATCACACCTAAGAAATTTAATATCGAGACAGTATCTAGTAAATGCCTCTTATTTGGATTCCCCAGTAGTCTCCAGAATACATTTTCCCAAGATTTAGTTAAGGCTCACACATTGCATGTGAGTGTCCTGTTTTCCTTTAATATAAAAAGTCTCCCCTGTTCCCCCCTCCTTTTTTTTTTAAACAGCTCAGGTCACTTGTCCCACAGTCTAAATTTGTATTTTTGTTTCCCCCAATCATTTTTGTTATTGTCTTTTAACTGCTGTTTCAGTAAGTAGGAGGGAGAAGCAAATGGGTGTGCTCAGACCATTATCTTCAATGAAGTGAAAGTCACTCAGTCATGTCCGACTGTTTGCGATTCCATGGACTATAGTCTGTGGAATTCTCCAGGCCAGAATACTGGAGTGGGTAGCTTTTCCCTTCTCAAGATCTTCCCATCCAGGGATTGAACCCATGTCTGCTGTGTTGCAGGCGAATTCTTTACCAACTGAACTACCAGGGAAGCCCATTATCTTCAGTACTTATTGTTTTATAAACATGACTTTTAATGGCTACATAATATTCTACTTAAAAAAACCCACAAAACTATTTTCCGCTTGCTAGCAATTTTAACTTCTCTATTTGTTTTCTTTTTTTGTTGTTATAAGTAAACTTGGGTTGGATGTTACGTGTCTTTCTATCTAGTGATGCTCTTTTAAAAAATTTCAGAGTGTACTTACTGGTGAGATTGTTTTTAGATCAAGAACCTTATAAATGATCAGTTTTCTCAAAAGTCTAAATCAGATCAGTTACATGTCAGATGAATTCATTATGAATTTATCTGAGGGAAAATTACTTGCTTAAAACCATAGATACTTATGTTCTATTAATTTTAGAAGGTATTTTAAGTTTTAAAACTCAGTGTTTTAAAGGATTCTGAAAATATTTAAACTGATAGTTAGAAATCTACTCCACAGCTTAACAGCAGTCTAAAAGAAAACTGTAGCCTTCATATTTGTATGGTCGTGAGCAGTTATACTGGATTCTTACAAAATATTGCAGTAGTGCAGATAAAGTGCTAAGTCCTCTTCAGCCTTTTTTTTTTCCCCTTCAGTCTTTCTGTTTCCTCAGTTTGCTGGATATCTTTTCAGGTCTTTATTTATACATTAAGAACATAAATAATATAAGAAGTATGTGCATATGTGTTTAATATACAATTTTTAAACACACCATAAACACAGGTAGGTGTTCTGCGTTTTGTTTTTATACTTAACAGTGTGTCTTCAGAGCTTTTTACCTCACTCAACTACTTGAGCTGCTGTATAGTGTTGCACACAGTATGGCCGCACACTTTATCTTATGTAATCATTTCTGTTGCCGGACCATTATTTCCAGTGTTTTTAATTGTTTCAGTGATGCAACTTTTTTAGTGTCTGAAGGTGTCAAAAGTCTGAGGGCAGTTAGGAGGTCATGAAGTTTTTGTTTTCCTGCTGTTTTTACAGCTTGTATTGCAGAAAGTAGAAATAATGATTTTCTATAATAAGTAGGATAGGCATTTTACTTCACTTCATTATTAAAAATACGTGCTCTCTTAAAAAGGAAATCCTTCATGGATAGGTATTATTACTTGAAATTTCTGTGTAATATTTTATACTCCTAGGTATCTGAATTACATATAGATTCCCACTGAATGAGGCAAGAAAATATATATGCTGCTTTAATGTGATAAAAACAAAATAATGTACTAAATATAAAAGAAAGTAAAACATTTCCTCTCTGATTCTCAAGTTAATACCTACATAGAAAAGACAAAAACTTTGAAAAAGAAAATATAAATGATTCCCAAATTTTACCCCTAGTAGGCATGATTCACCTCTAGCATTTTGGTGACTATTCTTCCAAATATGTGTGTGTGTGTGTTTGTGTGTGTGTATAATGATATCAAATCTAATCAGATAGTTTTATGAGTATGCATTATTGTGTATATATATAATGTAGTCATTTATCTCTTAACATGTTTTCCATGTGTATGGTATGTATATATCCATACATGAACATGCAGATACTGGTATTCTACATGTTCTACAATTTTTTTCACTTAGCAGTGGGTCATAAAAATATTTTCATGCTATTGAATATAGACATACATCAACCTCCTAATATCAGTGTACCATGTCTCTCTGTAGATGCACCTTATGGATTCTGATCAGTCACATGGCTGTCAGTTCAGTTCAGTCACTCAGTCGTGTCCGACTCTTTGCAACCCCATGAATCGCAGCATGCCAGGCCTCCCTGTCCATCACCAACTCCCCGGAGTTCACTCAGACTCACGTCCATTGAGTCAGTGATGCCATCCAGCCATCTCATCCTCGGTCGTCCCCCTTCTCCTCCTGCCCCCAATCCCTCCCAGCATCAGGGTCTTTTCCAGTGAGTCAGATGGCTGTGGCAGGTCTCCAATAGGCTTTGGTTTCAGGGAGTACTCTGTGTAACCTCCTATTGGGGGCACCAAGGAGGGGTTGGAAGTTACATGGCTTTTCTTGGCATATTTGGTTTCCTTTGGTGACTTGTAGTATCAGTAGGAGAGCTTCCAGTAATAAGACTAAAGAAGTAAGTTATTTTATGGAGTGTCGGGATGGGTTGTGAAGTGACAGGATTGGCTAAGGCTTTAAAATGAAAGGGAATTACTAATGTTGAGATAGAAGTAACAGAGAAGATGATGCAAAGAGTTTAGGGCATCTGGTTTAGATGAGCAGAGCAGAGCAGAAAATAGAGGAGAGCATATCAGTTCTGGAAAGGAAAGGATTTCTTGCAGGGTTGGATGCTGATCTTGCCCTTATGGATTACACCTTCATTAGTAGACACTGTGAAATGGTGCTTGCCACCTGGAACTTAAAAATAAACATTTATTCTTTGATTTCACAACTTTGACAAAGTGAAATGCAGGTGGCTTGGAGGTTACTGTTTTCTTAGTTCCTTTTTTTTTTTTTTTTAAGAAAAAGAAAGCATTCTATTTGTAAATACTTTTGTTTTACTTCCTTACAGAGTATTCTCAAGCACTTTAGCTATCAGCCAGTCAGTTTTTAAGAAGACTCTTATGTTTTTATTTAAAGAGTGTGTGGTCTGTCCTTTATTAGAGTATCTTCCTTCCTGCTTATGTACCTACCTACCTTATTTATTTTATTTTTTAAGAATCACTGACTGGAAAAGAGTGGCAAGGCATTATTACTGTAGAATGACCCAATTAACAAGCTCTCAGGGTATAGGAAAGCACCCTGTATGCCAAAATGAGTCAGAAAACATAGACCAGTTTTACTCTGCTAAGTGATTTAGTCTTTGGGGCAAGGGTTTATCCAAAAATGTTTGTGGAGAGGTGTAGAAAAAGAATGTTTTCTGTGGAGGGTGGATATTAATAATTTATTAAATAGCACATCAAAGATAGAGGTGAAACGAGTATCACCACACTGTCTGCATTTTTACTGTGTTTTGTTAGGGGCTGTACCAGAATTGATTTTTCTTCTTACACACACACACACTCAGTCTGTATGATATTACATTTAAGTATGAAGTATGCCTTAAAATAACATGGCATTCATTAAGTTAATATTAATTGAAGGCTGTCTCATATATATTGAATATAAGAAGATAAATAACACATGGGCCCCACTCTTAAAAGAATCATTGTTTAGACGAGTGAGATAGAAGTATGTGCCAGAAGTATATGGAAGTTATAGAAGATAACAGGTATAAAGGGAGAGGGAATAGTCCCTTCTACTGTTGGGTATAGGGATGCCTTAAAAGCTCAGCAGGTGATTTTTGGGGAGTTATTTGCTACACGCGGTGGGGAAGAGGTGTGGTGTAGTCATAGGTCATGCTCAATTAAGTCAGGGGCATTGTTGCCAAGCCACAAAGGCCTGAGATGTTACGACATTGTCAGTAGCTTCATATGACTAATGTGAAGGGTTCGTATGGAGGAGTAGGAAGAGATGATACTAGAGCGGTAGTCAGGGGAATTTGAATGTTACCAGAGATTTTTAAATGGTTAATTAATGGGAAGGATTATCTGGCAAGTCAGAGGAGATAATATTCCAAGCAGGGAGATCAGTTTGCAGCTGGTAAAGTAGCTGAAAGTGCTGTGGGCTCAAAGATTCAAAGTGATTCAAAATCAGAATGAAACTGAGGAAGATAGAGGTATAGAAACAGTAAGATATGTGACTGATTCTGTGTGTGAGTTATAGGAGAGGGAGGAATTAATGATGACTTCCAGATAGTCTGTTTTGGGAGTGTTAGAAGATGTCAGTGGCCATTTGAGGAGAAGCTGGTTTAAGGAGGAATGATAATGAGTTTGGTGATTGAACAAGTTGGGTTTGAGTCAGTTTAAGAGACATCATTTGGACCTGGAGAGGAAGGATTTGTCATCAAGGATTGAGTGTCTTTAGGACTGAATTATTTCAAACTATGGGAGTAGATAGGATAATCTAAGGATTGAAGAGGAAAAGTGTTGGGAACAAAGGATGAAGAGTTTGGGGGTGGGCTAGAAAGAGCTGGTAAAGAAGACTGAAAAAGATTTCTAAGAAGAATCCACTGAATTTGTCATAAGGTAGTGGTGATTTTTGCTAATGGGATTTTAGTGGTGTGCTAGGAATAAAAGCCAGATTATAGAATGATTTTTGTATTCTATTACTTGTATTTATGCACTGAATTATAGATTTTAGTTGGGCTTTCCAGGTGGCGTGAGTGGTAAAGAATCCACCTGCCAAACAGGAGACACAAGAGATGCTGGTTATATCCCTGGGCCAAGAGGGGTCCCTGTAGTAGGAAATGGCAATCTGTTCCAGTATTCTTGCCTGGAAAATTCCATGGACAATATTTTATTAAAATTAAGAAATACTTAAAAGATATTTCTTAATTTCAAGAGTTAGTTAACCAATTCATGTACCCACTATGCAGTTTTCTTAACTTTTTTATTTTTAAATAATTATAGACTTAAGAAGTTACAGAAACAGTACAGAGAGATTCCCTGTATAACCTTCACTCAACTCCCTCCAGTCACTTGTTGAGGATAACAGATGTCCTGGTTTAGTACAAATGCTGATGTTTTGGGATAGATTATAGAACCGTGCAGGTAGTATACCCCTGTATGGCACAAGCCTGGAGTTTTGATTCTCATAAGAACCCCTCTCCTTCCACTGGGAACAGGGCATATAACAAGTTTTCTTGCTGCTTTTCAGTACGCATGGGCAGAGCTTTCCCAGCTGCTTTTCACATATTGAGGAGCCCTTTTGAGGATATTGGCTCAGAAGGAGATTTACTTCTAGGTCCCCTGTGAAATAGGCTCGAAATCAGGTCTTCTAGCTCTGTGGGCCAATATCTCTCTAGGTCGCCTTGCTGTTACTTGGATCTTGTATCTGAGTTTCTTCCTTTCTGGCTCCTGGAAATTTCCCTTTCCCCTCCCTTTTTGGGGTTCAGCTGTATATTATAATTTTTCATGTTGACCTTTTCACTGTGTTCCTTTGGGCACATGGATGTATTAGCTCAGTCTGCCTTGTTCCTTGAGTCAGAAGTCGAATAAACTATTTTTTATTTTTAAATTTATTAATTTTATTTTCTGCATTGTCCATAAAAAGAATGAGATTGGATTTTTTCCTTTAGCCATGGACTTTATTGTTTGAATATTTGCAATTATTATTCTATACACAAATGTTAACTTCTTACAAAACTCTGTATTCCATATTGCTTGGTCACTTCAGTCTTCATTTTATGTCATGTTTTCATCAAGAACTATTTCCCTAAATCATAGTCTGCCTGATTGTGTGTTGTTGTTCAGTTGCTAAGTTGTATCCGACTCTGCAATGCCATAGACTGTTGCCCACCAGGCTCATTTGCCCATGAGATTTTCCAGGCAAGAATACTGGAGTGGGTTGCCATTCCCTTCTCCAGAGGTTGGATTTTTAATTATCATTAAAAATATTTTTTAAGTGGATAATATATGATGTAGTGGTTTACATGCATCCGTTTGCCCTGTTCCCTGTCTGTCCTACTCAGTTTGCCTTCACAGATGAAACTAGTTACTAGTCTCTTTTATAGCCTAGAGTTAGACCATGCACTAATTTATTCTTTAACAACAGTTTTAGTTTTTGTAGTTTAATCTTATAACCAATATTAAGGAGTTTTCCATCTGTATGAGAAGTAACAATTCTGTTCTTAGAACTTTTGAAAGAGATTATACTAGTTCTGTGTATGTTTTTATACATGTGAATGGATTATCTGTGTTTTAACTTTTATTCATTTCAGAAATCCCTCAAAATGTGACAGAAAATGACAAAATAGTATAAACTATCGATTCAGATGTTTTAAATTATTATGTGGAATATTGAAATAATGGAACAATAGCCCTAATTTTGGGGAAGTAGTAGAAATGATATTTTAAGATGTTGGAGTCTTACGAAACACAGTGAGAATATCCTTAAAAATGGTCCTGATTACTAACCCATACATGCTGTTGTTTGCATATGTGCAAATATTCACCTAAGAACTGACAGGTCTGTCAAAGATGAAGCCCTTTCTTAGGTTCCTTAGCCACAATATATACCATTGATTGCCTAACTGCAACTTGGTGAAAATCAGTGACATGGAAGCAAGAAACGGAAGCCTATGACCTGATATGTTTTCTTCCTTAGATCAACCTCTCTACTTCTCCTACACCTGCACAGTTAATAAGCCGTTCCCAGGCTTCCAGTTCTACCAGTGGCAGTATTACCCAACAGACTATGTTACTAGGGAGTACCTCCCCTACCCTAACGGCAAGCCAAGCTCAAATGTATCTCCGAGCTCAAATGGTAAGATATGAGCTACCAGATTTGTTCAGTGTTTGAAAACTTGAGAGAGATCAAAATGTTTGATTTGATGCAGTAGGAGACATTTTAATACTTAAGGAATGTTTAACAATTTTTTTGTGTATGTGATTAACTCTACACTTTTATGCCATGAAAAATTCTACTTTAAATTGGTAGGCCTTCTTGATGTAGCTAACGTACTGTATCATGAGTGATTATTTTTTAATATCAAATTTCTTTGATTTCAAACCTTTTTCATATTTTAACATCTCAAAACTGAGATGCATTTTATAATTGGCATCTTGTAGTTGGCTCTTACAGTGATATATAAAATCACCATGTATCTTTGACATTTTAGATTTGATGAAATTGTTAGAAACATTAAAAACATGGTTTTAACTATTAATTGCCGTTTATATTGTGGAATCTTCTGAAAGCTGGATTGAAGTTCTTGATAATTTACCAGATGAGTCTTGTCTTTGGTTGTTCCCATCTTAATATCTGCAAGCTGATTTATGTTCTTATGCTCACTTTGGTTAATATAAGAATGTTAATTTGGCTACTGATTTCCTAATTTACTTGTTGAGCTTTAAGGAATGTAAAAATTGGTTGACATTTACTTTATTTGATGTCTTTACAGATTGCTAGAGAAGAGCTTTATCCCTGATAAGAATTTATTTATATTTTGATATCCAGTGAACTGAATATATATCTGGATTTCCAATTCTTTACTAAAATTGCAAAGAAAGTTTACATTATATTTCTAATGGGAAGCAGTGATAATAACCCTCTTTTTATTTACAGACTATTCAGTAGACATGACCATATTTCTGGTTATCCCCTCCCCCCCACCATGAGATCTTATTTAATCAATAATAAGCTTCAGAATTGGGCTTCCCAGGTGGCTCTAGTGGTAAAGAACCCACCTGCTAATGCAGGAGATGTCAGAGATGGGGTTAGATCCCTGGGTTGGGAAGATCTTCTGGAGAAGGGCATGGCAACCCACTCCAGTGTTCTTGCCTGGAGAATCCCATGGACAGAGGAGCCTGGTGGGCTGCAGTCCATAGGGTCGCAAAGAGTCAAACACGACTGAAGCGACTTAGCACACACACACACGCTTCAAAATTAGGGAAACCATTTGAAATGATTGCTATTCGGCTGTTTTTAACCTTTAAAACTGGCAGTTTCATATGGTTCATGCTAGATAGAACATCTTTTTAGGTTTAGTGCTTTTAGCGGTTTGTATTGAATCCTTCTTGTGAAAGTTATACTTTGTTGTTTAATTCACTTAAATTTAGTATATAAAGAACTGAAGTTTAAAAGATCCCTTGATAATTTTAATGTAAACAGAAATGGTTTTTGAGGAATTGTATAACTTTTGATGCAATTTTGAGATATTCACAGGTTCTTTGAAAGAACTGTCGTAATTTACTAAGTTGGATTGGGTAATCTCTAAGTGGATTGTATTGCCTTTTTAAATTAATGGCATTGTTTCTGTATTAAAAAAATTCAACAGATGGTGATAATTAAATAGAGTATGTCTGTCTTTTTTTTTGATGTAAAGGTTTTTTGCAAGCTCTTTTGTTTTTGAATTTTGACATGTTGTGGCATTTATACTTAGAATGAATATTTCTTTACAAATACTTTTAAAATCAAGAGCAACCTAGGTTTGTACTACACACAGATCTGTGTAGGTGAGTGAAATAGAGTATGTGGCATAGTTGTCCTTTGAGGGTAAAGAGGACTGAAAAGACTTTTTGATGTTTCTTTTCATGTTTCTCACTGAAATTTAATTTGCATTCAAGAGCAGTGACAATGGTTGTCTATTATAACTTCCATTTCAGGAATCCTGCCACAATAGTTTTGAGCTAGGAAAAGATTAATAGTTTACTTGGGGAAAAATTTGGTATGTGGATTTTATATTGCCAAAATAACATTTTCTTTTTGAGCACTGATTTATTTTCTATTCATCAGAATCATGGACTGTTTGAGAAATGTTTATGGTTTTTCTTTTTTTCCTTTTGAGTTCTCTATTATCAAAAACTTCTCCTTGTCATGTAAAACCTTTTGCGTAGGAGACAGTCCTAATCTGCATTGTCTTTCTGTCACAAATTTCAGTCTCTTGCCTGCTATACATTGTGTGTGGGACATGTTCTTTTGTCTTAGGGTATTTTTTTGGTTTTTCTGTCTGTACAGCTGATTTTCACACCCGCTACCACTGTGGCTGCTGTACAGTCTGACATTCCTGTTGTCTCGTCGTCATCGTCATCTTCCTGTCAGTCTGCAGCTACTCAGGTGAGCTTGTCCAGCTTCATAAGTTGGTACTCTAAGGTCTGGGTCTTCAGGTTAAAGATTAACGTACATTTGTGTTTAAGTTACTGATGGTTTCAGTGCTTTTTGTCATACATTTCAGGTTAACATTTGATATAGTGAGAACTTCAAGAATATTTTTTGGTTCTGTAGACATTATAATGCCAGGAAAAATGGATATTTAGGTTATTTGACATTAGTGAACTTAATGTGTTTTTTGCAGTGACATTTTATGTTCAGTTCTATTGTAAAGCAGATCTGCTTTTATGTGAGATGTATTCTTCAGTTTCCTTTGCAAGCAGTTAAGTAATAACTGAGTCAGGATGGCTCTTGAATTTAAAAATGATAAATTTAAATTTAAAAAATAGAGTTGGATAAATTTTAAATTTAAAAAATTGAGTAGGATATTACTCAGTTTTTTGTTTATATTTGTTTGGTTCAATGGAAAACTAATTTTCACCTTAGACCATTCACAAAAATAAAACAGAACTAGAATGTAGACCTGAAGACAAAAGACAAAACTATTAAACCTCTAGAAGAAGACATAGATAGTTTTATAGCTCTAGGGTGGGCAAAGCTTTCTCAGATAGGACACAAAAGAATTAGCCATAAAAGAAAATAACGATAAATAGGATTTTATCAAAATTTAAAAACTGTTCTTCAAAAGTCATTGCTACAAAAATGAAGAGGCAAGCCACAGACTGAGGGGAAATGTTCACTATATATATATGTGTGTGTGTGTGTATATATATATATATATCTGACAAAGGACTTAAATTGAGAATATATAAAATAGGTGTAAAACTCAATGAGATCTTGAACAGTTTAGTTAAAAATGGGTAAAAGATTTAACACTTCACAAAAGAGAATAAGCAGAAGGCCAATAAGCACATGAAAAAAATGCTCAACATAATTAATATTTCTAGAAATGTAAACCAAAACCACAGTGAGTATCAGTATAGACTCACTAGAAAGGCTGAAATGAAGGAGACTGAAAATACCATGTTTGGCAAGAATGTGGAGCAGCCATACTATCACATGTAAAGTTAAACATATGCTTAACATGTGATCCAGCTATTCTACTTCTAGATGTTTACCCTGAGAGATTTAAAAACATATATCCACATAAAGATATTTTCAATGAGTGTTCGTAGCAGCTTTGTTGAGAATAGCCCCAAATTGGAAGTAACCAGTCTGCTTTAACTGGTGAATGGATAAGCATATTGTGGAATATTGCTCAGAAATAAAAAGGAACAGACTACTGATGCATCTCAGAAACATTATAATTAGTAAAAGAAGCCAGATATCAGAGAGTGCATGCTTTGTGACTTCATTTATATGAATTCCAGAACAGGCAGAACTAATCTGTAGTGAAAAAAAAAAAAAAGGATTTGTGATACCTAGAGCAGAAGGTGGAGGAGATGGACTGGGAAGGGGCATGAATGAAGGGAATGTTCTATATTTTAATTGGGCTGGTGGTAACATGATGTATACGTATGTCAAAACTTAATGCACTGGTTCATTCATTTTATTGTATGTAAGTTACACCTCAGGTTAATAAAAATGAAATCGAGTACATTTTAAATTAAAGCTGTTGAATAGACTTTTATACTGTATGATACCATTTTGTATTGTATTTTCCATTGTTAATATTTTTGGATTGCATATGGCAGAAGTTAAAATATCCTAAGGTCATCCTTGGCTTCGTAATTTGAATTTAATAATCTCAGTCATCTGGTAAAAGATACAAAATGAGATAGCAGTAATATTCTTTGGTACTTTTCACGGAGTCTTTGTTTTAATCATAAAGGTCTGTTTTCATTTATCAGCATAGAAAGGTGGTGATCAGTTAAACTCTGATTTCTCCTAATGTGTTACGTGACCCTCTATAGTTCCTTAACTTATTTGTATACGTCACTTTCCACGTTTACAAAATGAGACCTTAGTTAACATTAAGATGTTTTGGGCTCTAAACTTTAAATGTCTCTTTGTGGAGTGAATTTATTGAAGTAATTATCTTCCCATTTTTGTCTTTTTATAAAACCTAATAGAGCTAAACCATTGTCAGCTTCCAGAATTATAAAGTGGCATGGAGCTTGGAGTTAGGTTGCCATTGAACTTAAGTGCGTGAAGTCCTGTATGGGCTTAAGTTCAACTTCCACTGCAGTCACTTATTAGTTGTATGACTTTAGACAAGTTACCAAACATCTCTAGTGGTTATACATACATGTATATATATGTATACGTGGTTATACATACTTGCAGGGTTAAGTTGAAAAGTAATATATATTTAGTGCCTAGAATCTTATAGGTACTCATTAGTACTGTCTCTGCAAAGGGAAGAATAGGAAGGCATGTGCTTATAAGCTGACTTGTGGCAAGTCACTGTGTCACTTGCCAGTTGACTCATTTTGGACAGGTCGTAGCATGGTGTTCATAAGTTTGGACTCTGGAGCCAGATTCTCTGGATTCAAATATATGTTCTACGACCTTCTCTATCTGTAAACTCTCACTTCAGTTTGAACAATATAAAGTAAAATAAATATTTATGAAATAATTATAATGCCTCATAGGGTTGTAATGAGAATTAAATAGGTTAATAAAATGAAAAACAGAAGTTTCTGTTAACCTAGTTAGCATTCACTAAATGTTAGCTGTTGCTATTACTTATGCTAAGCTTCAATTTCTTCACTTTAAACAGGAAGTAATAGCTCAGAGTTGTTAGAAGGAATAAACAGACACTCGGCGTAGTGCCTGGCACATAAAATATCACATGCTACTAATTACTGTTTTTGTTATACACTGTCTAAAGATGAGTCACAGATTTGGTTCCTAACTTTTACATTGCTAATAGTGAAGAGAGAAACACAACCATTTAAACGATTTGCAGTTTCCAAGGTAAAATAAACCAGTTATTAGGAAGATACAATTAACAAACTCCCTGTAGAAACCCTATAGAGTACAGTCTGTTTTGTGGGTTCTCATGGAGAAAACATCTTGCATTGTCTTTAGTAGCATCTTTAATGTGAACATAGTCGAAGTAATTCATAGAATTAGCTCTTTGGGTCCAGATATGATATTTATAGGTATGTGGCTCTCTAGTAATCTGACTTTGAGTATTCCAGTGGTAACTTTCCTCAAGTTTAGGGCTGTTCATTTGAAGAATTTGTGTTCCACTTTGTTAATTTTTAAACATATGTTTGCAGTTTTTAAAATATTTTGATTCAAATTGAGAAATGCCAAATTTGAAGTTTTAATATTCTTTAATTTACAAAAGTCAGTGTAAGTTAATTTTTTCCTTAGCAATAAAATTTATAGCACACTGTAAAAAATAAGAAATTGGGACTATCTTACCCTTATTTACTATGTTAAATGCTCCATCTTGTATCCTTACCTTGAGAAAAAAATTTGACTTTCAAAAAGTTATCATAATACTAAAATATGTTATGGACTAGTAAGAAAACTTACCAAGGCTATCAGGGAAATATTGTAAGACTTGAGGAGAAAACAGTCTTTTAGATTTAGATGCTAGAAACAGTTCTGCTGCCAGCACTCTTAATTTCCGTATCTGCAAAGAAGAGATGCTGCGATAATTCACACATAGTTAGGTCCAAATTAAAACAAGTGAGTATTTGGGTAGTCCACTATAAAAATGTGAGGTGTGAAATTAGCAAGAATATTTTGTGTGAAACCTAGACTCTTTTAAGTCAGAAAGTGTCTACAAAGTGATCATAGGAAAAGTTCAGATGAAATTAAAGTTGGACATTAGATGCCTTAATATTCTTTCTTAGAAAGGGTGGGTTCTTTTTAAAAGTGAAATTCTGTCAAGGATATCTGAACATGTGATTTTTCTATTAACAGCTCAATTAGCTCTGTATATACTTCAGGAGTATAGTTTACATGTTTGAAATTTATTGTAAATATTTAAGCTAAGATGACCATAGATAGTAAAGCCATATTCTGAAGTTTATTCATTTATATAAATAGAATATATACACACACATACTTTCTTTCAGAACTCCAGAAAACAAAGGGAAAATTAGAAGAAAAAAAGTATATTAAATATACTCCTGCTGTTTAAGGGTTCATTGTGTCAAATCTTCATTTGTTCTGAATATTCTTTTAATGTGAAAAGTTTTGTTTTTCGGGCTATAATTCAGCCTTTGAATATCATCATCAGGTGGTCCACTTTATGTATTATCTATGGCACATGTTAAATTTTATGATGTTTTTCCCTTGCTTTCTGAGAGATTTTAATATTCCTTTGCTAGACATTTGTTGAGATTTTTTTGGTTAAACTTGAACAGATTTTAGTGTTAGCTTAAAACTATAAATAGAACAAGATACTTAACAAAATTCATGTCATACATATTTCAGAATCACATATTGGAGAATGCCTCAGACTTGTGTAGTTTCTGTTACGTCTGCAGCCAGAACTGTGGGGATTAAAAAATGAATGTCAGAGATGAGAGCCTGCCACTCAGAGCCTCAGTATGTCACAGACACAGACTTTACTAATTCTAAAATAAGCTAGACCCTTGTCAGTGGTATAGGCCAGTATGATCCAAATTCTATGGGAAAAGTATAGACAGGAGGATAAATTATTTCTGACCAGAGACATGGAGAGGTTTCTTTGGGAGAATGAGGAGAAATTTAACTGGTCTTGAGCAGTGTGTTGGACTTCAGGAGACCACGTTGAGGCAAGGGGAATTTGAATGAGGGCTCTAAATGAAGACAGTCTAAGGTGTGTTTGGAGAAGGATTAGCAGAACAGTTTGGCTAGAAAATGAGGATTGTGAACTGAAATAGTGGAAAAAGGGGCTCAAAGTGATTTGGGCCCAGACAGTGGAGGACTTTGAGTGGCAAGCTGAGAAATCTAGATTTTAGCACATTTTATTTTTGCATTAAATTTCAGTAATAGAGCAGTGATTTAGTGTGTTTACATTGCTGTGAAATATTTGACAAAAATCAGAGAAGATGCTCCATATGGTCTTACTTAGAAAATTCTTTCAGTAACTTAGAACTGACTAAAACTTCAGCTGCGCTGAAGTAAACATTTGTTTAGCATCTGCTGTTGGCCGCACACTGCATTGGCACTTGGAAAGAGAAGGTGCAGAGCATCAGGTAATGGTACTGTTGCAGAGACCAAACACACATGAATGAAGAACATTCATAGAGCAGCAGTGTATTTGTCACCCTAGAATCTCTTTTACTTCAGTTTCCCTTCCTAGCATTAATGTATTTGGTGCGTTCATTCCAGAGAGGCAAAAAGTTAGGCATCTAGAAGAGGCATTTTCTGTCTTACTGTTGTAAAATGTTATGAACCTCAGATGAGAGCAATTGGGATAATCTTTGCCACCATCCTGACTGGCAGTGTGTTGAGAAGCCTGCTGTCTACAGGAGTCGGGCTTCTGTGGCGGCTCCGCCTGCAGTGTAGGAGACCTGGGATTGATAGCGGTTTGGAACGATCCCCCAGGAAGAGGGCATGGCAACCCACTCCAGTATTCTTGCCTGAAGAATCCGATGGACAGAGGAGCCTGGCGGGCTGCAGTTGAGGGGGTCGCCAAAAGTGGGACACAACTATCTGAGCACAGCACAGATAGGAGTCATCACAATAAAGCATTTCAATGCCATGCACAGTCTCTTCAGTTTGTGAGGTCTAGTTCTCAAAGGCAAATGAGTGTTTCATAACCATCCCAACAAAATCTCACTAACTCTTTAAAGTTAGTTGATGGAAATGCTTTTGATAATTGTCACAGTGGGTTTGATTTCATGAATTTGTTTTCTTAGAAGGTTGGTGTTCCCTTATAATCTCTTATTATTATATATATATTGTAAAATTCCTAGGTCTATAGAGATAATAGATAGTCTCTGTAGACCTAGTAACTTATTATCTCTTTTCTGATCTTTATTAAGATAGCAATATTGTATCCACACTCCCCTAATTGTGTGTAGTAATTTCTCACAAGTTTATGAGGGGCTTGTAGGCTTGAAATGTTTCTCAGTGCCGACGTGGAGAACTCAAGAGTGAAAATGAAGGAATTGCTCACTCTTCCTCTGCATCCTGGGCTCTCCCACCTCTGCAGCTTGGCTCAAGTTTTCCCCCTTTGCCTGGAATGCTCCTCCTGTTTCTCCTTCCCTTGACTGTCTCTGACCTGGTAACTTTAAAATGCAGCATGTTACTTACAGGGTAATTTCCTCCTATTCATAGTTCTTTTGCAATACGTATATATATTCTATTTTTATTTAGTTCTTAATGATTCTTTTCCTTCATGTCTTTTAAAAAAATTGCCACTTGATATTTAAGGTATGATTAATTAGAATAACAACTCCCATTTCCTTCAGGGTTAATTAGTTTCATGTGTTTGGAACTTTATGTATAAAAAACACAATATAAATGTGTTGTCATTGTTATAATGATAGTGATTACCACATCAATTAATACCATCTGTTTCATCCTTGTTTTTTGTTGTGTGGTTCTTAGGTTCAGAATTTGACATTACGCAGCCAGAAGTTGGGTGTATTATCTAGCTCACAAAATGGTCCGCCAAAAAGTACTAGTCAAACTCAGTCATTGACAATTTGTCATAACAAAACAACAGTGACGAGTTCTAAAATCAGCCAACGAGATCCTTCTCCAGAAAGTAATAAGAAAGGAGAAAGTCCAAGTCTGGAATCACGAACACAGCTGTCACCCGGACATCAAGTATTCACCAGTTAATAGCACCAGGTGGGAAAAACTTTTGTTGAAAATAGTTGCATTATTCATTTTCTTCACAGGAAGAGCAAAACAAAAGATATCCATAACTTGAAGGAGAATACTTTTAAAACATTATGAAGTGTGAATTTTATAAGTTAACAAAAAAATGTTTCAGTAGTATAGCTTGAAAAAGAAAAAAGCCCAACAGTTAAAGCATTGTAATAGATTTTTTTGGTCAGTTGACGTTTGATTAACATCTTCCTTGTGTGCTAGTCTCCTGTTGTATGGATAAAACCTGTTAGCTTTAAAAAAAATTTGCCTGTGGTTTATTTAATATGCTTTACTTGTCCAAAATTAAAAGCTTTTTAAAAGCAAGTATATATTTTTCTTTAAAGTTGTGACTAGTGGGAGAAATTTATCACTTTCCAAAAATAAGGATTGTGCATAATTATTTTCTTCACCATATTGTTCGTTTTCCATCTTTGATTTCATCTTTGAGAGGAAGATGTCAGGGAACCAACCAAGTCGTTTCCATTCTCGTCAGCCTTTGAAGCCCCTGTCTCTTCCCTTTGCCGTCTACAGATAGTCTTCCTTCGTGGTTCTTAGCTGAAAGGGTCAGGCTGTGCAGAGTGAGTTTCCTTATCATGTCTTCTGTTCACCTCAGAATTTCTCAGAACTGATTGTGCTTTCTTCAATTCTAGTAGGATAAGGAATTATCTGCTTTCTCCTTTAAAGTTAGCACTATTTCCTTGTGTCATTGATTGCATTTTTTTAAATTGGTTCCTGACCTTCTTTCATAGTTGTAGCAGCTTGTGTCTGCCTCATGCTTGATCCTTTCTTTTGCTTCTTAAGCCTACTTAGATCTCTCCTATTCTTCATGTATCTAGTGATAGTGGTAGAGAAGTCACTCAGTCGTGTCCGACTCTTTGCGACCCTATGCACTATAGCCTACCAGGTTCTTTGATCCATGGGATTTTCCAAGCAAGAGTACTGGAATGAGATAGCTACATATGTTTTTATACCAGTTTAATTTGTTTATTAAAAGTGTGTGTGTGTGTGTGTGTGTCATGCGCTGAGCTAGGCACTTCATATATGTTACCAAAAAATAAAAAATCTTCCTTTGATCCATCCTCATCAGGTAAGTATCTTCTTTCTATCCTTTTATAATTATGCATTATTTTTTATAATATATATATTTTACTGAAGTATAGTTGGCTTAACAATGTTTTAGGTGCAGAGCAAGGTGATTCAGTTATATAAATACACATATATTATTTTTGAAATTATTTTCTATCATAGGTTATTACAAGATATTAACTATAGTTCCCTTGACCATATAGTAAACCTTTGTTGCTTGTTGCGTATCTATTGTTTAATTAGAAATCGAGCATTCTATTCATACTAAATCAAACAAGTGGAATCAAAATGTCATAATTTTTTTACTTAGACAAAAGTTCATAAATTTTGTAAAATATAATACATATTTATATGTAGGCAAAAGCTTTTTTACTACTTGATAAAGGCTTGAGAGACAACGTAAAAAGATGGAGAGATTGGAGAACATAAACTGAAAATGGGAGCAATGAATATGAAATAGAAAAAGTGAAACTGACTAGATAAAAATAAAAGATCATCATATAGTCCAGTTATTTTTAAACATGATTGCTCATTAGAGATGTATCTGGAGCACTGGTGAAAAAAAGCAATACCTGAGCATTTGTATTTTTCAAAAAATTCAAGATAATTCTGATAATGCATCTGCATTTTAAAAAGTGATTATGAGTTTTTCTATTAGATCCTAGTTTTGGTGATACAGAGTTCTATTTTTCTGTTGACCAATCATGATACAATGATATGAATAATAATTACATAATCACAATAGTAAAAGATGTTTATCAGCTTTCATAATCAATAGCCAGACAAAAAATAAAAGATAATGACAGTTGAAGCGATAATAGGAACATGATTATCTTAACAGTATAAAATAATTACATGCAATTTGGGTGGTCAAGCAGGGTAATGTGGTAAGTGGCAGTGCACACATGTACATGTTTTCATCCACTCAGCCAGTCTTGTCTTTTGGTTGGTATGTTTAATCCATTTGCATTTAGGGTAATTATCAATATGTGTGATCCTATTTTCTTTATTGTCTTGGGTTTCTTTTCCTTGTTTTTTGTTTCCTACCTAGAGAAGTTAGTTCCTTTAGTGTTAGTTGTAAAGCTGCTTTTGGTGGTGCTGAATTCTCTTAACTTTTGTCTGTCTGGAAAGCTTTTGATTTCTCCATAAAGTCTGAAGGTGCGTCTTGCTGGGTAGAGTATTCTTGGTTTTAGGTTCTTACCATTTATCACTTTAAATAATCATGCCATTCCCTTTTGGCTTATGGAGTTTCTGTTAAGAAATCAGCTGATAGTGTGATGGGAGTTCCCTTGTATGTTATTTGTTGTTTTCCCTTGTTGCTTTTAATATTTTATCTCTGTGTTTTAATTTTTGTCAGTTTGATTACTATGTGTACTGGGGTGTTTCTCCTTGGGTTTACCCTTACTGGGACTCTGTGGTTCCTGGAGTTGATTATTTCCTTTCCAATGTTAGGGAAGTTTTCAGCTATTATCCCTTCAAATATTTTCTCTCTCTCTTCTTCTGGGACCTCTAAAATGTGAATGTTGTTGCATTTAATGTTGTTGAAGGGGTCTCTTAGGCTGTCTTCATCTCTTTTCATTCTTTTTTCTTTATTTTGTTCTGCAGCAGTGATTTTCACCTTTCTGTTCGCCAGATCATTTATCTGTTTTTCTGCCTCAGTTATTCTGCTGTTGGTTCCTTCTAGTGTATTATTCATCTCTGTTCTTTAGTTCTTCTAGGTCTTTGTAAACATTTCTTACATCTTCTTAATCTTTGCCTCCATTCTTTTCCTAAGATCCTGGATCATCTTCACTACCATTATTCTGAATTTTTTTTCTGGAAGGTTGCCTGTCTCCACTTCATTGAGTTGTTTCCTGTGTTTTGTCTCTTCATCTGAGACATAACTTTCTGCTTTTTCATGCTGATTAACTTTCTGTCATATGGTTTTTGCTTTAGCTGCTATGAGACTGCTCCTTACTGCTGCTTCTGTCTGTCCTCTGATGGAAGAGGCTAAGAGGCTTGTGTAAGCTGCTTGATGGGAGGGACTGGCACAGGAAAAATTGGGTCTTACTCTGGTGGGCAGGGCCTTGCTCAATAAAGCTTTAATCCAGTTATCTGCTGATGGGTGGGGTTGTACTCCCTCCTTGGTAGTTGTTTGGCCTGAGGTGGCCCAGACCTGGAGTGTGTGGGCTCTGTGGTAGGGTTAATGGCAAATTCCAAGAGTGTTTATGCCAGTGAGTACTTTCAGTGCCTCTGTGCCTGTGGTGAGCCCCTGCTGACCCATGCCTGCACAGGAGAGCCTCCAACACTAGCAGGTAGTTTTGATTTCAGTCTTCTGTGGGGTCACTGTTCCTCTCTTCTGGGTCTTGGTGCATGCAGAATTCTGTTTGTGCCCTCCAAGACTGGAATCTGTTTCCCTCAGTACTCTGGAGGTCCTCCTAATCAAATCCCACTGGCCCTCAAGGCCAGGTTCCCTGGGGATTCCCAGTCCCTTTGTCGGATCCTCAGGCTGGGAAACCTGACATGGGGTTCAGAATCTTCACAATAGTGTGAGAACATTTTTGGTATTTCTCTTCTCCAGTCTGTGGGTCACCCACCTGGCAGTTATGGGATTTGATTTGATTGCAATTGCGCCCCTCCTACCATCTTGCTGCGGCTTCTTTTTCTTTGGACACGAGGTATATTTTTTTGACATGTCCTTCTGTTGATGGTTGTTCAACAGCTAGTTGCTGTTTGATATTGGTACTCTCACAGGAGATGAGCACACGTCCTTCTGTTCCACCATCTTGAACTGCCCTCTATGCATTGCTTCTTAAAGTTTCATTTTATTAATACACTGCTGAAGGTTGCCTTTCCTCCATCTAAACCTGTTTCTCTTTTCATATTTCCTCTGCTAATATTGCCAACTTTTTCTATGTGACATAATCTCAAGATCTTGTTAGAATGTAAAGATAATCCATTGGTAGTGTGGTTACATGTGAAGTCTTCTTTATAAACATCTGGGTGCCCGATCCTGCTGTCTGTATGGCCTGGTAACAGGATTTTTGTACTGTATTGTTTAGAGCATTCTTAGCCTCATACCTGCCCCTGGCCAGTGTTTTGTTTTTTGGTTATTTTTGGCTATGCTGCATGGCTTGTGGAATTTCAGTTCCCTGACCAAGGGTTGAACCTTGGATGAGTGCCTTCGGCAGTGAAAGCACAGAGTCGTATCCACTGGACTGCCCGGTAATTCCCTGGCCAGTGTTGATAGAAGGAGTTAGTGTGGAGAGGCAGTGACTCACTGTGCTTGGAATGACTGCTCAGGGGAAAATTTCTAGTGATTTCTATAGTTTAAATGGAGGGTAGGTTAATTTCCTTCCAAAGTCTGTCAGGGTTAGTTTAAGCAAAGAGATTCACTTTTTGATTTTCAATCCCTTCGAACCCCTAATACTTGGTTCTAAGTTGACAAGGCAGCAGTTAGAGGTTTTCTGCCTTTAGGTCTTTTCCTGTTGCTGGTGGGGTATTAGTCTGAAGCTAAAATTTTTATCTTGATTTGGTAATTTGTCCTTTTCTTCAGTCGGAAAATGTTCACTCTTGCAGGTCACTTTCAAATACTAAAAATCTACTTGTGTTCTAACATAATGGACTGCCTAATATTATAATAGACATGTTTATTCCTTACATACATTTCTAGAGTGCTAAAATAATTTACTTTTCTTCACTATTTCTTGAGAGTGGAATTCCTGCTTGATATTTATTAATCCTTTTCTTAATATATAAAATATAGGCAAACTTTAACCAAATATCTGGAAATTATCATGAGCTGTATTGGAGCTCAAGTTTTTCAGTAGCAGTTTTTAGAGCTTTTATGAAATTAATCTAGTTTAAAAAATATCCTTAATTGTTTGCAGATATTAATGAAGTATGTAGAAGGACTTAATGAAAGCCTAATTAGTCTGCTTAGATCACCATTAAACAATACCATAGACTGGGTAGCTTAAACAACAGAAATTGATCTTCTCACAGTTCTGGAGGATGGAAAGCTCGGGATCAAGAGCTGGCGGCGTTTGGTCTTTGGTGAGCACTTTCTCCCAGGGTGCAGGTGGCTGCCACCTTGATGTCCTCACGTGGTCTTCCTTCTGAGTGTGAGAAGAGGATGGCAGGTTTTCCTGTTGGGTCAGGGTCTTGCCCGTTGACCTCATTTAACCATATATTACTTCCTTAGAGGCCCCATTACCAAATACAGTCACATAAAGAGGAATTGAACATATGAATTTTGGGGGACACAAACATTTGGACCATAGTTGGAACCCAGACTCAGCTAGGACTGTGGCTTCTTTTATACCCAGTGCTGCCCCTTAATAGCTAGGTGATTGCAGGCAAGTCATCTGACTATTGAAAGTTTCTTCACCTGAAATATATTGGATTCGTAGAGAGTACCTATCTTACCTCATGGGGTTGTAGTAACTATGGAATGAAATGATACATTAAATAATTTATAATAATACAATTATTTGCAATAATAAAAGGTTCTACTTTGTATGTAGACTACCTGACAATACTAAAGTGTTTGTTAACATAAGAAAAATTAACAAATGTCATATTCTCCAGAGCATTAAGACTTTTCTTATACAGAAGTATTGTTTAAGGTATCCTCACAGTTATTCTGTAGTATATGTGCTTGTCAGTTGGACTTAGGACTAATATAAAATATATAGACACATTCTGATGTCTGATCAAAGAAAAGTTTAATTTAGGTGAAAGGATAACTATTACTCCAGTGAATTACCAGCTCTAGAAAACAAAGTTTGCTTACTTGCTAGAGCACAGAGAGACTTTTTATTCCTGTGACTATAGTCTCCATTGTATTTCAAGAATATGGTAAATCTTAATTATAACTTAAAAATGGAAGTAAAGTGGGTCTTTGCTATTATGCTCACAAAACCTCTATTTCCTTAGCTGTAAAAGGGCAATAATAATACCTGTTCCACAGGCATTTTGTAAGTACAAAGGAAAGTTATGTGAAAGCATCTTAAGCCCCTCTGTGGAAAGGTACTCTATAGAAAGCCAAGATTTCATTGACTGTAATATAGAGTGTTTACCAACACATTTATAAGGTGGTGACGTGAAATTTTCAGTCTTAGTTTGAAATGCTAGTCTAGTTATATGAAGTTATATGAAGATTATTATCTAATTTCCATTTTGGTTTCAACAATGCTTGGGTATTTGTTAAACCTTCTAAATGCTTCTTTCTTGAGATATTAATCAGATGTTAATTTCTTTAAAGAATCTCCAGAATTTTAAATAATAACCAAATGCAAAAGATTGAAATAAGTTGTTCGAATTTTTATAATGTTTTTGTCACAAATGTAGTTCAGTGTAAAAATAAAAGGTGTTAACAGTCTGAGATTAAGAAAATTTTGTCTTTAGGTATGTTTTAAATGTGATAATTGATACATGATATTAATATTAAGCAGTCTTTCCAGTTTACCTTCCAGTGAACCCAGTTTCCATTATTTAGACAGGATTTTATCAGCATCTCCTCTATGTAAACATATGCACTAGTATACAGAAGAGGCATAATGATGTGGAAACCACTTAGTACTGGATTTTGCTAATTCTTATATATATGCTTTTTTCCTGTTATGAGTGACTCCTTGTGGAAAGAATTGATGTTATTACTTGCAGATTACTGTAGGGTTTTGTGAGTGTGGGAAAGAAGAGAAGTAAACCAAGATCCTTTATCTAGACAGCATGACTGGTGGTATCATTTTTTCTGCAAGCAAAACTAGTGCTCTCCTACATTTGGAATGGCCTCTGAAATTTCGTTTCACCATGGTTAAATTTCATTTAATCATGCTGTAGGGGTTACACACGTTGTTTTGCTTAACTGAATTAACTTTTATACAAAAAATTTTCCTGGGTCAAATAGTACCAACTGTTTATCTTGGTTTAAATTTGGGAATTTATTTTGGAAGCTTTTAAGTAATTGACTGTTAGCTGGAAGACTGTTTAGACATGGATTAAAAGGATGCAATCTTTATTTTATGATTTTAGAGTTATCATAGTATAATATAAAGATATTTTACTTGTTCAATTATGCTCTTCTCACCAAAGAATGATTCAAGTGGATACACTTTGTTAAAAGTTATTGGAAATATTTGATGACCTTTTAAAATTTAATAAGAATAAATCATGTGTAAATTCAGATTTATATCAGTTGGTTTAGGCAGTTTTCTTTTGGAACTTATCACAGTGTCGTTTATTTTATGAAATTATGTAGTTTTTCAAGGAAAAGTTGTCATTACATTTTCAAATAATTATTGGGAAGACTTGTTATAGATTTCTGATGTGAAAACTTTCCTTCTCTGGATTTATTTTAAAATTTATGTAATGTTTTTGAAATAAAGACTAATTGTCATTTTTTCTCTTGTAGCATCATATCCTCCAATTCAGCCTCATCCTCTAATAAAACATCAGCAGATTCCTCTTCATTCACCACCTCCCAAAGTTTCCCATCATCAGCTGATACTGCAACAGCAGCAACAACAAATTCAGCCAATCACACTTCAAAGTCCAACTCAAGACCCAGCACCCTCCCAGCACTGTATACCACTCCAAAACCATGGCCTGCCTCCAGCTCCCAGTAGTGCCCAGTCACAGCATTGTTCACCAATTCAAAGTCACCCCCCTCCTCTAGCAGTGTCTCCTAGCCAGTCACAGTCAGCACAGCAGTCTGTAGTGGTGTCTCCTCCTCCCACCTCATTCACCAAGTCAGTCTCCTACTATAATTATTCATCCGCAAGCACTTATTCAGCCACACCCTCTTGTGTCATCAGCTCTCCAGCCAGGGTCGAACTTGCAGCAGCCCACTGCTAATCAGGTGCAGCCTGCAGCACAGCTGAATCTTCCATCCCACCTCCCACTTCCAGCTTCCCTGTGGTACACATTGGTCCAGTTCAGCAGTCCGCCTTGGTGTCCCCAGGCCAGCAGATTGTGTCTCCAACATCACACCAACCATATTCAGCCCTGCAGTCCTCTCCAATCCCAATTGCAACCCCTCCACAGATGTCGACATCACCTCCAGCTCAGATTCCACCACTGCCCCTGCAGTCTATGCAGTCTTTACAAGTGCAGCCTGGAAATTCTATCCCAGGGTCAGGTTTTGGTGCAGAATGCTTTGGTGTCTGAAGAGGAGCTTCCAGCTGCAGAAGCTTTGGTCCAGCTGCCATTTCAGACTCTTCCTCCTCCACAGACTGTTGCGGTAAACCTACAAGTACAACCACCAGCACCCGTTGATCCACCAGTGGTAAGCCCTTGGAAGCTCTTTGACTTTCTTGCTGAACTGAAAGTAAACAGTTTTCCCACGTTGTGTTTTATCATTAGATCTAAATGCCTATGAATTTAAAAAAGCTTGAAATTTCCATCTGTCAGTGTCTGACATACGTGCTATATGGGCCAAAAAAAATGCCATTTGTTGTAGTATGGTTGCATGCTTGATAATTTGTGATGGTTATTAAAGTCCCTCGTTAATTTTATTACTATTTAAACAAATCCATCTGCTATCTTTACAGAGTTGATTTTTTTCCCCAAGGGAATGCATTTGAACCAGTGTCATCTGCACAAAGTTTTTTCTCTTAAGGTGATTATCCTTCATAGATCCCTTTGTTGGCTTGTATGTTCTTAAACGTATGGTTTATCTAGCTAACCTTTTTGGTTGTATGCATTCTGCAGTTATAGGCCGTTATGGGGCTTTCGCATCAAGGTGGAGGTATGCTTGTATGATGTAATTTTTGGTAAATTTATATTTTGTAATTAAAATTTTGTAAAAAATTATTCTAGGAAAGAATCCAACTTTGTAAAGAAACATTAACTGTAGTCCATCTTTTAGAATTGTAACTTCTGATTTTTAAATTTCTACTAAGGCAAAACATATACTTGAAATATTTCTCATTTAAAAAGCTAAGAAGGATGAGTTGAATACTGAGAATAAAAAATTTATTGAGAGGAGTAAAAATTTTGAATAACTGAGACTATGGTGAAATTTATCAAAATAAACCTCTAAAAATGGCACATATTGCCCAGAAAGGAAAATTATTCTGTAAAAACATTTGTCTTTTAAACATTCTATAAAGGACTTTTATAAAATAATTTATAATAAAATTGAAATAAGGTCTCTAAATGTTAGAATGATCAAATTTATAACTGAGGAAAATAATACTCCCAAAGGAGATTTATATCAAACCTCATTGAAGAGATCTTAACACATACAAATAACCATTAGCTCAGAAAGGAAAAGAGTTTCAAAGTTTGTTCCTTAATGGACAACATTTTGATTCTCAGGATACAAATTTATAGATTCATCATTCTTGTCATTCTGACTGATAAGCATGAAGAGGTTGAATTCCAGTTTTATTCAGAACAGAACTTGGCAAAGGTGACAGTTGGCATCTAGAAATAAGTTTGCATTTCAGTATTTTCTTTTAATGGATTTTGAAGAGTTTACAGTAGATAATGTAACATAAAAACAGTCTTTAAGGTGCACAGTACCTTCAAAGAAATCAAGTTTAATTTGAATTTATGTTCTCAATTTCTAGTTCAGTGGATTGGCTTTTAACATGTAAAAATAAAAGTTCCTCTCTGTGCCTTTTATTTTTCTAATTATTTTTGTTAGGGCAAATCTTGGAGGACTATTGGGGATAGATAGAAATATCAAAAACAGAACACTTGCATTAAATTAAAGATAAAAATCTAAGATCTTGTTATTTTCTGTTTTTGTGTTTTTTCCTTAAAATTAATGTTACTTAATTTTTGGAATTTTTTTCATGAGAAGATTATTTTTCTTTGCTATCACTGGTGTGGTTATATTTGCTATATATGTTTCCATGTTACTTTTCTTCTACTTTTGAGTACCATAGCCTGTTTATTACATTGCTGTATTTTTCTTTTATTACCTTTATCAAATCTATGGTTTTACCATTAGATTTCTTCATGAATTACTCATTCCTTACAGTTTCCAGGTTGTTTCAAATGTTTAAAGGTAGAGAGATGTTTACTTCTAAAAGAAATAATAGGTATTTACTCTAAATAATACATGTGAAACTTTCAAACATAAGTGTGAGTTTTCAAAGTAAAATCAGTATTTTTAAAAAGATTTTTCATTGATATTTGGGTATGATAAATAGGGTATGATGAGTGTAGATAATTTAGAACTAATAAATGTTTTCCACAGTTTATTTAGGGAAGGGAGACAGATGAGGCTGATGTACTTTGAGGTAAGTTTGGCAGCCATTGTTAGTTATAGAATAGTTATGAACTAAAGAGAAATTGTAATGTACAGTTTCCAAATGATCTTGTGAGCAAAATCTTCACTTCTTTGCTTTATTCAATTTTTTAGTTATTGTACTTATGTTTTTATGTTGATGGTGCCAGGTGTCTGACAGGTCTGTTTTTGCCTATTTCTTTGTTCTTTATTTTGCCTTCATGTGGGACATTTAGAAATAAAGTATGTATAGTTAGCTTACTTGTAAAGAATGAAAAGTATTTTACAGGATTGTTTGGATTATTTCAGAATATGGATTATTTCAGAATATGCTGTTTGTATCTGCCTCTTTTAATCCTTTAAAACTCTTTTCCTGTTTTTTTAAAAGTCAGAATTCTATGCATGATCTCCATGATCTTTGATTCCTTAAAAGCTATTGTAGTGGCTGTTTGAAAACTTGTGACAGCATTAATATTAAAAAGTTTTCAGCACTTAAGGAAAAGATGCCCTTTGTAAGAAGAGTAATTGTCGAATAAAGGAATGCTGCATAGACTGAACTAGTGTAGTCAATAAAACTGTTACTTGTGTAATTACCTGTGCATCCACGTCCCCGCCACTCTTCCACATTAAGGTAATGACCACTGCAGCAGATGCCCCTCACTAGAAGTTTTTTTGTTTTTACTTTAACCCCCAGGACTTTTTTTTGGATGACTTTCCTTATATTGGACATTATCATCATTTAAGAAAATTTATCATGAACAGATAATAGCAGCTATTCTTGCACTGTACAGTAACCAACGACTGCTTTCACTACCGAGGATCCAAACACGAGGCAAGGACTCTCTCTTGGTGAAACAGGTTTTCAGATGCAGGGTTGAGAGCAAATAACTTTTAAAAAATGTTGCCTACTTAGTAGCTGATTCAGATCACAGCTCTGAATATTATATTTATATAAAATTAGCTGTAACAATAGGAATTAAAAAATTTTAAACCAAGGGGAAATTTTTTTCTTGATAGAGTTGAAAAATTAGGAGTTTTTTGTTTGTTTTGGTTTTTAAATTCTATTGCTGTTGTTAGATATGCCTTTGTAGGTAAAACTTCATAGTCCTTTTTCTCACACATGGTTTATGCTGGTTTCAGAAATCTTGATCATTTTCAATTTCAAATCATCAAACTTTTTCAATAGTTTGATTTGTGAATGTTACTGAAACTTTTCTATTTTGACATTAGAAATATTAATCACTTTAAGTTATCTTAAAAACTCACTTTTATAAGCGAAAGTAATAAGCTTTGTACATAAAAGGGGGTAAATTGCTTTGTGGCTTTGCTTTTGGTAACCTGTCTTTCAAAAACAATGGTTCAATGAAAATGAGGACAAATTAAAATACTTGTGTCAGTCTGTGCAAGTGGACATTGAAAATTCATCCTTAATTTTAATAAAAATCAATAGTAGGTTCTATATTTTTAGTCATAAAGTTCCTTCTCAGAGTGCTTTTGAGTCTGTTTTCATCAAGTATTATCTTTACCATTGGATAACAAGGCAGAAATGTAAAAACTTGATTCTCTAAATATGGAACAATATTAAAGAAAAACAAGTAATACGTCAAATGGTTTAGGATGGGTTGTGTGTGTGTGTGTGTGTGTGTGTCTGTTTGATTCCAGGGACAGATATTTTCTGTTTACTTGATAATTAGCTTATAAAAATTCATTAGATTCTTGAGTCGATTAGAAGATTAAAAATGTAATCACATTCAATTTTGTAGGTTCTCAGGCATTACTTTTCAAAATTCACTCTTTAATTTACATAAATACAGTAAAGAAGAGCTTGGGATATAGTCATTTAGGCAGTACATTTCTTTATATGTGTCATTCTGGAGATTCACCTAACATGTTTTGAAAAATATTAGTATCTGTTTTGATTTATGACAATTGAAAGTTAATAGAAACTTTAGTAAACTCCCAAATAGTTATTTGAGTGTATAAATTCAAAACATTTTAAAAAATTAACAAAATTTAAAGTAATTCCTGATTCAGCTATCACCTTTGGGAAAACGTTAGTGATTTATAACTTAGGTACTGATCCACAGCTTGCTTCCAGTGAAATATCATCAGTCATTATGAATCGTCAAGTATTATGAAAAACTTCATTTGAATGATTTTAAAGCTTCTCTTTCAATCGATCAGATAGTCATTTTGTCTTTTACATTTTAAAACACTTAGAATTTATTTTGTTAATTAAATTAGGAACACCTTATTAAATGTGTCTTACAAACATTTTTAGGCAGTGTGGTTTGTCATTGTAGGTTTATCAAGTAGAAGATGTCTGTGAAGAAGAAATGCCAGAAGAGTCAGAAGACTGTGTCCGGATGGATAGGACGCCACCGCCACCCACGCTGTCTCCAGCAGCTATAACTGTGGGGAGAGGAGAAGATTTGACTTCTGAACATCCCTTGTTAGGTGAGGAGGTGCCTAAATTTGGGGAAATTTCTGTTAGGCAAACGTTAGTAATGGAAAAAGTTCATTTTTTTTCCACCAGAGATGATCTTAAACTAATTTGTTATATAATAAATTGCAGCAAAACATAGATTAGAAATCAAGAGCTTTTTTTGATGAAAAACAACTAAGAGCAATTGATGAGGAACTGCCCAAATCAAAAACACATTTCAGTCTTTGAAGTTTTAGTAGTTTGTACAGATGTGTTTCATATACTCTTTCAGATTGATTTGTCAAGCTATTTCTAGCATAAAAATTAGAACAAGGCAAAGTTCTCTTAGAAAATTTCAATTACACTGTCCAAAAATCACAAAGCGTTTGAAGTTATATCTGACATTCCTCATAATTGCTTGTGATTCAGATTGAGTAAATGCTTTTAAAAGTGTTGCTTCCTGGATAGTACTTAAATTAAGCCACACTGATTCTTACTAGAGACATGGATTAAAACATTCCTAACACCTTCAAATTCTTATTCACTACTTTAGAACTACTTATGAGTTCAAGTTAATCCTCTCTATTCTCTGCACATTATCAAAGTGACTGTGACTCCTAGATACTTCACTAAAACATGATGTATAGCCCAGTATCTAAGTCCTAAAAAGATATATTCTGGGTTAGGTTTTTTTTTTTTTTTAATTTTGAATATTTCATTTAGATCAAGGTGTGGCAAATGATAGCTCATGCTTCACATCTTTCTGCTACATGTTTTGGTATGGCCCATGAGCCAAGGATGGTTCTAAAATTTTTAAATGTTTGGGAAAAAAAATCAAAGAGTTAATTCATGTCATGTGAAGATTATATGAAATTCAAATTTCATTGTCCCTAAATAAAGTTCTGTGCAACGTAGCCACATTCATTTGTTCAGCTGTTATCTATGCCTACCTTTATACTATTATAGCAAAGAGGGGTCATTGCAGAGAACATATGTCTTTTATAAAAATGTTTACTGACCCCTCACCCAGATAATGCTAATCTTGATTGAGGCTTTGTTGTAAGTATTCTGTCCTATTGAATATCTCATCACCTTCATGATCATGTTTAGTTGAGAGGAACCAATATTATCAGGCACAGAAACAAACTAATGGGGCACTGACTTAGCCTCTCCTTCAGCATGCCAACATCTCTAACCCTTCTTTTCTTTCTAGGTTTTATTTCTTACAGCCAATGTGAATCTCCAGAAAGCAAGGAGCTAGAAAACCAATTTTACTCCAACTTTTTCTCCTTCCTGAAAAAAAAAAATTTAGTCAATAAAATTATGAAAAATATTTAAGACAAATTCAGTATCATTGCCTTTGCTTATTCAAAATAATACCTCAAAAGATAGATCTAAGGAAACTTACCTGTAGTACTAAATCTTTGTAGTTTTTGTACACTGAAGATGGATTCATGTTGCTGCAGATATCTTGGGAGTTTTGATTTAAAGGCAGAAATATATATTTCATTGGATACTAACCCTGCATTGTGACTGTGATTTAATTGCCTAACAAGCATTACTAATGGTACTCAAGAAAATTTAAATACTTGTGAAGTATTGAACCTCAACACTATCTTCACATTATTTCCTTAGAAATATCTGAGATCCTGCCAGACATATTCCTCTGGCTCAATTGCCTCATTAAACTATAAATTTTTAAATCTTCCTTTAATTTTCTTCATGCTTAACTACTTTTCTGTAGTATATGAGAGGGAAAAGCAAGTACAGATTGCTCATCAAATCATATAATAAACTAACCTATAAAAATAGAGGGACTTGTTTCCACCAGGATTGAGTCTTCATAAGTCTATAAGAGTTCTTAAAGCATCCATAAAGGACTTCCCTGGTGGTACAGTGGATAAGAATACACCTGCCAGTGTAGGAGACACGGGTTCCATCCCTAATCCAGGAAGATTCCACGTACGGTGGAGCAACTGACTCTGTGCACCACAGCTGCTGAGGCTGGGCCCAAGACACTGTGGGCTGCAACTAATGAAGCCCTTGCACCCAGAGCCTGTGCTTCGCAGTAAAGAAGCCACTGCAATGAAAACTGACGCTTATCACAGCTAGAGAAGGCCACACAAAGCAGCAAAGGCCCAGTGTAGCCAAAAATAAGTAAACAAATAAAATGAAAAGCACCTATAAAAAAGTAGAACAAACTCATTGGTTTCACCCAGGAAATGAAACTACAAACAGGCAGAGTAACTTGTGGCAAAGTCTTTATCAGTTAGCTTGGGGTTTCTCGATTCACAGTTGTCTTCAATCTAGAGAGGATAATAATTGTGTTTGTTCTACTGTGTTGTGTTTTTTTATTTTAACAGCTGATTATGAACTGGCATGTAAACATTCTTTGTAAAGTCAGTAACTCATAAGTTTTCAACAAAACTTAGGTCTATTTGTATATATGATCTAAAAATCAGTTAGAATATATATTCCAAGCAGTATTTTCTGAATGGACGTGAGTCTGAGTGAACTCCGAGAGATGGTGATGAACAGGGAGGCCTGGCGTGCTGAGATTCATGGGGTCGCAAAGAATTGGACACGACTGAGCAACTGAACTGATACTTAATGCAGTATCTATAAATCTGTAAGGGGACATTAAATTTTTTCTTATTTTTCAGCTCTCCATAGATTTGTCTTTCCCTTCCAACAGAAAAGTTGCTTTTCAGTTCCTGTTCAGAATTATCTTTTATCCCTTTTTCTCTAGGAGTATATGTGAAAATTAGGTATGTGGGATAGGATTTTATGGAGTTTTTCAGTCTTGTAATACATGTGTACAATTGTGTATTTGTTCCTGGAAATAAGCAAATCAGTATTTCCTGATGACTTTTAGTTTTTAATGAAGGATTGTGTGACTTTAAATAGGTTTTCCAGTACAGTTTATCCTGGTGGATTACTTGGTGGAACAAGGTTAATTTATGGATATAATATTGCTGTGATAAATAACTGTATAGTAATATTAATCACGTCAAAGTTACTAGGTGTGAGCCATTGGCTTTCCTTTTCTGACACTGTGCCAGCTGGCACTGCACTGTTTCACCAGTGGAAATGTTTGTCTGTTTCCCTTTGGCTGTGCTGGTCTTCGTTGCTGCATGTGGGCTTCCTCTAGTTGTGGCGCAGTGGGGGCTCCTCTTTGTTGTGTTACAAGGGCTTCTCATTGCAGCAGCTTCTCTTGTTTCAGAGCATTGACTGAGATGCTCAGGCTCAACAGTTGTGGTGCACAGGCTTAGCTGCCCTGCAGCACGTGGGGTCTTCCTGGGCCAGGGATCAAACCTTTGTCCCCAGCAACGGCAGGTGGATTCTTAACCACTGGGCCACCAAAGAAGTCTCTGAAATTTTTATTCGATAGGAGTTTTTCTTTCTTCCGTACCTAACTGGGCTATGTTTGACCATCTTTGATAGTGATATCAATTCTTTTCATACTGATGGTAGAGAGGAGTTACCATAGGAGTTAAAAGCATTGTCTCTGTTAGTAACCCAGCTCCACTACTTACTAGCTGTATGTCTTTAGGCAAGTTAATCTTTTTTTCCTCCACATCTATAAAATGGAGATAATAACAATACCTACCCATAGGCTTGGAGAAGGAAGGGCAGCCCGCTCCAGTATTCTTGCCTAGAGAATCCCGTGGGACAGAGGGAGCCTGGTGGGCTGCTGCCCATGGAGTCGCACAGAGTCGGACACGACTGAAGTGACTTAGCATGCATGCATGCATTGGAGAAGGACATGGCAACCCACTCCAGTATTTTTGCCTGGAGAATCCCAGGGACAGAGGAGCCCCATGGGCTGCCGTCTATGGGGTCGCAGAGTCGGACACGACTGAAGTGACTTAGCAGCAGCAGCACCCATAGGCTAGCTAGGATTAAATGTGTTACAACGTGTAAGACATTTATACTTGTAAGTGCTGGCACGTAAGTGCTCAGAAAGTAGTGGTAGTATCTTTACCATAGGCCCCTTTTTGTTGTGGTTGCCTCTCAGCCGTCTTGTGCTCGCTGGTATTCCTGGCTGTCACCTGGCTCCATCTCTCCACTTTGGTGCAGCTTAGTAAAGGCTCAGGGCTAACAAGTGGGTCTCTGTCCTAGGCTGTGGATCTGTCTTATTGAGGTCCTCAGAGCTTGCCTGGGAAAAACCAAAGTGAGCTAGCCCAGCATTTTGCAGTTGCTTGGCACTGCAGTGCTCCCACAGACTGACATGCACAGTGCCATTGAAGATTTGTTAAAAATAGCAACAGCAAAGAACATTTGTGCATGGTTGTGGATTACTTGAAATAAAGGTAATGCCCTGTATAATTCATTATAACTTCTGTTTATTCTATCAATTTCATGATCTTGTTTTCTTAAGCATATTCTCCCCTCCCTAGTACCATTTGGCATATATGAATAGAAACATAGGAAATTTAGTAACTGTAGCTTAAAATTAAAAAAAATTTAAAAATAATTATTCTTAAGTTGACATTCTAAAACATTTTCATGTCTTATAGGACAGTTCTTTTAACCAAAGTTGGAATACTAACTTTGAGCAAGTTGCTGCCTTCCGCTGTAAATGGGGATAGTAGTACATATTTCATAAGGTTGTTGTGGAGATTCCCAGGTAGTGCTACTGGTAAGGAAGCCACCTGCCAATGCAGGAGACACAAGAGGTACAGGTTCGATCCCTGGCTTGGGAAGATCCCCTGGAGGAGGAAATGGCAACCCACTCTGGTATTCTTAGCTGGAGAATCCCATGGACAGAGAAGCCTTGTGGTCTACAGTCCATGGGGTCTCAAAGAGTCAGATACTATTGAAGCGACTTAGCATGAATTGTGGAGAGATGAGATAATAAATATAAGGGTCTCAGAATTTTGTTTTAAAACATAAGACATTAACTGTTATTGTTATTAATGTTCTCCAGTTTTCTTTCATATTTGCCTGGGCAGAATGGTACAGATTTTAAAAGTGACTTTTTTTTTTTTTTTCCCCAGAGCAAGTAGAATTACCTGCAGTGGCATCAGTCAGTGCTTCAGTAATTAAATCTCCTTCAGATCCTTCACATGTTTCTGTTCCTCCACCTCCACTCTTACTTCCAGCTGCTACAAGAAGTAATAGTACATCTATGCCTAGTAGCGTACCTAGTGTTGAAAACAAACCTCCACAGGCTATTGTAAAGCCACAGATCTTGACCCATGTCATTGAAGGTTTTGTGATTCAGGAGGGATTGGAGCCATTTCCTGTAAGTAGCAAGCAAATTTGCATTTTCAAAATTATTCACATAGCATAATTTTAAAATGTATGATCTATTGGTCTCTAATGTATTTCTCTAATAAAAAACTTACTTCAAAAGTTATTAATCTCCCTGGAGAGGGAAATGGCAGTCCACTCCAGTATTCTGGACAGAGAAGCCTGGAGGACCACAGACCATGGGGTCAAAAAAAAAAAAAATTAGAGAATTTCTTTCTGTCTATTCTTTGTATATTTCCATATATATCAATAGTTCAAGAATTTTATGCTAGCTATTTAGATGTATAAGATGGAAGCAGACAGTTTCAGGGTATAAAGATATTAGTTTTATAATTTTTAGAGAAGGCAATTAGATGTTCACTCTGAAGGAAACTTTGAATTTTTCCCCTTTAAGGGGATCGAAATGACTTATTTTCTTTTAAAAGGTGTTTCTTGTATAATGTAATACTTGAGAACTTTAACTTGGATACAGAAAATAATAACTTCCCAATGATCTTATACATCTGAAGTTATCCAGTTGATGGTTTTTAATTAGCAAATAATTTCTCATTATTTTTTAAATCTCAGGCTTCAATCAGATTTTATAAATGCATCAAAATGTACACATCAGAATTGAGATGCTGTATCCTGTCACTAAAAGTAATTTGATTTGAGACTAGCTATACATTACAGCTACGTTAGCTACATTACATGTTGTGTCTAGAAATGAACATTTTTCCTTAGGAAATATATCAAGACAAATGGCCAAAATCAAAGCCCCAAACAAAGACATGAGAAAACAAAGTTATGTATTTTGAAGCCCTTTGAAGCATAAGTGATTTTTCCGATTCATAGGTAGGGCATTATGATTGCACAGTGATAGTTGACTGTAGCCAGTTGCCTTTGTTTTCAGTTTACTGTGTGTAGGATCTAAGAACCAAACTTGGATCTAAGAACCTCTGATATAGTGAGTGGAGAAACAGTCTTTTCTCCCTGGTCTCAGAGATTGGATCCTGGCTCTGCCATATACTGAATGTATAACCTTTGTCAGGCCACTCAACCTTTTTGAAATTCATTTGCTCATATAGCAAATGGAGATGATACTTTGCTCTTAGGGTTACTGTGAAGACTAAATGTGTGTAACTGTTCTATGTAGTAACATGTATTATTTTTTCACTGAAAATTTGGAAAGTGTACAGAGCAAATAGTAATACCACAAAATGTATTTTAATATATTTTTTTATATGATAGGACTATAATTGTATAGTTCAGATTCCCTTTTTTTTTTTTTTTTGACCACACCTTTCTTCTTACTTCTTGTGAGATCTTAGTTCCCCAACCAGAGACTGAACTTGGGTCCTTGGCATTGAAAGTGCAGGATCCTAACCACTGGACCGCCAGGGAATTCCTTACAGATCAGCTTCTTTTGCTTAGTATAGCTTGAACATTTCTCATTTGATTAATAGTACCTTGGAAACATTTTAAAAGGTTAACTAATATTTCACTTTTTGGATAGTCATAATTTATATAATCCTTCAATTACAGTTGCTTCTCCCTCCCCGCCTCCAATATCCACAGGCTTCACACTGGGGAGTCAACCCAATTGTAGATCAAGAATCTAGGGGAAAAAAAAGAAATCTAGAAAATTCCAAATAGTAAAACTTGAATTAATCATGCACAGGCAGCTATTTACTTCATATTTACATTGTTTTCAGTATTATCAGTACTCTAGAGATTTAAAGGGCTTCCTTTGACTCAAATGGTAAAGAATTTGCCTGCAATGCAGGGGACTTGGGTTCAATCCCTGGGTTGGGAAGATCCCTTGGAGAAGGAAATGGCGACCCATTCCAGTATTCTTGCTGACTTAAACCACATGGCAGAGTGTGCATAGGTTATATGCAAATAACGCTCCATTTATACGTAAGGGGCTTGAGTATCTGCATTTTTTTGTACCCTGTGGAGTCCTGGAATCAATCCCTGCAGATACTGAGGGACATCTATACTGTTGGACATTTAGGTTTCCTTTTTTTTTTTTTTTTTGCTGTTCAAAGGAATATCCTTGTATGTAAATTTTCCACATTTGAAATATTATTTCTTTAGCATAAATTCCCAGAAGTATAGGTGTTAGATCACATTACATATGTATTCATAAGACTCTTGATATATATTGGCAAATCATTTTCTGGAAGAGTATTTAAATTTATTCATATACCCTAAGTGTATTCTCTGATCAGCACTCAATAGTGGTTTTTTCAGCAGTAATTTCCACTATTTTTATTTGAGACATAATTACATATACAAACTGAAATACAATTTAAAATGTTATGGATTGAGAATTCCCTGGTGATCCAGTGGCTAGGACTTGGTGCTTTCACTGCAGGGGCTGGGTTTGATCCCTGCAAGTGAGGCCAAAAAAAGTATGGGTGATTATTCTCCAGGGTAACATGTAAAAAGTTCCAATAAGCTGCTATTCACTATGTATGGAAAATCTTGGAGACTTGACCAGCATTCTCAAATAGAATCAAAGGTCCTGTTTTTTAAGATTAGCTGAGGGTTCACTAGTAAGTCAGTAAATACTTTGGTGTAGATTATTTTTGCTGAAAGCATTTCTAAAGGAAGTAGTTTTCATGACTTAAATTGGTGTACTGAACGTAAGTGACTATATTTTTGTTGATTTTGATGTTAATATTTGAGGAATTTTCCGTTTCTATTTGTGACTAAAATAGGTTACTTAACTAGGAGTCAGGAGTCTTGGAGTTCTAGTCCTGTTTCTGCTGTTAAAAAGAAATCACCTGCACACTTTGAATATTAGTTCCCTTATCTTTAAAATATAGTAATGATCTATCCTGAGGAAAGAATGCTATAAATAAAAGTTTTGTACATGAAAAATCAATCTTAAAGGTTGTTGCAGCAGAAGGTAAAGGTACTTATAATCACAATTTATTACTGATTTTTTTTTTTAAGATTTTTTTTTACTCCACCTAAACAAAGACTCACCTAAACAAAGACCCTTGGTTCCATTTGACTGAGACTTTGGTCATACTGCTCACGAGCTGTGATATAAAGTGTTTAGGCAACCTGAACATAACCTTTTCTCAAGAAATAAACGAATAGATCTGATCATTGTACAAGTAAATTATCACAGATCCTATTGATTTCAAGAGACTTTTAAACTAAATTATTTCTGAAGGTCTTTAAAAATATCATTTCATTTTGTTCTGTCTTTTAAAGGTGAGTCGTTCATCTTTGCTTATTGAACAGCCTGTGAAAAGAAGGCCTGTTTTGGATAATCAGGTGATAAATTCTGTTTGTGTTCAGCCAGAGCTACAGAATAATGCAAAGCATGCAGATAATTCATCTGACACAGAGATGGAAGACATGATTGCTGAAGGTTTGTGGATTTTCTTTAAGATACTCTTTAACTTTGGCATTTATTGCTTGAATCAGAATGTGGATTTTTATCATACAGATTTTCCCTTTGGAAGCATTTACTTTTATTCTCATATAATGCATTATTTGACTAAAATAATGGGAACTCGAACCAGACTCTTAATGACCATTTAATTAAAATAACAAGATTGGTGTTAATTTTTATAATACCAGTTTGACCTTTGAAGGAATGTGAGTGGGAAAATTTCTGTTATATATGAAACCAGTTCAAAATTTTAGGATCAAAACAACCAATTTTCTTCTTTAAACAGACTTTATTAAATGACTATTTTACTGAGCTTGTTTAAAAATTTAGAGCTTCCAGGTTGTTTGATTTTAAATTTTATGTATTCTTATATTTGATATCAGGGGATATTAACAGTTGTATTAAGTCTTCAATCAAAAGATTAAATTTGTTCAAAGAGGAAAATACCACTAAATCTTCTCAGTGTCAAAGAATCTTTTTTTATAGGCCTTGTTCTACCAGTGAATATTTCATTAAAGTTAAAGTGGTATGCAAAATGACTTCAGGAAAACAAACACAAATGCAAAAATGATGTTTTTTATTGATTCTGATCATGGCTTTGCCGTAGATGCTGTTTAATTAAGTAGCATGTAGTATAGTTGGGGCTCTACAATTGTGAATTAATTAACATCTGTGTCTAAGTAATTATCCTCAATATATTAGTGTATTTCATCTAAATTTATTCACTTTGTAAATGTTTACTGAATATGTACTGTGCGCCTGTACTTTGCTAAATTAAGTAAAATAGCATGCTGGTAAGCAAAATAGATATTGACTTCACTCACACTTTTCCTAATGAAGAGGAAGGCATCTCTAATTATTGGTAACATGAACTGCTGCAGTGTATTTATCACTGTTTTACTTGTTATTTGAATAGCAAAGAACTGATAGTAGTATAAAATTTTTTACTGCTAACTTATGTTGAGTTCAGTTTGATTTTTTATTTAAAAGAATGTTAAATGTGAAACATTTCAAACATACTTAAAATTAGAACTGTATAATGAATCTCAGCTCACCCAGACTCAATATTATTACCCAGTTTTAAACATTATTTTGCGAAGTTAGCTTCATGTAACCCTTTGTTTTTTTCCTCCTATATTCCCCATTCTCTTTTTCTCTATTGCTTTTTCTCTTTCCCTTTCCTTCCTTTCTTCTTCTGTTTAAAAACAAATCATAGTTCTTGTTGTATTTTACTAGTATATACTTCAGTGTGCATCTATAAAATGTACATTTTAATGCTGTGTCACCCAAAACAATATTAAAAATAATTCTTTGTCATCTAGTACCTGGTTCATATTCAAATTTCCTCAATTGTATAATTATTTAAATTGTATAAATGTCCTTTTATAGTTATTTTGTTCAAATCAGGGTTCAGAAAGTGCCCGGTGGTGGTTTAGGATTAAAGAGTTAATCACTCAGTTGTGTCCAACTCATTGCGACCCCATGGACTGTCTGTCCAGACTCCTCTGTCCATGGGATTCTCCAGGCAAGATTATTGGGGTGGGTTGCCATTCCCTTCTCCAAGGGATCTTCTACACTCAGGGACTGTAACTGGGTTTCCTGTGTCACAGGCAGGATTCTTTACCAGCTGAGCCACCAGAGAAGCCTTTTGTTGTTAGGAATTTAATTTCATTTAATTCCTAAGTACTTGCTTTTATTATAGTTACGCATACTGTTTGAGAATTTTTCATTTGAGATGAAGAGTAGTAAAGACAAATTACAGGGATTTTTTTTTCTTGCTTATGTAAGTGTATAAACAAAAGTTTTCTAGGTTAATAAGCTATATAATGTGCCCTCTTGTATGCGCATATTGGATAAAAATGGAAAACTGCCTAGGAAACTTCACAGCATACTTTGTGATGCTCATGGTTTATAATACGTATAAAACATACGGTGGACTGTGCTAGAACGTCAAGGAGCTTTTGATCTAGTTCAGTTCAGTCGCTCAGTCATGTCTGACTCTTTGCGACTTCATGAATCACAGCACGCCAGGCCTCCTGTTCATCACCAACTCCTGGAGTTCACTCAGACTCACCTCCATCGAGTCCGTGATGCCATCCAGCCATCTCATCCTCTGTCGTCCCCTTCTCCTCCTGCGCCCAATCCTTCCCAGCATCAGAGTCTTTTCCAGTGAGTTAACTCTTCTCATGAGGTGGCCAAAGTACTGGAGTTTCAGCTTTAGCATCATTCCCTCCAAAGAAATCCCAGTGCTGATCTCCTTCAGAGTGGACTGGTTGGATCTCCTTGCAGTTGATCTAGTAGGAAGTAGCAATCTCTACAACAGAAAGATGACTAAGAAGCAGCATATGCTAGGTATTAAGTGAATTATATAGACAGTAAGAACATGGCACTTTAAAGCTGGATGATATTATTGCCAGACTGGTGAGTTTTCTGTGAAGAGGGGGTTTGATTTGGGTCTTGGATGATAAAGCATAGATTTAAGATAACAGAAAGAACCTCTCAGGTTAGCATACCACGAATAAATGCACAGAAAATGTGCAAGTGCTCAGTAACTTCAGGAGGGGCCAGTGAAGAGCCAGTTGGGTTAGAGAAGATAGTGGGCAGTAAGGCAGAGTCAGATTCTAGCGTACCTTGAGATTTGATTATGGAGTTAGGAGTTATTTTGCTGTCAAGAAGATGGTTACTGAAAATTTTTAGGCAGGTGACATGAAAAACTGTTTTTGAAACTGCTGATCATACGTGGATGAATAATAGAGGTTTGGCATGTAATTATCAATTGTAGATATGGTAGGAAGAGAAAGGAAAGAACTGATGGCAGACAAGGCAAAGGGTAGTTTTAATGAACAGGATACCAGAGTAAGGAAAAGGAAGGTTTAAAGATGATTAATCTTTGCAATGAATGATAAATAAGCCATAGAAATCTAATGCACAGTATAATGAATATTGACAATATTGTACTATAATCATCAGTCTAACTTAAGCTAAAAATTAATTATCCCAATGAATAAAATAAAAAGATAAAAATGTAATGTGATAGAAATGTTCAGAATTTCTACTGAGGCAGTCATTTGTATAACTGTATCAAATTAACACCTTGTACATCTTAAGTTTACACAGTGTTGTATGTTAACTGTGGCTAAAAAAAGATGAATCTGTTTCATAGTGGAGATACATTTACTGAAAATATATCAGTTTTAAAAATACTTCATAATTTCCCATGGTAATTTTCTTAAGTATTTCTGATGGGAAGTACTATAGGGTGAAATGGTGAGGTCATTTATTTAGTGGCTTTGGGTTTATGAGTGTATGCAATTTAATTCAGTATAAAAAACTTAATGTAATGATTATTCTTTTTTACAGGATAAACTGTATCTCTATTTGGACTGGTTGTATAACCAAAATCTCCATCTAAAATGTAATTTATCAAAATGTCTTATGTCTTCCCTGGTGAATCTTTATGCTGATGATGGTTTCTATCTCATTGCCTTCTTACTGCTGATCATCATATGATCTCAAGTCTTCAGGAAAACTGAAAAGTAATTCCTCTTTGCACAAAAAAAAAAACTGGGGATCTCTATTAGTTAGGATATATGTTTGGCCACTCCACTAGACACCCAGAGTAATACCTGATTAAATAAGTTTCATTTTCTCTGACGTAGTCTAAAGGTAAGCAGTGCAGGGCTCCATTTTGTTGGGCACATAAGCTGTCAGTGTCTCATGGCCCTGTCATCCCTGGAGTGTTGCTCTCATTTCCAAGATAGCTAATCTTCATGATCACATTCTAATCAGTAAGATAGGGCATCACCCGGAATTTGGTCAGAAATTGGCCACACATAGGGCAGCAGTTGTACTTTTTATTCTCAGTGGCTATATTCCTAGCTAAAAGTTAGGCTTTTGTTACTGGGGGAGAAAAGTGAAGAGCTGGTATTAGGGAATTGCCAGCTGTCTCTGTATAGAATCCCATCTTTATTATCTCAGGCAGTAGTTCTTTAAAACTTACTTGGCTCTGTAATTTTTATTTACAAATGTGAAAAAGTAGCCTTGGTAACATTACCAAATTTGTTGAAATTCTGACCAAAATTAGAACTGGACTTCTTTGAATCTGTTAATGTTCCTCTCATCTTTATGAGAAATAAAACTGATGTAAACTTTTTGTCAGGTTGTTAACCCTTAGACCATACCTGTTTGGGATCTTGCGTCTCTCCTCAGCAAAAACATTTCCTTCTCCTTCATAAGGTTGTCTAACCTATTATCAAGTGTTGCATATTTTTATGTTAATTAATTCAAGGTTTTGAAATAAAGCTTTCAATAGAGTCAAATGAAACAGCCCAAAGAATGGGCTCTTTGGGGCTGGATTGGTGGTCAAATGAGAGGTTCTATATCCAGTACAGGCTTTTCGAGGTCAGATCTGGTTATAGGCATGACAACTAGAAACAATACTCCTGGAAGTTATGACACTAGGTCCCAGGAATGTGTTGTGGGGCAGAGCTGTGTGAAAGCCATCTCTGGGTCATTGGAAGAAACAGTTTTTACTTGACTTGGTTTGAGACTCTGTTCCTCATTGCCACTAAATAGATGAATTTGCTTATGAAGAGAATTTCTTTGAGATAATCATTTGCTAGTTTATGACTTGACTGGTCATGACAGTGTCTTTGGATGTCCCTTGACACTTCAAATATTTCACAGTCTGTTTTTGCTGCCTTCACTTAATTCAGCACTTTGCCATTTGCCTCTCCGGTAACACTGGGAGAAAACAGTCCTTGAATGTGTGGGTGCATGTTGTTCACGTCTACATTCAGAGTCCCTTTCTTCATCTTAACAAGTCTTGGTTAAGTGAATAACATAGAAAAGCACATAAAGAGCTCATAGCTAAAAGCTTTAGTTAGAGTTCCTTTTTTTGGTATATTTTATATGACTCAGCATAGGAATTATGATGATGCATGAAAATAGTAAAATATGGTGATTTAAAGAATTAACAGTTTTCATTGAAGTGTTTAAGTTACTTGTCATAGGACTTGGTACTGCTAACTCTTACATGGAAGATAGGAAGTGGACCTGTCACTTTTTTATGCCTGATACCTGTTAGGCACTCATGTAATCTTCACTGCATTTCTTTGGGGGAAGGTATCATAAGCCCTGTTTTACAGATGAGAAAACTGTGGGTCTTGAAAATTAAGTTGCTTGACTGCTGCTGGATACTTTAGGATGTAGGTGGGAAGTTTCTTTAGGTCCTGTGGTATGACTCGAAAAAGTTATGGATACAGACGTAGAGGAAGGACATTCCCAATTAACAGAGAGCACCCTGACAAAAGGAGCAGAGGTCAGAAATTACAAAACTATTGATGATTTTGAAGATAAATGTAAATTATTTTAATATAACTAAAAGGGACTTTTATAATTAGATAAATACATCTATATATATTTTGTTGTACACTGCAGATCTTAGAGAGTGTTAACAATTTTAAATGCTCCTCTGAAATCAGACATCAAAGTCTTTTGGAGTCCTCATTTTCTCAGGTAGAATTGTGTTCTTTGCTATGTATATTATACATAGCACAATGTATCAAAATTCATATACTACATAATACTTTTTGGAAGGTAGTGACTTTATTTGCACATTTTAGGTAGGTTGGATTCTTTGCAAATGAACCTTTAAAAATGTATTTATTTATATAGAGAAAACTCTATAAGACTTTTATGCAGGACCTAGAGGGAATTGGTGGAAGTGGTTATTTTGGGGGCTTTGCCTTGCCAAAGTGGCTGTGGATTGAAAAGTTAAAAGACCACTCCTTTTAAGTCTTCTGTAGGGTCTGAACACTAGCAGCATCCAACCAAAGTAGAAGCTAAAAAAAATTTGCCACAATTAAGTTTTTGGAATTTTTTTCTTTGTTTGTTTTTTTTTTCTTTTTAGAAACACTAGAAGAAATGGATAGTGAGTTGCTCAAGTGTGAATTCTGTGGAAAGATGGGGTATGCTAATGAATTTCTTCGGTCAAAACGATTCTGCACTATGTCATGTGCCAAAAGGTATTTCTCTTCTCAAGTTTCCTAGAGTACAAGCCAAAAACTGCTGTAACAAAACTAAAAAACTTGCAGAGTTTACCATTAGTCACAATTAGGTACTGTAGAAGAATAATATCAAATAGACATTATCTGGAGCTACTTTGCTATTTCATTGTTAAATTTTACTTGGCGAAAACTGTATTCATAACACATATAGCATAATCTAATGACATATAGCATAATCTAATATTGAAGTAGCAATCTCCAGGTGGTAAGAATATGGTTAGGAGAATCCCTCTTGTGAATACACTGCTAGTCCTTTGTTTTCACAATATTGAAATACCTGGATTTACTTTGTTATATTTTAAAATGTTTCATTTCTTTTAACCATATCCTGTTTATTTTAGGGTTTTAAGTGGGACATCTGTAGCATAAATTCTCCACATTGTTACATTACTTGATAACAAAAATGCCTGTCTTTTCTAAATGTTTTTTCAGTAATATTATAGGTAAATAGTACTACTGTCAAAAAGCCTTTTAGTATCTTCATTGATCTAGTCACAAATTTAGTTTGCCTCTCTAATTCTGTTAATAAATCCTAATACAGGTATTTCCCACTGAAGATAAAGTGTGTGCACAGTTTATTTTGAACTTTGTTCTGTATTCCAAAAGTTATTTTCTCAAAGAATTTAAGATCTTAAAGATACATCTAGGGAGTTTCTTCGGAGAAGGCAGTGTCAACCCACTCCAGTACTCTTGCCTGGAAAATCCCATGGATGCAGGAGCCTGGTGGGCTGCAGTCCATGGGGTCGCTAAGAGTCAGACACAACTGAGCAACTTGCCTTTCACTTGTCACTTTCATGCATTGGAGAAGGAAATGGCAACCCGCTCCAATGTTCTTGCCTGGAGAATCCTAGGGACGGCAGAGCCTGGTGTGCTGCCGTCCATGGGGTCGCAGAGAGTCAGACACGACTGAAGTGACTTAGCAGCAGCAGCAGAGAATTTCTTGCTCCCTAAATAAATCCATTATTTAGTATGGTGCACCTAAAATATATTTAGTAAAACTTAAGTTATATAAGCAGAAGTATTTTCTTCTGAAAATGGGTTAATGGTTTTTCATTTGTCAATCTTCTATTCAGATATTCTTTCATGTTATTTTGTTAGTCCTAATCAAATTATGTAACTCCTATTTTGTTTGCATATACCACAAGAAAGAATAGTGTCTTTCGGATTCAAAGGGATGAAAAACTGAGGGAGGAGGATTGCCTTTCAGAATATTTTAAACTTCTTAACTATTCAGAAATATTTCAGGACAGTTAACACACTCCCATCACTCTTCTCCCAGAGATGATTGTTGAGTTGTCAGGTAGTATACCTTTAGGTGGAGCTCTTTAGAGGCTTAGAGGTCCTAAGGTAGGAAAACACAGAGGAGAGAAGAGTGAGGAGGAGAGGATAAGTTAGGTCAGGTAAGAAATGCTGTTTACATGTATGCCTAGCTGTCTTTTTCAATATCTCAGTATTTAGGGACTAAATAGCAAATGTAAAGTTAGTCTCCCTTCTTTCTTCTTTAGTCAGTTGGGGAAGAAGTTTGTTAGCTGATGTAAATAGAAATCAGAAACCTTTAGAGCTGAGCCCACAGATGAGCATATTGAACACAGGAGGAGCTTGTTTAATTGTTTCAGGGTAAAATGAAGTGACCATCAGGATACTCTTTTATTATATTTTTAGGGAAAAATAGCCTATTTACTCTCATAGTACTTCTTACTTCCACCTCACTGATATTTTCATAAACGTAAGTGAAAGAATTTTCTTTTGGTAAAACAGTTTTCAATAGCAAAGTTAACTGGAATTTATTCTTGTCATTTCCCTGAAGAATCATCTTAGAGCAAAAGAATTTCAAAAGAACTTTGAAAATAAGAAATTACAATAGCAATTTTATGTGTAAAAAGAGGAACTATGTGCATTTTTTTAGCCTTTTTATAACATTTCAGAAATTTATTAGATGGTCTCTTTTCACTCTTTCTAGGGAAGGAGTCAGAGGACTATACCCAGGCTGAGTCCTTTCTGTAGCCTATTTTTGTATGGCCCCTGAAGTAAGGATAGTATTTAAATTTTTAGGTGGTTGAAAAGAATCAGAAGAATATTTCGTGACACATGAAAATTAATAAAATTCAATTTAATTGTCACTGTATATAATGTATTGCTCAGTCATGACTGAGCATGTTTGTGACGACATGGACTGTAGCTCACCAGGCTCCTCTACCATGGGACTTCCCAGGCGAGAATATTGGAGTGGGTAGCCATTCCTTTCTCCGGGCAATCTTCCCCTCCCAGAGATTAAACCCAGTTCTCCTGCATTGCAGGCAGATTCTTTACCATCTGAGCCACCAGGAAGTCCCCAAGTGTCACTGAGTAAAGTTTTATGGGAACACATCTATTCTCATTCATTACTGTCTGTGGCTGCTTTTATGTTACAATCACAGAGTTCAATAGTTGTGGCAGAACCTTTGTGTGGCCTACAAAATCTAAAACATTTAATATCTGGCCCTTTATAGAAAAAGTGGCCCAGCCCGTTTAAGGCATTGGAACCCAATAAATGGCAAAAGACTGTCTTTTTTTTTTTTGGCCACACTGCATAACGTGCAGGATCTTAGTTCCCCAACCAGGGATTGAACCTGCACCCTTTGCAGTGAAATGTGGATTTTTAACCATTGGACCTCCAGTAAAGTCCCATCACAGGACTCCTTTAAACTGTCATCATGCCTTAGAAAGTGAAAGTGTTAGTTGCTCGGCCATGTCTGACTCATTGCAACCCTATGGACTGTAGCCTGCCAGGGTCCTCTGTCCGTGGAATTCTCCAGGAAAGAGTACTGGAATGAGTTGCCATTCCCTTCTCCAAGGGAAGCTTCCCAACCCAGAGATCGAACCCATGTCTCCTGGATTGCAGGCAGACTCTACCATCTGAGCCACCAGGGCCTTATAAAGATCGATGTTAAAAAGTCATAAAGTGCTCACTTTGACAATACATACGCTAAAATTAGAATGCTATAGAGAAGATTAGCATAGTCCCTGCATAAGATGATATACAAATTAATAAAATGTTCCACATTTAAAAATATGTATATATTAAAATATTAGTCTGTTTTGATAAAATAAAAATAATCTTCCAGCCAGTTTTTTAAAGAAAAAATAAATTTATCGGCTGTGCTAGGTCCTCATGGCTGCACGAGAGCTTTCTTTAGTTTGGAGAGCAGGGGCTACTCTAGTTGCGGTGTATGGGGTTCTCATCGTGGTGGCTTCTCTTGTTGAGGCGCACAGGCTTATATGTATGTGGACTTCAGTAGTTGTGGTGCACACTAGTAGTTGTGGTGCATACTTTGCTGCTCTGCAGCATGTGGAGTCTTCCCAAGCTGAGGATCACCCTGTGATTGACAGGCAGATTCCCAACTACTAGTCCACCAGGGAGGTCCTTTTCCAGCCAGTTTTAAAGAACGAAATATATCTGAATTGCTTGAATTCCTAAGAACCATGAATTCCTTGTATAACTTTGATAACTCAGCTTTACCTTTGTCATTGATTTTAGTTATATTTGAAAAATATTTTACTAGCCATTTGAGATTTCCTCTTCTCTACTATATTAATCTCTTAAAATCTCGTCAGAAATGGTTACCCAAGAAAATAACCATTTGAATGATCATCTAAATAGTTAACTAATAATTTCTTCTTCTCCTGGAACCTTGAATTATTTTGCAGCTGCAAAAATGAGTTATTGTTTGTATTTTGCAGAAAGTTTCCCACTATCATGCTGTTATTAGGAGATAACGGTACCTTTTTATAGGCGTCCAGTATTATATTGAGAGCTATATTATATATAACGAGACCTTTTTTTTTTTTTTACTATTAGCATAAGTAAATTTATTAAACACTGTGCTTTACTTTCTGAGGTATTATAATCCATAATGAAATAAATGGCATTTACTGATTCACAACTGCACTTTAATTAAGGTCATAATTACTAAGTGGAGCATCCCATACATCATTTAATATTTTTTTCCTTACTTGAATTTCTTAGGTACAATGTTAGCTGTTCTAAAAAATTTGCACTTAGTCGTTGGAATCGTAAGCCTGATAATCAAAGTCTTGGGCATCGTGGCCGTCGTCCAAGTGGCCCTGATGGGGCAGCAAGAGAACATATCCTTAGGCAGGTCTGTAGAAACCTTGATTGAATGTACAATACCCTTTTCAGAAATACAAGGAAAGTGCAATGCTGTATTTTACTTGTACTACATTTTCCAGCTTCCAATTACTTATCCATCTGCAGAAGAAGACTTGGCTTCTCACGAAGATGCTGTGCCCTCTGCTATGACAACACGCCTGCGCAGGCAGAGTGAGCGGGAAAAGAGCGTGAGCTTCGGGATGTGAGGATGAGGAAGATGCCTGAAAACAGTGGCCTGCTGCCGGTGGCACAAACAGAGCCGTCTATATGGACAGTTGATGACGTCTGGGCCTTCATCCACTCTTTGCCTGGTATGTGATTGGCCACTTTAACCTTGATTTTTGCCTTGTGCACACACCCAGGAATGACATTAGATCCATCCACCCCTGTTGCACAAAGGGCTAGAGAAGTTGTGTGTATATATACTCATTAAATGGCATTTGCTATTGAAATGTGATCTGTTTCCTCTTGCTTATTCCCTCAGCACAACTGGGTATTTTCTCATACCCCCAAGTCGATAAAAACTGACTAGTCCTGCTTCTGCTGTGACACCTCAGCCGGTGAAGATATTAAAGGTGCTCTCTTCTCTTCAGTCTGATTTCTCTCGAGAGGTCAGTAGAGAGATTGAGTCAGACACTTCTTCCCTTCTGCTCTTCCAGTTTTCTAGTCTAGCAATATTTCCTCCTTATTTCCTAATTTAACCTTTTTAAAACAAAAATAACACAGACCAAAATTTTTTTACATTTTTGAAAGCTAATCAAGACCTTTTAGAGTGTGATAAAATTTTGGTTTCTTTAAAAAATAAAAAACACAAAAATGTTTCTTTTAAAGGAGGCTGCATTCTTTGATTCTTTGCACAAAGTTTAAGACATCAAAAACCCTTCTGAAATTAAGTAGACAACCGAAATTCAGTTACGATATTCCATTCCAATATTAAGGGTTACTTTCTTATTTATATTTTCTGCTCTCTCATTTGGTATTCTTTCCATCAGCTTAAGTCGTTATGTTCTTTTATCTTTACTAAACAATAATCTTTTATTATCCACTTTCTCTGCTGGGCTGGGTACTGAAGACCACCTTTGCCAATAATGAGACCCACACTGCCTCTATATGTTGAGACAGTATGTATTTTTTAAATTAGCAAATCTTTTATCATTCACTTTAACTTTATGAATATGGGAAGTAAGATTTTTAAAAACATTTGTTCCATTTTGGGTTTTGGTGAATCATACCGTTTCTCTTGAAACAAGCTTTCCAGAAAAATACATCCCCTTTGAACTTGTCCACAGACTTAACTAAAACTAATCCACCTATATTTGCTAATCAATCTTTCTATGAAGGTGACCACTGTCTCAGAAGCAGACTTAATAGCTAAAATCTTATGATTGAAAAAAATATATTCAGAAGTATTCTGCTTTTTCTTTTTAAAATATGTTAGCCATTTTACCTTACACAGATGGTTCCTGACTTGTGATGGATAGACGTAAGGAACTTTCAATTTTATGATGGTACAAAAGTGATATACATCAAGTAGAAAGCGTGCTTCAGATTTTGGATTTTGATCTTTTGCTGGCGATACGAAGCATGATACTCTCTGCAAATTGGGCAGGATAGCTCCGTCAGCTGTGCTGTCATGAGGGTGAATAGCTGACACAACCACGCTTGACTCATGCAATCATTCTGTTTTTTACTTTCAGTACAGTAGTCAATAAATTACATGAGATATTCAACACTTTATTATAAAACAGCCTTTATATGTTAGGTAACTTTGCCCTACTTACAGTAGGGTATTCTTAATGTTCTGAGGATGTTTAAAGTAGGCTAAGCTAGGCTATGATGATTGGAAGTTTAGGTGTGTTAAATGCATTTTTGACTTGATATTTTCAACTTTCAATGGTTTTATCAGGATGTCAAGTTTGAGGGAGATAAATATACAGAACTTGAGTTTTATTAAATTATTTTTAATGGCTTATTTTAGAAATGTGAAGTAAGCTTTTTAGAAAAAACCAAGATATGGTCACTTTTAAAGAAAGATGAAATTGTTTAAAGAAGGGATACATTTTTCATGGGAAGATTTTTAAGCATGCACGTAGGAAAACTTAGGTGTGATTCAAGTGCTGACCATGTGGGTTTAGAATCTACTTTAAAAAGCTGGTATATTAGAGAATGGTGCATCTTCACAGGGTGTGGCTTTAATATTTAATGAACTAAATTTTAAGTTTTATACCAGTCTAGGTAGCTTGAGAATTAATGGAACTGTCATCTTTAGACAGTCTTCCAAATGGGATATATGAGCTGTTTGTTAGCCTGATTTCTCATTTGGAGGGGGAAATATTTCTTTTCCTTTGGGGAGGAGGAAAGTAGTTGGCCAAACAGATAACAAATAACAGCTGCTGCTGATTGTTTTGTCACTTCATATGCTTTTTTAGGGCTAGTTTTCTAATTTTCCCCAGCATCTATTTGCGACAAGGCTACTCTTGGCTGCTTTATTAGGACAAAGGCTAACTTTTTTGTTTTGTTCTTCCTTCATTGAATTGAAAAAAATTATTTCTTACAACTTGAGATGCTTACCTTATTGAGTTCAAGACAATTTTGTTGCCAGTGTTTTGAGAAAATTACATATAAGGTAGACCAGACTGTTTTATAATTAAGAATTTCTTGGTATTAAGAGTGTGCTGAATATAACTACTTTTTTTACTGATTAAATGGGAGTATTTCTAAATTGCTTTGATAGGCTGAGTAACAAGCTTATTTGTGTGATGCATTACATCTTCTTTCTCAGAGTTTTTCTCTGAATAATGCCTGTGGCTTAAGGTAAATCTCAGCCAGAAAAGGCCGTTACTGTCATTTCTCTGTGTTCATCTGGCCTTTGTAAATCCTTTTGAACCTCTTTCAGCTCATACAGGGCTGTATTTTATTTTTTCCCCTGAGCTCTTCTCATGGAATGAATAAACTTGTAAATCTTGTGATCTCTTGCATTTTTGTTTCTTTCCAGTTGAGGCTAGGTTTCCCTCTTTCATCAGGGCACCTGTATTTATTGTAGAGTTTTCTCTCCTTGTTGTAGTCATCTTGTGAACCATCTTGGTGGGACCATATTAGAGCTGGTATGCAGACAAGGCTCAAGCTGTTACCAGAGTAAAATATTATCTTCTTCTAAATGTTTGTACATTAAAAAGTTCTCTATAGGAAAGGTTCTTTGTACTCTCGTTTCCTGCAGTTATCTTCTTTAACTCTTCCTTGATACCGTGAACTGCATTTTGCAAAGATTACTTTAGTCTGTATTTGTTGGTCTGTGAATCTGCAGTAGGTTTAGTTTCTATGTAAGTGTAAAGAGGAGGTATTGTTTAAAAACATGACTATTTAGTTTCATAATATTGATATTGGGACTCGTTTGTTCTGTAGTGTTGAGTGCAGGTGATAGCCTTTCATCATCCTTACCGAGGTGAATTTTTGTGTGTTGTTTTTGTTTTAGGGTTAGCTGGAAATGTGACTGGGCACTTGCGAGGTTCCTTTGGGACCCATGTCTGTGTGCAGAGGTCCATCCCATCCTGATCTGCTTCTAGTGATGGGAAGCCAGCTGAGCTGACTGCTTGCTGCAGTCAGGATATGTTCTGTAATGTCCCTGGAGCACCAGCTGTTCTACAGATGTCGATTCTAAATATGGCAGAAATTCATAGAATTTTAGCTCAGTATACCTTGGGCATCTAGATTTTTTTTAAAAAAATCATCTTTCTCTAGTTTTAGGAAGCATATTTGCCTCTGCCTCCCCTTTTTAAAATCATTTTTTCATTTCTATACTAATGTATAAACACTCTTTTTGTGGTTGGCTTAAGAAGGTTGTGATCTAAAATTCTGTAGATCATTCCTGTTTGATCATGCTGTTTCCCCACATTTTGTTCTTTATTATTTTGCTAACGTATATTTTGTCTACCTACAAGAAGACATTTGAAGAGGGATCTGATAATACTGAGGAATAAGAACATACTAGGAATTTCTTCATGGAGAACTCCTTGTTTCTATTCCCAAATGTAGCTCTTATGGTCCTCATTACTCCTCATTGCTTCTCTTTTCTGAATCTAAGTAAGTCCTACCCTGTCTTTCTCTTCTTTTCTTTCCTGTGTTCTTATAAGTAAGACTGAAGAGAGAAGAACATTAGTTCTTTCATAAAAAGAAGGATGAAGTCACAACTAGATGCAAGATTAGTCAGTTTTGTCTGCTCAGTTTTGAGAGCTACCTCTGGGAAAAGAAAAGGGGCTTTTCTATGGTGAGTAATCTCATTTTAACTATTTAGTTTCTCTTATATGGTAAATAGCCAAAACCATAAAAATTCTGTAGAGGGTACTTTTGAAATAGCAATTTTTAAAAATCTGAGAAATTATTAAAATAGAGGAATTGAAAAGCTGACTGCCACATAGGAGACAGGCAGGTTACAGTCAGCAGAGAAGTTGGGAAAGAAATAAGCAAGAGAAAAGCTGGCCACACAGCTGAATACAGGGGGAAAAAAAATCTGCATTACTCTTACAGATGGCTCCTTTTTAGCAGATTCTGTTTTTGTTCATTATTCATTCAGTCCTTCACTTACCCAAAAATACATGTGTTTAGCACCCGCAATGTTTTGTTTGGTACTGGGGTTATAGGGATTACATTGTTATCTTACATAAACAAAAGGATGATACGTTTGCAGTAGAAAGAATAATGACTCCAACAAAGTCGTATCCAAAGGTATAATGTAACCATTGTCACTGTGCATTATCTTTTCCTTTGTGTTTTCCCTTAGAATGCTGATTTGAAGAAAAGAGACTTTAAGCTCTTAGTTTTTTATTCTTAAATTCACTTTCATAATTTTGTCTTTTATAAGGAAGTCTCCACGTTTTTGTATTCCCTCCTCTCATAGGTCCTTAATTCATTACTTCCCCTGCTGGTTTCTTTACCCTTAGTGGGGAAGTTCATTAGCTGTGCAAAATGTGAAAAATAAAAACGTTCGAGGGTCAAGTAGAGTGTTCGCACTGTTACTTGTTCTAAAGCACCCAGTTTATGCTGAAAGGTAAAATATTGGTTATTCATTAAGAGATTAGCCCAGCAAGCTCAAAATTTCATTAAGAATTTGTTTTCTTATCAGAAGTGGAGATGAGTCCAGTGATGATAAGATTTGAAGTTGAAATTACAAGTTGAGTGTTGCAATACATTTCAGCAGTAGACTGATACTATAATTTTGATGGATTGGTTCTATGCTGAGTGAATAATAAAAATGTTTCAGATGTGCCTGGCAGTCAAAGGTTGTAAATCAGAATAAAACTACCAATGAAAATGAAAGTGGTACTTGAGAAAATATTTCTAAATTAAGTGGCAGAACAGTATGCTTTATTCTTTTGTACCTGTATGTGAAGGATATCTGATACAAAGAAGAGTTCTTGAGGTGTTATAAGCAGTTAATCCAGGCCTGTGTGTGTGGTGTGCTCTCAGGTGGCAGCATGGCCCTTTTATGAAGGTGTGTTATGTCCGGACTGAATGAGCTGTACATTTAACCTGTTAACTAATTATTTCTGCAGTATTATTTTTAAGGCAAAAATTCCAAGTAAATTGCTTTACCTAGATTTCGAATTCTTAATTCTTCTTTAGAATGCCAAGAAATAACTGCCTTCTTCCAGAGTGAGCCCACGACTGCCATCAGTGAATTTCATTTGTTTCTCAGCCTGTGTTAAGTCACCCAACTGTGACTGTTAGCAGTGATGTCAGATTGTTGTGTATTAATTCTAACATCCTTCCTCTAATGATATTCTAGGCTGCCAGGATATCGCAGATGAGTTCAGAGCACAGGAGATTGATGGACAGGCTCTTCTCTTGCTCAAAGAAGACCATCTCATGAGTGCAATGAATATCAAGCTAGGCCCAGCCCTAAAGATCTGTGCACGCATCAACTCTCTGAAGGAATCTTAACAGGATCATGACGCTTTGAGATAACAGCAATTGTATTCTTAAACAAACTTGGTAAAGGCTCAAGTTGGCCTAAAATATTATCACTTACTGTGGCGGATAGCCAAGCACATTGGGATCTCTGCATCAAAGGCTGACATTTGTACAGATACAATAATTCATTATACATTTTCATAATTAGCTAACATGGGTGAATTAATTTTACATGTTACACACAACATTGAAAGACTTGTTACAGAGGGTCATGATATTTTTCAAAAGTGTTTTACTAGATAATTTTTTAAAAGGTGATGTTTATCATTAATATAAAAATCCTTTTGAAAGTAATTTAATAATTTACATTTCTCCTCTTTTGATTTGGTTTTCTTATATACATTTTTCTACCCTATAAGTTTTCTATCGGTTGTCATGAGAGATATAAATTTAGGAGTAATTAAGGAATAATTTTGGAGTCCAGTGACTGGAATTGTATGCAATGAGATATCAGTGTATGTTTTAAAAAAAAATGTCTGAACAGTTGCTTTATCTATAAAAAGAATTGCATTCTAGCATGAATAATACTGATCTGGAAGTTAGAAGATTTGGTTTCTCTTCCAAACTTGACCAAGAATTTGGTGTGACTGAGGAAGTTCGTTTTCCTCTTAGTTTTTGTTCATTTAGAGCAGTGGTTCTAAATGGAGGTCAGGCTTGTTCCCCAGGGGACATCTGACAATGTCAAGGGACATCTTGGTTGTCAGAGCCTAGGGGTTAGGGGGAGGGAGGGTTGCTATTGGTATCTGGCATGTGGAAGACAGGGATGTCACTAAATAGCCTACAAATGCACAGGACAGCCCTCTACAGCAAAGAACTGTTTGGTCCAAAATGTCAGTAGTGCCAAGGCTGAGAAACCGTAATGAAGGAGTGATTAATGTTTGTCTTTTTCACCCAGAGGGATATTTTTTGGGGAAAAAAAAAGATGGGACGTAATAAGGAATACATTGTATAATGGAAATATTTCAGATAGCATTAATGTTCTGCTGGAATATTGTTCCCAGCTTTATGCATTCTAGAAAAGGGGGAAATCCATTAAGTTGGCATATAAATGAGAACTAGCATACCAATAATTTGACTCTCAGAATTTATTCATAATAATAATCTTTCGTATCTCTGCACTGATGAAGGCATAATATGATTATGCCTTAAGAACCAGGGCTCGGCCTTTGCTGGCAGGGTGCTAGTTTGTGGTGGCTATGTGGTTGGTTTTTGGATTTTTCTAGTGTTGAACAAGGTGGATCTAGCTAGAATGCACATTCCTTTTTCCTTGACTAAATTCTTGTATGCTTCCTGCAAAGCACTCTTCGATAAATTGAGTCTAATTTTGTGTGTACATGTTTTAGGGAAAAAAATCTTTAAAGCAAAAATTTTCATTGAACAGTTAGTGTTGCGTTAGTTATAGCACTAAAAGTTGTTGTGGGAGCCCTGTAAACTATCTATAGTCCTGGACATCAAAAGCATTTGATTCTTTATCATCTTCTCTTTACCATACAATGGAAATGTTTTAGTAATTGAAGGAACATACACAGATATTTGGCAGAAGTTCAGTAAGTGAGGAAGAGTCCATGGGTTTCAGTCATTGTCACTGATCTTTTCAGAAAGATTGTGTTACGCTATTAGAAGACTAAAGATGTCATTAAAGACATCACAGATATTTATCTTTTGGCTTTGTGTACATTAGAGAATGTTGATTATTTTTATACAAAAATACAGCGGGTAATTTTTTAACCTTTAGATGCCTCTTGTTTGAATGTATGCTTTGTGGGATTCTTTTGTGTAGTAATGTTTTTTAAAAAAGATGTTTACTGATAGTTATGTGTAGGATTAGAATATGTAATCTAGTATAAGGCTCATGTTCCAGACCTACAATAGCTTGTAGTGTATGTCACATATTTCTTTTATATCACATTTTTAATTACTGGATTAAAGTTCCAAGGAAAGGTAGGTACTCTACAGTCAGTTTTCATTTATTAGCAGTTAATCTTTATGACAAGAGTTGTCATATGCTTTGACTTTCCCCCTCAGCTTGCAATTTAGGACACAAGTGAAGGCTAAGCATTAATAGGAGCCGGTCCACTGTATGAGGGCTGAAGGGCACAAAGGAAACTCTCCTGAAGTAAAACTGTCAGAGACGATCCATAGACAGTCCACACGAAATTGATTCTTTGGGGATAGACTCCCCTAGCAGTAATGATCACCCCCATAACTACATTATCAACATACAACCTGCATTACAGGTTCTTCTGTTCGCTTGCTCTTCTGATCCCAGTTGTCATGTACCTACCCAGAGCCCTGGGCTTCACACCGTGCTCGGTGTCCGAACGCTTACGAGGGGGTTTCCATTGGAGAGCACCTTACAATCCGAAATCATATAATGTTAAAAATAGTCCAGATCTGCTGTCCCCACTCAAAACATACTTAAAAACACACTTGCTTTTTTTCCAATTTATTTTAGAAATGGCTCATTGGCTTTTAAGTAGTAGCTTTACCATTGAAACAATTGTTTTCTTTCTGGATGATTTAATCATGTGAATTCTAAAATTTCATAGATGATAACACTGGATGCCCACCTCCCTCCTGAGCTCTAAGCAGTTATGGGGTGAGTGCTGTTATTCTCATTTTCCTTCATATTACTACCTTTTTCAGGATTTTGATTGAGGGAGTGATAAGCAGAAAGGGGACATGGCAGTTCTTCTTACTTTTTGCTACCTAAGTTTGCATTTTCTGACTTCTTCATACTGAGGCACTCTTTTCCCATTGAGGAAGGAAATCTCTACAAGCCATGTGTGCTTACGAAAGTAAACAGCTTTTGTAAAAATTGTTTCTTATATGGGGCGTGTTTTCCTCAAACCTTATGTGGGCATGTGTCTTACACAGTGGTGCAGCTTTGATAAGATCAGTATGAGAGTGCTGTCCCACAGCCTGGCGCTTTCTAAGGGGCTGGTTATTTTCCCATGATGGTACTTTTAATTTGCTGGGGCATTCTCTAAACAGACCCTTTCTAAAGTCCCAGTTTAAGGGCTGCCCCCTCTGAACAGAATGTGGAGTAGGTGGAAAGCAATGTTAGTGATGGAGCTTGAGGACAGGAGAGGCAGACAGGAGACCTGCCACATTTAGTTTATCCCACCTTAACACTGAGCACATCTCTGTACTTTTGAAGTTAATACTTACTTTACCTAGTTTTAAATAGAAAAAAAAATTTTTAGGTAGCCCACTTAAATTTTTGGCATAGCTAATTTTCCCATATCCAGTGTGATGTTATAGTCAGACAGTGTATTCAGATACCAGTCTCGGATTGAAATCTGTCCTAGTGCCTCATGTCACCTGCCTTGTTCAACTAAATATTATGAAGGCCCATTGTTTGCATTTGCAAGGTTTTGGTACCACCATGGCATAAAGTAGGTAGTGAGGCAATGCATAGATTGTGTGTAGTTTTAGGCTGTGTTTACATGTGTGTAAAGAATTTTGGAAAGAAGAAACTAGTACAGATGCATGCGAAAGATGCTGTCTTCATAGCCATATCAAGTGGAAGAAATCCCTGGCTGGACACACTGTTAGAACATTTCAAAAATGTGTTTTCAACTAGAACAGCTTGGTTATATTTTGTGAAGATCTCCCCCCTTCCCCCATCGAATGGCAAGAACTCATGCTGCCTCTGAGCAACGGGCATTGAGGAACACTGTTGCCTAATAGGATGAAAGGGCCTCATTCCCCCTTACCTCCTCAAGCCCGAAGGAGACTGATAACTTTCTTCTTGCCTGAGAAGCCCTACAGATAGCTCTGTGGTAGGGTTAATTTCAGGGAGGAACTAACTGGGCCAGGAATTTCTAATACCTAGCATTCGACTGGTCTTTGAGCAGCCTCTGGGCACTGGGAGCGCTACTCTGCAGTGTCCTCCCAGATGTTTCCTGCACACTACTGCTGGGCCTTGGGGAAGGTTTCCTAGGGGAATGACAGGGAAGTGGGGGATGAGACAAAAGGAAAGGCATTCCAGACCCAAGAGGATAATTCAGTTAACTGAGTGAGGTGGTATTGTACAGATATGGCCATTCGTAGTTCAAATAAATTGTAGTGGTTGGGTTCCATTTACTGCAATAAACAGGGTATAGGGTTGTTTTTTTTCCTTAATGTCAAGATTTACCTGCAATCAAAGTCATTCTTTTACTCTCCTGGTCAAATGATCCTGCCCTTAGGAGCATATTAATAAGTTCCAGTGATACATAAATCGGTGACTTTTTACTTCTGAGGAAGGTTAACAGCTGGTATAGTTGGGAAGAGTATCTGTCAAGAACTCAAAGGTTTTATGAGGTATCAGAATTATATAGAGGAGAGAGTATCCACGGAGAGTATCTTGTTAGGTTGTGTCTTGGTCTGAGAATCGGATGACTAGAGCTGTAGGGTTCTGTTTTCTTAGTGTGGATTTCAGTAACTACAAGCCTACCTCTTTCTTTGATGCACAGTAGTGTGGTTCTTGAAAAAACTGTTTAATCTACTTTCATCAAAATTGTATTTCCGAATCTAGAGCATGTGGTTTTTATCTAACAGTTGTGATTCAATTAAATAAGCACAAATGCAGTATTAGGGAAAGTAAATATGCAATCTTATTAAAATTTAATTTCAACCTATAAGCTGTACACTTTAAAAAGATTCTTTGGGAAGATAATTCCTTTTTGTTAAAAGTTCAAAAAATGTATCATATAGTTTTACTCATAGCACTAATATAAGCCATTTCTTCAGTAAAAAATGTTGAAAATTATATTATCTTCTTTAAAAAATTCCTAAATTTTAAAGAATTTTTAGAAGTTTTTACATATTATTTTTCAGAGCTTATTTAATCTATTTTAAAATAATACTATGATAGTTGTTTTTGAAAGTTGTAAAGCACTAGTACAAATAATAATCATCATATTCCAGAGCAAAACATGTGGCTTTTTCTGAACTTGGATTTTAGTATATGTGCAGGAAAAGGGAGACCTGCCCTCCTCCTCAGATTTGAAGCCCAGCGTCTCTGATAAAAGCTCTCCCATTGTACTCTGACACACACCTCTTAAAGTGCCATGTTATGGAAGCTTTGGGAAATGCTTTCCACAGTTTCGTTTTTTTCTCCCTTTGAACAGCTTGTGAACATTTAACTTTACTTAACTAAAGGTGACTATTTCAGCCTCCGACATTAGGGAAGAAGTACATTAAAACATTTTTCTCTACTGAAAAGTACAGTTGTTGTCAATGATATTGGTGGCATCAGTATGAATCCAGAGAAAGAAAACCTGTGCCAGGGTTTTAAAATATTTTAAAAAGTAATGAATGAAATTTAATTTGGACAAAAGAAATCAATATAAATTTAAAACACTTATGCTAACATGGTACAGTTTTAAATATAAGAGTAATAAAAATAAGCCCTTTTAGACCACCTATTTAAATTGATGCCAGTAATCTTAAGGATTGATAGTAGTTGTAATTTATTGACTTAAAAGTTATAATTTAGGGACTATTGTCAGTGTTAAATCCTTGATTTTTGTGGAGCTTTAATGGATGGAGGTGAAAAAAATTGGTGTTTATGAGAGTGAGGAATAGTAGTGAAATGAACATCAACCTATTTTAGAACTTTAGTCTTGCCTCAAGCAAACCAGATGTATTCATTGCTAAAATCTTTTTAATATTTATGTTAAAACCATAATTTTAGGTAGTACTAAATAACTTCAGTAGCAAACAGTAGGTGGACATAATCGTTAAATGAACATGGTAAATGAAGATAAAATACTGGCTGGGAGACTGGAGTTTTACTTCTAGTTCATAAATTAGCTGTGTGATATCTTAGGCCATTACTAAGCTTATAACCTGTTTCCTCTTCTGAATATTCAGTATGGAGCCTATACTCCTCAAAAGGTTGGTTTTGTTTAAATCATCTTTAAGCTGTATAAACTATGATTCCAGACCACATAGTGAGGTATTTTTAAAAGTTGCTCCTACTTCTTTCTCTCTTAATTTCTTTTTTAATAGTTTGTTTCACACTTAAGAGCTTTGGCTAAAAGATAATTATTTCTTATGATCCATTTCCTGGGACACCCACAGTCTTTGTTCTCCTTAGGATTAAGGTAGAAAATTCACACAGATGAGCTAATTGAGGTTTTTCTAAATGCTTGCTAAATCACTAAACACATCTAAATACTGTCATTCATTTATCCATTCATTTAGCAAACCATTTGAACATTTACTATGTAGACTGCAGTGTGTGGTTGGTGTACCTGACTTAAGGAACTAGTAATAAAATCCTCTCTTGCCCTCAGTTTTGATTGTGGCATAAACAAACGTTCACTGCATTATTACTTAATGCAGTGAATATAAAGTTGGAGCTGATTTATGCATTGGGTAAAGGATTAAGCTAGATGATATCCAAGGGGGGTCTGACTGAATCATACCACATTTTCTATAACACATTTTGCATACTAATCCATGGACCTGATTAGGTTATAAAATTAAAGGTACTTAATATTAGGATTTACATTTTGAAACTATTTTAACAGCCCGTATTTCTCAATTATTTTGACACTTGAGTCTGTTTGGAGGTATTGACATGCAGGGTGTGTGGCAGAACGATTGTGAGGAAAGCTGGCGCTGGCTTACTGTATACATTTTGTACTAAGAACGCTTTACACCTAGTATTGACAGTGCAGTAACTTCTGAAAACTGAAAAATCTCAAAGCTTGCTGAACAGGTTTAGTTTTTGTGTTTCTTTTAAAGCAAGAAATACTACATAAAATTCTACAATTATCACAAATATCTACTTTTTAGAAAGCACACATCTTTTACATAGTAGAAGGGTTTCCTTTAACATGCAGAACTTGTAAACAATAAAACAGTTCCGTGCTTGGAGCTTGAATTACGAGTATTTGGGGAGCAAACGTAGAATGGGAGGATTGATTTAATTGGGTAGAAATTTCCTTGCCACCAGAGGATTCTGAGTTATGGTGTAATTTCCTGTTTGACACTTAATATATTAATTTCTCCATAAAGATGCAAAATGAAAAAAGTAAAACTTCTGTATCATAGTTAAACAGCTTTTTAAAGCAGGAAAATGTCCAAATAAGTGTTAAGAATAGAACCTGTAATAAAGTGTTTGTAAATAGGAACACTAACATCCAAGTAACCAGATAGTCTGGGTTTAAAAATTTTTTCCATGGTACTGGCTAAAACTTTTAAAGTATTTTAGTTTACCTAGTTTTTCAAATATTTTTGCTGTTAAAATATTACATAAATATTTTTTGTATGTGTATTCTAAATTTTAAAAACCAGTTTGAGTGTGCAAAGATGGTAATAATTTTAGACATCTAATTTCCAAGACATTTAACTAGATTTCTCAATCACCTCATTCAAAAGCATGTTTTTTTCCATAGGGAAAAAGTCAAAGTAAGCTCTAAAAATTATCCTCACAGTAAGGGGGTGAGCTTGTGATAAAGTTTGGAGTTGTAGACAGCAGTGTGCAGAATGGAGGCTGACACGGGTGTTGGGCATTCCAAGCCTCTTTGTTGAATCAGTCCCTTTTGTCTTCTTGCTTGTTGAAAGCATGCTTTTTGCTGTTGATTTAACAAAGGCAGATTGTGATTAAAAAAAATTTATTTTTGATGCTTCAAGCACATGTTAACTGATTTTTTAAATTCCTCCTTTTGGCTCCTCCCATTATCCTAAAATAGGATTTCCATATTTTAAAACCTCAAACACTGATCCACACAGAATGAACAAAAAGCATCACCAAGGGGAAAGAAAACGTTTTTTATCTTTACAAAAAGCAAATGTTAAGGTTATATATAGCGGTCTTCTTTATGTCGGCTATTGTACTAGAGTCCTCCTTGCAGGGAATGAATAGTTCTAGAGCCCTTAGCATTAGTGTTCCTAGATTGGTGTCTGTAGCTGCCAGTTTTAAAATGTATAACCTGAAAATGAAGTTAATTTTGCATTATAAGAGCACATCATGATCTATGTAAAAAGATTGTCCATTTGGTGTATTTTTTTAAAAGAGAAAGCACTTTCATATTAACAGTAGCATGTGTATGAATTTTAGATTTTCATATTTGTTGTATCTGTATTCAGTGAAGTAAAATTGAACATTCAGATGTTTGTTGATGGCAACATTAACTGTTAAATTAAAGCACCTTATACTCTGCTGCTTAAACTTGCTTGTAATTGCACCTTTGTTAACCTGCACATTTTCACATAGAATATTGTTGTAACATTGCTTCATGTGGGTCTGGATGGAAGGTTAGTGGGCCTACAGGATCATTTATTTATATTGTTTATATTACAATAATATATTGTAGACCAGTTGTAAGTTCATTTCTTTACAAATAAAAGCTTCTTCCATTTGGCTGGTCTATTGAATAATTTTTTTTTTTTTAAAGCTTGTGAAGAATGGAGCATCTTGTAAACCAGCAGCTTTTAAAAAGGGGCTAGAAACAGTATACATTTTCCAGATTTAAAATTCGCAGAGAGTTTTAAGTCTTCACTAGTTTTAAATATCTCAGTCCCATGTATGGTAAATTAGAAAGCCAAGACATTAAGAAAGAAAGGAACACAGAAGCAGAGCATATTTAGACATTGACAAATTAGATGGTGTCTTTGTAGTTTAACTCACAGAGTGATTTCAGATTACTCTGCCATTCAGATTGCTTCACTTCAGTAGTTCTCATGCAAGAACTTGCCCGAGGTAAGTATGGCAGTTTTTCTGGAGACACTGATTGTGATGACTGGGGAAGGAGGTTCTACTGGCACCTGGTGGACGGAAGGCAGAGGTGCTCCGGAACATCCTATATAGTACATGGGGCAGTTCCCATAACAAAGGATTATCCAACCTACAACATCAACAGTGCTAAGGATAAATTCTTTCACACTATGGTATATTGCCAATGTGATTACAGGTTGCCATGCAGATTATATGACAGATCTAAATTACAACTGAAAACAAATCTGGTATGTCATGGAAGAGACCCAGTCACTACTCCCAGTTCTTTATGGTGAGCAACAAAAACTCTGCTCTTAGGAATATTTGCATTAAGAACAGATGTATTTTTAAAAAGTAGCTAAATTTAAATTGAGCTAATCCTTTCCTTATGTTAATATTTAAACTAAAGAAAACAATCTTGATTTTCTTGCTCTGAGTTTAATAAAAATGTTTATTTAAATCTGAAAAGTTGGCAGAAGAATCTCAGATTTACATAACAGTTTATATCCAGTAGTTTTCTGGGTAACACAAACATGAGTATGGCCAACAGGTATAAATATGTTTTTGGAAATATTTTGTTAAAACTCATAAAGCCCCCCAAAGACACATTCTGAAAAGGTATGAAAGTTTGGGGTCGGGGGAGAGCTTCAGTTCAGTTAACTACTTATATAACCCAAGGCTTCATTCTTTCCTGTTTGTAAAATTATTAGTCTTGTAGCTTTAGTTTTAACATGGTAACATATCAACAAATTATTACTGATATAGGCTTTTCAATTTGCTCAAAATTACCAAGTATAAGTGGAATGAAGCAGCATTTCCAGTTGACAAATGGATCCACAGGTAATGCCATGTCTCTAAAATTAAGTTTGTGACAATTAAACCAAAAATTGTAGCAATGAGAAAACTATTGACAAAGTACAACCATGGAATGTTCATTTCAATGTAAGCTGGAATCTGTACTTTAAGTAAAAGGATAATTACTTGAAGTAGTACAAATGGTAACCAGGTACCAAGAAAACAGATAATCAACTTGGGCAAGAGTGTTTTTTAGAGTTCATGGTATAAGAGTCTGATGAAAAGGGAAAATACAGGATAGTCTCATTCATGTAGGAAGTTATCCTAACAGCATGTACCAAGGTAATGACTTCTGACCAAGAGGTTATAAAACCCATCAATAAAATTGTCACCATGGAAAATGACAGCCAGTAACTCTGAGCACCAATATAGAAAGGACATTGATGAGAATAAACATTTTGTGCCTTCAGGCTTTGGTAGATAGCTGGATCTCCCAAAACGTAAGTAAGGACAGAAATCCAAATTAAAATAATTGTAAAGAAATAACATACTTTTGACACTTAAAAGGCAGCTTGGTGGCTTTAAAGAAATAAAGGTAATAATCTATACAAGCTATCAGGAAAACTGGATAATGCAAAAACCGTAAGTAAAAGAAATAATTTGAATAAATAGGCAGATGTGGTATTTAGTAAATCTAATGCCTAAAAGCACAAAATCCCTGAAATAAGATATAATGGAAATATTCACCAAAAGTAGAAGATCAGTAAATGCTAGTGAAATGCAAAAATATTCCAAAAATTCTGATGGGTGTTTTTCCTTTTCATTCCTAATGTGAGGATATTTAACAATATTTTCCCAAGTATAATCAAGAATAACAGACAGTTACCATCTAGAAGCTGATGTGTTTGATGCAGCTGGTATTGAAAAGAGCAGTTCTCTGAATTAAGAGCACTCATTTTTGAGTTAAATTTCAAAGGCCTGCTGCTACAAAACAGTGCTTCATTTGATTTTCCATCCCTGCAAAGAAAAGTGAAAAGAAAACCTTGATGCCATCTTGATGTTCTCACTACTGTAAAACTTTACAAAGTAAGCACCTCAAAAATCTATTTTAATCCAGTCATTTCCCTAAATAACCTTATATTTCTCACACTTACAGAACACTTACAACAGAATACGATCAAGAAAAATTCATGCATATACTCTGGTCGTTCTTTGAGATGCAGATGTTCACATCTATAACCAAACTGCTTTATTTAGTTAACTTACTTTTTTAGGATAAATTTCTTGAATGCCCTTCTCTTCCTGATTTTAATTTAAATTGTTTAAATTCAAGATATTTTTTAAAAGCTAGATAAAACACTTTTATTTACCAGAGCCAAAATATAGGCTTCAAATAGCAGCCTGATCAGAATACTCAGAACAATCATCCACTGATAGCTATGGACTCAGTCCCACTCTGACTCTAGACATTACCTGGTTTTGTTTTTCTGCCCATGAAATTTAGATGATACTCATGAGGCCCCTTTAGTATAGCTGTTTTCAAAGCTTTTTAGCCACAGGATCATCATTTAAATAAATCTCCAAAGCTCAAAGATATAAAACAGATGGTTCAGGTGAAAATCATGAGAATATTGGTAAAGGAAAGATGTATCTTCTGGATGTGACCTGTCAAGTGTGGCACCAAGAGATGAAAGAAGATAGCGAAGGAATAGGGACCAAGTAGGGCTACCTGAAAACATCAAGAATTGCTGCTGCAGCTAAGTCGCTTCAGTCGTGTCCAACTCTGTGCGACCCCACAGACAGCAGCCCACCAGGCTCCCCCATCCCTGGGATTCTCCAGGCAAGAACACTGGAGTGGGTTGCCATTTCCTTCTCCAATGCATGCGAGTGAAAAAGTGAAAGTGAAGTCGCTCAGTCGTGTCCGACTCTTAGTGACCCCATGGACTGCAGCCCACCAGGCTCCTCAGTCCACAGGATTTTCCAGGCAATGGGGTGCCACTGTAAGTGCAAAGCAGCAAGAATGGAGCTGCATAATTTTTTATCCCGCATTTCACTTAAGTAAACCTCCTGTTGAAATTTATCATGGCATTTTTTTTTTAAACATGTAACATTCACAAGGCATAACATTTAATGTGTAGAAAATATAGAGTGAAAACTAAGTTTTCCTACCCCAAGAAACATTTTTAATGGCTGCATAATAGCCCATCATAAGGAGGTATCACTTTTAGCCTATCCCTAATTGTTGACATTCATGAGTAAGTGTTTTGTTACTGTTGGGGCCGGGTTTTTTTTTTTTTCCCCTTGCTATTATACACAGTGGTGGAACAGTCTTGCAGAAACAACTTTGGGTCAACTGTGTGTTTTGTCTTTAGGATGTTTCTTGAATTTTCTTCTTTTTCTTCCATCCTTTCCTGATTTCCTCTTTGAACTTCCTCTATTCATCACTGCTTTTTCCTGCTTCTAAAGCTGTTCAAGCTCCATTCCTGTTCCTTTGCACTTACCTAGCAATTCTTCATGTTTTTTAAAAGATATTATACATGTACAGAAAAAGGTAAAAGGTACACATCAAGTTATTAACATGGTATTCCACTTACAGGTTTTTATGAATTTCTCAAACTTTAAGGGAAAAAAAAGGGAGTATCAAGTCTAAGAAGTAAAAAAAAAAAATTGCCTAGAACACAGGTAACACAATTTCAGGGAAGCTATGAGGATCCTGTCTGAGGGTAAAGAAAAGAAATTGGTATGGGAGAGGGCTGGTCACCAGTTCTGTTGACAAAATCAACTGTAATTTGACAGTGTCCCTCCTAGTTGAGAGACACTTGGACTCTAGTGTCTCTCAACTCTTCTCAACTAGGCCAACTTCTTTTATATTTGTCTTTACATTACCCAATTTTAGCCAGAATATTGCTAAGTTGGTTTAGCCAGAACCTCTCCCCCTCTGTCTGATCAGGTTCCTCATCCTCACTCTCCTTCAGGTGATGTTTAACCCCTTGACCTGCCTTCAGCAAGAATTCTGATAAGTCCACTTAACCAGGATCCCCTCACCACTGGTGCTTTCCTTGGTAACAGTCCATTCAGACCCCTACCTTCCTCCTCAGCTGTAACTTCCCACTTCTGCTGCATTGAGCTTGAGCCCAGTCTCCACACCCGACTGCACAACCCCAGTATCGTGGTGCCCATGCCCATTGCCATGGTCTTAAAGTCTGCCTCACTGCTCTCTAACAAGGATCATGGATAATTTTGTCTTTAACATACTCTCATGGATAGTCATTAAGGCACACAAATAATGTAGCTATTTACACACACATGTATATATGTCAAGATAACTATAAAAATCATCCAGTACCTATTTCTATAACTACGTTATAAAAGAACAAATCAAACAAGTTCTGGGTGTATGCTCAATTTTTTTTTAAACTATACTCAAAATACACTATAAACTTTACCCTCTCAAAAGTTCCCATTCCAGATTTGATACACCAGGGCACAGAATCGTGGCTACCACCCTGATGAATGCTACTGGCTTTGGGGAAAGAAACCTGGGTGGACTGATAAGACTATATAAAATCCTCCTTGAGCCAAGGAAAGAGCTGGCTTAGTTTTAAATAGCAGATGTTGGGAATGGGGGAGGGGAAGGGAAATGGTATGGGTTCATAAAGACCTACTTTAAAAAGTATGTTTAGGATTAAAAGAGAATCATCAGTATAAAATGACTGTATCCTTTGTAACTCCTATCCAAAATTCAAAAAGTAAGGCTAAGGAATCGTGTTTAAGTAGGAAACATCAAGGAATGTTTGCCAAGTTTCCACTTCCCCACTAACCCTCTGCAGGGAGCTGCTTGAGAAAGCCAGGTCCCTACAGCAGGGAAGTAACCCTGAGTTGTCTCCCAGGGGCTAAGGAGGGTCAAAGAGGAAGGGGGCGGCGGCAGGCCCAGCCAAGGAGTCACAAACCGGAGCGTCTTCAAAAGAAGACTGGAAGAGAGAAGACAAGTTTAAAATGTGCGTATATAAGAAAATCACAGAGCTGGAAGAAACTTCAGAGGCAAGAAAAACAAGCCCCAGGGAGGACAGGCAATTGAGGCAATTTTTGTTGCTTTTTAGCAGTCAAAGGGAAGTATGTTGGAAAATAACGTGGAAACCAAAACTTTCTTAGGTGAAAATGTTACACCCCACGTTCCCCAGAAACCACTAAAAGTATTTAAAACTGCAATATTTTGTTGGACAAAAGTCCTTTGATAGGTTACCTGTCCCCAATCTTCCCCTGACTACTAGGATTCAGAGATTTATTAAGATACGATCCTTTCCTGCATGATGTTTTAGACTACTTATGAATCAAGTCATGCTCTTATACAACTTAAGAAGTTAACGTGCAAGTCCTTTTCAAGGCATCTTTGGGCTTGATGTGCGATCTGGCCAGTTTAGAAGTATTAGCAGGCTAGGCCTGAGAGAAACAAAACATTATTTCTTTGCACTGACTCAGTCTCTGCTTTTCAGTGTATTAATACAACCCAACAAATTCTTAGTGACACACTATACTTACTCTGCTTCCTCCAACAGGCCTTTCTTGGCTGATGATCTTCCTGTTTTACTTCAGTTTCACTGCCTTTAATTATCTTACTTTTGGTTCCTGGCACACCAAAACGCCATGCAAATAAGCTGTGTGTGAATGAAAACAAAAATAACCATCATTAATAGCCATCTAAATAATTGCAGCTCAGTGCAACTGCCTTCAGATCTCTGCTTAGAAAAACTATTTGTGGGATTAGAGCAAGTAACTGTTTATAATCTTTTTCCCAGCAAAAGGAAGAAAAGAGATCTAATAAATAAATAATCTATTTTTAATTATTTATCTATTATAGATTATTATAATAAATATTATATAATAATAAAAGATAATCTAAGATTATATGTGTGTGTGTGTGTGTGCACACATGTGCTCAGTCACTTCTGATTTTTTAAATGTTTTTTTAAATTAATTATTTTAATTGGAGGCTAATTACTTTACAATACTGTAGTGGTTTTTGCCATACATTCATACATTCACATGAATCGGCCATGGGTGGACATGTGTCCCCCATCCTGAGCCGCCTCCCACCTCGCTCCCCATCCCATCCCTCAGGGTTGTCCCAGTGCACCAGCTTTGAGCACCCCGTTTCATGCATCCAACCTGGACTGGCACTCTATTCCACATATGGTAACAGACATGTTTCAATGCTGTTCTCTCAAATCATCGTACCCTCACCTCCTCCCACAGAGTCCAAAAGTCTGTTCTTTATATCTGTGTCTCTTTTGCTGTCTCGTATATAGGGTCATTGTTACTATCTTTCTAAATTCCATATGTATGCGTTAATATGCTGTATTGATGTTTTTCTTTCTGCATGTCCAACTCTCTGAGACACCATGGACTGCAGCCTGCCAGGCTCCTCTGTCCATGGGATTCTCCAAGAATACTGGAGTGGGTTACCATTTCCTCCTCCAGGGGGTCTTCCTGGCCTAGGAAGTGAACCTGAGTCTCCTGGGTCTCCTGCAGTGGCAGGCGGGTTCTGTGTCACTGCTGGGAGACCCTGATACTTGGATGAAGTCACTAAAGACCCTGAGATACAAGTGCGGGCAACAGGAATCCTGCTCTCACGGCAGTCTTCACCCACAGGTTCAGAGCCTAACTAGCAGTTCTCAAATTGTTTTGCTTCAGGACCTTTGGCACTTGTTCCATGTTAACATAACATTTTTTTAAAGTGAAAAATTACTCTCTTTTCCCACAAAAACTGAGTGAGCACAGTCGCACTCTTTCACATTTCACAAATTACTTCAGTCAGTATCTGGCTCAATAGCAGGCAGCTGAATTCTCATCTATAAAAATCAGCTGCAATATCACACATGTAGCTTTTGTAAAGTCTGCTGTACATTAATGAAAGTTTGAGAGTAAAACAAAAAAGATACATAACTTCATAGCATTATTACAATCAAGTGGCTGTGTTATGCAATCACAGAAAAATTTAACAAAACCGTCTTCATTAACAGGATGGGAAGATGAGCACAGCTAACATTCTGGTCTACTGTTATACAGAAAATGAAATTAGCCCGTAGCTGGATTTGCTGAACCTCCTGAGTGAAGAAAGCCTGTGGGAGAAATAATGTATTACTCCTTGTCCAGCATTTTCACATACTTTTTTCTAACCCCTACAAGCATCATGAAAAGTAGGCATTTTTTCCTATGAGGAAACGCTCGGGGGTTAACTGGCACATTTCCCCGGGATGCATGACTATTAAGTGTTGAAGCTTGAAGTTCTACCTTGGGTCTGACTTTAAAACTCTTCAGGAAGCCACAATTATGGCTCATCTCACAACTGGAAATGTAGAAGGGGATCTAATTTATGTGAATGAGCTTTCCAAGTAAGAGTGACTATGTAGATTACTGGTACCCATAGGAGCGGAGCAGGGTCCCTCAGGGTACTCTTTCTGCCACAGGGAATCAATGGCATGTATTCCAGACGGTATAGCTCAACCCAGTGTGACCTGTCAACCTGAGTCCTTGCGTGACTGTGTGCGGCAGAGCAGCAAAGCCCCCAGGGATTCAGAATGGATGGACAGTGTAAGCAAGAAGACAGTTTGTCATATCAAGCTGGAAGGATTTGTGATTATATGTTATAGCCTATCCTGACACTTAAAATGCCTTGTAATTCTCTGGACCTTTAACATTTCCTTAAGAAAGAGCATGTATTATTTATACTATCAGAACTTATAAATCTATAGTAGAAAAATAATTTTGAAAAGCAGCAATGCAAATATAAGAAAATCAGGAAAATCAAAATTCAGTTTTAATTTCTGCTAAACTAATTGCACTGTATTGTTCTGACATTCTTATATTTGCCTGTATTGGAAGAGAAAGTCTTGATTCAGTGACCCAAATTTTCACCTTAAGAAAAAGAAAAGCAAGGGAATTCCTGGAGTCCAGTGATTAGGACTCTGGATTCTTAACTGCTGAGGGTCTAGGTTCAATCCCTGGTCAGGGAACTAAGATCTCACCTGGTTCACAATGTGGCCAAAAAAAAAAAAAAGAGTAGAGTAAATCCCAAAGTAACCAAGGGAAGGCTATAAAAAGAGCAGAAAAGAACAGAAATTTTAAAACAACAGAAAAACAGTCAAAAGCTGGTTCTTTGAAACAAACAAAAAAAACAAAACAATAAAACTGTAAACCTCCAACCAAACTGAGAAAGAAACTTAGGAAAATTAGGAAAAAGAGGGTCTCAGTACAGATCCTACAAACATTATAAAGATAACAGGGGACTATTTAGAATAACTTTATTCCAATAAATGAGACAACCGTGATGAAACAGACAAATTTCTGGAAAGACATGAACTACCAAAACTCATTCAAAAAGATCCCTTAAAAAACTAGGGCTCATGGGGCTCCCCTGGTGGCTCAATGGTAAAGAATCCGCCTGCCAGTGCAGGAGACGCGAGTTCAGTCCCTGATCTGGGAAGATCCCACGTGCCGAGAAGCGAGCTCCAGAGCACAGGAGCCATAGCGACCGAAGCCCAGTTAGTAGTGCGTTCAGCGGCTGAAGCCCAGTTAGTAGTGCGTTCAGCGGCAACTACTGAGCCCACGTGTTCTAGAGGCCGACGTCGGCAACAAGAGAAGCGGCCATGATGAGGCCCTGGCGCCGCAACCAGAGAGTAGCCCCCATGTGCTGCAACCAGAGAAAACTGTGCAGCGACGAAGGCCCAGCCCAGCCAAAAATAAACAAATATATAAACACGTTTAAAAATTCCTATTAAATAAATTGATTTTGTACTTAAAAACCTTCCCACAAAGAAAATTTTAGGCTCAGAGGCTTGCACAGATGAATTCTGCCAAACATTTAAGGAAGAAATACCAGACAAAGAGAAGAGAAGAGAGAAACACCTTCCAACTTACAAGACCAAAACAAAGACACTTCAAGAAAACTGAGTTACAAAGCATCATCCCTCAAGAATACGAGGCAAAAACCTTAACAAAACATATGCTATGAAATTAACTTCATTAATATATAAAAATAACAATATAACCTAATACATCATAGCTAATACAATCTTCCAACACTAGAAAATCAATGTAATTCATCAAGTTAACAGAATAAAGGAGAAAAGCTATATGATCATCTGAAAAGATGTAGAAAAAGCACTTAACAAAACCCAACATGATAAAAAAAAAAAAAGACTCTCACGAAAACAAAGAGAAGGCAACTTCCCAACCAGATAAAAAGCATCAATGAAAAACCCAAATGCTGAAAGAGTCGTGCTTTTCCGCCTACAATCAGGAGCCATGAAAGGATGTCCACCCTCCAACACTTCTCAACATTTCATTAGAGGTCTTAGCTAACACAGGAAGTCATTAAAAAGAAATAAAAGGTATGTATATAGGAAAGAAGTAAAGCTGTCTTTAATCATGAGTGATATGATCATGTACTTAGAAAGTCTGCAGTAAGAGCTACTAAAATAAGTGAATTTAGCAAGGTTGCAGATTAATTTTTTAAAATCAATTTCTATATACCAGTGATACTGGAAAATGAAATCACATTTGCCATAGCATTAAGAATATGAAAAATGTAGGGCTAAGTTTAACAAATCACATGCAAGCACAGTATTCTGAATATTTTAAACACTGAGAAATAGCACTTGTGTACGCTTTTGTATCATTTGTGGACAAAAACTTATAGACAGGTACAACTCTAAATCCTCTTTTGCAACTCAGAACTCACTGTTCAGCATCAATTTTGATACAGATAAAAAGCAACATGATACCTAAAGCAGATTCAAGTAACGTGGGTTCTGATATACACAAAGGTTGCTTCCAGGATTATAGAATTGATAATTTAAAAGCATAAACTATGAGGGAAATGATTATATTGATTTAGTATCTTAATTTTAGTGTTGACATGAAACAAGGATGGCTTGTTTTTTTAAGACTTTTCATCTTGAGAACACATGTCCATACTTCAAAAGGTAATGGCATAGCCCAGTGACCTGTCCTAGGATGTGATAGCTTAGGAGTGAATATGATTTCAACCTTATGCATGTTTAGAGGGCGTGCAAAATTAAGAACCAATCAGATCTGTCTCCTCTGACCCTAAAGATGGTCCTAATATAAACTGCTTGAGAAAACTGGATCCCAAAGGTTACAGGTGGTGAATTTTTGAAGTGTGTCCGTATCTCACTGGAGATCAAAGAAGGTGACCTCAACGAATTCTGTGAACTGAGCAAAAGTTCTTTTTAAAAGGGCTGTCTTGAAGAGTATGACTCTAACACAGGAGGAACTATGGTGACTGGCAGTGGAAGGAATCAGAACATGTTAAATTCCTCAAAAATGTATTGACAAATAATTTTGTCTGTGTCACACATAATGTTAAAAGCCCTTTATGTTTATAAATAAAGGTAATGCAGAAAGAAATTAAAGATTTAAATTTAAATCAATGAAGACATTTATGATGGATTGTAAGACTCAGCAAGTTTTTTGTAGAAATTGGCAAGCTGATTCTATATGGAAATGTAAAGGACCCAACAGAGCCAAAATAATTTTTAAGAACAAAGTTAGTGAACTTACATTACCTGATCTTAAGAACTGTTATAAAGGTACAGAAATACAGAGGGAGTATTAGCATAAGGGGGAGAAGAAACTGGCACCCCACTCCAGTATTCTTGCCTGGAGAATCCCATGGACAGAGGAGCCTGGTGGGCTGCTGTGCACAGGGTCACACACAGTCAGACACGACTGAAGTGACTTAGCCTGCATGTATGCATGCATGCATTGGAGAAGGAAATGGCAACCCACTCCAGCATTCTTGATTGGAGACTCCAAGAGACAGGTAGGCTGGTGGGCTGCTGTCTATGAGGTCACATAGAGTTGGAGACGACTAAAGTGACTTAGCAGCAGCAGCAGCAGCAGCATAAGGATGGGATTCCCAGTGGTAAAGAATCTGCCTACCAATGCAAGAGACACAAGAGACACAGGTTCAATCTCTGGGTGGGAAAGATTCCTTGGAGTAGGAAATGGCAACCCACTCCAGCATTCTTAACTGGAAAATTCCATGGACAGAGAAGCCTGGAGGGCTACAGTCCATGGGGTTACATAGAGTTGGCCACAACTGAGCAGCATTTCTGTAAGGATAGTTCTATAAATCAATGGACCAGAAAAGAATCCAGTAGAGTCACACATTTATGGTCAGTTGATTCTCAACAAAAGGACAAGTTAATTAAGAAGGGGAAGGATAGTACTTTCTAAAACTGGTGCTGGAAAATGGATATCCATATGGATATATCCATATCCACAAAAATAAACTCCAAATGGATCATAAGACTAAATGCAGAAGTGAAGCTGAAATTTGTATGAAAAAAAAACAGAAGATCTTTGTGATCCCAGTAGGTGTATTAGCTTCCAAGGGCTGCCATAAAAATTACCACTGGGTAGTCAAAACAACAGAAATTAATTTTCTCACAGTTCTAGGGGCCAGAAATCTGAAGTCGAGGTCTCAGCACAGCCGCGCTTCCTTACAGCTCTAGAGGAGCGTCCTCCCCTGCTTCTTGCAGTTTCTGGAGACGCAGGGCACTCCTTGGCTGTCCAGCGTGACACCTGTCTTTGCCTCCATCTTCACACAGGCTTCTCCCCTGTGCTGTCTCTGTGTGTCCTCCCTCTTCTCGTAAGAACTCTGGTCACTGCATTCAGGGCCCTCCTTATTCTGGTATGACCTTATCTTCATTACATCTGCAAAAACCTATTTCCAAATAAAGCTGCATTTCAGATAGATAAGAATTGGCAGGGGGCAGGGGGGACCCAAAGCTAGTGGAGGTGATGAAATTCCAGCTGAGCTATTTCAAATCCTAAAAGATGATGCTGTTAAGTGTTGCACTTAATATGCCAGCAAATTTGGAAAACTCAGCAGTAGCTGCAGGACTGAAAAAGGTCAGCTTTCACTCCAATTCCAAAGAAGGGCAATGCCAAAGAATGTTCAAAGTACCATACAATTGCGCTCATTTCACATGCTAGCAAGGTAATGCTCAAAATCCTTCAAGCTAGGCTTCAACAGTATGTGAACCAAGAACTTCCAGATGTTCAAGGTGGATTTAAAAAGGTAGAGAAATCAGAGATCAAATTGCCAGCATCTGCTGGATCATAGAAACAAGAGAATTTCAGAAAAATATCTACTTCTGCTTCACTGACTTCACTAAAGCCTCTGACTGTGTAGATCACAACAAACTGTGGAAAATTCCTAGAGGTGAGAATATCAGACTACCTCACCTGTCTCCTGTGAAACCTGTATGTAGGTCAAGAAGCAACAGTCAGAAGTGGACATGGAACAATGGACTGGCTCCAAATTGGGGAAGGAGTACGTCAAGGCTGTATATTGTCACCCTGCTTATTTAACTTACATGCAGAGTACATCATGTGAAACGCTGGGCTGGATGAATGACAAGCTGGAATCAAGACTGCGCAAAGAAATACCAACACTCAGATACGATGATATCACTCTAACGGCAGAAAGCGAAGAGGAACTAAAGAGCCTCTTGATGAGGGTGAAAGAGGAGAGTGAAAATGCTGGCTTAAAACTCAACATTCAAAAAACTAAAATCATGGTATCTGGTCCCATCACTTCCTGTCATATAGATGGGGGCAAAGAGGAAATAATGACAGACCTTTATTTTCTTGGACTCCAGAATCACTGTGGACAGTGTCTACAGCCATGAAATTAAAAGACTTTTGCTCCTTAGAAGAAAAGCTATGACAAACCTAGACAGTGTATTAAATAGCAGAGACATTACTTTGCCAACAAATGTCCTGAATAGTCAAAGCTATGGTTTTTCCAGCGGTCATGTATGGATGTGAGCACTGGACCAAGGCTGAACACTGATGAAGTGATGCTTTGGAACTGTGGTGCTGGAGAAGACTCTTGAGAGTCCCTTGGACAGCAAGGAGATCAAACTAGTCAATCCTAAAGGAAATCAACCCTGAATATTCGTTGGAAGGACTGAAGCTGAAGCTCCAATACTTTGGCCACCTGATGTCAAGAGCTGACTGACCGGAAAAGACTCTGATATTGTGAAAGACTGAAGGCAGGAGGAGAAGGGGACAACAGAAGATGAGATGGTTGGATGGCATCATTGATCAATGGACTCAATGGTTGGAGCCAACTCTAGGAGATAGTGAAAGGCAGGGAAGCCTAGTACACTGCAGTTCATAGGGCCACAAAGAGCTGGACACGACTTAGTGATTGAAAAACAACTGGACATCCACTATAGTAGTCACAGCTTTCTCAGCATGTGCACATGTAGTCACACACACACACACACAGCTTCATAAACTGGACTCAGTTAAAAAGCAAATATTTACTTCTCTTTAAAAGCATAGTTAAGAAAAACAAAAGCTACAGACTACAGTGAGATGATATTCAGAGTTATCAATGACTTGGACCCAGAATAAAAACAGACTCTTATAACTCTAAGATAATTAGCCTTTCAAAAAATGGGCGGAAGATCTGAACAGACGTGTTCAGGAAACAAAGACCACATGAGATACTGTTGCATACCAACTAGAGGAGCTAAAATTTAAAGACTGACAATATGTGTGTTGACGAGGATGTAGAACAACCTGAAAGTGCTTAAACAGTTTGCAGATTTCTTAACAACATTAACATTTGATTACTTATCCAATAATCCTCCTCCTAGGTATTTACCCAATAAAAATGAAGATGTATGTCCACAAAAAGAGACTTAGACACAAAGTGTATGGCAACTTGATTCACCATGGCTCCAAAACCCACACCACACATCCACCAACAGGAGAATGGATAAATAAACTGTGTGTTAAGCCACTTCAGTGATGGCTGACTCTTTGCAACCCTATGGACCAGAGCCCATCAGGGTACTCCTCTGGAGAAGGATTCTCCAGGCAAGACCCAGGGATCGAACCCGAGTCTTTTTGTCTCCTGCACTGGCAGGTGGGTTCTTCACCACTCAGTTCAGGTCAGTCGCTCAGTCGTGTCTGACTCTTTGCGACCCCATGAATCGTAGCACGCCAGGCCTCCCTGTCCATCACCATCTCCCGGAGTTCACTCAGACTCACGTCCATCGAGTCCGTGATGCCATCCAGCCATCTCATCCTCTGTCATCCCCGTCTCCTCCTGCCCCCAATCCCTCCCAACATCAGAGTCTTTTCCAATGAGTCAACTCTTCGCATGAGGTGGCCAAAGTACTGGAGTTTCAGCTTTAGCATCATTCCTTCCAAAGAAATCCCAGGGCTGATCTCCTTCAGAATGGACTGGTTGGATCTCCTTGCAGTCCAAGGGACTCTCAAGAGTCTTCTCCAACACCACAGTTCAAAAGCATCAGTTCTTCGGCGCTCAGCCTTCTTCACAGTCCAACTCTCACCACTAGCACCACCTAAACAGTAGTATACCCATAGAACGTACTTTTTATGGATAGAAAGTAGACTAGTAGTAGAATAGACAGACAGCAGAATACTTTTCAGCAAGGAAAAGGAATAAAGTACTGATACCTGCTACACAGGGATAAACTGAAAAACATGCTGGAAGAAAACATCCTAACACAAAATAGTACAGACTGTAGAATTCCAATTATATGGAATTATAGAACAGCAGAACTAATCTATAGGGTCAGACAGAGCATCAGTAGAAACCTAGGGCCAGGCTGGGGCAGAGGCACCAGGGAACTTTGTAGAGATGAAAATGTAATTTATTTGGATTGAGGTGGTGATGCAACAAGCTAATGTACATCTTTCAAAATTCAAATCAAACATGGAAATGGGTATGTTTTATTTATTTTTAATGCTTTCATCTCACAATATTAAATTTAAAAGTAAAAATCTAGAATTTAAGTATTCAGCAATAGGAAATTGGCTATATAAATTATGATACAACCTCCAATGAAGCTGTTTCTTTCCTTTCCAAGAAAACAGGAATAGGAACATAAGCATCACCTTGGAGCTTGCTATGGGCTTCCTAGGTGGCTCATCTGAACAGAATCTGCCCGCCAAGCAGGAGACTCAGGTTCGATCCCTGGGATGGAAAGATCCCTTGGAGAAGAAAATGGCAACTCACTCCACTATTCTTGCCTGGGAAACCCCATGGACAGAGGAGCCTGGCGGGCTACAGTCTACAGGGTTGTGAAGAGTCAGACCTGACTTAGCAACTAAACAACAGCAGCAAGGAGCTTATTATAAATACAGAATCTCAGGCTCCAACTTGGAGCTGTTGAATCAATCAGCATTTTTAATAAAATCTTCAGATTAGTCATATATACTGATAATAGACTGAAGAATGCCAGCAACAGAGAAAGCCCAGTGGCGATCTGATTTATACTTCAGGGGCCCCCAAAGGCTTAGGAATTGTTGGCCCAGGTAGCTTTGAAAAAGGATGCAAAGATGGGGCTAAAAATAAGAGGATTACCTGCAAATGAAATAAACAGATCCGAGATTCCTCCCCCAATTTAACCCAATAGGTAACAGTCTCACCCAAACCACGGAATAAGAATGGAGGTGCTCTCTGGCATGCGGAACTCAGAGTCTCCAGACTATGGCAAGAGTTGGAAGATGAAGGGCTACCAGGATGAAAACAGACTCTTTTAAACTATGCACATTAAAAGTTGAGACCTCCCCAGCCTTCTTTTCCCCACTTAGATTGCAAGAATACCATTTTCACAAAACATAAAGATCCAAACATTGTTCTCTAGAGATCAATCCAGGAAAAAACAGTAAAGACACTGACACTTAAGGAAACTTCCCAAATTATGCTCTACTCATAAGTATGACCAGACATCCACAGATTCTCAGACATTCGAAGAAAATCTCTGCAATGAAAAGTCAAACCCACAAGCAGAAAAAAAGATAACTTGTAGAAAAAAGACAGTGCTAGAAGAAAACATTATTTAAAAACTCATTGTTTTCAGGAAGAAGGTACTGCATTCACGAAACAAAAAGAGGAAGCTATTTCCAACCACCAACACAGAAAAGAAATTACTCCTGGAAGATAAAAGTCTGATGGCAGAAATGATAAGCTGAACTATAGAGTTAGAAAATAAAGTTCAGGAAATTTCCCAGAAAATGTAGAATAAAAAGATGAAGGATAAGAAAACAGAAAACCAATCCAGCAGGTGATAAATCTGAATAACAGGAGTCACAGAAAGAGAATAAACTGGAAAGAAGGGAACCAAAAGGGTGTACCATTTTCTAGAACTGAAAGCTTTTCAAGACTGAAAACCTTCCACCTTGATGGAAGAAGATAGACCTGTGCTGAGATACATCAGAAATTTTGAAACTGATAACAGAAGAGAAGAGATGACCAGTTTCCCAAGAGAAAACAAATTCTATACAAAGAATTAAGGGATAGAAGGGATCCCTTGAAAACAGGTAAATTAAGGGAAAAAATACAGGATTTATGCTGCCTTATATGAGGTGTACCACTGGGTAACCAAATAGAAGATGAGGGGAAGCAGCTCTTTAGAATGTTCCAACTTATAAATGAAAAATAAGTTGTAGACCTGAAACTCCGCCCATGAATTAACAGCTGCTGGCACTAAGCACCTATGGCTGTGCCTGTCACAGTGGGAGAGGAACCGAACATTCTGTGCCTTCTACAAGGCTGAACCCGAGTCTGCCAAATCTCTGGATCCAGCTGCCAATTTGCAAGAAAGGCAAAGGACACAAAACTGGAAACAATCCAGATTTTGATCAATGAGCGAATGGATAAACAAGAGTGGGAGACCCATGCAGTGGATCACTAGTGAGCAATAAAAAGGAGGAGCTATCAATACATGTAATAATACAGACGAGTCTCAAAATAACTATGCTGAGTGGGAGAGGCCAGGCAAAAACCAGAATGCATGCTGCATGATTCCATTTGCATAAAATCTCAGAAAACACAAACTCACCTAGAATAACAGAAAGCAGATATTATTTGCTGAGGAGATACGAGTGGGAGAAAGGAGAAATTACAGAGGGCCACAGGGAACTTTCGGGGTAATAAATGTGTTTACTCTCCTGATGCTGGTGGTGTTTCATGGGTATAGATATATGGCAAAAGGTATCAAACTGTACACATTAGATATGTGCAGTTACTATATGTCAGTTATACTTCAATAAAGCTGTTTTTAAACAAGGTAATGAACACAGAGGGACTACTGAGCTGCACAATGAGTGTGCAACCAGCTAAAAGTCACAGTGGAAAACCCTAAAGGTCAAGTGGTCCAGTTCTTCAATAGTAGGAATGGAGACGTGATCTATACATTAAAACAGAGACATGAAAGACCTCTCAAATACTTTTCAAAGAATGTATAGTCTCCAGGGACAAACACTTGGATAATAAAACAACTTTTTCGAAATGCAAGAAAGCCTTCTCAAATGTAAAAAGAATGAAAGAATGGCATCTGCAGCAACATGGACAGACACAGAGGCTATCATACTAAGTGAAGTAAGTCAGAAAGAGAAGAATATCATATGATATCACATATGTGACATCTAAAACATGACATACATGAATTTATCCATGAAATGGAAACAGACTCACAGACAAACAGAACAGACTTCTGTGTGCCAAGGGGAGGGGAGATGGTGAAGGGATGCAGTGGGAATTTGGAATTAGCAGATGGAAACTACTATATAAAAAGGATGGATAGACAAGGCCTAGGATCAGGCTCTTCAACAACCAGAAGCCAGAAATACCTTTAATGGATTGCTAAATTTAACCAAATAATAACAACACTTGCTGACGTAAAAACTATAGGAAAAATTAAAACAACAAATTGGAAAAAAATATATAAAATATAATCTCTTACAGATCAACCAGAGAAAAGATCAGAAGTCCAACAGTGAAATAGTAAAAAGAACGATGGACTGGAAGAGACAATTCACAAAAAGGGAAAATGAGCTATTAAATATATGAAAAGGTATCAACATCACTCATACAGAAAACCAGAAATTTAAACTATCCTGTCTGTTTCTTAAAAAGATAGGCACCCTCCCAAATTTGTCAATAGTGTTTATCTGTGAGACCTGTAGCAGTATAACTGGAAAAACTCCTTTGGAAAGCAATTTGAAAATATCTATCAAAGTTACAAACATAGGTGTATGTCCTTTGAGCCAACAATTCCACTTCTAAGGATATATCCTACAGATTCACTCTCATGAATGAAAAAATGTCTATAAGATTATTCATGGAAGCACTGTTTATCATAACAAAGGGATGGAAATTATCTAAATATCTATCAACAAGGAAACAGTTAAATAAATGCATTCAATGCAATATTATGCAGTTATTTTTTTAAAAGAAACTCTCTAGATACTGACATGGACATGTCTCTGAAACACATTATTAAGGAAAACATCAAGATACAGAACAGTGCATAGAACACACTACCATTTGTGTAAAAGTGGTAAGAAAACAAAACAAAACACATAGTTCCACATATGCATAAAGAAATCCTGGAAAGACACTTAATTAGTCAAAAAACAATGATAACATGGGCAGGAACTTTTCAGATGGGGTCACGATGGGATGGAGACTTTAATACACTTTCCCTACTATTAAAATTCTCCTAACCAAGGATCATACGAGACTACTATGAACAACTATATGCCAATAAAATGGACAACTTGGAAGATATGGACAAATTCTTAGAAAAGTATAACCTTCTAAAACGGAACCAGGAAGAAACAGAAAATATGAACAGATCAATCACAAGCACAGAAATTGAAACTGTAATAAAAAATCTTCCAACAAACAAAAGCCCAGGGCCAAATGGCTTCACAGGAAAATTCCACCAAAAGTTTAGAGAAGAGCTAACACCTGTCCTGCTCAACTCTTCCATAAAATTGCAGAGGAAGGAAAATTCTCAAACCCATCTAGGAGGCCACCATCACCATGATACCAAAAAAACAGACAAAGATGCCACAGAAAAAGAAAATTATAGGCCAACATCACTGATGAATATACATGCAAAAATCCTCAACAAAAGTATAGCAAACAGAACCCAACAATACATTAAAAAGATCATACATCATGATCAAGTGCTTTTATACCAGGGATGTAAGGATTCTCCAATATATGCAAATCAATCAATGTGATACAAACTGAAAAATAAGAACCATACGATCATCTCAATAGATGCACAGAAAGCCTTTGACAAAATTTAACACTTATTTATGATTAAAAAAAAAAAAAACCCACCTCTCCAGAAATAGACATAGAAGCAACATACCTCACATAATAAAGGTATGACAAACCCAAAGCAAACATTATCCTCAGTAGTGAAAAACTGAAAGCATTTCCTCTAAAATCAGGAACAATATAAGGGTGCCCACTCTCCCCATTATTACTCAACATAATTTTGGAAGTCCTAGCCACAGCAATCAGAGGAGAAAAAGAAATTAAAGGAATCCAGATTCGAAAAGAAGAAGTAAAACTCTCACTGTTTGCAGATGACTTGATTCTCTGTATGGAAAACCCTAAAGATGCCACCAGGAAATCACTAACATATGAATGAATACAGTATATACAGTATTGTGAATACAATGGAAACAGTGAAGTCACAAGCTATTAAATTAGATCCATTGCATTCCTATACACTAACAACGAAAAATCAAAAAGATGTTTCTTTTTGAAAATCAAAACAATCCCATTCACCATGGCAACAAGAGGAATAAAATATTTAGGAATAAATTTACCTAAAGAGACAAAAGGCCTACATGCAGAAAGCTATAGGATGCTGATGAAAGAAATCAGACAATGCAAACAGATGAAGAAATATACTATATTCATTCCTGGACTGGAAGAATCAGTATAGTGAAAATGACTTATAGCCAAAGCAATCTACAAATTCAATACAATCCCTATTAAACTACCTAGAGTATTTTTCACAAAACTAGAACAAACAATTTCATAATTTGTATGGAAACACAAAAGACCCCAAAAAGCCAAAGTAATCTTGAGAAAGAAGAATGGAACTGGAAGAATCAACCTTCTTGACTTCAGATTAAACTACAAAGCCACAGTCATGAAGACAGTATGGTACTGGCACAAAAACCAGAAACATAGACCAACGGAACAAGATAGAAAGCCAGAAGATAAATACATGCACCCATAGACACCTTGTCTTTGACAAAGGAGGCAAAAATTTACAATAGAGAAAAGACAGTCTCTTCAACAAGTGGTGCTAGAAAGAATGGACAGCTGCATGTAAAAGAATGAAGTTAGAACACTTCTTAATACCATATACAAAAATAAACTCAAAATGGATTAAAGACCTAAATGTAAGACCCGAAACTTAGAGGGAAACACAGGCAGAACACTCTCTGATGTAAATCACAGCAAGATCCTCTATGATCTACCTCCTAGAGTAATGGAAATAAAAACAAAAGCAAATCGGACCTACTTAAAAGCTTTAAGTGAAGGAACACAATGAAGGAAAATATTAGCAAGGTGAAATGACAACCCTCAGAATGGGAGAAAATAAAAGCAAATGAAACAACTGACAAAGAATTAATCTCCAAAATATACAAGCAGCTCATGCAGCTCAATACCAGAAAAACAAACAACCCAATCAAAAAGTGGACAGAAGACCTGAACAGACATCTCTCCAAAGAAGACATGCGGATGGCTAAACGCATGAAAAGATGCTCAGCATCACTCATTACTAGAAAAATGCAAATCAAAACTATAAGAGGGATCATCTCATACCGATCAAAATGGCCATCATCAAAAAGTCTACAAACAAGAAATGCTGGAGAGGTGTGGAGAAAAGGGGACCCTCTTACACTGTGGTGGGAATGCAAACTGATAAAGCCACTATGGAAAACAGTATAGAGATTCCTTTAAAAGTTAGGAACAAAACTACCATGGAACCCAGCAATCCCACTACTGGGCATATACCCTGAGGAAATCCTAACTGAAAAAAAATACATGTACCCCAATGTTCACTGCAGCACTATTTACAACAGCTAGGACATGGAAGCAACCTAGATGTCCATTGACAGATGAATGGATAAAGAAGCTGCAGTACATACACACAATGGAATATTCAGTTCAGTAGCTCAGTCGTGTCCGACTCTTTGTGAGCTCATGAACCACAGCATGCCAGGCCTCCCTGTCCATCACCAACTCCCGGAGTCCACCCAAACCCATGTCCATCGAGTCGGTGATGCCATCCAACCATCTCATTCTCTGTCACCCCCTTCTCTTCCTGCCCTCAATCTTTCCCAGCATCAGGGTCTTTTCCAATGAGTCAGCTCTTCACCTCTGGTGGCCAAAGTACTGGAGTTGCAGCTTTAACATGAGTCCTTCCAATGAACATCCAAGACTGATCTCCTTTAGGATAGACTGGTTGGATCTCCTTTCAGTCCAAGGGACTCTCAAGAGTCTTCTCCAACACCACAGTTCAAAAGCATCAATTCTTCAGCGCTCAGCTTTCTTTATAGTCCAACTCTCACATCCATACATGACTACTGGAAAAACCCTAGCCTTGACTAGATGGACCTTTGTTAGCAAAGTTATGTCTCTGCTTTTTAATATGCTGTCTAGGTTGGTCATAACTTTCCTTCCAAGGAGTAAGCGTCTTTTAATTTCATGGTTGGAATCATCTGCAGTGATTTTGGAGCCCAGAAAAATAAAGTCAGCCACTGTTTCCCCATCTATTTGCCATGAAGTGATGGGACCAGATGCCATGATCTCAGCCAACTTTTTCACTCTCCTCTTTCATTTTCATCAAAAGGCTCTTTAGTTCTTCTTCACTTTCTTCCATAAGGGTGGTGTCATCTACATATCTGAGGTTATTGATATTACTCAGCTTATAAAAAAGAACACATGTAAGTCAGTTCTAATAAGGGGGATAAACCTAGAGTCTATTATACAGAGTGAAGTAAATCAGAAAGAGAAAGACAAATATCATATATTAATGCATATATATGATCTCAGTGATGCTTTATTGTGACTGTGCTGCTAAGTACGGTTATCATCTTGATTTTACACACTTTTATCAGCCTTTTGGAGAAGGAAATGGCAACCCACTCCAGTATTCTTGCCCGGAGAATCCCATGGACAAAGGAGCCTGGTGGGCTACAGTCCGTGGAGTCGTGAAGAGTCAGACACAACTGAGCGACTAACACACACACACAACGCATATATATGGAATCTAGAAAGAAAGTGCTGACGATCCTACGTGCAGGGCAGCAAAGGAGACACAGACATAAAGAACAGACTTTTGGACACAGTGTGGGTAGGAGAGGGTGGGATGATTTGAGAGAATAGCATGGAAACATACACATTACCATATGTAAAATAGATAGCTAGTGGGAATTTGCTGTGTGATACAGGGAACCCAAAGCTGCTGCTCTGTGACAATCTAGAGGGGCGGGAGAGGGAGGGGATATATGTACACCTATGGAGAAGGCAATGGCACCCCACTCCAGTACTCTTGCCTGGAAAATCCCATGGATGGAGGAGCCTGGTAGGCTGCAGTCCATGGGGTCTCTAAGAGTCGGACACAACTGAGTGACTTCACTTTCACTTTTCACTTTCATGCATTGGAGAAGGAAATGGCAACCCACTCCAGTATTCTTGCCTGGAGAATCCCAGGGACAGGGGAGCCTGGTGGGCTGCTGTCCATAAGGTCACACAGAGTTGGACATGACTGAAGCGAATTAGCAGCAGCAGCAGCATGGCCTATTCAAGTTGATAAATGGCAAAACCCATCACAATATTTTGTAAAGTAATTACTCTACAATTAAAAATAGATATAAAAATTCTAACCATGTGACTCAAAAATATATATAATGAATAAGGAAAAAGCTAAAGTTATCTACAATTCTTAAGTCTTTAATGGAAAAAATAAATTTCCCCACCAAGTTAAGTCAATTAACTTAAATAAAATCAATTAAGTGTAAATATAAAACTAGGTTATGTTTAGAAATGTCAAGTCTCAAAAACGTCTGTATCACACAAAGTTCTTAGGAGGAAAACGGAAGGCACACTTCCATCAAACCAAGGGAATCAACTAGGAAAAAGAAAGACATGGGATCCAGAAAACAGGGCATTCATTATCAAAGAGGAAGGGTCCCTAGGAGGGAGAAGATTAGATACAACAGGTGTAAAGCATACAATCTAAAACAGAAGAGTGAATGTGGCTATAGGAGAAACTTCTACAAGATGAAAATCCCAAATACCTCAGAGTGCACTTAAAGAGATTTACAGAGTAAGGAAGGCTTTGCAGTTGAATTTGTAAGTATAGAGAAACAAAGAAGAAAAAAGGATCACTCGAAGGAAAACAAAAAGGTTGTTCAGGAAAGAACATGTTATACTGGTTAGCTGTGGGTAGCTTTTGCAGTCATTTTAACTTCAACATTATGAATGAGTACTGATCCAACCCCAACTGTAATAGTTACATTGAGAGCATGGGATCTGCAAAGTGTTCATGGGTACCGTGATGGTGTAGTGGGGCTTGCCAGAAAAGGCAGAAAGGTCTAAATAAACATCTTCCCTTTAGAAAGTCAACAGGTGAGGCTTAAACTGAAAACTGTGGTATACGCATGTTACCAGAGGTACAGATGTAAATACTATTAGCTAAAGGGATTGAGGTCACCTGCAGGGAGCAGGCAGAGAAATGGCTTTCCCCTGCCTTGTGACCCAACTAGACAATCCTATGAATAATATATTTTTTGTTACTTGGGTAAATATAAAAATGAAAATAGGAGTTTCCTGGATGCCTAATGGTTAGGACTTGCACTATCACTGTGGAGGTGCAGGTTTGATCCCTGGCTGGGGAACTATTCCCATGCCACTCAGGGCAGCCAAAATACAAAAGTAAGAATAAAATAAACAAAATGAAAACGAAGGAACTTTATTTTAAAAGAAAAGACTATTTCATCTACTTTAGGGCACATTGTTCCCCAACACTTTTTACATCTCTAAGGCAGGAAATAACTCCAGAAAGAATGAAGGGATGGAGCCAAAGCAAAAACAGTACCCATTTGTGGATGTAACTGGTGATAGAAACAAGGTCTGATACTGCATAGGAACCTGGAATGTCAGGTCCATGAATCAAGGCAAATTGGAAGTGGTCAAACAAGAGATGGCAAGAGTGAACATCAACATTCTAGGAATCAGCGAACTAAAATGGACTGAAATGGGTGAATTTAACTCAGACGACCATTATATCTACTACTGCAGGCAGGAATCCCTCAGAAGAAATGGAGTAACCATAATGGTCAACAAGAGTCGAAATGCAGTACTTGGATGCAATCTCAAAAAGACAGAATGATCTCTTCGTTTCCAAGGCAAACCATTCAATATCACAGTAATCCAAGTGTACGCCTCAACCAGTAATGCTGAAGAAGCTGAAGTTGAACAGTTCTATGAAGACCTACAAGACCTTTTAGAACTAACACCAAAAATAGATGTCCTTTTCATTATAGGGGACTAGAATGCAAAAGTAGGAAGTCAAGAAACACCTGGATTAACAGGCAAATTTGGCCTTGGAATACGGAATGAAGCAGGGCAAAGACCAATAGAGTTTTCCCAAGAGAACGCATTGGTCATAGCAAACACCCTCTTCCAACAACACAAGAGAACACTCTACACATGGACATCACCAGAGGTTCAACACCGAAATCATATTGATTATATTCTTTGTAGCCAAATATGGAGCAGCTCTATACAGTCAACAAAAACAAGACGAGGAGCTGACTGTGGCTCAGATCATGAACTCCTTATTGCCAAATTGAGACTTAAATTGATAAAATAGGGAAAACCATTAGACCATTCAGGTATGACCTTAATCAAATCCCTTATGACTATAAGTGGAAGTGAGAAATAGATTTAAGGGACTAGATCTGATAGAGTACCTGATGAACTATGGACTGAGGTTTGTGACATTGTACAGGAGACAGGGATCAAGACCATCCCCATGGAAAAGAAATGCAAAAAAGCAAAATGGCTCTCTGGGGAGGCCTTACAAATAGCTGTGAAAAGAAGAGTAGTGAAAAGCAAAGGAGAAAAGGAAAGATATAAGCATCTGAATGCAGCGTTCCAAAGACTAGCAAGAAGAGATAAGAAGGCCTTCCTCAGAGATCAATGCAAAGAAATAGAGGAAAAGAACAGAATGGGAAAGACTAGAGATCTCTTCAAGAAAATTAGAGATACCAAGGGAACATTTCATGCAAAGATGGGCTTGATAAAGGACAGAAATGGCATGGACCTAACAGAAGCAGAAGATATTAAGAAGAGGTGGCAAGAATACACAGAACTGTACCAAAAGATCTTCACAACCCAAATAAACATGATGGTGTGATTACTCACCTAGAACAAGACACCCTGGAATGTGAAGTCAAGTGGGCCTTAGAAAGCATCATTATGAACAAAGCTAGTGGAGGTGATGGAATTCCAGTGGAGCTATTTCAAATCCTGAAAGATGATGCTGTGAAAGTGCTACACTCAATATACCAGCAAATTTGGAAAACTCAGGAGTGGCTACAGGACTGGAAAAGATCAGTTTTCATTCCAATCCCAAAGAAAGGCAATGCCAAAGAATGCTCAAAACTACCGCACAGTTGTACTCATCTCACATGCTAGTAAAGTAATGCTCAAAATTCTCCAAGCCAGGCTTCAGCAATACGTGAACCGTGAACTCCCTGATGGTCAAGCTGGATTTAGAAAAGGCAGAGGAACCAGAGATCAAATTGCCAACATCCACTGGATCATGGAGAAAGCAAGAGTTCCAGAAAAACACCTATTTCTGCTTTATTGACTATGCCAAAGCCTTTGACACTGTGGATCACAACAAACTGTGGAAAATTCTGAAAGAGATGGGAATACCAGACCACTTGACCTGCCTCTTGAGAAATCTGTATGCAAGTCAGGAAGCAACAGTTAGAACTGGACATGGAACAACAGACTGGTTCCAAATAGGGAAAAGGGTACATCAAGGCTGTATATTGTCACCCTGCTTATTTAACTTCTATGCAGAGTACATCATGAGAAACGCTGGGCTGGAAGAAACACAAGCTGGAATCAAGATTGTCGGGAGAAATATCAATAACCTCAGATATGCAGATGACACCACCCTTATGACAGAAAGTGAAGAACTCAAAAGCCTCTTGATGAAAGTGAAAGAGGAGAGTGAAAAAGTTGGCTTAAAGCTCAACATTCAGAAAACGAAGATCATGGCATCTAGTCCCATCACTTCATGGCAAATAGATGGGGAAACAGTGTCAGACTTCATTTTTGGGGCTTCAAAATCACTGCAGATGGTGATTGCAGCTATGAAATTAAAAGACGCGTACTCCTTGGAAGGAATGTTATGAGCAACCTAGATAGCATATTCAAAAGCAGAGACATTCCTTTGCCAACAGAAGTCTGTCTAGTCAAGGCTATTGTTTTTCCAGTGGTCATGCATGGATGTGAGAGTTGGACTGTGAAGAAAGCTGAGCACCGAAGAATTGATGCTTTTGAACTGTGGTGTTGGAGAAGACTCGAGAGTCCCTTGGACTGCAAGGAGATCCAACCAGTCCATTCTGAAGGAGATCAGCCTTGGGATTTCTTTGGAAGGAATGATGCTAAAGCTCAAACCCCAGTAGTTTGGCCACCTCATGTGAAGAGTTGGAAAAACTCTTTCATTGGAAAAGACAGATGCTGGGAGGGACTGGGGGCAGGAGGAGAAGGGGACGATAGAGGATGAGATGGCTGGATGGCATCACTGACTCGATGGATGTGAGTCTGAGTGAACTGTGGGAGTTGGTGATGGACAGGGAGGCCTGGCGTGCTGCAATTCATGGGGTCGCAAAGAGTCGGACACAACTGAGCAACTGAACTGAACTGAAGGCAGGATGCTGAAAGCAGGTGACAAGCACTGGTAGGCAGCTGTGGCCCATCACTGCCCATGCAAGAGTGAATTTAGGTGGTCATTCCTGGTGGCCTGGCTGGGTAATACAATCACTCAATGTTTTGATCAACTACCATTTAAAGACCATTTGAGAAGTCCTGGTGGCTGTTTGACACCTTCTCTCTTGACACTTTCTGTCAGATTAGGGAACATCAGAATTTGCAGCTTGGAAGAAAATTCCAGACATAATAATGGAACATTAAAAAATACAAGCAGCTATTGAAACAGAATTCACGTATCATACAATTCATCTACTTAAAGAGTAAAGTTCAGATAGTGGAGCACTACTAAATGCTATACCATCCAGTGCTTTTCATGGTGATACGGGGGCGGGCGCGTGGTGTGAAACACAGGTACTGAAGACTAAACCAGAAAACAATTTAGAAAAGTTGGACAGTGGATGCAAAGAATTTCTAGGAAGACCTTAACCAAATTTGTTTTGCTTATAATTTCCTAACTAGGCATATACCAAAAAAGTTATCACCAAAAAAATACCCTAGCATCATAATTTGACAAGATAGTCTTCTTTTTAGTGGTACATGAAATAATAATGTTTACAACTGATGGTATGTTGGAATGGATGAAAAGCAGTAATAAATCTCATAGAACAGAAAACCTATTTAAATTAAAAAGAAAAGATACAGTATTATATAACCATTTAAAATTATATCTTTGAGGTCTATTTAATAAAATGGAGAATGGACAATGATATGGAACAAAAAGAAGCAATAGTAAAAACCAGGTATGGTAAAATTCAATTTTGTTTTAATATATGTAAACTGGATGAAAATATACCAAATTTTAACAATGGTCATTTCTATATAGGTTTTCCTTGTATTTTCCCACTTTCCCTACAATGATTTTTATTTTGTGATCAGATACTCATTTTCCTAAATTTACAATAACATTAGTTTACCCAGAACATTAATTAGTGACACAATAATACCATCCAATACAAAGTATATATTAAAATTTCCCCAATTGTCCCAATGTTATCCTTTATACCTTAAAATAAGTCTAAGATCTAATCAAGGATAACAGATTGCATTTACTTACGTCATTTCAGTCTCTTTTAATTTAGAATAGTTCTCTACCATTTTTTTCTTTTTGATACTTTATTTTTGCAGACTCTAGGCCAATCATCTTATAGAATATTACACTATCTGTATTTGTCTAATTGTTTCCTCCATATTAGATAAACATTTTTGGTAAGAACACTAGACTGTATGTCCCATTGTGTCAGTTTATCTCCTTATTGGTCATGTGAATTTAGAGCATCTGATGAAGGAGGTGTCTGCCATATTTCTCGACTGTTGGGGTACCTGTTCCCTTTTGTAGTCAATAAGTGATCTCTAGGGTGGTAATACCTTGAGACTGATGAAACTATGCTGTTCCCTAACAAAGTATCACCTGATATTAGTTCTAGCATCCACTGCCTGAATCAGTCACCATACTGAGAACTGCAAAACAGTGATTTTTCTGCATTTACAAACTGGCAATTATTTTCCCCTGGCCTTCTATTATAGATACATGGATTTGTTTTTATTCAGTATGTTAAAATCCACTGACATCATCATTCTTTTGAATAGCTAAACTTTCCCCCATTCATCCTGTCAGAGTTCCCTCCATCTGAAACACTGTTCTCCCAACATGTTCAGTCCTTAAGCATTCACTTGCTTTCAGGCATCATGTACTTTTGCAGACCCAGAGTCACTTTTTTCAAGAAGCCCTAGTTCTTTTTGTGGGGAAAAAAACCCCAAAACCATTATTTAGAAAGGAAAACAACACCTCTGAGCAGGATGTGGGCACATTATTACTGAGGTGTCTTTGTGTCTAGGCCTTTTCATCGGGCAGGGCTAGAATTTTTTTTTAAATCAAAACAAATACAGTATTGTAATTAAAAAAAAAATAAATAAAGATTTTAAAAAAAAATCAGGAGTTGATACTGATAACCTCCACTTCAAGGCTAACATCACAGGATTCTTTCTTACCTCATTCCTTATTTTTATTTCCTTCTCTCAGTGACAACCTGGTTCCCAGTTACATTAGGATATTGATTTACTTATACTAACTACAGTACATACTAGTTTTCGAGTTACTACAATGATACCATTGCCAACAACTAAACATATAAATAAAGTGCAACTTCTTCTCCCATTCCTTTTGCCCTTGACTATATCCTTCTAGGGGTACAGAGTAGCACTTTGTTAAAAAGTTACTTTAATTAATTCTTTTTTAAAATTTATGGTGAAATAGTAGCCATGTATGGATGTGACAGTTGGACTATAAAAAAGGCTGAGTGTTGAAGAATTGATGCTTTCGAGTTGTGGTGCTGGAGAAGACTCTTGAGAGTCCCTTGAACTGCAAGGAGATCAAACCAGTTAATCCTAAAGGAAATCAACCCTGAATACTCATTAGAAGGACTGGTGCTGAAGCTCCAATACTTTCGCCACCTGATGTGAAGAGATGACTCACTGGGAAAGATCCTGATGTTGGGAAAGACTGAAGGCCAAAGGAGAAGAGGGCAGCAGCAGATGACATGGTTAGATAGCATCACTGACTCAATGGACATGAGTTTGCACAAACTCTGGGAGATAGTGAAGGGCAGGGAAGCCCGGTGCACTGCAGTTCATGGGGTCGCAAAGAATTGGGCACAACTTAGTGAATGAACAACAAGAATAACAAAATTTATGTCTGTATAATCAATTTGATCCCTTTCATGAATCACTGCCTTGTCATGGCGAACAGGGCTGGTATAACTCAATGAAGCTATGACCATGCGTTTAGGTGATGGTGAGGATAGGGAGGCCCGGCATGCTGCAGTCCATGGGCCACGAAGTGTTGGCATGACTGGGCAACTGAACAACAATCAATTTGATACACTGGTTTTGATTATGAGTTGTTTTTTGTATGTTAAATTTCAGGATTTGTTTTCATTTTTGTTTAACTTTATGTAGTTGAATATTTATTTACATGGTTCAAAGTAAAAACTATATAAAAACAGATACTCAGAAAAGTCCCATTTCCACTGTTATTTCCTACACCCATATCCACCCACCCTTTATCACTTGTTTCTGGTTTATAGTTACTAAGTACTTTCTACAAAAGTGATTTGTGGAGGTGTTTCCTCTGGAATAATTACTGTAAGTAAGATTGCCAGGTGAAAGGGTAAATGTTTACTTATAACTTCTGTCAGATATTGCCATAGTCTCCTCCACAGGGACTGCTGACCATTCTAATATTAAATTCTCTGTTGCTGGAACTTCCCTGGTTGGTGGTTCAGTGGTTAAGACTCCACCTTCCAAGGCAGTGGGTATGGGTTCAATCCCTGGTCAGGGAGCTAAAACGCCTCATGGACAAACAACAACAACAACAACAACAACAAAAACCCAAAAACACAAAACAGGAGCAATACTGTAACAAATTCAATAAAGAGTTCAAAAATGGTCCATATCAAAAAAGAAAACTGAAAAAACAATTGGTCAACTCAACTGCTGTTTCTCAGAGGTATGACACAAACGGTTACTGGTTCTCAAAGTCTGTGCTCTCCTCTCTTCTCTTCTGAAGCACACAGCTGACCTATATTTCCCAGTCGTCCATGCAGCTAGGAATGGCCATGTGACTGACTGCTCGCCAATGGCGTGTGGGCAGATGTGATGTCAGCCATTTCTGGGCAAAACTCATCCTTCCTTCTTTAAACAACCAGAGCAACTCTAGAGGACACACGGTCAAGGAAGCAGAGCTGCCGCCAGCTGGGCATGGAGGCTGCAGATGCTCACCTGGGACTGGTACATGGAGAAACAAACTCGCGCTCAATTTGAGCCACTGCAGTTTTACCTAAATTTACAGCATTTTAGCCTATTCTACTTAATACAAACTACTTCCAATTGCTTCTTTTTCACATCCTTCGCGGCCAGCTGCATATGTCCCTGCTTCTATTTCAAAATTTTTATCCATTGTAAGCCTTCACTGAATCTTTGGCTGCTCTCAGCCTCATGTAAGCATCCTTAGCCAGAGCCCTGGCTTATAAGATGTGGTACTTTACACATATGATAGTTATCGATGGTTCAATTCACCCTGACCAGTGGCTCTTTCTGCCAGGAACAGACACAAAACCAACCATTCTCCAATGTGAACTTCCTGCTTACAAAATTAGCCTTCATTTGACATTGTCCAGTTTGTAAGTACCTAATTTATCCAGGTTATTTTGACTTCTGTTTCCAGTATTTCTGGCACACAAATGTATACACAAGATAAGTTTATTTAACAGGGAACTGGTTGGTCCCAGACTGACCTCTGAAGGGTTAACTGGCAAGTGCTACTCCATACCAGGAGCACATCCTTGATGTCTCTGACCTTCCCACCATCTGACTGTGGTAACATATAAGCTAAACTATGCTTCCCAGGGTTGCTGCTGATTATGTTATTCATAATCAAATCAACAGCATGAGAAAGTCAAGATGTATGTGCCCTGTTTCCTCCAGATCCTTACAATGTTCTGGAAAAAATTAGGTTACATTGATGAAATTCAGTTTTCCATAAGGCTATCATTAATTTTTACCCAATGATCTAGGTCTGCTTATAAATTAACATTCTAATGATGTATATTTTCCTATATCCTTCCCTCATAATGTGACTATGTCTTATTTATTGCAAACTCCACACATGTATATTCATCTTTTTATCATTTTGGTGGGAACAAATAGATTAGCACAAGTGCAATGTTCATAATTAAGAAAGGGGTTCCATACCTTATATTGCTTTTGACACCAAATTAAAAATTTTTATTTTTTAATTGAAGGATAATTGCTTTACAAAATTTTTCTGTTTTCTGTCAAACATCAACATGAATCAGCCATAGGTATACATATGTCCCCTCCCTCTTGAATCTCCCTCTCATCATCCCACCCTTGTAGGTTGATACAGAGCCCTTGTTTGAGTTTCCTGCCACTAAATTTTAAGAATGATATCAATAAATGGGAATATACCTAAAGAAGTTAACACATATGGGGAAAGCGCTCATAAGAGCAATAGTTAGAGGGTTATAAGATTGGGAGTTGTTCAAAAGCAGGACATGTTATTTGGGAGCTAGTGTTTGCATCACCACCAGAAATGTCCTAATATATATGGGACTAATGCTTAGTAAACATGTTTATAAAAAGGCTTAGTCCTCAAAGGACTTTTGAACAAGAGACTGCTTCCTAGTTCTCAATGATTATCCTCAACTTTAGTCCTGCTCTTAAGCAAAGGAAGGGGTTTACACATACAATGATCTGGAAAGTACCAGAGACCTACACTCAATGAGACCTCACCAGCAGTCCCGAGCTCTTGGGATGACTCAACAGCAGATGGTGACATTGCTCAAGTTCAGCTGTCTATAGTTTCTAAAACTATGGCTTTGTTGGTTATTGCTGAGAAAGTAAACTAGGCCACCTAAGGAAGATCCCATTTTCAACTTCATACAATCTGGGATAGCCTACCCAATCAACCCGGGGTCTAGTTGTCCTGTAAGTCATCGACAACAGCATTCCAGACCTACGCCAGCGTACTCTGCTACCATAAACACTCACTGGTTTTTTCCCATTCTCTCAGGATTTGGAAAATATAACACACACCTCACATTGATTAATTTTATTATTTTTATTGAAGTAGAGTTTATTTACAATATTACAGTAGTTTCAGGTGCACAGTAGATTCAGTATTTTTACAGACTATTCTCCATTAAAAGTTATGAGATAATGGCTATAATTTCCATATATTGTATATGTTTATGTATTTTATATATAGTAGTTTGTATCTCTTTTAATGTCATACTCCTACCTTGCTCCTCCTTCCTTCCCCCTCCCCACTGGTAACCACTAGGTTGCTTTTATAATCTGTGAATATGTTTCTCTTTTGCTATATACATTTTTTTTAGATTCTACATATACATTATATCATACAGTATTTGTCTTTCTCTGAATTATCTGAGCATTAACATCTTCTAGGTGCCTTCACATTGCTGCAAATGGCAGGATTTCATTTTTATGGCTGAGTAGTATTCCACCATATACATGTACCATATCTTCTTTATCCACTCATCTGTTGATGAACACCTCAGCTGCTTCTATATTTTGGTTATTGTAAACAGTGCTTGCTATGAACACTGGCGTGCAGTGTTTTCTTTTGAATTCATGTTTTTTTTTTCTTTTCAAATATACACCCAGGAGTGGGACTGCTGGATCATTCAGCAACTATATTTCTAGTTTTTGAGGAACTTCCATAGTGTTTTCATAGTGGTGGTACCAATCTACATCTCCACCGAAAGTGTACAAGGGTTACCTTTTCTCCACACCCTCGCGAACATTTGTTATTTGTGTTCCTTTTCAGCCATTCAGACAAGTGGGAGGTGATAGCTCACTGTGGTTTTGATTTGCATTTCTGGAATAATTAGTGATGTTGAGCTCTGTACCTCTTCTATGGAAAAATGTCTGTTCAAGTATCCTGCCCATTTTTGATTAGGCTTGTTTGTTTTTGGATATTGCACTATCTGAGCTGTTTAGTTTGGATATTAACCCCTCATCAGGCCTTTGTCATTGTTCAGTCTCTAAGTCGGTTCTCTTTGTGACCCCATGGACTGCAGCAGGCCCGGCTTCCCTGTCCTTCACTATCTCCCAGAGTTTGCTCAAATTCATGTCCACTGAGTTGGTGATGCTATCTAACCATCTCATCCTCTGCCATCCTCTTCTCCTTTTGCCTTCAATCTTTCCCAGCGTCAGGATCTTTTCCAATGAGTTGGCTCTTCACATCATCTGGCCACTTTAAGTACTGGAACTTCAGCAACAGTCCCTCCAATGAATATTCAGGACTGATTTCCTTTAGGATTGACTAGTTTGATCTTCTTGCTGTCCAAGGGACTCTCAAAAGTCTTCTGCAGCAACACAATTGTCAGCCATATCATTTGCAAATATTTTCTCTCATTCAGTAAGTTGTCTATTTGTTTTGTGGATGGCTTCTTTATGCAAAAGCTTTTAGGTTTAATTAGGTCCCATTTGTTCCTTTCTGCTTTTATTCCTTTGCCTTAAAAGACAGATTCCCCCCAAAAACATCTACAATTTAGGTCAAATAATGTTCTCCCAATGTTCTCTTCTAGGATCTTTATGGTTTCAGGTGTTATATTTAAATCTTTAATCCATTTTAAGTTTACTTTTTTAAAGGGTGAGATGAAATATGTCAATCTCATTCTTTAACATGTAGCTGTCCAGTTTTTCCAGCACCATTTATTGAAGAGACTGTCTATTCTCCATTGTATATTCTTGACTACTTTGTCACAGATCAATTGACCATAGGTGTGTGAACTTATTTCTGGGTTTTCTATCCTGTTCCATTAATCTATAATCTGTTTTTGTGCTGATACAATCCTGCTTTGATCACTGTAACTTTGTAGTGTAGCTTGAATGAAGTCTGGGAAGGTGCTAGCTCCATTTAAAATTATTTGATATTCCTTTTAAGTCACTGATTTCTCCAGTGCTTAGACCAAGAACCATAGACTTCTCAGTCCCCCAGTATTTTCAGGTTAGTGAAAAACTGGGACACAGGCAATGAATATACAGATATTTGGGGGACAATTGTTTTTAATTAATATTACTGGACACTTAAATGGAAGTATTTTGTCATAGCTGTAAGTCAGGTCTCCCAAGCTCAACAAGTAGGAAGCAAGATCTTTCAAGGTCAAAATCTCATTGTGCATAGTTCTGTTATCTTCACATTGATTTTTTAAAGCATGAGACTAATGGCAGATGTTTCAGAGATTAAGAGAAGTTCTGGAGAGCAAGTAGGCTCCTTAAGTCAATTCTATCTAAACAAATATGGTGCTTTTCAGTTTATAAAGCATTTTATGGCAATTATTGGATTCAAACTGTCTAAATCATGCTCTTGAACCTATATCCCATGAATCATGCCAAGATCTTGAGTTGTTAGAAATAGTAACAGTGGTCTTTTCCCTAATTAGACATGATGAACAAGGGCCAAAAGATGAAAGAGAGACATATTCACATGAACAGAATAAAGGAAAACAAGTCATATAATCATATTAAGAAATGCAGAAAAAAGCTTTTGACAAAATTCAACATCCATTCACAATAAAACCACTCAGGAAAGTAGGAATTGAGGGAAATTTCCTCAACTTGGTAAAGTCTATCTATTAAAAAATCTACAGCTATCATCACACTTAATTGTGAAAAACTGACCACCTTTTCCCTAAAAGAACAAGGCAAGGGGGAAAAGGCACAGAGATTAGAAAGGATAAAATAAAACTCTTTGTAGATGATGTTTATCTTCTTCTGCAAGAACTCCAAAATTACAACTCACTGCTGAGCAATCATCGACAGGAGAATGTTCGATCCCACCAAAAAGATACTCCAGGTCCAAGGGGAAAAGGAGAAGCCCCAGCAAGATGGTAGGAAGGGTAAAATCATGTTTAGAATCAAACTCCATAATCGCCAAAGATGTTCGGAGGGCTGAAACAAAACCTTGTGTGCCCCAGGACCCAGAGACCCCACAGGGACTGAGCCAGACCCTCTGTTCAGCAGTGGCCTGCTGCAGGGGCAGAGGCTCTGGGTACAGCTACCCAGGTCACACAGCCTAGGGCATAAGCCCTGTCTCTTGGAAGAGGTCACCATTACCCCATCACAGAGCCGCCGAGTGGAAGACCCACAGACGGCAGAATAATTATACCAAAGAAATTCTCATACTGTTAAGAAAGTTCTAGGACCCACAACAGCTTTCCCAACCTGGGGATATGGCAAAGGGACTGAGAACTCCCAGAGAATTTGACTTTGGAGGCCAGTAGGATGTGATTACAAAACTTACACAGGACTGGGGAAACAGACTCTTGGAGGGCTCAAACAAAACCGTGTGCACAACAATCCGGGAGAAAGGAGCAGGGATCCCCCAAGAGACTGACCCAGACTTGCTTGTGAGTGTCCAAGAGACTCTGGCAGAGGCGTGGGTCAGCTGTGGCCTGCTGCAGGGTCAGGGGCACTGAGCGGGGCAGTTCATGCACAGGATCTTTTCAAGGAGGCCACCACTGTCTTCATTACCTCCACCATAGTTTGGTCTCAGATCAGACAACAGGGAGGGAACAGAGCCCTGCCCTTCAACAGAAAATTGGATTAAAGATTTATGGAGCATGGCTGCACCCATCAGAATAAGACCCAGTTTTGCTGAGTCAGTTTCTCCCATCAGGAACCTTCCATAAGCTCCTTATCCTTCTCTATCAGAGGGCAGACAGAATGAAAACCACCATCACAGAAAACTAATCAAACTGATCCCATGGATCACAGCCTTGTTGAACTCAATGAAGCTAGTAGTCATGCCAAGTAGGGTCACCCAAGGTGGATGGGTCATGGTGGAGAGTTTTGACAAAACATGGTCTGCTGGAGAAGGGAATGGCAAACAACTTTAGTATTCTTGCCCTGAGAACCCCATGAACAGTATGAAAAGGCAAAAAGGTAGGACACTGAAAGATGAACTCCCCAGGTCGGTAGGTGCCCAATATGCTACTGGAGAAGAGTGGAGAAAGAACTCCAGAAAGAATGAAGAGACGAAGCCAAAGGGAAAACAATGCCCAGCTGTGGATGTGACTGGTGATGGAAGTAAAGCCCAATGCTATAAAGAGCAATATTGCATAGGAACCTGGAATGCTGGGTCCATGAATCAAAGTAAATTAGAAGAGGCCAAACAGGAGATGGCAAGAGTGGACTTCAACAGTTTTGGAATCAGTGAACTAAAAGGGACTAATGGGCAAATTTAATTCAGATGACCATTACATCTACTACTGTGGGCAAGAATCCCTTAGAAGAAATGAGTAGCCCTCATAGTTTAGAAACGAGTCCAAAATGCAGTTCAGTTCAGTCACTCAGTCGTGTCTTGACTCTTTGCAACCCCATGAACTGCAGCACGTCAGGCCTCCCTGTCCATCACCAACTCCCGGAGTACACCCAAACTCACGTCCATCGAGTCTGTGATGCCATCCAACCATCTCATCCTCTGTCTTCCCCTTCTCCTCCTGCCCTCAATCTTTCCCCACATCAGGGCCTTTTCTAATGCATCAGCTCTTTTCATCAGGTGGCCTAAGTATTGGAGTTTCAGCTTCAACATCAGTCCCTCCAATGAACACCCAGGACTGATCTCCTTTAGGATGGACTGGTTGGATCTCCTTGCAGTCCAAGGGACTCTCAAGAGTCTTCTCCAACACCACAGTTGAAAAGCATCAATTCTTCGGCGCTTAGCCTTCTTTATAGTCCAACTCTCATATCCATACATGACCACTGGAAAAACCAGTCTTGACCAGACAGACCTTTGTTGCCAAAGTAATGTCTCTGCTTTTTAAAATTTATTTATTTTAATTGGAGGCTAATTACTTTACAATATTGTATTGGTTTTGCCATACATTGACATGAATCCACCACAGTGTACATGTGTTCCCCATCCTGAACCCCTTCCCACCTCCCTCTGCTTTTTAATATGCTGTCTAGGTTGGTCATAACTTTCCTTCCAAGGAGTAAGTGTCTTTTAATTTCATGGCTGCAATCACCATTTGCAGTGATTTTGGAGCCCAGAAAAATAAAGTCAGACACTGTGACCACTGTTTCCCCATCTATTTGCCATGAAGAATGGGACCGGATGCCATGATCTTTGTTTTCTGAATGTTGAGCTTTAAGCCAACTTTTTCACTCTCCTCTTTCACTTTCATCAGGAGGCTCTTTAGTTCTTCACTTTATGCCATAAGGGTGGTATCATCTGCATATCTGAGGTTATTGATAATGCAGTTCTTGGGTGCAATCACAAAAACGACAGAATGATCTCTGTTCATTTCCAAGGCAACCCATTAGATATCACAGTAATCCAAGTCTATGCCCCAAAAAGTAATGCTGAAGAAGCTGAACAGTTCTAAGACCTACAAGACCTTTTAGAACTAACACCCAAAATAGATGTCCTTTTCATCATAGAGGATGGAATGCAAAAGAAGGAAGTCAAGAGATAACCTGGAGTAACAGGCAAGTTTGGCCTTGAAGTACAAAATGAAGCAAGGCAAAGACTAACAGAGGTTTGCCAGGAGAACCCACTGGTCACAGCAAACACCCTCTTCCAACACAAGAAAATACTCTACATATGGACATCACCAGATGGTCAAATTAGACTGATTATATTCTTTGCAGCCAAAGATGGAGAAGCTCTATACAGTAACCAAAACCAAGTCCAGAAGCTGACTGTGGCTCAGATCATGAGCTCCTTATTGCCAAATTCAGACTTAAATTGAAGAAAGTGGGGAAAAGCACAAAACTATTCTGGTATGACCTAAAACAAATCCCTTACAATTATATAGTAGGAGTGATAAATATAGTCAAGAGATGAGATCTGATAAGAGTGCCTGAAGAACTATGGACAGAGGTTCGTGACACTGTACAGGAGGCAGTGAACAAGACCACCCCCAAGAAAAAGAAATGCAAAAAGGCAAAATGGCTGTCTGAGGAGGGCGTACAAGTAGCTGAGAAAAGAAGCTAAAGGCAAAGGAGAAAAGGAAAGATATACCCATTTGAATGCAGAGTTCCAAAGAATAGCAAGGAGAGATAAGAAAGCCTTCCTCAGTGATCAGTGCAAAAAAATAGAGGAAAACAATAGAATGGGAAAGACTACAGATCTGTTCAAGAAAATTAGAGATACCAAGGGAACCTTTCACGCAAAAATGGGCACAATAAAGGACAGAAATGGTTTGGACCTAACAGAAGCAGAAGATATTAAGAAGAGGTGGCAAGAATACACGGAAGAACTGTACAAAAAAGATCTTCATGATTCAGATAATCATGATGGTGTGATCACCCACCTAGAGCCAGACTTCCTAAAATGCAAAGTCAGGTCGGCCTTAGGAAGCATCACTATGAACAAAGCTAGTGGAGGTGATGGAATTCCAGTTGAGCTATTTCAAATCCTAAAAGATGATGCTGTTAAAGTGCTACACTCAATCTGCCAGCAAATTTGGAAAACACAGCAGTGGCCACAGGACTGGAAAAGGTCAGTTTTCATTCCAATCCCGAAGAAGGGCAATGACAAAGAATGTTCAAACTACTGCACGACTGCACTCATTTCACAGGCTAGCAAAGTAATGCTCAAAATTCTCCAAGCCAGGCTTCAACAGTATGTGAAACGTGAAATTCCAGATGTACAAACTAGATTTAGAATAGGCAGAAGAACCAGAGATTATATTGCCAAAATCCACTGGATCATAGAAAAAGCAACAGAATTCCAGAAAAACATCTACTTCTACTTTATTGATTATGCCAAAGCCTTTGACTATGTAGATCATAACAAGCTGTAGAAAATACCAGACCACCTTATCTACCTCCTGAGAAACCTGTATGCAGGTCAAGAAGCAACAGTTAGAACCGGACATGGAATAACAGACTGGTTCTAAATTGGGAAAGGCGTATGTCAAAGATGTATATTGTCACCCTGCTTATTTAACTTATATGCAGAGTATATCATGAAAAATGCTGGATTGGATGAAGCACAGAGTGGAATCAAGACTGCTAGGAGATATATCAATAACCTCAGATATGCAGATGACACCACCCTTATGGCAGAAAGTGAAGAGGAACTAAAGATCCTCTTCATGAAAGTGAAAGAAGAGAGTGAAAAAGCTGACTTAAAACTCAGCATTCAAAAACAAAGATCATGGCATCTGGCCCCATCACTTCATGGCAAATAGATGGAAAAACAATGGAAACAGTGACAGACTTTATTTTCTTGGGCCCAAAATCACTGCAGATGGTGACTGCAGCCATGATATTAAAAGAGACCTGCTCCTTGGAAGAAAAGCTATGACCAACGTAGACAGCATATTAAAAGCAGAGACATTACTTTGCCGACAAAGGTCCTTTTAGTCAAAGATATGTTTTTTCCAATAGTCATGTTGGATGTGAGAATTGGATTATAAAGAAAGCTGAGCACCAAAGAATTGATGCTTTTGAACTGTGGTGTTGGAGAAGACTCTTGAGAGTTCCTTGGACAGCAAGGAGATCAAACCAGTCAATCCTAAAGGAAATCAGTCCTGAATATTCATTGGAAGGACTGATGCTGAAGCTGAAACTCCAGTACTCTGGCCACCTGATATGAAGAAGTGACTCCTTGGAAAAGACTCTGATGCTGGGCAAGATGGCACGCAGGAGGAGAAAGGGATGCCAGAGGATGAGATGGTTGGATGGCATCACTGACTCAATGGATATGAGTCTGAGCAAGCTATGGGAGTTGGTAATGGACAGGGAAGCCTGGTGTGCTGCAATTCATGGGGTCACAGAGTTGGACATGACTGAGCGACTGAACAGAACAGAACTAAAATGGACAAGAATGGGAAAATTTGATTCAGAAGACCAATATATCTACCACTGCAGGCAAGAATCACTTAGAAGAAATGGAGTAGCCCTCATGGTCAAACACAAGCCCAAAATGCAGTACTTGGGTGCAGTCTTATAAAAGAAAGAATGATCTCTGTTTCTTTCCAAGGCATGCCATTCAATATTGCCATAATTCAAGTCTATGCCTCAATCACTAATACCAAAGAAGCTGAAGTTGACAGTTCTATAAAGACCTACAAGAACTTCCAGAACTAACACCAAAAAATGATGACCTTTTATAATAGGGGACTGGGGCGGTCCTAAGATGGCAGAGGAATAGGACAGGGAGACTGCTTTCTCCCCCACAAATTCATCAAAAGAACATTTAAATGCTGAGTAAATTCCACAAAACAACTTCTGAATGCTGGCAGAGGACATCAGGCACCCAAAAGGAGCCCATTGTCTTCGAAAGGAGATGCTTTATTAGCGGTGCTGTATAGAAGGAGAAGTACTGAGTCTACTGTAAAAATAAGACTGAAAACCAGAAGCAGGAGGCTTAAGTCCAAATTCTGAGAACACTAGAGAACTCCTGACTCCAGGGAACATTAATCGACAGGAACTCACCAAACGCCTCCATCCCTACACTGAAACCAAGCACCACCCAAGGGCCAACAAGTTCCAGAGCAAGACATACCATGCAAATTCTCCAGCAACACAGGAAAACAGCCCTGAGCTTCAATATGCAGGCTGCCCAAAGTCACTCCAAACCCAATGACATCTTATAACTCATTACTGGACACTTCATTGCACTCCAGAGAGAAGAAATCCAGCTCCACCCACCAGAACACCAACACAAGCTTCCCTAACCAGGAAACCTTGACAAGCCACCTGTACAACCCCACCCAGAGTGAGGAAACTCCACAAACTGCCAGAATACAGGAAGGCCACCCCAAACACAGCAATATAAACAAGATGAAGAGACAGAGGAATACCCACCAGGTAAAGGAACAGAATAAATGCCCACCAATCCAAACAAAAGAGGAAGAGATAGGGAATCTACCTGATAAAGAATTCCAAATAATGATAGTGAAAATAATCCAAAATCTTGAAATAAAAAAGGAATCACAGATAAATAGCTTGGAGACAAGGATTGAGAAGATGCAAGAAAAGTTTAACAAGGACCTATAAAAAATAAAAGAGTCAATATATAATGAATAATGCAATAAATGAGATCAAAAACACTCTGGAGGGAACAAATAGTAGAATAATGGAGGCAGAATATAGGATTAGTGAAGTAGAAGATAGAATGGTAGAAATAAATCAATCAGAGAGGAAAAAGAAAAACGAATTAAAAGAATTGAGGACAATCTCAGAGACCTCCAGGACAATATGAAACGCTCCAACATTCAAATCATAGGAGTCCCAGAAGAAGAAGACAAAAAGAAAGACCATGAGAAAATACCTGAGGAGATAATAGTCGAAAACTTCCCTAAAGTGGGGAAGGAAATAATCACCCAAATCCAAGAAACCCAGAGAGTCCCAAACAGGATAAACCCAAGGCGAAACACCCCAAGACACATATTAATCAAATTAACAAAGATTAAACAAAAAGTTCAGTTCAGTTCAGTCAGTCAGTCGTGTCCGACTCTTTGTGACCCCATGAATCGCAGCACGCCAGGCCTCCCTGTTCATCATCATCTCCCGGAGTTCACTCAGACTCACGTCCAACGAGTCTGTGATGCCATCCAGCCATCTCATCCTTGGTCGTCCCCTTCTCCTCCTGCCCCCAACCCCTCCCGGCATCAAAGTCTTTTCCAATGAGTCAACTCTTCGCATGAGGTGGCCAAAGTACTGCAGTTTCAGCTTTAGAATCATTCCTTCCAAAGAACACCCAGGGCTGATTTCCTTTAGAATGGACTGGTTGGATCTCCTTGCAGTCCAAGGGACTCTCAAGAGTCTTCTCCAACACCACAGTTCAAAAGCATCAATTTTTTGGTGCTCAGTTTTCTTCACAGTTCAACTCTCACATCCACACATGATCACAGGAAAAACCATAGCCTTGACCAGACGGACCTTAGTCGGCAAAGTAATGCCTCTGCTTTTGATTATACTATCTAGGTTGGTCATAACTTTTCTTCCAAGGACTAAGCGTCTTTTAATTTCATGGCTGCAGTCACTATCTGCAGTGATTTTGGAGCCCCCAAAATAAAGTCTGACACTGTTTCCACTGTTTCCCCATCTATTTCCCATGAAGTGATGGGAACGGATGCCATGATCTTCATTTTCTGAATGTTGAGCTTTAAGCCAACTTTTTCGCTCTCCTCTTTCACTTTCATCAAGAGGCTTAGCTCCTCTTCACTTTCTGCCGTAAGGGTGGTGTCATCTTCATATCTGAGGTTATTGATACTTCTCCTGGCAATTTTGATTCCAGCTTGTGTTTCTTCCAGTCCAGTGTTTCTCATGATGTACTCTGCATAGAAGTTAAATAAGCAGAGTGACAATATACAGCCTTGACATACCCCTTTTCCTATTTGGAACCAGTCTGTTGTTCCATGTCCAGTTCTAACTGTTGCTTCCTGACCTGCATACAGATTTCTCAAGAGGCAGGTTAGGTGGTCTAGTATTCCCATCTCTTTCAGAACTTTCCACAGTTTGTTGTGATCCACACAGTAAAAGGCTTTGGCATAGTCAATAAAGCAGAAATAGATGTTTTTCTGGAACTTCCTTGCTTTTTCCATGATCCAGCGGATGTTGGCAATTTGATCTCTGCTTCCTCTGCCTTTTCTAAAACCAGCTTGAACATCAGGGAGTTCACGGTTCACATATTGCTGAAGTCTGGCTTGGAGAATTTTGAGCGTTACTTTACTAGCGTGTGAGATGAGTGCAATTGTGCGGTAGTTTGAGCATTCTTTGGCATTGCCTTTCTTTGGGATTGGAATGAAAACTGGCCTTTTCCAGTCCTGTGGCCACTGCTGAGTTTTCCAAATTTGCTGGCATATTGAGTGCAGCACTTTCACAGCATCATCTTTCAGGATTTGAAACAGCTCAACTGGAATTCCATCACCTCCACTAGCTTTGTTCGTAGTGATTATATAGTGGAAGTGACATATTCAAGGGATTAAATCTGATAGACAGAGTGCCTGAAGAACTATGGATGAAGGTTCCTAATACTGTACAGGAGGTGGTGATCAAAATCATTCCTAAGAAAGAAGAAATGCAAAAGGCAAAGTGGTTGTCTGAAGAGGCCTTACAAATAGCTGAGAAAGGAAGAGAAGTGAAAGGCAAAGGAGAAAAGCAAAGACATACTCCTCTGAATGCAGAGTTCCAAAGAATAGATAAGAGAGATAAGTTCCAAAGGAGAGATAAGAAAGCCTTCTTTATGAACAATGCAAAGAAATAGAAGAAAACAATAGCCTGGGAAAGATTAGCAATCCTTTCAAGAAAATTAGAGATACCAAGGGAACATTTCATGCAAAGATGGGCACAATAAAGGAGAGAAATGGTATGGAACTAACAGAAGCAGAAGATATTAAGAAGAGGTGGCAAGAATACACAAAAGAATTGTACAAGTAGTTGTTAATGAGCTGGATGCCATGATGGTATGATCATAAACCTAGAGCCAGACATCCTGGAGTGTGAAGTCAAGTGGGCCTTAGCATCATTACAAAAGAATCTAGTGGAGATGATGGAACTCCAGCTGAGCTACTGCAAAGCCTAAAAGATGATACTGTGTTGATGCTATACTCAATATGTCAGCAAATTCAGAAAACTCAGCAGTGGCCACATGACTGGAAAAGGTCAGTTTCGTTCCAATGCCAAAGAATGTTCAAATCAGTCAGTCAGTTCAGTCGCTCAGTCGTGTCTGACTCTTTGCAACCCCATTAATCACAGCACGCCAGGCCTCCCTGTCCATCACCAGCTCCCGGAGTTCACTTAAACTCACATCCATCGAGTCCGTGATGCCATCCAGCCATCTCATCCTCTGTCATCCCCTTCTCCTCCTACCCTCAATCCCTCCCAGCATCAGAGTCTTTTCCAGTGAGTCAACTCTTCAAATGAGGTGGCCAAAGTACTGGAGTTTCAGCTTTAGCATCATTCCTTCCAAAGAACACCCAGGGCTGATTTCCTTTAGAATGGACTGGTTGGATCTCCTTGCAGTCCAAGGGACTCTCAAGAGTCTTCTCCAACACCACAGTTCAAAAGCATCAATTCTTCAGCACTCAGCTTTCTTCACAGTCCAACTCTCACGTCCATACATGATCACTGGAAGAACCACAGACTTGACTAGACGAACTTTGTTGGCAAAGTAATGTCTCTGCTTTTGAATATGCTATCTAGGTTGGTCATAACTTTCCTTCCAAGGAGTAAGCGTCTTTTAATTTCATGGCTGCAATCACCGTTTGCAGTGATTTTGGAGCCCCCAAAATAAAGTCTGACACTGTTTCCACTGTTTCCCCATCTATTTCCCATGAAGTGATGGGACTAGATGCCATGATCTTCGTTTTCTGAATATTGAGCTTTAAACCAACTTTTTCAGTGTCCTCTTTCACTTTCATCAAGAGGCTTTTTAGTTCCTCTTCACTTTCTGCCATAAGGGTGTTGTCATCTGTATATCTGAGGTTATTGATATTTCTCCTGGCAATTTTGATTCCAGCTTCTGTTTCTTCCAGTCCAGCGTTTCTCATGATGTACTCTGCATGTAAGTTAAATAAGCAGGGTGACAATATACAGCCTTGATGTACCCTTTCCCTATTTGGAACCAGTCTGTTGTTCCATGTCCAGTTCTAACTGTTGCTTCCTGACCTGCATACACGTTTCTCAAGAGGCAGGTCAGGTGGTCTAGTATTCCCATCTCTTTCAGAATTTTCCACATTTTATCTATTGCACTCATTTCACATGCGAGCAAGGTAATGTTCAAAATCCTTCAAGCCAGGCTTCAATAATACGTGAACCAGATATACAAGCTGCATTTAGAAAAGGCAGAGGAACCATGGATCAAATTGCCAACATCTGCTGGTTCATAGAAAAAGCAAGGGAATTCCAGAAAAACATCTACTTCTGCTTCATTGACTACGCTAAAGCCTTTGACTATGTAGATCACAACAAACTGTAGAAAATTCTTCAAGAGACAGGAATATCAGACCACCTTACCTGCCTCCTAAGAAACCTGTATGCAGGTCAAGAAGCAACAGTTAGAACCAGACATGGAACAACAGACTGGTTCTAAATTGGGAAGGAGTACACCAAGGCTATATATTGTCAACCTGCTTATTTAACTTATATGCTGAGTACATCATGAGAAATGCTGGACTGGTTGAAGAACAAGCTGGAAATAAGACTGCTGGGAGAAATAACAATAACCTCAGATATACAGATGACACCACCCTTATGACAGATAGTGAAGAGGAACTAAAGATCCTCTTGATGAAGGTGAAAGTGAAGAGTGAAAAAACTGCCCTAAAAGTCAACATCCAAAAACAAAGATCATGGCATCTGGTCCCATCACTTCACAGCAAATAGATGGGAAAACATGGAAACAATGACAGATTTTTTTTTCTTGGCTCCAAAATCACTGTGGACGGTGACTGCAACCATGAAATTAAAAGACACCTGTTCCCTGGTGGGGGTAAAAAACAAAACAAAACACGCTTGCTTCTTGAAAGAAAAGCTACGACCAACAAAGACAGTGTTTTAAAAGGAACAGACTTCACTTTGCCTACAAAGGTCTGTATAGTCAAAGCTATGGTTTTTCCAGTAGTCATATATGGATCTGAGAGGTAGACCATAAAGAAGGTTGAGCAATGCTTTCAAACTGTGACGGTGGAGAAGACTCTTGAGAGTCCCTTGGACAGCAAGGAAATCAAAGGAAACCAAGCCTGATCCTAAAGGAAATCAATTCTGAATATTCATTGGAAGGATTGAGGCTGAATAGTTTGGCCACCTGATGTGAAAAGCCAACTCACTGGAGAAGACTCTGATGGTGGGAAAGATTAAAGATAGGAGGAGAATGGGGTGACAGAGGATGAGATGATTGGATGGCATCTTCAACTCAATGGACATGATTTTGAGCAAATTCTGGGAGACACTGAAGGACAGGGAAGGCTGGCGTGCTGCAGTCCACGGGGTCACAAATAGTTGGACACGGCTGAGTGACTGAACAACAACAATATATATAGAAAATCCTAAGGCATCTACCCAAAACTTACTGGAATTGCTAGGTTACTTCAGTAAGATTGCAGATCAATTTTAAAACTGTATGTATGTATGTGGATATAGATACAGACACAACAAAATGTGCAAATGTAAAAATTGCCATTCACAATAGACTTTGTTTAAAAGCATTCTCTTGTCCTACTCTTTATTTATCTGGCTGCATCAGGTCTTAGCTGTGGCACACAAAACCTTTCACTGCAGTGCGCAGACTCTCCAGGTGTGGCATGTGGGCGGCCCAGTTGTGGCTCACAGGCTCTAGAGAATTCAGTCTTTAGTAGTTGTGGCACACTGGTGAAGTTACCCCATAGTATGTGGGATCTTAGTTCCATGACCAGGGACTGAATCTGCATCCCCTGCACGGCAAGGGGGATTCTTAACCACTGGCCCACCAGGAAATTCCACACAATAGATTTTAAAAGACTCTAAAATGTAAAAAAAAAAAAAAAAAAAAAAAAGTAGGGATACATCTTTTAAACTATGTACAAATCATCAATACTAAAAGCTATAAAACACTGCTGAGAGAAACTAAAGATGTAAATAGATGGCAAGATATACCATGTCTATGGAAGATTAATACTCTTAAGATCTCAATGCTTTCAAAATTGGTAGATTCAGTGTTGTCGTGATCATAATCCAACCAGGTTTTTATGTAGAAATTTACAAGTTGATTCTAAAATGTATATGAAAATGCAAAAAAATCACTTTGCTATACAGCAGAAACTAACACAACACTGTAAAGCAACTATACTCCAATAAAAATTAATTAAAAAAAAAGAAAGAAACTGCAAAGGGCCAGAACAGTTGAAAATTTTTGAAAAGAACAAAGTTGAAAGGCTTACACTACCTTGATTTCAAGACTGATAAACTACAGAGCTGAAGATGGTCTAGTACTAGCTTAAGAACAAACATAACAGAGTAGAGAGTTCCAACAGTGCACTTGATTTACAGGGAAGTGCCAAGGCAATTTTGGGGAAGGCAATGGCACCCCACCCCAGTACTCTTGCCTGGCAAATCCTATGGATGCAGGAGCCTGGTAGGCTACAGTCCATGGGGTCGTGAAGAGTTGGACATGACTGAGCGACTTCCCTTTCACTTTTCACTTTCATGCACTGCAGAAGGAAATGGCAACCCACTCCAGTGTTCTTGCCTGGAGAATCCCAGGGACGGCGGAGCCTGGTGGGCTGCCGTCTACGGGGTCGCACAGAGTCGGACATGACTGAAGCGACTTAGCAGCAGCAGCAGCAACCAAGGCAATTTAATGGAGGAAAGCCTTTTCAATAAATGGTTCTATATCAAATGTATATCAAATGCATAACTGTATGAAAAAGAAGGAGCTCAGTCACACCATACTCAATAATTAATTTGGGACTGATCAGAGGCCTAAACACAAAAGCTAACACTCTAAAGCCTCTAGAAGGAAAACAAAGAAGAAAATCTTTGCAACTTTTGGAGTAGGTAGAGAATTATTATGCAAACACAAAAGCAACAACCATAAAAGAAAAAATTAAGAAGAAAACTCATTAAAGTTAAAATCTTTATATAAGAAAATGAAAAAGCAAGAGACACACTAGGGGAAAATATTCACTACACAAATATCTAACAAAGGATGTGTGCTCAGACTACCAGGCAGTCTACCTACCTACTTATCAATAGTGCCTAAAAATCAATAATAAAAAGACAAACTATTCAAAACAAAAATGTGGCAAAACACTTGAAAAGACAGTTAAAATGAAAATGAACAAATGGTCAACAGCATGTGAAAAGATGCTCATCATCATTAGTCATCAGGAAAAAGATAATTAAAAGCATGTAGCCATTCAATTTCACATCCATCAAGATGGCTAAAATAAGATGAATATCAAATATTAGAAAAGACACAAGAGTACTATGTGGTACAACCCCTTGGAAAAGTATGACATTTAAATACACATCTATCCTATGATCTAGTACTTCTACTCCTAGACATTTACCCAGGAGAAACTAAAATACATGTCCACAAAGAGACTGGAATGAAAATACCAAATGCTAGTGAGTTACATGGAGCAACAGGAACTCTTACTGCTGGTGGAAATATGGTACAGCCACTTAAGACAGTTTAGCTTGGCAGTTTCTTACAAAATTAAACATTCTAATCGTAAGATCCAGCAGTTGCCCTCCATGGTATTCACACAAAGGAATCTAAACTTTTGTCTACACAAAAGCCTACACACAAGTCGTTACAGCAGCTCTATTCATAATTGCTGAAAGATGGAAGAAACCAAGCTATCCTTCAGAAAGTAGATAAATTTATTACTCAGCATTAAAAAGAAGAGAAAGCTATCAAACTATAAAAGACATGGAGGAACCTTAAAAATGCATTTACTAGGTGAAAGCAGCCAATCTGAAAAAGTTATATACTGTATGATTCCAACTAAATGACATTCTGGAAAAGGCAAAACTATGGAGATGGTAAAAAGATGAGTAGTTGCCAAGGGTCAGAGGGGAGGAAGGGATGAACAGGTGGAGCACAAAGTATTTCCAGTATTACTCTGTATGATACTATAATGGTGAATACATGTCATTATACACCTGTCCAAACCCACAGAATGTACAATACCAAGAGAGAACTGTGAGGTAAACTACGGACTTTGGGTGATTATGATGTGCCAATGCAGGTTCATTTTGTAACAAACATACTACTGACTGGAAATATTGATAATAAAGCAACGCATACAAGGAGACAGGAGATATACGGGATATCTCTCTGGGAAATTGTACGATGGCTCAATTTTGTTGTGAATTTAAAATTGTTCTATTTTAAAAAAAAGGATTGCACATAGTTAGAAAATATTTCCTAGATAATGTAATTAAAAGTGTAAGCCATAAAAAAAAAGAAATTGCTGTCTTAGACTTTATCAAAATTGAAAACTTTTCTCTTTAGAAGGTATCATTAAGAAAATAAAAAGCCATAGATTTACAGAAAATATCTGCATGTCATATACATATGATAAAACCCTTGCCTCTAGAATGTTTTAAATTTGCATATTTTTATTCAAAGAATATAAAAAAATTTTGAAACTCTATATGATGATGACAACCCAATTAAAAAATGGGCAAAAGATTTAACTAGATATTTCACCAAAGCAGATACACAAATGATAAATAGTAATGGTAAAGAATCTGCCTGCAATGCAGGAGACTTGGGTTCAATCCCTGGGTTGAAGATCTCCTGGAGAAGGGAATAGCTACTCACTCCAGTATTCTTGCCTGGGAAATCTCATGGACAGAGAAGCCTAGTGGGCTACAGTCCATGGGGTTGCAAAGAGGTAGACACAACTAAGCAACTAACACTTTCACTTTCTTAAAAAAAAAAAAAAAGGCACGTGGAAAGGTGCTAATCATCATTAGTCACTGTTGTTGTTCAGACCCTAAGTCGTGTCTGACTCTGCGGCCCCATGGACTGCAGCATGCCAGGCTTCCCTGTTCGTTACTATCTCCCAATTCATGTTGGTCCAATTCTTGTCCATCGAGTCGGTGATGCCATCCAACCATCTCAACCTCTGTCGTCCCCTTCTCTTGCCCTCAATCTTTCCCAGCATCCGGGTCTTTTCCAGTGAGTCAGCTCTTCTCATCACATGACCAAAGTACTAGAGCTTCAGCAGAAGTCCTTGTAATGAATATTCAGGGTTGATCTCCTTTAAGATTAACTGTTTTGTTTTTTTTTTAATTATTAAATTTATTTATTTTTTAATTACAATACTGTATTTGTTTTGCCATACATTTTTGATCTCTCTGCTATCTAAGGGACTCTCAAGAGTCTTCTCCAGCACAATTTGAAAGCATCAATTCTTTAGCACTTAGCCTTCTTTATGGTCCAACTCTTACTTCCAAACATGACTACTGGAAAAGCCATAGCTTTGACTATGTGGACCTTTGTCAGCAAAGTGATGTATCTTCTTTTTTAATATGCTGTCTAGATTTTTCATTAGTCATTCAGTTCAGTCGCTCAGTTGTGTCCAACTCTTTGCGACCCCATGAATTGCAGTACACCAGGCCTCCCTGTCCATCACCAACTCCCGGAGTTCACTCAGACTCACGTCCATCGAGTCAGTGATGGCATCCAGCCATCTCATCCTCTGTCATCCCCTTCTCCTCCTGTCCCCAACCCCTTCCAGCATCAGAGTCTGGAAATGTAAATTTAAACTTTAATAAGGGAATTCCTTGCCAGTCCAGTGGTTAGGACTCTGAGCTTCCACTGCAGGGGACATGGGTTCAGTCTCTGGTTGGGGAACTAATCCTGCAAGCAAGCTGAGTGGTGTAGCCAGAAAAACATAAACTGTAATAAGATACCCTCATATATCCATGAGAATGGCTATGATAAAAAACTAACAATATTGAGTGTTGGCAAGAACATGGAGAAATCAAAACCATCATACATTGTTGGTGTGACTCTAATGTTGTATAGCCACTTTTGGAAAACAGTTTACTTTAAAAGTTAAACATAAACTTACCATAGAATCCAGTAATTACACTCCTAAGAATCTATCCAGGAGAAATAAAAATGTAGAACCCCGTACATCGTACATGAATGTTCATAGAAACATTATTTATAATAGCCAAAAACCAGAAACAATTTAAATGTTCATCAACTAATGAAGAAATAAAATGTGGTACATCCATAAAACTGAATACTATTCAATGATACAAAGGAAGAAGCTACTGATAAGTGAAAGTCGCTCAGTCATGTCTGACTCTTTGGAACCCCATGGACTATACAGTCCATGGAATTCTCCAGCCAGAATACTGAAGTGGGTAGACTTTCCCTTTTCCAGAGGATCTTCCCAACCCAGAGATCAAACTCAGATCTCCCGCATTGCAGGCAGATTCTTTACCAGCTGAGCCACCAGGGAAGCCCAAGAATACTGGAGTGGGTAGCCTATCCCTTCTCCAGCAGATCTTCCCCACCCATGAATTGAGCCAGCGTCTCCTGCATTGCTGGCAGATTCTTTACTGACTGAGCTAAAATTGAGGAACTTCAAAAATATTCTGCTAAGTGAAAGAAACAAGACACCAAAAACCTACATATACTAGGATTCTATTTATAGGAAACATCCAGAAAGACAGAAAGCAGATCAATGGCTGCCTGGGTTTAGGAGTAGGGACTAAGTTAGTACGAGGGAACTTGGGGAGTGACAGCTGTGCAAGTCTATAACAAAAGAATTGTACACTTATGATGGCTGGATTCCACGGTGTGCAAACTGCACCTCAATAAAACTGTGTTTTTTTAAAAGAACTTGTAAAAGAAAGTTCACAGCAGTTTTCTTCATTTAAACCCCAAGCTGAAAACCTAAATGGCCTTCCAAGAACAAATGAATTAACGGTGGTATAATCAAGCAGTGGAATACAAGCTATTATAACAGCTATTGTAAAGAACATACTGAAACACACAATATGCATGAAGCTCACAAGCATTATGTTGACAAAAGACGCCACTTTCGTTTTGCTATTGTATACTGTATTTCATTCATAAAAGTCTGTTTGCTGTAGACAAATTCTGAATCAAGCACACTTATGTCCAGAAGGTATGATCTGCGTGTCTATCTGGAAATCATAATGTGTCAAGTAGATAATATAAATGAGTGGCTAATGATTTAATATTCAGTTTAAAAATGTTTTAATTATGTCAAATGATAGACACATATATTTAACATGTTATGTTAACATAACCAAACTCATTGCTTGCATATTTATTTACTAACCTACTCCAAACATATTTATAAAGGGCCAAAAATATATTCCTGGCATCCAAGTTCAAATTGTGCCTCAGTCACAAAAACGATGTTGATATTTCACTTTTTCTTCAGACAGGATCTGAGTGTACCTTTCAGCACACACAATTTAACAAGAGTTTCCTGGTGCGCTCCTGGGAGGAAAAGTGTCAGGTGGCCCCCATAGTCCCAGATTCATGAAGCAAAAACAAGTTTGGTACCAGTCAGGTCCAGCAGGTTCAGGACCAGTAAGTGAGGCTGTCACGTCAGGCCTCCACTAACTTCATGTCCCGCTGCTCCACTGGAAGGCAAGTGAAAACATGCAGACACACACCCTGAGGAGCTATTACAACTCAGAACTCTGGCCAGGAGGAAGAAACTGTCATAGGTAGTCACCCATCTTTCAGGTAACTCCCTTTTCTCTCCCCCAAACCTCCAGGACTCCCACTTAGAACCTGCTCTGAGTGGGGTCTTGATGTGCGTGATGACAAGCAAGGCATGCTTGCTGCTCCCCAAAGAATGTGTCTACAGACCACACTGTCCAGCGCCTGGGAGGGTATCTGTCAGGGTCCTTTCTATACTCCTGCTGCCTTTTAAACACTGTTTAGAAGGTCTGTGCCTTTTGATCCAGGATCTCCACTCCAGGAATTCATCACAAGGAAATAATCAGAGCTGAAGGAAGTAAGCATAGCCTGAGCAGCTCACTTCAGCATACTTACAACAGCCTACAGAACACTCCCACCCCAAATGGATCGGAACAATTCAAATGCCTCACAAGAGTTCAGTTCAGTCGCTCAGTCATGTCCAACTCTTTGCGACCCCATGGACTGCAGGACGTCAGGCTTCCCTGTCCTTTACCATCTCCTGGAGTTTGCTCACTCATATTCATAAAGTCGGTGATGCCATCCAATCATCTCGTCATCCCCTTTTCCTCCTGTTCCTCACAATAGAGAAGTAGTCATAATCCACTGGACTTAATTCATACTCAGATAAATTATGACAGTCCTAAGATGGACTACTATCTGCAGCCATGAAAGATAAGCTCTTGAGAAAGATTAAAGAACCAGAAAATGCTGACAATACAATGTTAGGTGACAGAAGCGAGATAAAAGCGGTATATATCAAGGTTTCTCACATGGGGAGACACTGTGGTGAAATTCCCCATGCCACTCAGACACGCAGCTGATCCCTGAGCATCAGTGTTACTGAGCGGAGTGAGCTGTTGCACTCAGACAGCCTTGACAGTAGGGGATGGGAGGATGACAACCAGTGGTGCATACAGAATTATTCCAATATTGGGTAAACAGGAAAAACATATGAACACACACAGATCAGAGGTAATTAATGCCAGGCCACCTGTGATTGGCAAGGTCATGGCCTTGTAGACCGATACTTCTCAAGCATGAATGTGGATTCTGTGAAAAGGTGGATTGTGGTTCACTATGTCTGGCGTCGGAGAAGGCAATGGCACCCCACTCCAGTACTCTTGCCTGGAAAATCCCATGGACGGAGGAGCCTAGTAGGCTGTAGTCCATGAGGCTGCTAAGAGTCGGACACAACTGAGCGACTTCACTTTCAGTTTTCACCTTCATGCATTGGAGAAGGAAATGGCAACCCACTCCAGTGTTCTTGCCTGGAGGATCCCAGGGACGGGGGAGCCTGGTAGCAGGCCGTCTATGGGGTCGCACAGAGTCGGACACAACTGAAGTAACTTAGCAGCAGCAGCAGCAGCATGTCTGGCATGGGGCTGAGTTTCTGTACTTCTAACAAGCTCCTAATGCAGCTGGTCCACAGGCCACACAGGGACAAGCTAGGCTGCAGACTGCACTTCCTGGAGGGACAGACCCAAGCTTGGCTTGCAGGGACTAGGTGAGTGTATGGGTGTGCGTTTACTTTTTAGAATCTTCTATGCTTACTAGGTTTTCCACAATGAAAATTCATTGCTTTCGTAATCAGAAAAAAACCTTTCACTATTCAAAACCTTTGACTCACATTGCTAACAATAAATGCTGGAAAGGGTGTGGAAAAAGAAAACTCTCCTACACTGTTGGTAAGAATGTAAATTGGTACAGCCATTACGGAAAACAGCATGGAGTGTCCTGAAAAAACTAAAAACAGAGCTACCATATGATCCAGCAATCCCACTCCTGGGCGTATATCTGGACAAACCTTGAATTCAAAAGATACCACTGGTGGCTCGATGGTAAGGAATCCAGCCGCCAGTGCAGGAGACATGGTTTTTAATCCCTGATCCAGGAAGATCCTACATGCTGTGCAGCAACTGAGCCTGCGCACCACAACTACTGAGCCTGTGCTCCACAGCCCAGGAGTCACAGCTAACGAAGCCCACCCACCCCGTGCTCTGCAACGAGAGGCCACCACAACGAGAAGCCCCCGCGCCAGCACTAGAGGATGGCCCCCGCTTGCCACAACGGGAGAAAAGCCCATGCAGCACTGAAGACCCAGCACAGCCAAAAACAAATAATTAAAGAAAGATACACGTACCCCAGTGTTCACAGTGGCGCTGTTTAGAACAGCCAAGACGTGGAAGCAACCTAAACGTCCATCAACAAATGAATGGATAAAGATGTGGTATACATGTAAAATGGAGTTTTGGTCATAAAAAGAATAAAATAATGCCATTTGCAGCAACATGGAGGGATCTAGAGATGATCATATTAAATGAAATAAGTCAGACAAAAACAAATATCATATGGTATTGCTTATATGTGCAAGCTAAAATATAACACAAATGAGCTTACCTAAGAAACAGAAACGGACTCACTGCCAAAGGGGGAGAAGAGGAGGGAGCGATGCATTGAAAGTTTGGAATTGGCAGGTGCAAACTAGTATATACAGGATGTATAAACAAGGTTCTACTCTATAACACAAGGAACTACACCCAATATCCTATAATAAACCATAATGGAAAAGAATAAGAAAAAGAAATTATATATATATATATATAACTGAATCACTGTGCTGTACACCTGAATCTAACACAACATTGCAGATTAACTATATGTCAGTAAAATAAAAAACAAAAACCCTTCGATTTACTAATCATTCTTATAAAAATCCATCCCAGGTAATTCCCTGATGGTCCAGTGGTTAGGACTCTGCATATCCACTGCAAGGGGCCCAGGTTCAATCCCCGGTGTGGGAACTAAGATCCCACAAGCGAAAAAAAAGAAAGAAATCCATCCCAAATAACAGGAAATAAAACTGAAAGGTAAAAATGCTGTTTTTCCTCACAATACTACTGACACCAAATATGTGGGTTTGTCCACACCAAGCAGTTCTGACACTAACTACGCAGAGTGAGTACAGAGGTCACTCTGGAGGACTGAGGGCTCGGTCTCGTAAGACTGCTTTCCTCTTCAGATGGCAGCTGAAAGTCCCTGCTCTCACCTGTACCTTCTACCAAGTGCTTATAAATCAGTGGTTCCCATGACCCCTTCCTCCGGCTTGATAATTTGCTTCAGTGGCTCACAGAATTTAGGGAAACACTTTATTTACAATTACAATTACTGCTGCTGCTAAGTCGCTTCAGTCGTGTCTGACTCTTTGTGACCCCATACACAGCAGCCCACCAGGCTCCGCCGTCCTGGGATTCTCCAGGCAAGAACACTGGAGTGGGGTGCCATTTCCTTCTCCAATGCATGATAGTGAAAAGTGGCTACTGGTTTACTATAAATGATACAACTCAGGAACTGCCAAAGGGAAGAGATGCACAGGGCAAGGTATGGGGAAGGGGCACAAAGCTTCCCCCTCCCCCTCTGGACACATGATCCTCCCAACACCTTGATGGGTTCACCAACTCAGAAGTTCTCCAAACCCCTTTGCTTAGGGTTTTTATGGAGATTCCATTACACAGGCACGACTGATTAAATCACTGGCCATGGGTGACTGAATTCAATTCTCCAGCACCTCTTCCCTTCTTGGGGTGGGGAAGTAGGGGCTGAAAATTCCAACCCTGTAATCACATGCTTGGTTCTTCCAACAACTAGCCCCCAAATCAACCCCCAGTCTCAGCAATCAGCTCATTAGCGTAAACTCAAGTATGGTAGAAAGGGGCTTATTAAGAATAACAAAAGATGTTTCTCTCCTCAAGAGCTCATGAGCCATTTAAGTAGAACAACTGTATTTACTTCTTACAGCACAGAATCGAAAGTTTATTATACATCCAACTTAGAATGATTCACAACATTAAAAAATGAGCAAGCACTTAGCTCTCTAATATTAAGAGAATGGCTAAAAAGGCTAATAGCCTGTGGTTATTATAAATGATAATAGTAAAGACATGGAAAGAATGCTGTAATAAATATTAGTCTTGGTGTGACAGCTCTTAAAATGCTAACATAAAATCAATGTTTATAAAGTATTACAATTTATTAAATTTATTTTAAAAAACAAAGGCAAGCGGCTTCCCTGGTGGTCCAGTGGCTAGGACTCTGCACTCCCTAATGAAGGGAGCCCGGGGGTTTGATCCCTGATCAGGGAACTAGGTCCCACATGCTGCAACTAAGACCCAGGGCAGTCAAATAAATGTTCAAAGAAAAGAAACACAAACAAACAAAGGCAAAACACAACTGGAAGAAAATGTGTCAAAATGATGTCTTTAGGTCCTTGGATAGTGGGTTGTAGAGAATTTTTTTCCCTTCAATTTTTCAGAATAAAGCTGAATGGAAGAAAAGATACCAACTGGGGTGGGTGGGGGAGATGGCAGGGGCTGGGGAGGAAACCCCCTCCAGAACGTGAGAAGGGAGCAGCTCTGTGGCCACCAGCTGGGGTGCGGAGGGCTGTGGAGGTAGAGGCTGTTCAGTAGCCCCTGGTACAACTGGCTAGGGGGCGGAGGAGCAGAAAGGCCACAGTTTCATGAAGGTCTAGACCCAGGCAGGAGAGGGAAGAGCCGCTCCTCCTTCCCGCTGAGCCCGCCAGCACTTCCCAGAATGGGTCTGGGCAGGAGCTGTCGACAGGGAGACCTCTGCCTCCTCTGCTTGCAGGGGACTCTGAAGGGACTGGCTACCTTTCTGGACACAAAGGATGTTTTCAGCTCCCTGGGAACACTTCCGTTCTCCATCTCTCCCTTCCCGCCCCCAGGATGTCATCACTCCCTAGGATTCCTTAAGTGCACAAAGAACATGAATTTGGTTACCTTCTCTGATTAAGTAGAATTTTAGCCCAGTCCTCTGCTCCCATCTCTGGCCTAAACCTAAGTTCCCTCACGTATGCCTCCTGAGAGCAAAAGGTAACAGAAACAAATGCAAACAAATAACCCCATAGCACCGGTCAAAGATCAAGTTAGATAGCCCTTTTAAAACTACAAAATGCTCTGTAGATACAGATTAACAGCATCTCTATTATTTCTCCAGGTTAAAAGTAAACCTGCTGGAGTGCTTGGTCTTTTGATTTCACCACAAAAGGGCAAGTCAGACACAGTACCTCACTGGGCCTGGGTCAAGATTTCACAACATTTCTGTTAGTTCCTCAAAAAACATTCTCAGGAGCGTGCTTCCCCAGCTGACAGACGAGGTACTGGACAGAACTCAGGTGGCCGTGAGCCCGTGCTCCTCCTCTGAGGGGGAAGCCAGGGGACTCCCCTCCTTTCCAGAGCGCATTTAATTCCCAAACAATAGGGCCAAAGCCCTGGGTCCTGGCCCTGTTCTCACGGTCAGTTCCAAGGCTGCCGCTCCACTGCACTAAAGCCCTGCTGACAGCTGTCATGGAGAACGTTTCTCAAGGCCATGAGGCAGGCCAGGCTCCCTCTGGGAGCAGGGAGGTCAGAGCTGGAACTCGTTTCTGCCCTGCGGCCTGCCTTCTAAAATTCTGGGGAAATCCTCCATATAAAGGTAAAAGCAAAGAAGACAGGGCTCCAATGGCAACAGCAGTCAACCTCACCCTCGTAGCCCCAGGAGGTGGGCATTATCAGCACTAACATTTTTACACAGAAGGCAGCTGAAGGGCAGAGTGGTTACAAAAAATAAAACAAAACAGGGCAAGGTCAGACAGGGAGGTGGTGGGAGAGGCAGAAAGATATCAGCGATCTGGCGAGTGTACACACTCAGGGGCGCCTTGCCTCGCCTCGCCTCTGTTTGCTCTGGTTGGTCATCAACACCCTTGCCCTGCCTCCTGCCCGCGCAGGTTTGGCCACCAAGTGGTAATCACCCTCCTGAGGACACACCCGCGCACCTGAATCCCAGAGCTCGCAGGAAAGGATGCGATCGGCCCACTGGCCTTAACCACTGCTTTCAGCCACACAAGGCACACCCCTCCTTGTCCCGTATTTCTCCCCACACTGGGGCATGCACACACCTAGACTGACAGTTCTAGCGACAAAGGTCTCACAACAAGTGTCGTCTGCCGCTTCTTCAAAGCCGCTCCGCAAGGCTCCGTCTGCATTCCCCTCTACAGGCAGGCTGCGGCCTCACCTACCGCACCCACGGCCACACCCTCACACCTTCCCGCAGCCACAGACGCCGAGTTCAGGGGAAGGTAATAAGGATGTAAATGAAACTCCAAATGTAGACAGAGGGAGAATACCTGTCCCTTGACCCTACAGGCCACCCTTGGGCGCCTCAGTTCCTCCTGCCTGCGGAGCTTTCAGACCTGTCACCAGCTGGAGAGGGTGGGCACAGCATGGGGAGGTGAGTACCTGCTGGGACCCCTCAGAGCAGCCACAAAGAGCCAGCACACAAGCTCAGCGTCCCTCTGGATGCCAAAGTCAGGCTGCTTAAAGAGGGAGGGCTTCTTCGTGGCCCACCTCCCCAGGGTGCCCAAGACCTGTCTTGCCACCCACAAAGAGTCAGTGGTTTGGGATTTTGGAGGTATTTCTTTTTCCCACGGCAGCCTGCCCACACATGTCCTCCACTGCTCTTGTACTGTAGGGGTAGTAAACTCTTTCTGGGTAAATGAGTAATGCAGACAGGATGTGAGGAAAGTGATGACATCCCTTGCATTTTCTGTCACAGAATTGCTGCAGACTAAACACAAGAGTCTTCACTCTCTCCAAGGAATGCGCTCTTTCCCTTTCCTTGGGGCAAGAGCCCTCAAGCTGCCTTTGGTTAAGAGTAGACGCACACATCGGAAGACCTCTTACGGTGAGAACAGTGGGGCAAGTGCGACGGTCCCCTGCCTCCAGGTTGGGGCCACTGTAAGGAGCGGTGGAGACCAGGGGCAACTGGGGTACACCACCTTTTCCAGAAGGCTGCTTCGGGAGTTTTAGGGGCAGAATACTTGAAATCTCTCAATTGTCAATGTTAGCTCAGCTTCATTTTTATTTTCCCCCAAACTCTGTGCTGGACTGATAAAACATTTCAATTGGCACATGCTCCCAGTTTTAACCAGTGTGGCACATACACACACACACACACAAAACAGCTTGCCTGAGACTGGCTGGGAGGGACTGTACGGAAGAATGGATATATGTATTGGCGAGGCTGAGTCACTTTGCTGTGCACCTGAAACTATCACAACACTGCTAATGGGCTATGCGCCAAAGCAAAATAGAAAGCTAAGAAAAAGATAGCTTGCCTAATGAACCAACCTTCTAGAGATGGAAGCTTTGCTGTCTGCTAGCGTTTGGCCCAGCAGAGGCTGGAAATAGCGTAAACTCTAAGATCCAGCCAATCAAAGTTTGAATCCTGGCTCTCAGCTGCCAGACCTCAAGTGAACTACTAAGCTCTCTTGGCTACAATTTCATCTGCAAAATGGGTTGAAAATATCCAATTTAAAGAGCTTTGTGAGAATTAAAAATACATGTGTGAAGACGACTTGAACTCCTAACGAATATTATTCCTTCCCCATATCGCAAAAGAAGCCACCTGGCAAGCCATCCCTTCTTTAGATTTTCAACGTTCTCATCTGTTAAAAATGAAAATAATCCTCCAGCACGGCTGCTCCTCCTCACAGGATGGGATGAAGTGATGGAGAGGAGAGGAGAATGCTTACAAATTGAAAGATGATTACTGACTGGATTGCCAACACCCTTTTCTCTCATTTCTAGTCCGATAAAGTACTATGCAATTTGCTTTTCAGCGTGTTTATACCCTTTTATAACACTATACAAGGAGAAGATGGTATCACATTTGTGGTAATTCCTTAAAATGGCTATTAGCAATTAGCTCTCCAGAATTCAAACCCACCATCCTCTCACCAAGGAGAGCACAGTTAGGTCACTCCCTGATCACAGGGAGTGGCAAGTTTCACTTTCTCTCTCTGCTCTTGTTTTAGAGAATTGAGGTAGAAAACAAAGCTACTTAACAGTTGCATTGTTCTTTTATTCACACAAAACTAAAATCACAAGCTAAGGAATTCCACTTAAGGACCATCATGAATTCACTGTGATAGTTTCCAACAGTAAGGGATTTTTCTTGTCCTCTCGTTTTCTCATGCACTGCAAGGAAACTGGGAGGTGCTCTGGCATTTCCTCAACAGAACCGGACTTAAAGCACCTTTATGACTTTCATCCTAGTGAATCTATATGGGCAAGGCCTATGCTGAGGGATTCATCTGACACTTCAAGTTTCAGCTATCACAGATATAATTTACTTGATCTTTTTCTCTTAGAGGAAAGGAGGCATTATAATCAGTTCCACAGAAGCTACTAAGAAATGTGGGTTTATCTTTGAGGACTATGCCTCCCTTTCCTCCCTTGACTAAACTTTAATAGTGCCCTTGTACTTTTCCAAATTACTAATCAGGCATGACAGAATGAGTAGGAATTACAGGAAAAATCCAGAGGGGTTAAAAATAAACAAGTTGGATGAATGTATCGAGATGACTTCCAAGGCCCTCCTCTTGAAAACAGGCTTCTTGGAAAAGAAAGTGCAGAAATTTTAGGAACCAGTTCCTTGCCAAGTATTTACACTTCATGATACCTGAAGCAAACAAAGTGACAACAGGAAGAAAGGATACACACACAGATAGGATCTCTTTCAGGTAATAGGCAGGTCTCCACTCACTTTGTTTTCATAATGTTGACTTTCTATTGATGTATCCAGTGCTTCCAGAAGTGTACACAAACCCTAAGTGTGTATGGTTTTGTTCACTACTGTGAGCTCTGTTTTTTTTTGTTGTTGTTGTTGTTGAGCATAACTTGGAAAGGATTTGAGCAGTTCAGAAAAACTGCTAACACATTTTACACAACCTGTCCGTTTGGAGACAGCTCAACCCCCAAGGCTTGCTAATACCCTTTGTATTAAAAAAAAACCGCTGACCCAGCATCCACCTGCATCAGCTTGATCCTCTCAGCTTTGTCACACTCAGCAAATAGGGTATGCGTCACAGCAAAATAAAGCGGCACCCCCCCGCCCCAGAGGAAGAAAAAGACTTGTTGAGTGGAGAGACAGCCTTTACACCAAGTTAACAGTGAACATCTGTAGAAGGCTTTGAATCTAGAATCACTAGTGTTACCCTCCAAATCTATCTTCCACAAAAAAAAGCTCCACAGGTGGTGTTACTTTTCAAGGAAAATGCCACAAAAAAGTAGAGTCAGCAGTACAAGGCAGTCCCTACCCCAATACCCGTCATCTAGCTTCAACTATTAATGCATGACCAGTCTCCATCTTGTTCCCCTTCACTTCTCCATTGGCAGCCCTCCCCCAAACTGGATTATTTTACAGCATATCCTGAACCTATATTTCAAATTTAGAATGTATTTCTAACAGCAAGGGTTTTTTTTTTTTTAAAAAACTGTAATCGGTATACCATTACCTAAAGCAACTAAACAAAGCTAATATTCTTCATACTAACGAGTACAAATTTCCCCTATTGGCACAATTAAACTTTTTTCATCCAATAAGATTTACACCTCTCACTGCCCTCTTGTCTCTTAAATAGCTTTTAAACCACAGGTTCCCCTGGCCCAATGATTCTCACAGCTGGCAGGCTGCTCCTCCCCTGCAACTCCCAATAATTCAATTCTAGAGATACCACAAGGACAACCCAATCTTAGAGGCTGTCAAGGAAAAAAAAAAGCATACGTTAATTAGCAGTTTTGTCATTGAAGAAGCTTAAGAATAATCTGAAAAGCACATGTGAAATGATTTGAACTGAGCCATTAGCAATTCTGAGGTGCAAACACTCATTCTTAAGTCCTTTGCAGTTCTGGTCTCTGTGGGTTTATCTCTGGGGTCTGAGCAACCCTCTTCCCCCTAACCCCGCCCTTACCAGAGTCATTTGCACAAGCAAAGCAACGGGGTGAGCCCAGCGTGTTTCCTCCCGGATGGACCTTCCTCCGCGGCCGCTTCTGGAATGCAGGGGGCGGGCCCTGCTGCCACCTCCCGAAGCCACCTGCCCAGGTGAGAAACGAAGCTTCACTGAGACTACAAATTCCGGAGGGTTATTGAGAGGATTTTGAGCCATCCATGACGGTCACGGATGAACCAAACCAGAACACCACGGTCTGTGGGAACCAAGAGCCTGAAAAGTCCTCGGGCTTAATCCCAGTGTCCGGGGCTCGCGGGGTACCGTCCCCAACGCCCGGGGGCCAGGAGACTGGGCGCCCAACGAACGAAGTCCGCCCCCAACGAACACACGAGCAGGTGCGTCCGCGACGATACGCCCACCTGTGTGCCAGGGAGGAAAGTCACACTATTGCTAAAACATCGACTGATTCATAATGTTTAATACCTTTCTCCTCGGCGAAGGGGGTGCGGAGCGTCTGGGTGCGAGTATACGACCAACCCAGACCACCGGTTCCATGCCCGCACCCCAGCCCCCGAGCCCAGACTCGGGACCGACCCCAGGCGCGAAGACTACGACCACCCCTCAGCCGGACGGGTCAGGCTCGGGCGTCCTCGGCTTTCAGTCCAGGGCCCCCAGCCCCTGCAAGTACTAGACAACCCCAGCCTCTGAATCCCGGGGAAAGAAATTCCTCTCCCTCCCCGAAGCGCAGAGCGCCGCCGGGGAAGCCGGGAGCGACGCGGTACCGCCGGCGCCCCGCAGTCCCTGGTGGGGAAGCCGCGGCGAGACGCCGGGCGCCGAATCCCGCAACTCACCCGCTGCGCGGCGACTCCCGGCTCGCGCTCCGCGTCCCAGGCGCTGGCGCCGGACCGGACCCGCGACGAGGTCGCCGTCTGGACACCTGCCGCGCCCGGCCCCAGGTGACCAGGTGGGGGCGGCGGGCACCGACTGCGGCACCTTGCAATCACCCCGCGGCCGCTCCGCGCGCCGCTCCCAGGAAGTGCGGAGGCAGCCCTTCGGGCGCGCACGCCCCGTCGCGACCCCGGCGGGAGACCGGCCGGAGAGCGCCGCCTGCGGGCGGGGCGGCGAGAGGCGTGCGAGGCCAGCCCCCTCGACCGCGGGACAGGGTCGGCGCCGGCACGGGGACGCCGCAAGGGTGGAGGGTGGAAGATGAGACCCCCTTCTGAGTGCCAGGCCTTCAGATCCCCTACCCCCTGCCCAAGAAGCTCCCATGTCCTCAGCAGGGTGCGCACGCGGCCACTATCGGGTTCCTCCAGATGAGAGTGTGCGCAGGGTGACAGAACTTCATTTAAACGAACGCCTATGAATTCACATTTTAAAACAAAACTGCAAACTGCATATTTGCAAGTAGTACGTTTTATTGCATTGCCTCTTTCTCTGTCAACATTACTAATTTGTTATATTTATTCAACAAAATATTTTTTGAGTACCCACGGCTTGCCAATCCTTTAAACACGATGGGAATTTAATATAACTAAGTTATATTAAATTATATCATAATATATAGGATATTATGTGAAATTCCTATCCTTTAAAATACAGGCTAGGAATTCCCTGGCTGTCCAGTGCTTAGGGTTCTGTGCTTCCACTGAGAAACACAGGTTGGCTCTCTGGTGAGAGAATTTAGTGTCACACACAGCAGAGCAAAAGAGGAAGAAAGAAAGAAAACCACAGTTTTCTCCTCAGGCTTTTCCTGAAGAGCCTTGAACAGCGGAGTGGCCTGGGCCTTTCTTAACCTCCCGGAAAGGCTTCACTGGTCTTACAAGGAACTTAGCAACGGCCTGCCCAAAGGTGCAGTAAGAAGTAAATGTGGGCTCCTGGAGGCTCTGAGGAGCAGCTTGACCCAACCTTGGGAGGTCAGAGACGAATTTCTGGAGAAGGGGAGAGGTGTGCTGAGTCCTGAAGGACTACAGGGTTCAACAGAATTGAAGTTTTTCAGCCAACATTCCACTGTGAGCAAACTCAGAAGCCAAAAGCTGGCCAGAAAGGGCATGTTCTGATAGAGGAATAGCAAATGAGTCAGGATAGCTGAGAAGAAGTTGTGAACTGAGTTAGAGCAGGGGTTTGGGGGACCAGATCATGCTCCTATCAAACCTAACAGCCTCTATCTATGGAGTGTATAGTATAAAACAGGAACTGGACACACATCACTTCAAACTACATGATATAGGGTTCAGTTCAGTTCAGTTCAGTCGCTCAGTTGTGTCCGACTTTGTGACCACATGAATCGCAGCACGCCAGGCCTCCCTGTCCATCACCATCTCCCAGAGTTCACTCAGACTCACGTCCATCGAGTCAGTGATGCCATCCAGCCATCTCATCCTCGGTCGTCCCCTTCTCCTCCTGCCCCCAATCCCTCCCAGCATCAAAGTCTTTTCCAATGAGTCAGCTCTTCGCATGAGGTGGCCAAAGTACTGCAGTTTCAGCTTTAGCATCATTCCTTCCAAAGATATCCCAGGGCTGATCTCCTTCAGAATGGACTGGTTGGATCTCCTTGCAGTCCAAGGGACTCTCAAGAGTCCTCTCCAACACCACAGTTCAAAAGCATCAGCTCTTCAGCGCTCAGCCTTCTTCACAGTCCAACTCTCACATCCATGCATGACTACTGGAAAAACCATAGCCTTGACTAGACGGACCTTAGTCGGCAAAGTAATGTCTCTGCTTTTCAATATACTATCTAGGTTGATCATAACTTTTCTTCCAAGGAGTAAGCATCTTTTAATTTAATGACTGCAATCACCATCTGCAGTGATTTTGGAGCCCCCAAAAATAAAGTCTGACACTGTTTCCACTGTTTCCCCATCTATTTCCCATGAAGTGATGGGACCAGATGCCATGATCTTCGTTTTCTGAATGTTGAGCTTTAAGCCAACTTTTTCACTCTCCTCTTTCACTTTCATCAAGAGGCTTTTCCTCTTCACTTTCTGCCATAAGGGTGGTGTCATCTGCATATCTGAGGTTATATTTCCCAGCTTGTGTTTCTTCCAGCCCAGCGTTTCTCATGATGGACTCTGCATAGAAGTTAAATAAGCAGGGTGACAATATACAGCCTTGACATACTCCTTTTCCTATTTGGAAACAGTCTGTTGTCCATGTCCAGTTCTAACTGTTGCCTCCTGACCTGCATACAGATTTCTCAAGAGGCAGGTCAGGTGGTCTGGTATTCCCATCTCTTTCAGAATTTTCCACAGTTTATTGTGATCCACACAGACAAAGGCTTTGGCATAGTCAATAAAGCAGAAACAGATGTTTTTCTGGAACTTCCTTGCTTTTTCCATGATCCAGCGGATGCTGGCAATTTGATCTCTGCTTCCTCTGCCTTTTCTAAAACCAGCTTGAACATCAGGAAGTTCACAGTTCACGTATTGCTGAAGCCTGGCTTGGAGAATTTTGAGCATTACTTTGCTAGCATGTGAGATGAGTGTAATTGTACGGTAGTTTGAGCATTCTTTGGCATTGCCTTTCTTTGGGATTGGAATGAAAACTGGCCTTTTCCAGTCCTGTGGCCACTGCCGAGTTTTCCAAATTTGCTGGCATATTGAGTGCAGCACTTTCACAGCATCATCTTTCAGAATTTGAAATAGCTCAACTGTAATTCCATCACCTCCACTAGCTTTGTTCGTAGTGATGCTTTCTAAGGCCCACTTGACTTCACATCCCAGGATGTCTGGCTCTAGATGAGTGATCACACCATCGTGATTATTACTCCCCTTTAAAGGAGATGAAAACAAGGTCTAGGATCGTGAGATGTCTTGCTAGTGACACAGCTGGGAGGAGGTGACCCTCAGGAGCTAGCCTGCATTCCTAATGATACTTTCCAAGTTAATCCAAGAAGCTGAATTATCTTCAAATGTTCTCAGCATCCTCATGTATCCCCAGATGCCCACTGCTGTCTCTCCATTCCAAAGCCTGTGTCAACAACTGCCCTCAGATCCCCTCTTGTCGAGATCGGATTCCAGAGCATATGGCTGTGCACACCAGACTCTTTCCCAAAGGAAACTGGGTTTCAGGGACCAGTGGAGAGACTGGGGTAGAGCCCTTTCTTCTTCCCTAACAGCCATTCTCTCCTTCTTCCATAATAATAGAATTGAAGCTGAGCCCAGAGATGCTTAGGACAAAGGCTACATTTCCCTTCCTCCCTTGTGACAAAATACAGCAACAGTGGTGCCCAGGGCTCCTGGAATCCACTCAACCCTCAACTTCTGAGGCAGCTGTTTCTCCCCCTCAACATCTGTCAGATATTTTTCACGGGGCAGACACTGCTTACTGCCTCCTCAATATCCATTCCCCATTTTTTCCTTTCTAAGAGAACTCAGATTTTGTTCCGGAAGGCAACGTGAGGAGCTGAAATGCTCACCTTCCCAGAAGCCCTTGCAGGGCAGCCACATGACTCGATTCCCATCAGTGAAGTGGAGAGGGAAGGTATCTAGAGATTCCTGAGAAGGATTTTGCTCTCCCGAAGTGGACACCACCACTCTTCTCCTTTTGTTTTATTCTGGCTGTGAGGTTGCTGTGAGCTTGGAAGGTGAGCAACTGTCTTATGACCACAGGACAGCACATAAGGGAAAAGGAGGAGCTGCACCTCCTGCAGACTGCCAAGTGCCAGACTTATTTTGTGAGAAAAATAATTCCTTTACTTTTTAAAGCACTCTTGGTTAGTTGCAAGCAATTGAGTGCAATCCTAATGGATATATTATTCTTTTCAAAGAAAAGCCTCAGAAATCAGTCTAGCCAACCCTACCTAAAACAGTGTGATAGGAGAAAGATTTGGCATGAGACAAATCTATGAATTTCAGCTCTTCCATTTAGTTAGCCAATGACTTTGGCAATTTGGGTAAAATTAGAAATTGTCATAAAAATACAAGGCACAGTGCTTCCTGGCATATGGTGAATGATTAATAAATGATCAGTTTAGAGCTGCCACCAAGTGGATGCCCCACCAATATGTAGATTCAGAATCACGTATCTACTTACTATTTCACTCCTTAGACAAATCTTTTTGTCTATTCAGATCTTCAGTTCAGTTCAGTGACGTGACTCAGTCATGTCCGACTCTTTGCTGCTGCTGCTGCTGCTGCTAAGTCACTTCAGTCTTGTCCGACTCTGTGCAACCCCACAGACGGCAGCCCATTGGGCTCCACCTTCCCCAGGATTCTCCAGGCAAGAACACTGGAGTGGGTTGCCATTTCCTTCTCCAATGCATGAAAGTGAAAAGTGAAAGTGAAGTTGCTCAGTCGTGTCCGACTCTTTGCAACCCCATGAATCGTAGCACGCCAGGCCTCCCTGTCCATCACCATCTTCCAGAGTTCACTCAGACTCGCATCCATCGAGTCAGTGATGCCATCCAGCCATCTCATCCTCGGTCGTCCCCTTCTCCTCCTGCCCCCAATCCCTCCCAGCATCAAAGTCTTTTCCAATGAGTCAGCTCTTCGCATGAGGGGGCCAAAGTACTGCAGTTTCAGCTTTAGCATCATTCCTTCCAAAGACATCCCAGGGCTGATCTCCTTTAGAATGGACTGGTTGGATCTCCTTGCAGTCCAAGGGACTCTCAAGAGTCTTCTCCAACACCACAGTTCAAAAGCATCAGCTCTTCAGCGCTCAGCCTTCTTCACAGTCCAACTCTCACATCCATACATGACTACTGGAAAAACCATAACCTTGACTAGACAGACCTTAGTCGGCAAAGTAATGTCTTTGCTTTTCAATATACTGTCTAGGTTGATCATAACTTTTCTTCCAAGGAGTAAGCATCTTTTAATTTCATGGCTGCAATCACCATCTGCAGTGATTCAGACCTTAAATGCTTGTAATAGCAAAGTCAGTCATAAAGTTTCAGTAAAAACCAGCCCTTGCCTAGCGTCTTGCTTCCTCATTTCCTAGAAAATATGCACTCTACCAAAAATTTTTAAAAGGAAAAGAATAGAAGCATAGACTTTGTAGTGGCCAACCATGAATTACTGGTATATTAATTTAGCAAGTACACCTGTTTATTTCTGTTTAGCTCTCTCTCTTTTTTAAAATAAGAACCTCTAATTTCAGTGCTTCTAGGTTTGCATTTTTATTACCAAACAAGATGTTTTAAGAGTCCAAAAACATGCTTTTGTTGAAATTGCAACATATTCTTCTATGCTGAAATTGAATAATATTAAAAATTAGCATTATTCACTTTGGCTTTTAATTTTTAAAATAATACATTCTTTCCACCACTACAGAAGTTTTTAAGTAAAAAAAAGAAGATATACCGTACTTTATTTAACCGGTCTTCTATTAATGGACATTTAGGTTATCTCTAGTTTATCTCACTTACAGACAACATTGCCTTGAACATCTTTGTCCCTACACTTTTACCCATTTGTGTAATCTGACCACATCGCCCCACTTTACTGCTTCCTTTCCAGGTGCAAGCCAGCATCCATCTCTTGACTGGATTATTGGAATAGCCTCCTGAATGGCCCCTGTTTTTGTCCTTGTCCTCCTTGTCCTCCAGCAACCCAGCACCTGAAACAGTCTTCTTTTTTGGCTGTGCTGCACAGTTTTCAGGACCTTATTTCCCCCATCAGGGATCAAATCCTGGCTCTCAGCAGTGAAAGCAGAGTCTTAACCACCGAACCACCAAGGAGTTACCTGGAATAGTTATTTTAGAATGTAGGTCAGATATTGTCCCTCTCTGGTGAAAGCTTTCCAGTGGCTTCCCTCTCATTCAAAGTCCTTGTAATAGTCTGTAGAGCTACCTGGGGGGCCCCATTGCCATTACCTCTCTGTACCATCTCCTTCCATACTCCCCTCTCTGCTCCAGCCAGCGCACAAGGCTCTCTGGTGGTTTGTTTGAATATGCCAGGTAGACTTCTGCCTCAGGGTCTTTACCCTTGCTATCTCTGTTCGGAACTCTCTTCTCCAAATAACACATAACTTAATCCTTACTTTTTCAGATCTTAACCTAGTTTTGTTTTTAATGGTTAACACATGCGGAGGTTAACATGGGCCAGGCATCTGGTTCTAAGTGTTTTGCATGTATTACTTCATTTAATCATTACAACCACCCTAAATCTTATGATCTCCATTATATAGATGAGGAACCTGAGGCACAGAGAGATGGGAGAATTTTCCCAAGACACACAGGTTGTAAAGAAGAGAACTGGGATTTGAGTATTCAGAGCCACTACAGTTTGTCATACTAGTGGTAAATGGAGACCGTCTCAGGAACTGCTAACATCCTTTTTACCCAATAACCTTGGTCAAGATCTGAAGACCCACATTTCTTCATAGCCTGGGTTTTGAAGCTTGTAGTTATTTTCTTGCTTGTATAGATGGACTTGTCTAAGCTTTTTATCATGTTGTTTTCTCTCATTCACTTCAGTAGATTTCCTGAAGGAGCCCAGCATGTAGACACTGTACTTCAACTTTACCAGAAATGTTTAGTAGCATTATTTTCAAGAAAACCACAAAGTAGATATTGACTCCCTTACCTTGTTCAGTTGCTAAGTCATGTCTGACCCTTTACCACCCCATGGACTGCAGGACACCAGGCTTCCCTATCCTCCACTATCTCCCAGAGTTTGCAAGTTGATGGCAATATAAGTGAAACAGATTAGCTGTGAGCTCATCATTGTTGAAGCAGGATGATGGATACATGTGGGTTATTCCGTCTACTGTGGTATATGACTGAAATTAATTTACCCTAACAATTTTTCCTTTTAAAATATAATAAATTTTCTTCTGGTCAGAACCCACCTATAGGAGGTAAGCAGACAAGATACAGTGTACAATGAAGGAAACTGCAGAACTCTCAGTTTGGCTGAGAAGATAGCCTAAGATCATGACAGGCAGTGGCTTCAACACTTGAAAGTTTCCTGTTATATGTTTTATAGGGAAGCTTTGGTACAAAGTCCAAATTCAGTAGCTAGTGCCTTGGGCCAACAGAAGCTGACCTTATCAGTAACAGGTTTTACAGCAGCTGCTGTTTTCCTATGAAAGTGTGCACACATTGCTTCTGAAACCAGGACACCAAGTATAAAGCACTGATGAATTGGAAAGTGTTTTTATTGTATTGATAGTTTTCCTGCAGCAACATTCAGCCCCAGAATAGTGCAGGGGTGCTCCCTCTGAAGCTAGACTTTCCGGTTTCAAATCCAGGCAGACTGAGAGTTATCTAAGTTTTTAATGCCTTGGTAGTTTTTAAGGTACATCTGTAAATTGGGTATAATAAGGCATATCTCAAAGGGTGTTGTAAGGAGTAAATGAAATAATGTGTGAAATACGCTATGGACCATACCTGCCCAAAGTAAGGACCCAGTAAATGGTAGTTGTTGTTTTTAAAGCAAATTCCTGTTTTCCTTAGTTGTTTAATACTTTACAGATTGTCTAAGTAAATATTCTAGCTCCTATATATGAAACATGAGAAATTAACAAGTTTTGTTTAGTTAAATGACTGTCTTTCCCACTAGACTCAGCTCTCTGAGACCAAGTGGGCGGTGGTAGTTTAGTTGCTCAGTCATGTCTGATTCTTTGTGACCCATGGACTGTAGCCCATCAGTCTCCTCTGTCTATGGAATTCTCCAGGCAAGAATATTAGAGTGGATTGCCATTTCCTCCTCCAGGGGACCTTCCTGATCCAGGGATCGAACCTGTGTCTCATGCATCGCAGGTGGATTCTTTACACACTGAGCTATGGGGAAGCCTCTGAAGATCCATGTATTATTCACTTTAAATCCTCAGGGTCCAGCATAATGCAGCTCGTAATTTCTAAAAGAAATTGCATTGAATATAACAAAATACACTTACAGTTGAAGGTCTGAGCATTGTTCTTATGGTTATAAAATGTTTAGGACACTGTTCTATAAGCAGTTTATAGTATGAAGTTCATGTGGCTTTTGTCTTTACCTTTCTTGGGGACCTCATTCAACAAATATTTATCAAGTGCTTCCTGAAAGGAAGGGACTGTATGCTGGTGGCCTCATCATGGAATAAGGCAGACATAACTCTTATGCCCTGGAAAAGGCAATGGCAACCCTCTCCAGTACTCTTGCCTGGAAAATCCCATGGACGGAGGAGCCTGGTAGGCTGCAGCCCATGGGGTCTCGAAGAGTCGGACACGGCTGAGCGACTTCACTCTTACTTTTCACTTTCCTGCATTGAAGAAGGAAATGGCAACCCACTCCAGTGTTCTTGCCTGGAGATTCCCAGGGACGGGGAGCCTCCTGGGCTGCCGTCTATGGGGTCGCACATATGGGGACATGACTGAAGCAACTTAGCAGTAGTAGCAGCAACTCTTATGCCCAGAGTTTATTTTTAACAGGGAAGACACCTTTGCATGAGTACTTATGTATAACTGAAGGAGAAGCACAGGGCACTGAGACAGCAGACAAGGTGGCACTGAGCCTTTGTCTGAGGGCCTCTTAGAAAAGTGATGTGCAACCCACTCCAGTATTCTCGCCTGGAGAATCCCAGGGACGGGGGGAGCCTGATGGGCTGCCGTCTATGGGGTCGCACAGTCGGACACGACTTAGCAGTAGCAGCAACAGGGTGATCGCAGAGCAGGAGTAGCTGAAGCTGAGCAAAGCGGGTCAAGGAGGATAAAGGATAGGCTTTCTGGTCACTGACTCTAGCCCAGTCTGAAGGTCTCAGGATCGTAAAGAGACCACATAAAATGTTGCAGGAACCGAGAGAAGGCTGGTTTGACCGAATCTGGGGAGGGCAAATAGCAAATTGTGGTCTGTGGTTGGAGGAGTCAGTAGGGATCAGATCATGGCAAGCCATTAAAAGATTTAGAATTTCATTCTGAATGCATGAAAAGATCCCCCTAGAAGCTATGCTTTCTTCAATTCCCTTCAAATAACCTAAGAACATTGGAGAAAGTAGGTGGGTTATATATGAAACAAAATTCGCCATTCGTTGATTATTGTTGAAACAGTGTGATGAGTACATGGAAGTTTATTATACTCTATTTTTTGAATATTTAAATTTTTCTATAATAAAGAAAGAAATCCTTTCAGTTACAATAAAGAGAAAGGATTAAGGGACTTCCCTGGTGGTCCAGTGGCTAAGACTCTGCACTCCCAATGCAGGGAGCTTGGGTTCAGTCCCTGGTCAGGGAACTGGATCCCACATGCTCAAGAGCTCACATGCCTCCATGAAGACGGAAGACCGTGCATGCCCCAGCTAAGACCCCCAAGCCTTAAATATATAGAGAAGAGAACAGATTAAGAACAGTGGTGAGGAGACATGACTTCGCTACCCTCCGGGTGAAAAAGAAGGCAGTCTTGAACTAAGGTGGTAGCAGTAGGATTTGAGGGAACTGAATAGCTTCTAGTGATAACTGAGAACTCGAATAGATGGAAGTTGGTGACTGACTAGATGTAAGGGAGAGAAGGTGTGAGGTATCATGAATGGGTCTGTGGTTACTGGTTTGAGCAATTAGGTGGAGAAGCTCTCCTGAGGATGAGTGGCCTGCGAAGAGAAGATTCTGGTATAGCCTTACTATTTCTTCCCATTAACTCCATCTACCTTCTCAAGGTTTGGAGTAATTCAACAAACGTTTACTACATTCTACGTATTAGGTACATAGAATATTGGGAGATGTGGAGTGGGCTAAAGAGGAATCTGCAGTTACAAATACAATAAGCTTCCATTAATTATCAATGATGAGAGAAGTGTTATCCATAATCCTCACAGCATCCTTTCTGAGTAGAGGTTATTAGGCCCATTTTATAGATGAGGAAACTGAGGTCCCAGGAGCTTGTATAACTCGCCCAAAGTCACAGCAGGTGTAAGATGGAAATCAAGTCAACTTTTTGGCTCCATAGCCTGTGAACTTTCCAGTATATGATACTGCCTCAGAGAAGTGCTGAAAGGCAGGTGAAGATATTCCAAAGACAGGTCTATCAAAATCACAATTGTTTTTCTCAGACTTGTACAGTTTCATGATTCGGAGGGATTACAATGCTAATATGTTGCCTGGAAATTAATGTATAAAAATTCTGAGACAGGTCAAGCCAGTTCATCAACTCCATCATAAAGAACTGCAATTATCTCTTAATCAAGTTAAACTACCTTTTCCCAGATGATATCTTTAGCCCTTTGAATCCAATTACTGGAATAATGTTCCAGAGTTTTATGTGTTTCTTCCTGGGGGACAGGCTTGTTAACTGTTAGAAGCAGCAGGCGAGATGTCTAGTACTTTCTCTTCCCTTCTGTGACTTTAGATGCTGTACAAAATGACTGTCTGTCAAATATTCATTTGCCTGTGTTTATTTATTTTTTAAGTCTAGGCAATTATTTAGGCAGTAAAATATATCCAAAAGTTGTTTGTTTCAATGACACAAGGTAAATTGTGGGCCTTTTCTCCTCTTAACTTTTCTTATTATGGAAAATTTTAAACATGAAAAAAAAAAATAGAAGAGTATCATGAACCCCCCATGTTCCCATCACCAACCTTCAACAATGAATAACTCATGGCCACACTTGTTTCATCCTTACCCACCCACTTCCTCCTACATGTTTGTTCAGAAGCAAACCCCCAACCTGGTATCTTTTCATCTATAAATATTTCAGTATGTATCTTTAAGAGATAAGAACTCTTTGGGGGCCAAGTGTTTCATCAAGTATTTCCTGAGACTGGTTTGTGGGAACCTTTGCCAAGAAAGGGCTTAGATGTTTTCCAGAAAGCTGCAATGCGAAAGGTGGGGTGCGAGGTCAGAGAAGAACGTTTGAGAGGGAGCGGCGCCCACTCAGGAAGAGGCAGGTCTTCAGATCTCGCCCACCCCACCACTTCGTTGTTAGCTCTCTTCATGTTTGGTGAATTTATTGGTGTTTCTTCCTGAGTCTTAGACCATGTTTTAATGACTCCCATGGCAGAAACTCAGCAGAGGTGGCGAGTTCTTTGGAAGTGTGACTGCCTTTTGAAGTATGTCTCATCTGCAGTGTCCTTTCACGCCGGCCAGCTCGCTTAATCAGGCCAGCGACAAGCCTACCCAGGAAGGCCGACTGTAAGCTCCCTGGGGGTAGTGTGGATACCTAGCTCACTCCACGCAATACCTGGAATAACCTTTAGCACACTGTGAGTGCACAGGTGATTGTCCAACAAGGGAAGGGGGAAGGAAGGCCTGAACAACTAACTGAAAGAGTGCCTTTAGCTCTAGAAGTAGCTAAAGGTGACAATAAACCAAGCAGCAAAAGAAAAAAAAAATCTCTGGTGAGTGTGGTGGGCAGAGTCATGGTCCCCTCACAGGTGTCCACATTCTGATCCCCAGAACCTGGGAATATGTGGCCTCATTCAACAAGAGGGACTGAGTGGATGTGAAAAAGATAAGAATCTCAAGGTGGGGAGTTCATCTTGGATTTTCTAGTGCGCCCAAAGTAAACACCAGGGTCCTTAAAATACAGGAAGGAGGCAAGAGAGTCAGAGGAGATGTGCCAACAAGAGCGGAAGTCAGAGTGAAGCGAGCACTGACGCTGAATATGGAAGAGACAGGCAGCCTCTCGAAGCTGCAAAAGGCCAAGAGACAGTGCTCCCTCAGAACCTCCAGAAACTATCCCTGTGGACCCCTCTGTTTCAGCCTCGGAGCCCCATGTCAGACCTCCAGCCTCCAGAACTGCACGTTCCTAAAACAATTATCTCTACATTAAAAATTTATTCTGCATCTGTTCCCTTCCCCATCCCCACACTGTCCCCTAAATACACACCACTCTCTACTCTTTCACAGCCTCCTGCCTTTAGTCCACTCTCCACAGAGCAGCTTGGTTGAGGGGGTTGCTTTTTATCAGCACACAGACTCCCTTGCACCTGGCACATACAGCCTTTCACCGGCCTCTCCCCGCTTAACCATAACACACTCCCCCCTCACTCACGATGTCTCAATCTGAGCAGGCAAAGTTCCTTCCTGCCTGAGGGCCTTGGCAGTGCTGGTCGCCTGGCTGGAGCCATTTCCCAGGATCTTTGCTGGACTGGAAGAAACACAAGCTGGAATCAAGATTGCCTGGAGAAATATCAATAACCTCAGATATGCAGATGACACCACCCTTATGGCAGAAAGTGAAGAGGAACTCAAAAGCCTCTTGATGAAAGTGAAAAAGGAAAGTGAAAACGTTGGCTTAAAGCTCAACATTCAGAAAATGAAGATCATGGCATCTGGTCCCATCACTTCATGGGAAATAGATGGGGAAACAGTGGAAACAGTGTCCGACTTTATTTTTGGGGGCTCCAAAATCACTGCAGATGGTGACTGCAGCCATGAAATTAAAAGACGCTTATTCCTTGGAAGGAAAGTTCTGACCAACCTAGATAGCATTTTCAAAAGCAGAGATATTACTTTGCTGACTAAGGTCCATCTAGTGAAGGCTATGGTTTTTGCAGTGATCATGTATAGATGTGAGAGTTGGACTGTGAAGAAGGTTGAGTGCCAAAGAATTGATGTGTTTGAACTGTGGTGTTGGAGAAGACTCTTGAGAGTCCCAGACTGCAAGGAAATCCAACCAGTCCATTCTGAAGATCAGCCCTGGAATTTCTTTGGAAGGACTGATGCTAAAGCTGAAACTCCAGTACTTTGGCCACCTCATGCAAAGAGCTGACCCATTGGAAAAGACTCTGATGCTGGGAGGGATTGGGGGCAGGAGGAGAAGGGGACGACAGAGGATGAGATGGCTGGATGGCATCACTGACTCAATGGCCGTGAGTTGGTGATGGACAGGGAGGCCTGGCGTGCTGCGATTCACTGGGGTCACAGTCAGACACAATTGAGCAACTGAACTGAACTGAACTGAACCTGCGCCACCACAGGTGTCTATTTAACTGTCACTTCCTCCAAGGGACCTTCCGTAAGTCTGATCTATAGTATTGGGCTCACCCTCCTCTTGTTCTCTGTAAATCTTAATTTCTTCAAAAACACATACTCTCTAAAATTTTATTGTTTGTACTCTTGCTTCTTGTCTATTTCAGCTCACTGAAAAATAGGCTTCTAAGGGTCTGGAGGCCTTGTCTGCCTTGTACTTGCTGTATCCATGGTTCTTGCAGTTGCCTACTTCATTTGTATTTACTGAATAATGGATAGATGGATGTGCTTCCCAGGTGAAAAGAATCCGCCTGCCAATGCAGGAGACATAAGAGACGCAAGTTCAATCCCTGGGTAGGGAAGATCTCTTGGAGGAGGGCACAGCAAGTCACTCCAGTATTCTTCTCTGGAGAATCCCATGGACAGAGGAGCCTGGTGGGCTACAGTCCATAGACTCTCAAAGAATCAGGCATGACAGAAGTGACTTAGCATGCATGCGCGCACACACAGATAGATGGATGGGTACATTGCTAGTAGGGCTGAATCTGGACCAGAGATTAAGAGCCTCATGTGAGTGACTGGGTTGAGGGAACCTGATGGGCAAGGAATTCGTGCACAGGCTACCTGGGCAGACCCTGGTGTCAGAGTGTTGCACAGGCCTCTGCCAGTGCTGCTCACCTCATCTTCCAGCCCAACCTTCCAGGAACATGGTGTCACCGTCCTGTAAAAAGAACGAGATGGCTCATGAAATGTCATCTCAATGGCTCAGGAGATGTCGCCTGTTGGTGACAAATGGTGGAACTGGAGAGCAGGAGGCCCCAAGGGGCAAAGCAGTGACAGGTGGAACCCGGCAGAAGAGTGGCCGGGACAAGACAACATGACATCACGAGGGTGATGACAGGGGCAGCAGCCCTTGGGGGAGGGGGACGTAGCAAGGAGGGGATGAGGCTAGAGCATGGGTGGTCCCTGAGTGTGGGTGAGGGGGCAGGGTGCATGAAAGGGTCACAGAAGGACCACCGTGGCCGCTGGGGAGCATTTGTGGGTGACTTTAGGGAGCCCTTGAACAAAAAGGAGGGATTTGGAGTTGGGCTCCAGGTAGTTCTGGTGATTAAGTCTGTACCAGGTCACTTTGTTCCTCCCTATTCACAGCATTGTTGTGATTTTTACCCTGGAATGAGAAATAGGGTAGAATAAAGAAAGAAAAACAAGTGAAGTCGCTCAGTCGTGTCTGACTCTTTGCGACCCCATGGACTGTAGCCTATCAGGCTCTTCTGTCCATGGGATTTTCCAGGCAAGGGTACTAGAGTGGGTTGCCATTCCTTCTCCAGGGGAGCTTCCCAACCCAGGGATCAAACCCAGATCTCCTGCATTGCAGGCAGACGCTTTACCATCTGAGCCACCAGGGAAGCCATGGGATAGAAGAGGGGAGTCCAAAAGCCACGCATGAAGGTTTTTGTAGTGGGGCTACTTGTCACGTCAGAAGTCTAGGCTGGTTCTGAGCATATGATTGCTGAAGTGGATGCTGTAGTTTTTTTTTTTTTTTGGATGCTGTAGTTTTGAGAGCTACAACTGTTTAATCAGGAGGGTTGTGATCTCTTATTGCTCAAAGAAGAGGGTAACTTAAAAACAACTGTGGGACATGCCGTAGGCCAGCTTGTCTCTATAGTCTTTTCCCAAAGACAGGAAGTTACTATTTCAGAGAAAGAAACTCAGCTCTTTGAATCTCCTGGTTCTGCAAAACAGCAATTAAAGACAGGGGCCTGGGACAGCACCAGTTCAGCCCAAGTCACCTTGAGGATACTTGTTTTTACAGGCAGCAACCCTGGAGGAATCATCTCTAGCTGACCAGAAACCAACTAGAAGGAGGTCTGAGCTGCTATCTAACGGGGTACTAAGGCCGCCGCTGCTGCTGCTGCTAAGTCGCTTCAGTCGTGTCCGACTCTGTGCGACCCCACAGATGGCAGCCCACCAGGCTCCCCCATCCCTGGGATTCTCCAGGCAAGAACACTGGAGTGGGTTGCCATTTCCTTCTCCAATGCATGAAAGTGAAAAGTGAAAGGAAGTCGCTCAGTCATGTCTGACTCTGTGCGACCCCATGGACTGCAGCCTACCAGGCTCCTCCATCCACGGGATTTTCCAGGCAAGAGTACTGGAGTGGGCTGCCATTGCCTTTTCTGACTAAGGCCGCTAACACAGGCCAACAATGCTCAGGAACCCTGCAACTAGGCAGTTCTTCAAACATTGATCTTGTCATTTCAGAGATGTTTCATGCTTAGTGTTCTTGGACTTCTATCTGAATTGAGCAGCAGGCCTTGTGGACGATCAGTCATTTCTTCATTAATTGGCACTTCCTGTGTGCTCTGGGCTGTGCTAGATGCTTTGGGTAGAGGTATAGTGAAAAGGCATTAGAATGGGAGCTGGGCAACCTGGGTACTATCCCTCTGGCTCTCCCATTAGTTAGTAGCATGACTTTTGCAAAGTCATGTCACCTGTCTGTGCAAATGTTTCTTTATGTGTAAAATAAGAGGAGTGGATGCTGTTTGTTTAAAATCTTCTCTAGGGCTTCCCTCGTGGCTCAGTGGTAAAGAATCTGCCTGCCAATGCAGGAGACATGGGTTTGATAACTGGTCCAGGAAGATCCACATACCGAGGAGCAACTAAGCTTGTGTGCCACACTATCGAGCCTATGCTCTAGAGTCTGGGAACCATAACTACTGAAGCTCGGGCGGCGTACAGCCTGTGCTCTGCAACAAGAGAAGCCACAGCAATGAGCAGCCCACGCACACAGCTAGAGAGTAGCCCCTGCTCGCTGCAGCTGGAGAAAAAGCCTGTGCAGCCATGAAGACCCAGCAGAGCCAAAAATAAAATAATTTTAAAATTAAAAATAATCTCCTCTAGTCCTATAATTCTAGATTCTTCTAAGGAGTAGAAAAATCATAATCTGGAGATTTTTAATTGAATATCCACTAAGTGCAAGAGACTGTGAAAATGTTTGATTCCCCAAATTTCTTGGTTAAAACAGTGGGGAATATTGTTTGCAAGGTTATAATATAAAAGGGACTTTCAAATTACATGACTTAATTAACAAAGTGTTCCACCCAGAAGAGACTGGGCACAGGAGTTAGATGTTGTGTCATTCTAGGACCTCTGCTAAGGTGAAGCAGAGGGCTGAGTCCCCATAGTTCCCTGCCCATGTCTTGGAAGTCATATCTCATGGATAATTCATTAAATTTTTTTTAAATCTCTGGATTCATTAAAAAAATCAATAACCAGCTCAAGTTGAGTTAAGCAAGGTGAAATATTTTGGCACACAACACTGAAATGCCCAGGGATTGGCAGGGGCTGGCACAGTTTGATCTGGGAGCTCAGTGATGTCCCCAGGACTAAGCTTCTCTCCATCTCTCTTGTCTGCTCATCTCTACTCCTTGCTGCCAAGATGGTGCCAGGGGCCCCAGGCCCTTAGCCAGTCTGCACTAATAGCTGCCACATAGGTCCTGTTATATTCAGTGGGGAATGTCTTAAAACAAAAAGTGACTATTTGAGCTGGAACTTAAAGGAACTGTGAGAACTTATGAGTTTTTGGTGGAACAGAGGAAATAGCCCAGGCAAAGACAGGAGAATAGATGAAAGCTTGGTTTGTTTAGGGAAATCCCAAATTCCAGGTCATCAGAAGCATGTACAGTGGGCATTAGGGGAAGTAAACAGTGATGTGCCCAATTTTTATCCAGAATTTTAGATAGCATCCATACCCAATTCCACAGTTTGGGCAAAAATCTTTCCTTCTAATCTACCTACCTCACTTAAATTCTTTTTATGAGTTGAAAATGTCACCAAATAAACTACAAAAGCTTGACAGGAAAAGACTGACACCCCCAGGGTAAACAAGTTGCATTAAGTTTTTAGGAAGAGTAGGTGATGGGCTCATATTTCTCATCCAAACCCTTGGTTATTTTTGAAAGGGAGAGTGTCAATGGAAATTTCCACCCCATTGTATCTGGGAGAGATGTTTGCCTTTAAACCTACTAAGGCCCTGACTATTTTTCTGTCTTGGCTTTGGCTCCCTTGGAATCAGGCCTTGAGATAAGGATTTGAATGTATGTAGCTTATTGGGTTGGCTTCCCCAGGAGCTCAGCTGGTAAAGAATCCACCTGCAATGCAGGAGACCCCAGTTCAGTTCCTGGGTTGGGAAGATCCCCTGGAGGAAGAAGGCATGGCAACCCACTCCAGTATTCTTCTCTGGAGAATCCCCACGGTTAAAGGAGCCTGGTGGGCTACAGTCCATGGAGTCACAAAGAGTGGGACATGACTGGGTGACTAAGCACAACACAGCAGCTTACTGGGCAGTGATCTCAGGAAACTAACAACTGGGGAGTAGGAAAGTGAGACGAGGAAGGTGCAATGGGTTGAATTATATTTCCCCCAACTTGATATGTTGAAGTTCTAACCCCTCATTCCTCAAAATGTATCCTTGGGCTTCCCTGGAGGTCCAGTGGTAAAGAATCACCTTGTAATACCAGGGACACAGGTTCAATCCCTGGTCTGGGAAGATCCCACATGCTTCGGAGCAGCTAAGCCCACGCACTGAACTACTGAAGCTACACTTTAAAGCCCATGCACCACAACTGCTGAACCTACACTCTAAAGCCCACGCACTGAACTACTGAACCCACACTCTAGAGCCCACGCACTGAACTACTGAACCCACACTCTAGAGCCCACGCCCTGAACTACTGAAGCTACACTTTAAAGCCATGCACCGCAACTGCTGAACCCGCACGCTAAAGCACTGCAATTACTGAAGCCACACTCTAAAGCCCTTGTATCACAACTACTGAAGCCCACAGTCCTAGAGCCCAGGCTCCACGACAAGAGAAGTCACTGCAATAGGAGCCCATGTGTTGCAAAGAAGAGTAGCCCCTGCTTGCCACAATAGAGAAATCCCATGAGACACAATGAAGACCACTGCAGCCAAAAAATAAAAAAGTTGACTAACTTAAAAAAAATGTATCCTTATTTGGGACTAGGATATTGCACATGTGTGAGTTAAGTTAGGAGGAGGTTACATGGAGTAGAGTGAGCCCTAAACAAAAATAACTAATGTGCTTATGAAAAGGGGAAGTTTGGACACAGACACACACATAGGTGGAGCACCATGTGAACATGAAAGCAGGGATTGGGGTGATCCTTCTACAAGCCAAGGAACAGCAAAGATTGCAAGCAAACCACTCGAGTCTGGGATAAAGGGAGGGAACAGAATTTTTTTTTTCCTCACAGCCTTTAGAAGGAACCCACACTGCTGACATTTTGATGTTAGACTTCTAGCCTTCAGAACTATGAGGCAATACATTTCTGTTCAAGCTACCCAACCTGTGGAACTTTCTTACAGTCCTAGAAGACTAACACAGAAGGGAAGGTCCCAATAAGGAATGTGTTATCTAGCAAGTTACCAGTGGACCAAATATACTTTAATCCCAAATGGAGAGAGAACTCTACAGACAGTGTAGAACTCAGAATTATCCTGCCAGATACAACTCAACAAAAGGACAACATGATTTTAAAATGGACAAGGATAGATATTTCTCAAGAAAATACATGCAAATGGCCAGTATAGTAAAAGAAAAGATGTTTAACATCTCTCTTAGTCTGTTCCAGCTGCTCTGACAGAATACTATTGACTGGGTAGCTTAGACAACAGACATCTATTTTTCACAGGTCTAGAGGCTGGATGCCCAGGATCAGGGTGCCAGCATGGTCAGATTTTTAGGGAAGACTCTTTTCCTGATCTACAGATGAGTGTCTTCTTGCATTGCGTATGAAGGAGAGAGGGAGGGCTGCCTCTTTCTCTTCCAATAAGGATATTAATCCCATCAAGGGATTCCACGCTCATGACCTTATTACCTCCCAAAGTCCCCACCTCAAAATACCATCATATTAAGGCTTCAATATATGGATTCTGGGGAACACAAACATTCAGTTCATAGCACATCATGAGGCATTCAGTTCAGTTCAGTTCAGTTCAGTCGCTCAGTCGTGTCCGGGTCTCTGTGACCCCATGAATTGCAGCACGCCAGGCCTCCCTGTCCATCACCAACTCCCGGAGTTCACTCAGACTCACGTCCATTGAGTCCGTGATGCCATTCAGCCATCTCATCCTCTGTCATCCCCTTCTCCTCCTGCCCCTAATCCCTCCCAGCATCACAGTCTTTTCCAATGAGTCAACTCTTTGCATGAGGTGCCCAAAGTACTGCAGTTTCAGCTTTAGCATCATTCCTTCCAAAGAACACCCAGGGCTGATCTACTTTAGGATGGACTGGTTGGATTTCCTTGCAGTCTGGGACTCTCAAGAGTCTTCTCCAACACCACAGTTCAAAAGCATCAGTTCTTTGGCTCTCAGCTTTCTTCACAGTCCAACTCTCACATCCATACATGACTACTGGAAAAACCATAGCCTTGACTAGATAGACCTTTGTTGGCAAAGTAATGTCTCTGCTTTTTAATATGCTATCTAGGTTGGTCATAACTTTCCTTCCAAGGAGTAAGCGTTTTTAATTTCATGGCTGCAGTCACTATCTGCAGTGATTTTGGAGCCCCCCAAAATAAAGTCTGACACTGTTTCCCCATCTATTTCCCATGAAGTGATGGGACCAGATGCCATGATCTTCGTTTTCTGAATGTTGAGTTTTAAGTCAACTTCTTCACTCTCCTCTTTCACTTTCATCAAGAGGCTTTTGAGTTCCTCTTCACTTTCTGCCATAAGGGTGGTGTCATCTGCATATCTGAGGTTATTGATATTTCTCCCAGCAATCTTGATTCCAGCTTGTGCTTCTTCCAGCTCAGTGTTTCTCATGAAGTACTCTACAAATAAGTTAAATAAGCAGGGTGACAATATACAGCCTTGACGTACTCCTTTTCCTATTTGGAACCAGTCTGTTGTTCCATGTCAAATCAAAATAGCAATGAGATACAACTTCACACCCACTAGAATGACTAATGATAAAAAAGATGGACAAGAACAAGTGTTAGAGAAACTGGAATTCTCATTTAATGCTGGTGAAAATTTTGGTGTAGTTGCTTTGGAAAACAGTTTTCCAGTTCTTCAAAAAGTTAAGCATAGAGTTATATGACACAGTAATTCCAATCCTAGATATTTAGTCAAGAAAATCAAATTTATATGTCCACACAAAAACATGAATCTAACATTATTCATAGTAGCAAAAGTGAAAACAACCTAAATATCTATGAGTTGATAAATGGATAAACAAAATGTGGTATACCCATAAAATGGAATATTATTTAGCAATTAAAAGAATGAAGTACTGATACATAGTACAATCTGGATGAAATCTTGAAAACATAAGTGAAAGAAGACAATCACAAAGGGCTACATATTATATGATCTCACTTATATGAAATTCCCCAAAGGACAAATCTGTAGAGACCAAAAGTAGGTTAGGGGTTGCTAGGGGCTGCAGAGAGGGTGGGATGGGGAGTGAGTACTACTGTGTTTCTTTTTGGAGTAATGAGAACATTCTGGAATTGAGTAGGAGTGATGGTTGCAAAACTGTATGAAAATACTAAAAGTTGCTAAATTGTACACTTTATAAGTGTGAGTTGTATGGCATGTAAACTGTATCTCAATAAAAAAAAAGAGACATAAAATTTAAAAGTACTCTGCTGTTCAAAGGAGGAGGGAGCTGGAATGTTGATCTGCCAGCTCCTAGCAGTCATTGGTTGAAAGCTGCTCCTGAGATACATTAATTCCCTGGAACTTGCGGCCTGATTCATATGTGGACTCTGGGAGCCAGAGAGAACCTATACAAGAGTTGCTACTTGGGAGTTGGGCCTAAAGATGTTCAGGAAGTATTCATTCCAAAAGTGTGGAAAGTTCTCTATGGGCTCATGCGCCAATGCTACTTGCCTTCCAGGGTTATATAGTGTTGACTTCTTCCTGCTCTGTCCTCACACAAGTCAAAAGTAATCTCTCAACTTGGAAGATGAAGTGTTACACAATGAGGGTTTTCTATGAAGTATCTATGATTTAATTCATTTTGAGGTTATCCACAGTCATTTTAGCAGTAAACAATAGAAATCAACTAACTTGGGCTAGGATGGCTATAATAAAAAGATGGAGAGTATCAAGTGTTAAGGAGGATGTGGCAAACTAGAACCCTCATTTATAAGAAGAGGATGAAGTTATTGTTAAAGTCTGAGTGGCTGTGAGACTTATGCATGAAGCTGGAGAATCAGGCTCAAATACTGAGCTGTAGCCAGAGAAACCTCATGTCAGAGCAAGGGCCGAAGTCACAGCAATTCTGCATTGTTTCCAAGGCACACACCTTCAGCACAGCAAGCCTGAAATGGTTAAGATCACACAGTGATTTCTAAACGAAGGCTAGATTAGACAGGCTTTGAGTGCACAGCTCTCTGAATCCGAAGTCCCCTATTTTTCCTTCTGCAAGTTTGCGATTTCTTCATAACGGAAATGGATGCATGATGGCAGAAAGGCAGCGGCTAAAGAGGATGCCACTGGGACTTGGACAGTGCCCCTATTTGCCAGACGCAGTTTAAGTGGTATTGGTAGCAAATGCAGTCACACTCTGCACTCATACCTGTGTCTCAAACAACTAATCGCCCAAGTGGCCTGTCTGTTCTGTTTCCCAGGTCCATGCTGAGTAGGTTAATGATTTACACCCCAGAGACAGTCTCCTCAGAGCTCTCACCCCTCCTCATTTTGTGTAACTCTCCAGACTTGAGTTTTCTGGTCCTGTTCTGTCTGCCTCTATTTCTCAAGTCCTTTATCCTTTTTTCCTAAACCACAGCACTCTGTCATCAAACCCTCCTTAATTTCACTCACCTTTGTCTAGATCTTTTAAAGGCTAAGCTGCTCTCACATGTTTTGATCTCTGGACTCCTTAAATGCTCTTTTAATAATTATTGAGGATGCTAAAAACTTCTGTTTTTGTGAATTATTTCTGTCAATATTTTACTGCATTAGAAACCAAAAAAGCAAAAATTTTAAAAAGCTATTCCTCATTAATTTAAAAACAACAGTGAAAGAGATTATAGGTTAACATAAATAAGGTGTTTTATGAAAATGTATTTTTCAAAACAAAAACTTGTGATTCTCTTTACACAAAATAAAAAATTAATTTATTTGCTTCTATTTCTTAAAATAGAAGCTTAGGCTCTTAATTTCAAAACATTCTCTTTTTCTAATATAAACATTTAGTGCTATAAATTTCTCTCTAAGCACACTTTGGTTATATGCCCCTAACTCCTGTATGTTTTGTCTTTATTTTCATTTGATTCAAAACATTTGCTAATTGTCCTTTTGATACCCTCTTAGGCCGATCAGTTATTTATAAGTATGTTGTCTAATTTCCAAACATTTGAGGATTTACTAGATACCTTCTATTTTATATTTCTATTTCAATTCTGTTGTGATTAGAAAATTTTGTAGAGCAAATTCTACAAATTCAATTCTGTAGAACATTTTTTATTGCCTAGGATATGGTCTATCCTAGTGGAAGTTTCATGTGCACTTGAAAAGGATATGTATTCGGATGTCATTAGGTAGCATGTTCTATAAATGGAAATTAGGTCAAGTAGGTTGATAGTGTAATTCACTTTTATATCCTTTCTGATTTTTCTACTTGTCCTGAGACAATAACATTAAAGTCTCTAATATATTTGCAGAACAGTCTCTATTTCTCCTATCAGTTCTAATAGTTTTTGCTTCTTACATTTTTAAACCGTGTTCTTAAGTGGATGCATATTCAGGGTTATGTTTTCTTAATCAATTAATGCATTTATCATCATGTAGTGTCCTGCTTTGTCCACTTGGATATTAACAAAGCCACCTGGGCTTCCTTTTGATTTGCACTGGCATGGTACATCTTTTTCCATCCTTTTCTTTTAGCCTATCTATGCTTTTAGTTTTATCCAATCTGGTGACCTCTGCCTTTTACTTGGGGGTATTTAGACCACTTACTCTTAGTGTTAGCCCTAAATTTTCCATCTTTCTGGTTGCTTTCTGTTTGATCGGCTCTTAATTCATTTTCCCTTCTTTCCCTGCCTTTTAATCTAGTCAATTGAGTATTTATTATGTTTTTATTTAATCTTTACTAGACTTACTAACTATGCATCTTTAAAAAATTTTGGTAGTTACCCTAAAATTTACAATATATATTTTTGACTTAACACAGTGTACTTTCAAATAATATTATGGCTTTTTGTTGTTGCTGCTATTGGTCTGCATTCAGATGAGGTTTCCAACAGAATGTAAATCAACTGTATCACTAAGCACATTGTTTAGTTCCTGATTCTTTTTTTTTTTTTTCCAGATCAAGATTTTCTTGATGAAGTAAGCAGTATGTTGATTACATTCTTGAACAAGCTCTCTTTGTGTTGTGATCTAGTAATAACACAGTTTTGGCCCAGCACCACTTCTCAGATCATACTTTGAGTAGCATACTGATCTAAGCCATAGGCCAGAATATCTTTAGCCATTCTAGTGGTTATGTCGGAGAAGGCAATGGCACTCCAGTACTCTTGCCTGGAAAATCCCATGGATGGAGGAGCCTGGTAGGCTGCAGTCCATGGGGTCGCTAGGAGTCAGACACGACTGAGTGACTTCACTTTCACTTTTCACTTTCCTGCATTGGAGAAGGAAATGGTAACCCACTCCAGTGTTCTTGCCTGGAGAATCCCAGGGATGGAGGAGCCTGGTGGGCTGCTGTCTTTGGGGTTGCAGAGTCGGACACGACTGAAGTGACTCAGCAGACTTAGCAGCAGCGGTGTCACACTGTGGTTTTAATTTGATGACTAACGATATTGAGGATGTCTGCACATGTTTATTTGAGAAACAGTTCAGATGCTTACTTGGGAGATGCTGGGCGTTCAAATCTTTTGTTTATTCTTTATTTGGGTTTCTGCTTTTTTCTTACTGATTTGTAAGAGTTTTGGATACAAATCAGATATAAGTATTATATATATCTTCACTTACTCCAAGTCTTATCTTTTCACCTTCTTAATAGTATCTTTTGATAAACAGAAGTTCTTACTATTACTGTAGCTAAATTTATCATTTTTTCCCCCTTTATGGTCTGCATGATTTTGGCGACCTCTTTAAGAAATCTTCACATGCTCAAGGTCATGAAGATATACTCTTTTTTTTTAATAAAGCTTTATTATTCTACATTTCATGTTTAGATCTTTAGTCATCTGGAATTCATTTTTGTGTATGACAGGATACAGAGGTTAAGATTTTTTTTCCATATAGGTACTTTTGTCCACATACTCACATTCACTCCCCACCAGACTGGAGTATCATATTTATTTTAAATCAAGTGAATATAAACATGTGAGTATAATCTTTTTCAAGGCTATTGGTTATTTTGGGTCAGATGTTTGTAGATATTTCTGTTTACATTTTAGAATCAGCCTATCATTTTTCATTAAAGAAATTCCTGTTGGGATATTGATTAGAATTTAATTTAACATATACATCAATTTGAGGAGAAATGAAATCTTTATAATATTGTCACAAATCAGGAACATGTTATATATTAATCCATTTATGTCTTAATATGTGTTAGTTTATCTTGATATTTTTCAGTTTTCAGTGTAAAGGAGTGTTATTTCATCACAGTAACATTGCTGCGCATTTTGCTAGACTTAATCCGGTGTTTTATATTTTTTGATGCTATTGTAAATAGTAGTATTTTAATTTCTACTTGTTTGTTGTTTGTATATAGGAACATCAATACTATTGTTTTTAATCTAATATATATTAACCTTTATCCAATAGCTTTTCTAGTTCCAGTGGCTTGTCTATAAATTCTTCTGTATTTTCCCTGTATATAATCATGCCATACAATTTCTTTTCAACTCTTATGCTTTTTATTCCTTTTTCTTTCCTTAGTGCATCAGCTGGTACTTCTAGTATGATATTGAATAGGAGGCCCTTCTTTGGGATTGGAATGAAAACTGACCTTTTCTAGTCCTGTGGCCACAGCTGTTTTCCAAATTTGCTGGCATATTGAGTGCAGCACTTTAACAGCACCATCTTTTAGTATTTGAAATAGCTCAACTGGAATTCCACCATCTCCACTAGCTTTGTTTGTAGTGATGCTTCCTAAGGCCCACTTGACTTCACATTTCAGGATGTCTGGCTCTAGGTGAGTGACCACACCATCGTGATTATCTGGGTTGAGCAGATCTTTTCGTATAGTTCTGTGTATTCTTGCCACCTCTTCTTAATATCTTCTGCTTCTGTTAGGTCCATTCCATTTCTTCCTTTATTGTGCTCATCTTTGCATGAACTGTTCTCTTGGCATCTCTAATTTTCTTGAAGAGATCTGTAGTCTTTCCCATTCTATTGTTTTCCTCTATTTCTTTGCACTGATCACTGAAGAAGGCTTTCTTATCTCTCCTTGCTATTCTTTGGAGCTCTGCATTCAGACGGGTATATCGTTCTTTTTCTCCTTTGCCTTTTGCTTCTCTTTTCTCAGATATTTGTAAGGCCTCCTCAGACAACCATTTTGCCTTTTAGTATAGCATAGAGAACTACATTCAGTATACTCTAATAAACCATAATGGAAGAGAATATTTAAAAAAAGAATATATGTGTGTGTGTGTGTGTGTGTGTGTGTGTGTGTGTGTATAACTGAATCATTTTGCTGTAGAGCAGTAATTAATACAAAACTGTAAATCAATTATACTATAAAAATTCATAATATTCCCTAAGATTAAGTTAATTGGGTCATTTACTATTCTGCACAAAGTATCTCTTATCTGTCTTTGTTTTCTGCTTGTTTTTACTCAACATGTAACCTAATGATCCTCCTGGACCCCAAGACTTGTGCAGTCTTTTTCTATTCCCTGAATGTGATTTCCTCTGACTGCAAAACTCCAACGTACTTTATATTCTCTTATCACTTCTAATCAGATTGAGCCCTTGAAAGATGGTTGTTTTTGTACTCATCTCATTGCTCCTTCTTGGGAACGTGATTCCTGCCTCACTCACACAGCACAGTGATTCACACATTGGAGGTGCTCAGTAAATACTAGTTGAATTCACAAGGAAGGCAACAGAAGGCTTCTTAACAGGGATTGAGGTTGAATGGTCAGAGAGTCTCAGGGAATTACTCTGTCCACCACGGTGGATACTGGTGCGTCTGTTCATCCAGTGTTAGGTCAGGGAGCCAAGGCAATGGTGCAGCACTTGGAGTCTTAGTCTGAGGGAAACCTCTACTCGTCTGTGTGGTTCTCTCTCCCATCTAGGATGTGATTAATTATCTGTGCAAAGACAGTGAAGGAACTGTCGCTACACACAATATGGATTCCCTCAATATTGGAAAGTTCAGCATGAAAGAATACATAAGATAGTTCCATTTTATAGGACATTGAAAATAGGCAGGAGTGAGCAAAGTGGGAAAGGAAGAGTCAGGTGGCTGGGTGGGCCCTGGAGGCTTCTGGGTGCTGGTATTCTACTTCTAGGTCTGGTTGATGTCACATGGGTGTGTTCACTTTGTGATAATTCACCAAGCCACACACTCATGATTTGTATATTTTTCTTTAGATATGTCACACTTTATTCCAAAATTTTATTTAAAAATATTTCCTGTGTGTGTACTCATTTAATTAATTATCCAATTAACCTGTTCTAGCAGCAGAATATTAAAAGGCAACAGAAAGTTTGTCATACACATTAAAGCAAACCCCCTTCTCTAAATGTACTGTTCTTGGCTGCCTTGCTCTGCAGGAGGATCTTATGTTGCTGCAGGAGAGACTGAATTTTATAGTACAAATCCGTTTGGAAAAATTTTCCATGATTACATGCTGTATCAAAAAAAAATAAAATCAGCCAACAGGAAGGAAATGGAATTGTTCTCGGGAGCAAAGAACAATGTCCTGGGTTACTTCCTCTTTGTAGTGTAGCATAGAGTAAACAAAACGAGCATCCTGATGGATTTTATTTTAAGCAGGTTTAACTTAGACTACGATAAGCATGAGATAATTAAGAAATAAGTAGAATGCTTATTTGACATTGTCTCAGATGTTAAGGCTTTGTACTGGAATTCTCTCACAGAGGATCAGGGAGTTTTTCTTTTATTCCTTTCTTTTCTATTCCATAAGTTAGTGGTTATTTATCACTTGGATTTGTAAATTCCTAGAGGGCAATATTCCCAATTTTGGAAAGCATCTGTTGATAGTAAAAAGGGAAGGATTGCAATGGTAAAACCCTGGCTTGTTGCAGGAGGGTTCGCTCCTCCTTTTTGCCTCCCAGTCTCTCTTTCATGATCTGAGTAAGCCCCACAGCACCAACGTTTTGTCTCCATGGCACACAGGGTTCAACTTTGCAGTTGCTGAATGGCAACCCACTCCAGTCTGCTTGCCTGGAGAATCCAAAGGACAGAGAGAGGAGCCTGGTGGGCTACAGTGTTTGGGGTCGCAAAGAGTTCTGTAAGACTGAGTGACTAACACTTTCACTTATCTTCCCCCACAAGGCTGGAAACTTCCCGGTGGCAGAGATCATTCTGAGGGTAGAAGATGGATCTTCTGCACTGTTTGCTCTTGTATGGGCAGAGGCTGGTGGCTTGCTCCTTAACCTGGACTGTGAGGTGCTTGGAGGCAGGGACTACAGGTTCCTCATGTCATACTTCCATTGTTTGGTACATTGTAGGGGCTCAGTAAGTGTTGACTGAACAAAGCAAAAGAAGGAAGTTGGATCAGGTCTCCCAGTTTCAAGGTTCTGCAGTTACCTGACCTCCTGAGTGCTGCAGAAAACTGTAATTGCTTCGTGGAAAAGCATTCTATGGTCTATATCGGGAATGTAAATGGCATTCCTTCTGTCCCTACTGGTCACCACACTCATCTTAATCTGTATAGTCTGGAATAAAGAATGTGAGTTGGGAAAATTCCCTGGTGGTCCAGTGGTTAGGACTGGTGCATACCACTGTGGCCTGGATTCAATCCCTGGTCAGAGAACTAAGATTTCACAAGCCAAGCAACAAGGTCAGGGAAAGAGAATGTGAGTAGGCAATGGGGCTGAAAGTTTGCGCTTCAGTTCAGTTGCTCTATCATATCCAACTCTTTGAGACCCCATGGACTGCAGTACGCCAGGCTTCCCTGTCCATCAACAACTCCCAGAGCTTGCTCAAACTCATCCATCAAGTCAGTGATATCATCTAACCATCTCATCCTCTATCATCCCCTTCTCTTCCTGCCTTCAATCTTTCCCAGCATCAAGGTCTTTTCCAGTGAGTTGGCTGTTCACATCAGATGGCCAAAGTACTGGAGCTTTAGCTTCAGCATCAGTCATTCCAATGAGTATTCAGGGTTAAGATCGACTGGTTTGATCTCCTTGCTTTCCAAGAGACTCTCAAGAGTCTTCTCCAGCATCAGTTGGAAAGCATCAGTTCTTTGGTGCTCTGCCTTCTTTATTGTCCAGCTCCCACATCTATACATGACTACTGGAAAGACCATACATAGCCTTGACTATATGGACCTTTGTCGGCGAAGTGATCCCTTTGCTTTTTAACACACTGTCTAGGTTTGTCATAGCTTTTCTGCCAAGAATCAATCATCTTCTAATTTCATGGCTGTGGTCACAATCTGAAGTGATTTTAGAGCCCAAGAAGAGGAAATCTGTCACTGCTTCCACTTTTCCCTTTCCATTTGCCATGAAGGGATGGGACCGGATGTCATGATCTTAGTTTTTTTAACATGGAGTTTTAAGCCAGCTTTTCACTTTCTTTCCTCACCCTCATCAAGAGGTTCTTTAGTTCCTCTTTGCTTTTTGCCATTAGAGTGGTATCATCTGCATATCTGAGGCAGCTGATATTTCTCCTGACAATCTTGATTCCAGTTTGTAACTCATCCAGCCCAGCATTTCATATGATGTACTCTGCACATAAGTTAATTAAACAGGGTGACAATATACAGCCTTGTTGTACTTTCTCAATCCTGAATCAGTCTTTTGTTCTAACTATTGCTTCTTGACCCACATACAGGTTTCTCAGGAGAGAGAATGGTCTGGTTAGATGGTCTGGTATTCCCATCTGTTTAAGAGTTTTCCACAGTTTATGATCCACACTGTCAAGGCTTTAGTGTAGTCAATGAAACAGAAGTAGATATTTTTCTGGAATTCCCTTGCTTTCTCTATGATCCAGCAAATGTTGGCAAGCTGATTTCTGGTTCCTCTGCCTTTTCTAAATCCAGCTTGAACATCTGGAAGATCTTGGTTCACATACTACTGAAGCCTAGGTTGAAGGATTTTGAGCCTAACCTTATCAGCATGGAAGATGAGTGCAATCGTCCGGTGGTTTGAACATTCTTTAGTACTGTCCTTCTTGGGAACTGGTGTGAGGATTGGCCTTTTCCAGTTCTGTGGCTACAGCTGGGTTTTCCAAATTTGCTGACATACTGAATGCAGCACTTTAACCTTTTAGGATTTTAAATAGCTCGGCTGGAATTCCGTCCTCTCCACTAGCTTTACCACTCTGTGCTTCCCTCCAAGACTATTTAATAAGTCATTTTGGTTGGCAACTGTGGGAATCACTAGACATCTTCAGAGTCCTTGCATATGCCATTTTTAAGAAATAAAATTTGCAATCTGACCTTTGGAAAGAGATTAAGCTAGGGCAGGCTGGAAGGAGAGGCAGAAGCAAATGCATAGTGTTTTGAGAAGTGGAGAATCCTGAGAGTTCTTTTATTAAACAGTGAGAATAAAGTTATTAAGAATTAGAGTTTCAGTCTTGTAAACCTTGTAGAGTATATGCAACTAGAGAGCAGAGATGGAAATGTGCTGTCTTGTGTAGCATCTAATCGTTTTCCAGTTGTGAAGTCTGACACATATTGTGTAGACTATACAAAAGAAGACCAGTTTCTACATACTCATTGCTATTTTCCTCAGTTTCAGATTAATTTGTTAGTAAAACTTTTTCTTTGCAGTACAAAGTGCTATAATTGTAAGAGGTGAAGATTTGGTTATATTAATCTTCCTCTTCCAATCCCCTCTTGTGTCGATCATCAAACACACTATAACGTGAAATCTTTGTAACATGCATTTGGTATATACTAAGTCTCAAATTAACATTAAGTTCACATTTCAAAACTTGAAGCTGGTGAACAGAAATACAATTTAAAATCATAAGCTGGTTAATTTTTCCTCTTGAAAAATATTAAGTCTGTAGTTTCACACAAGTTCTTTTTCCAGATCAGCAATTTTTTTCATATTCTAAGTGCAAGGTTCTTGAATTCATTTAATATATTTTCCCACCTCAGTGAACACAGCTATTCTCTTAAGAGTTTGGAAATATAAATGTATGCTTTAACAATAGTTGTTTCTGGAAGGTAGATTTGGGGTTTTCTTTTTGCTTTTATGTATTTTCTGACTTTTCTGTACTAAGACAATAAGTTCTAATTAAAGCAAGAGGGAAGTTGTAGTTAGAACATCTAAGTTTAAGAACTATTAAGAAATATTCATATGATCACTCCAATAGCCAAATCTTCTCTTATATCTAGACTTGCTTGTCATCAGTCTATTTCCATGTGGTTAGCATAGCCTAAGATGCAAATGAGACTGTGATACTTTCCTTTGAATCAATTCCCTCCAAAAGTACTTCAGTATCACTGTTTATACTTACTTTCCTGCATCAGTCAGTCATGTTTCAGTTCCAAGTGACAGAGCCTCACAAAATAGCCTAAGCAAAAATGAGAAATTTGCTTGCTCATGAAAAATCCAGGGTGAGCTTTAGATAGGGCTAGGTCTAGGAGTTCCATGATGGCATTATGTCTTTTCTTCCCTGGTTCTGCTGTTTTCATGTTGGTTTTATTTCTAGGCAGGCACAGTCCACCTGGAGGAAATACAGTCATTGGCATCTCCAGGTACACTTCGTCCTTAGAACTCTATTATAGACAATGAAGAGAGGACTTGGTCTGTACTGGGTCATGTGCTCTTCCATGGGGTCAGTCACCCTAGAATGGAATGAGGAGGCTACAGAAGGAGGAGTGGTCCCAAAGGAAGAGATTCGAAGCAAACCATCATTCCTCTAGGGGCACATGCTTGAGCAGCTTCTTGGTTAAGTCCAGGTGGGCCAGCACTGCAGCAATGCTTCTGGGCCAGCATCCAGGGTATCCTTTGGGTGTACTCGGCCTGCAGCAGCCCCAGGCAGGCCTCCCATTTGTTGCCAACAATCTTGCTACAGGTGAGCAGTGCATATGGCAGCAGCATGCCAGCTGGCTGGTCCTGCAGACTGTCCCAACTTGGAACTTGCTAAGTATGTGTTACTGAAGGAGATGTGAGCTGTGAATTACATTAAATACTAAACTAAGCTAAATTAAGTATAACTGACCTTTGAATATAATGTTATAGTTCTACTTGATATTGGTGTTATCTGATTATCTACGTAAAGGGTTTTTAACCTGCTTATTTAACTTATATGCAGAGTACATCATGAGAAACGCTGGACTGGAAGAAACACAAGCTGGAATCAAGATTGCCTGGAGAAATATCAATAACCTCAGATATGCAGATGACATTACCCTTATGACAGAAAGTGAAGAGGAGCTAAAAAGCCTCCTGATGAAAGTGAAAGAGGACAGTGAAAAAGTTGGCTTAAAGCTCAACATTCAGAAAACGAAGATCATGGCATCTGGTCCCATCTCTTCATGGGAAATAGATGGGGAAACAGTGGAAACAGTGTCAGACTTTATTTTTCTGGGCTCCAAAATCACTGCAGATGGTGACTGCAGCCATGAAATTAGAAGACGTTTACTCCTTGGAAGGAAAGTTATGACCAACTCAGATGGTATATTCAAAAGCAGAGACATTACTTTGCCGACTAAGGTCAGTCTAGTCAAGGCTATGGTTCTTCCAGTGGTCATGTCTGGATGTGAGTTGGACTGTGAAGAAGGCTGAGCACCACTGAATTGATGCTTTTGAACTGTAGTGTGGAAGAAGACTCTTCAGAGTCCCTTGGACTTCAAGGAGATCCAACCAGTCCGTTCTGAAGGAGATCAGCCCTGGGTGCTCTTTGGAAGGAATGAAGCTAAAGCTGAAACTTCAGTACTTTGGCCACCTCATGCGAAGAGTTGACTCACTGGAAAAGACTCTGATGCTGGGAGGGATTGGGGGCAGGAAGAGAAGGTGACAACTGAGAATAAGATGGCTAGATGGCATCACAGACTCGATGGACGTGAATCTGAGTGAAATCTGAGAAATGGTAATGAACAGGGAGGCCTGGCGTGCTGCAATTCATGGGGTCGCAAAGATCGGACACAACTGAGTGACTGAACTGAACTGAACTGAACCTGGAGTACACAGATTCTAAGGGGATTTGTCAGAATTTGGAGGATATGTGAACTTCAGTTCAGTTCAGTCACTCAGTCGTGTCCGACTCTTTGTGGCTGCGCAGGCACATGAGGGCCTAGAGGAAATATCCTACACTGAAGGTCAGAAACGGTGGCGGTAAGGAGATACCCTTTGTCCAAGGTAAGGAACAGTGGCTGTGCTTTGCTGGAGCAGCCGTGAAGAGATACCCCACGCCCAAGGTAAGAGAAACCCAAGTAAGATGGTAGGTGTTCAAGAGGTCATCAGAAGGCAGACACACTGAAACCATACTCACAGAAAACTAGTCAATCTAATCACACTAGGACCACAGCCTTGTCTAACTCAGTGAAACCAAGCCATGCCTGGGGGGCAACCCAAGACGGGCGGGTCATGGTGGAGAGGGCTGACAGAATGTGGTCCACTGGAGAAGGGAATGGCAAGCCACTTCAGTATTCTTGCCTTGAGAACCCCATGAACAGCATGAAAAGGCAAAATGATAGGATATCAAAAGAGGAACTCCCCAGGTCATTAGGTGCCCAATATGCTACTGGAGATCAGTGGAGAAATAACTCCAGAAAGAATAAAGGGATGGAGCCAAAGCAAAAACAATACCCAGTTGTGCATGTGACTGGTGATAGAAGCAAGATCCAATGCTGTAGACAGCAATATTGCATAGGAACCTGGAATGTCAGGTCCATGAATCAAGGCAAATTGGAAGTGGTCAAACAAGAGATGGCAAGGGTGAACGTCGACATTCTAGGAATCAGCAAACTAAAATGGACTGGAATAGGTGAATTTAACTCAGATGACCATTATATCTACTACTGTTGGCAGGAAGCCCTCAGAAGAAGTGGAGTAGCCATCATGGTCAACAAGAGTCCGAAATGCAGTACTTGGATGCAATCTCAAAAATGACAGAATGATCTCTGTTCGTCTCCAAGGCAAACCATTCAATATCACAGTTATCCAAGTCTATGCCCCAACCGGTAACGCTGAAGAAGCTGAAGTTGAACAGTTTTATGAAGACCTACAAGACCTTCTAGATCTAACACCCAAAAAAGAAGTCCTTTTCATTATAGGCGACTGGAATGCTAAAGTAGGAAGTCAAGAAACACCTGGAGTAACAGGCAAATTTGGCCTTGGAATGCGGAGTGAAGTAGGGCAAAGACTAATAGAGTTTTGCCAAGAAAATGCACTGGTCATAGCACACACCCACTTCCAACAACACAAGAGAAGACTCTACACATGGACATCACCAGATGGTCAACACTGAAATCAGATTGATTATATTATTTGCAGCCAAAGATGGAGAAGCTCTATACTGTCAACAAAAACAAGACCAGGAGCTGACTGTGGCTCAGATCATGAATTCCTTATTACCAAATTCAGACTCAAATTGAAGAAACTAGGGAAAACCGCTAGACCATTTAGGTAGGACCTAAATCAAATCCTTTATGATTATACACTGGAAGTGAGAAATAGATTTAAGGGCCTAGATCTGATAGAGTACCTGATGAACTATGGAATGAGGTTCATGACATTGTACAGGAGACAGGGATCAAGACCATCCCCATGGAAAAGAAATGCAAAAAGCAAAATGGCTCTCTGGGGAGGACTTACAAATAGTTGTGAAAAGAAGAGAGGTGAAAAGCAAAGGAGAAAAGGAAAGATATAAGCATCTGAATGCAGAGTTCCAAAGAATAGCAAGAAGAGATAAGAAAGCCTTCCTCAGTGATCAATGCAAAGAAATAGAGCAAAACAACAGAATGGGAAAGACTAGAGATCTCTTCAAGAAAATTAGAGATACCAAGGGAACATTTCATGCAAAGATGGGCTTGATAAAGGACAGAAATGGTCTGGACCTAACAGAAGCAGAAGATATTAAGAAGAGGTGGCAAGAATACACAGAAGAACTGTACAAAAAAGATATTCACGAACCAGATAATCATGATGATACGATCACTAATCTAGAGCCAGACATCTTGGATATGAAGTCAAGTGGGCCTTAGAAAGCATCACTACGAACAAAGCTAGTGGAGGTGATGGAATTCCAGTTGAGCTGTTTCAAAATCCCAAAAGCTGATGCTGTTAAAGTGCTGAACTCAATATGCCAGCAAATTTGGAAAACTCAGCAGTGGCCACAGGACTGGTTTTCCAGTTTTCATTACAATCCCAAAGTAAGGCAGTGCCAAAGAATGCTCAAACTACCACACAATTACACTAATCTTACATGCTAGTAAAGCAATGCTGAAAATTCTCCAAGCCAGGCTTCAGCAATACGTGAACCATGAACTCCCTGATGTTCAAGCTGGTTTTAGAAAAGGCAGAGGAACCAGAGATCAAATTGCCAACATCCGCTGGATCATCGAAAAGCAAGAGTTCCAGAAAAACATCTACTTCTGCTTTATTGACTATGCCAATGCCTTTGACTGTGTGGATCACAATAAACTGTGGAAAATTCTGAAAGAGATGGGAATACCAGACCACCTGACCTGCCTCTTGAGAAATCTATATGCAGGTCAGGAAGCAACAGTTAGAACTGGATATGGAACAACGGACTGGTTCCAAATAGGAAAAGCAGTACGTCAAGGCTGTATATTGTCACTCTGCTTATTTAACTCATATGCAGAGTATATCAAGAGAAACGCAAGGCTGGAAGAAGCACAAGCTGGAATTAAGATTGCTGTGAGAAATATCAATAAGCTCAGATATGCAGATGACACCACCCTTATGGCAGAAAGTGAAGAGGGAACACAAAAGCCTCTTGATGAAGGTGAAAGAGGAGAGTGAGAAAGTTGGCTTAAAGCTCAACATTCAGAAAACGCAGATCATGGCCTCTGGTCTGGTCCCATCACTTCATGGGAAATAGATGGGGAAACAGTATCAGATTTTATTTTAGGTGGCTCCAAAATCACTGCAGATGGTGATTGCAGCCATGAAATTAAAATGCTTACTCCTTGGAAGCAAAGTTATGACTAACCTAGATAGCATATTAAAAAGCAGAGACATTACTTTGACAACAAAAGATTGTCTAGTCAAGGTTATGGTTTTTCCAATGCTCATGTATGAATGTGTTTGACTGTGAAGAAAGGTGAGTGCCGAAGAATTGATGCTTTTGAACTGTGGTGTTGGAGAAGACTCAAGAGTCCCTTGGACTGCAAGGGAGGTCCAACCAGTCCATCCTAAAGGAGAGCAGTCCTGGGATTTCTTTGGAAGGCTTGATGCTAAAGCTGAAACTCCAATACTTTGGCCACCTCATGTGAAGAGTTGACTCATTGGAAAAGACCCTGATGCTGGGAGGGATTGGGGGTAGGAGAAGGGGACGACAGAGGATGAGATGGCTGGATGGCATCACTGACTTGATGGACATGAGTTTGAGTAAACTGCGGGAGCTGGTGATGGACAGGGAGGCCTGGTTTGCTGTGATTCGTGGGGTTGCCAAGTCAATAACGACTGAGCGACTGAACTGAACTAGGTTGGTCCTAACTTTCCTTCCAAGGAGTAAGTGTCTTTTAATTTCATGGCTGCAATCACCATCTGCAGTGACTTTGGAGCCCCCCAAAATAAAGCCAGCCACTGTTTCATCTATTTGCCATGGAGTGATGGGACCAGATGCCATGATCTTAGTTTTCTGAATGTTGAGCTTTAAGCCAACTTTTTCACTCTCCTCTTTCATCAACAGGCTCTTTAGTTCTTCACTTTCTGCCATAAGGGTGGTGTCACCTGCATATCTGAGGTTATTGATATTTCTGTCGGCAATCTTGATTCCAGCTTGTGCTTCTTCTAGCCCAGCATTTCTCATGATGTACTCTGCATATAAATTAAATAACAGGGTGACAATATACAGCTTGACATACTCCTTTTCCTATTTGGAACCAGTCTGTTGTTCCATGTCCAGTTCTAACTGTTGCTTCCTGACCTGCATACAGGTTTCTCAAGAGTCAGGTCAGGTGGTCTGGTATTCCCATCTCTTTCAGAATTTCCACAGTTTATTGTGATCCACACAGTCAATGGCTTTGGCATAGTCAATAAAGCAGAAATAGATGTTTTTCTGGAACTCTCTTGCTTTTTTCAATGATTCAGAGGATGTTGGCAATTTGATCTCTGGTTCCTCTGCCTTTCTAAAACTAGCTTGAACATCTGGAAGTTCATGGTTTACGTATTGTTGAAGTCTGACTTGGAAAATTTTGAGCATTACTTTGCTAGCATGTGAAATGAGGGCAATTGTGCAGTAGTTTGAACATTCTTTGGCTGCCTCTCTTTGGGATTGGAATGAAAACTGACCTTTTCCAGTCCTGTGGCCACTGCTATTTTCCAAATTTGGGGGCATATTGAGTGCAGCACTTTAAGTGCACCATCTTTTAGGATTTGAAATAGGTCAACTGGAATTCCATAACCTCCACTAGCTTTGTTTGTAGTGATGCTTCCTAAGGCCCATTTGACTTCACATTCCAGGATGTTCAGCTCTAGATCCAAATGAATTTGGATCTAATCAAAATCACGTTAACTAAATGTCAGAGACATTGGCTTAAGAGCTTGCTGAAGAAATTCATTTCTTTGTGTGCTTATCTGCATAGGTATCCACTAGAATTGGATTTCAGTTATCCAAACTGTAAGGGCATACTCTGTAAGGTTGTGAGATACTTTCTAACAATGTTTGTTGATAAGGACCCACCAGGGGTGAACTCATCAGAATTGTTCTCTAGAACTTCTCTTTGGTTTACCGGTCTTGGGGCCCAACAGGAAGCAGATAGTTCTTAAATGATGACACTTTGAGGAGATACTAACAAAGATGTGGGGTGTAGGGGACTTCACAAGAGGAAACACAATAGCTTCAACAATTCCTGGCTAGTAGCAGCAGATCTGGCATCACCCCTTGGCCAGAAGGGAAGAGAACAAGGAGTGGCAAATCTAAAGAAATAAGCAAAGTTTAGAGGAAGTGGTTACCTTTGAGTACTGAGGTACTGTGGGAGAGCCAAGACCATCCCTGACCATCTTCAGATCTCCAGCCACGACATTCCTTAGCCAAACCTACCCACAAGCCAGGAGGCGAAGGGGCCCACTGTTGTGGCCCACTCAGCCTTTTGGAGACAGAGAGCAGAGTGGAACTCTAAGAGGTAGAGATACACAGCACACTTGGCACATTTCTACCACAGCGATTTTCAAACTATTTGATGGTCTAAGAGGGCAAAAACCAACCAACCAACCAACCCCGAAGCTAGCCTAAAATTCTGGCACGTTAAGCTTTTATATTACTGAATGAACAAAGAACTAAAATATTACTGAAACACAGAGTAAAAGGAAGCTACAATTAGGAACTATGTATTTACGTTGTCAGAATGGATACTTAAAATGTTATGGAAATACTAGAGCATGGTTCAGCAATAAACTCTATTCTGTAGATCAGACAGATACGTCACAGCTTTATAATAGTTAAGTACAGTTCATCCTCCTTATTTGTGGATTCTTTATTTGTAAATTTGCCTGTGGTTTAAAACTTTCATGGTGCTTTCACAGTCATACATGGAGTAGTAAAAAATTGGACCTAGCCCAATGCATGTACTCCCAGTTGAGGGTGACAAGATGACATGCTGTGTTCTGGTTCAGTTCATATAATTGAAACAAGCATCCTCTGCTCTATTTAGCACACTGTTTTTTGCATTTTTTTTTTAAATTGGTGGTTTTACTGTTTAAAATGGCCTCCAAACGAAGTGCTGAAATGCTGTGCAGTGTCTAAGTACTAGATGGCAGTCACAGACCTTATGGAGGAAGCACATGTATTAGATAAACGTGGCTTGGGTATGAAGTTGTGGTGCTGTTGACCCATGAATTCAATGTTAGTTAACAAAACAGAAAGACACCTGAAACAAGTTCATGTGTTGATTAGCTGGTAACCATGTGGCCAGGGACTCACAGAATAAACCCAGTATTCCCCTAGGAGCAATGGTTCCGTATTTGCTAATTCTGTGTTGGTGGGTACCTTTATGGGCTTCCCAGGTGGCGCTAGTGGTAAAGAACCTGCCTGCCAATGCAGGTGATGTAAGAGATGTGGGTTTGATCCCTGAGTCATGAAGATCCCCTAGAGAAGGACATGGCAACCCACTCTAGTACTCGTGGTCCACAGGGTTGCAAAGAATTGGACATGACTGAAGCGACCTAGCAAGCATGCAACATGGTGACTTTATAGAACCCAATCACCATGAATAATGATGATACGTGTTGTTTTCTAGTTCCTAATAAAGATTCAAAAAGAAAATTCAATTTACAAAAGACACCTATGATTTTTCTATATTAGTAACTAATTGGCACTCATAACACAAAACCAAGAAGGGGGAAAACATTAAAACCTGCACATAATTTTAACATGATATATTAAAATTTATTACTTTTTGATAGTATTCAGCTAAATCCAAATTATTTCAATTAAAGTTGTCTGGAAGGCCATATAGCTTGAAAATTAAAGAAATCAGTGGGAGGGAAAAGGAAAAACAATCTAATACATTGACTTTACAATCACAAATGCATTATTATCTGGACTCAGTTGGTTAATTCAATCCTGCTTATTAGTTAGGCCAATTTATACCCACTCCACAATAAATCCTACATTATCCCAAAGCTTTATGCTTCTATTTACAGTAGCATAGCAAACCTGAAGTCTTTTTAAAGAAACAATCACCACTCCATTGACTAATGTAACCAATTTCCCATGCTCTGGCATAAGAATATTTGATGTTAGTCAACAAAGACAGCCATCTATTATTCTTGAGAAATGTAACAGTGGCAGTCTTTTGATTTTTTTGTTTAAAGTAAGTAACTTTGAATAGTAAAAGAGCTGAAATTTCTAACTTGCTTCCTAGCCACATTAAGAATGACATTTTCCCCCAGGGACCTTCAAATATTTTAAAAATTGGATTAACATTCTTTAAGAATCCACACATAACAATAAGAAGCTGACTTTCCTGCCAGACTTCAAATGCCTTAAAGATGAGACACAGTACATACATTATAAAGAGCTTATGGATGAATGTTGAGTGCCTGGGCATTGTTACAACAGTAAAGGTTAAATCACTTTTATTTCTGAAAGACACTTTTGGTACCATTATCATATCCCAAAATAGGTATTAATGCTACTGATGATTAAGAAGCTCAGAAGTTATAATTATACATCCCTTACTGTGGAAATAAAGTAGGAGAGCTCTGAAATGTGAGGGAAAACACCCAGGCACTTAAATCAATGAATATTTGCTAGAAGGAAACTTAAACTGATTGCAGCCTTGAGAGAGCTACATTAACACCAAATAGCCACATTTCTGTCCACTTACAAGGAATACTATAAAGAAGCAAACAAGCCATGTTTAACAAAATGTGTTAGCATACAGAAAGTGCAGTTTGTCACACTTACAAAAATTTAAATCTTTAGTCTAACACTTAGATGGGAAACAGCCTAAAGAAAAATGAAGAACTATTACACACCACCTATTTCAACTACAAAACGCTCTGTGACTGAAGGAAAATAATTCAATATTCACTATCATTTTGTAAGAGTATAACTTCAAGGAATGATTATGCTCATAAGTAAACACACGATATTCCTAAAGATTTGTAACTAAGGTTTGCAAGACATGAAATCAAACTGCAAAACTAATTGAAAGCAATTAGAGTCCAATAGTTCTCTTATGTTTTCTTTTATGCTCTTTATTTTAAATTGATATTTTAGAACAGTAAATTATCTTTCATAGCAGTTCTCCTGGTCTGATAATATAGTACCCCATTTCTGAATGTAGAGATTTAAGATAAATCAAAATAAACATTAAGGCGTACAAACAGCTACTTTAAGTCTGCTCTTATTTAATAAAGATCATTTCAACTCATATTCAAATACATGGAATGTTGGCACAAAACTGAAGCTGCTGTAGAAAGATCACAGATGTTCTGTGGGTTATTGAAACTTCCATCTAAAAACATACCCTTAAATGGTCTTAATTGTACAAATTTAAGTGTTGAGAAAATGTCTAAATAATAAGTAACAATTAAAATAAAATGTTTATTTGTAAATTATGTACAGAATACATTTTACTTTACGACAAGGAAATGGGAAGAACCATCACCTTCCAGCCAATTCTGCTTGCTTCCTCTACTGGAGATGACCATCTTACTCTGAATCAGGCGTACAAATCAGTTTGGATTTCCTAAGTTGGAAAAGGAGAATTTGTAGCTAAACTAAAAGTGTTGCTGCATTATTACTAGTTGGCTTGTTTCCACAAAATGTCTTTGAACCCTGCTAAGTTAGAATCTTAGACGTTTTCTGGTATAATTTAATAATCAACAAAAGCTAAACTAATAAGTTTAAGCATTTCATCTCAAAGAAACTGTGAAATGGCTACAAAATTATGCTTAATCTGAAATATTGGTGTTTATTTTTATCCCTTTTAGTTATTCTGATCAGTCTAACAGTAAAAAGCCACACAACTATCAAAAATGCCATTAATCTAAATGTCATTGTGGAAAGTGCATCTTTGATAATTGTCAAAATAAATGAGACCTATTTACTGTAAAATTATCAAATAGATAAAACTTATAAATGGCTTTAGACTGTATCAATAGTAGTATTATAGGAAATGAAGGACTGAATGTAACTGCTTAGATGTCAAATCCATTTCAGTAAATGGATTTAAAGAATGCTACAAATGCCATGTGTACATTATGATGATCAGCCAACATAGAAAATCCAACCTCTTGCACATATTTAGTCCCCAAATTAGTCAGATTATGATTTTTCATGTGAAGATTTAGTTGTTTCTCCATCATTGTCTTCTTCCTCCTCCTCTTCACAATCCCCATCTGTTTGCTGTTCCAGTTCCTCTTTTGTGATCATTTCAAAATCATTCCCATTTCCACTACTGTGTTGGGATCGGTCATCTTCCCTCCTGTCACTGTCTGTGTCTGAATGCCGTTCTCCACCTGAGCCTTCTGTTCCATGATTTCCTGGTCCTGCTTTCCCCTCCTCATCTTCCTTTTTCTCACTGTCTGACTTTTCCTCACTGTCGGACTTCTGTTGCTTTTTGGTTTCAGATTTCTCATCTTTCTTTAAGTCTGCTTTTGGTCCTTTGTATTCATGTGTGTACAGAGGTCTGAAGGAGTCAATGAAGCCCACGTCAGCAGTCAGATTTGGCAAGAACCAAAAATGGTGCCTTCCTCCAGTTATGAGCCAAATGATGAGAAACAGAATGCAACGAGCTGTGGGAGAAAAATTTCTCTAATTGAATAATTCAAGCACTGACTCAGACAGCAGGGAATATTTGTTAATGAAAAAGTGGGAAAACATTCAGAGTCTTCCTATTTGCATATTACATGCACCTTAAATATAAACAGTTAAATCTTAGTTTAGCAGCTATCAAGAGTATTCTGGGCACACAGCATTCTGCTCTGAACTTGAGGGCACAATGCTGCAATGCCATTCAAAAAAGTGCTTTTATGTTTTTTTCATCTAGGCACTGTTTCTTGGATATACTTATATCCAAGTATCCACTGATTTCTTGGATATACTTATATTTTATGTATTTTGCTATGTTACAATTCAATAAGCACAGCTGCCAGTTGGACCCTGGAAGTATGCGTGAAATCATGGTAGAAGAAAAAAGGAAATAAACACAAGTAAGAGATGAATGATATCTTAAGAAGCCTTAGAAAGGAGAAAGCAGGGTTGCACTATGACTTCTCTAGATACTTTTGCCTTTATAAGGCAATTCCTCCATTAAAAATAGAAAAAATTATGCTTTTTACAACCATTCTGGTATAATATAACCCTGCACAGGCTCACTATTATAGAGAAGTGTATATATTGTTACTTTTCACTTTAGAAGAAGTGAAAATGAAATTATTTCCACGGGTCCCTAAATATATCATGAGTTCAAGGCATGTGCTGACCCTGCCTAAAGGCTAAGTCTTCTAAGTAAAAATACTTCTGAACAATAAGAGAACATTTTCCTAAGAGCATTTCTTTTTATTTAAGGACAATCTTTTCCCAATATTAAGTAACATACAATGCAAATGAATTCAGATTGGTTTAACAAATAGGTTTGAAGTTACTCCTTTTAGAGCAGTATGACAACTATGGGCTTCCCTCCTGGCTCAAATGGTAAATAATCTGCCTGCAATGCAGGAGACACAGGTTTGATTCCTGGGTTGGGAAGATTCCCTGGAGAAGAGAATGGCTACCCACTCCAGTATTCTTGCCTGGAGAATTCCATGGACAGAGGAGCCTGGCAGGCTATAGTCCATGGGATCAACAATGGTTAAATAATGGAAGAAATTGAGAATTTTAAAGTTTATAGTAATGAACTATCACAAACCCCAGTATTTCATATAGCTCTCTTTTAATTTATCACATATATGGAGCTGAGTGATTTGTCTGGATTTTACTTTTTTAAAGGTCACGATTATGTGAATGTTATGAACTAATTAATTATGACAGGTTTCTTGGGTTTCATTTTAGTTTTTGTTTTCTTTACAGATAATCCTATTATTGTTTTCTAACAAAGTCTGAAAAAAGCTCATTTATGTTTCTCCCATTATTTAGCTTCAGACAAAAATAGCTACCTTGACTTTTACAAAGCAGTAATTTCTGTTTTCACAAAAGATTATAAATATTCTGAAAGACTGTATACACATCAGTATCTTTTGTGCGTACAAACAGAAAAGGCAAATATGCTTGAAATTATAAATAAATCAGTGAATAAACCCCACTGATAAATAATGAACATCTCTTAAGGAGGCTGCATATTTTTTTCTCCAATAGAATTATGATGTTACAATAGGTTTTGAAGGGTTGTAAAACAGTTCATAATATGAAATCTTGCCTGAAATCCAAAAGGCATCATTAAAGTGGCAAATAAAATCGCATCCCTGTGGGTATAGCAGAATTCTCTTTTTTCAACAGTTTTTCTCTATATGCCAGTATTTTATTAGGGGCAAAAGAAAAGAATCATGAGAAAAACTACTGTGATATGAATTGTCATACCATTTCTATGGCCTGGCATGCTGCAGTCCATGGGGTTGCAAAGAAATCGGACATGACTGAGCGATTGAACTGACTGAACTGAACCATTTCTATACTAAAAGTGACATATTCAGAAAATTGCCAGAGGTCTTATTTTAAATGGCAATACTAAATATACATATTCAAAGCAACACCAAATTTAATTTGAACAATAAATAATACTTCATGAGATAATATAATAAAATACCCAATTTACAAGTCAGATACAGATCAAACCATTTAAAAGTATATTTGGAATTTTCTAAGAGAAGTAACAAAAATGGTGGATTTATTTTCTGATTTGATTGACAAGGCTGTTTAACATACATTGCTACTTAAACTCCTAGTATATTTAAAATGAAAAATTATACAAATAATTACAAACAATACTTTAAAGAGCAAAACAAGATAATAACCATATATTATTGTGAACATCAGTTTAAATGAAAGATAAGCAAATGGATTGACTCTATTCAGTGAAATTAACCTTTGCTGAAAATTTTCAAAAAGCTTCTAAATTTTCAGTGATCTGAGAATCAGAAGACATCAACTTGACTAGTGTATCTAATGGCAGATAAAATTATATGGCTTCTCATTCTTGGTACAGGTAGTACATTACCACTAGTTACCTGCTTCACATTCTTAGACATTTATTTTTTTGGCCTGCAAATGTGCTGTTACATGCAGAAGCTTCAGGGGCTATTTTAAAGGTGAATAGGCTGATTTGTCATTTGAGGAAAATAATCAGAACTTAGTTACTATATAGCAACATAAGCTCTCAATGATTCAAAGAATTATATATGATAGGAAAAAAAATCACTAAACAGCTTAAAAAGCAGAAAAACACTGCTACTTCCCAAATGAAAAACTAAATTAGACCAGTTTATCCTTTGAAAAAATCTTCAAAGACTAGAATTTTAATCAAAATAATACTTGTTTTTTTCCTCATATTAAATAACATGGTCATTGTAAAAATACAGACAAGTGTAAATAAGAATCCTAAAATCACTCATAACTATCACCACCATTTATATTTAGGTATATATTTAGGTGTATTTCCTTATAGTCAAATCCTTCTTGGCATTGAGTATTTCCATTTCAAAAAAATCTTCCTAATTATATAAGCCAAAAAATACTTCATTATCTTAATTATTTGACATCTAGTGATAAGCATTTTTCATATATTAATCATGTTTTTAATTTCCTCTTTTGAATTGGATTTTTATAATGCTTTATTTTTAGCTATGAAAGCCCCTAATCATTCAGAAAAGTAAAATAACATTATTTATATTTTCTTATTAATTTTCAAAAAGGATTTTAAAACTTGTTAATGCATTAAGAACCTATTTTGGTCCACGGTACAAACTGATTTTTCCTAAAAATGGCAAATCAATTGTTTATAATCATTTACTATATAAAATATAAACATTTAACGTAAGTTTCATTTGTCTTAAGTAAAAAAAATGTTTACTGAAAGTACTATGTTTATTAAATGACCAATCACTGTAAAAATATTAAAGTCCTTATGGCAGCTAAATTTTTAAAGCATATCTATTTGCAGACTCTTGTTTAGTTGCTAAGTCATGTCTGACTCTTTTACAAGCCCATGGACTATATAGCCTGCCAGGCTGTCCATGGGATTTTCCAGGCAGGGATTTCCAGGGATTTCCTGGAGTGGGTTGCCGTTTTCTTTTCCTGGGCATCTTCCCGACCCAGGGATCAAACCTGCATTTCCTGCATTGGCACCAGGGAAGCCCATTTGCAGATTAAGATATATTAAATCTAATTAGACACATATACTACTTGAAGCCTGAGTCAGTTTTGGGATATGACCAAAAAGTAGGCCCATATACTTCTTAATTCACCTACATTAATTCTGCTATTAAGTTTTACTGAAGCTCCAGATTACAGTCCAAACTGCTCAACAGCTACCTCTTACTGAGGTCAGTCTTGCTAGTAACAATACTTACCAACAGCAAGGAGAAGAATGCTGGCTACAAAACAGCCTGCACCCACACTGAGGTAATAAACACCTACTCTCATTTCTGCTGGCCAAAGAGGGAAGAGGGTGGCTGCTATCACTGCAATCACTGGAACAAGAGATGAAAAGTTACACATAGAAACTTTAGATTAAAATGTTAAATGGCTCAGTTGCCAAGACAGTGAATATACATACCCCTAGGGGAGAATTAAAACATAAACTTATTGAGACATATAAAATGCTCAGTTAGCAATCACTGCATAGTTCAACCTAACATTTTAACTACTATTCGCATATTAGGTCAAGATTTCTCTAGTATAAATTACATATAATTAGAAAAGTGCTGTCTAAAAACGTCAAATTGTTAGCTCCTTAAACAATCAACTGCTGCTGTTTTCAACTTCATTTTTAACTATAAGATATTTGTCTACCAAAAAGGGATACTTAAAGAAACAACCAACCAACAAAACTAACCAAAAATGATTCCAAAGATCCCTCCCTGGAGATTGGTTCTGGGGTGAAACTCTGACATCTGCTGAATGAAAAGCTCACCAGATGATTCTGATACAGATAATTTTTGGTGATAGGGAAACATATACAAGCATCTCCAGTTTTTTTCCCGCAGTACAGTGGGACCACGTGGAATATCAAACGAATGACTGGTATTTAGGTGTTTAGAGCAAGAGAAACCAGGATTCAAATTCTAGCTATTTCATTTATAAGCTAAGGATTGAATTATTTTGAATGGGAGCCTATGATAACATATTGATCAAATTTGTTCAACTGCTATTTTTTTCTACTTGTTAAATCATTCTCTACCCCTACCCCCAACCAAATTCACAGGAATAACACACACCTATGGTAATAAATAAAACAATAAAGGAAAAACAATTAAAAATAAACCAGAAAGTATAATGTGAAGTCTTTACCCAATTCTTGGTCCACTCCCCAGAGGTTAACTACTATTGTTTCTTATTTGTATGCCCAGAAACTGCTTGTATACAATTAAAACTAGTCACACAGATTAAAAAAAAAGTTTACAATATTCTCTGTTACAATTTTAATATATTCTAGGTATCCTTCTGAGAGTACACCCTATCTAATTCTTTCAAAGCTGCATGATATTCTGGCATGTGTTTGTACTGTAATCTATTTACCATCCTTCTATTCCTTCTAGTTCCATGTGTGCAACTGATTAAGGTATAGGACAAATTCCCTAAAGTTTAACTATTAGGTCATAAAGTAAGGCATTTAAAACTTGAAAGATATTTGCTAATTATCCTTCTAACTACAGTCTGAAGGATTTGGATTAGAATTAAATGTCAATGCCTATTTCTGAACAGACACTTTATGCAACTGTATTACTATGAACAGCCATGGGATAAATTCCTAGAAACAGAACACTTGGGTCAGTGTGTATATATTTAAAATTGAAAGATATTATCAAACTTCTCTCCATAAAAATAAAACAATGAACATACCAACAGCTATTGGAGCATAGTAGTGCTTTTTCTTAAGTGTTGGATCCTCATTAAAAATAGGTACTATTCTACTTTATAGTCCTCTTGATAACAGCTATTGTTTTAATTTGTATTTAACATGAGGGTGATTAAGTATCACTCACAATTATTGGTCACTGTATTTCTTTATCTGTGAGCTACCTTTAAAGATCTTTGCTTTAAGGAAGTGCAAATATTTTCCTCAGTTTATCATTTATATTCTGGCTTTATTTAAAATGTACTTTAAAAAAATAGCTATTTTATGTTAAACATTTTCTTTCTAACTTCTATATTATTTACTTTCCTTTCTAAATTTTAGAGAGTGTACTTACCAAGAATTAATCCCATGACAAATGTTTTAAAGTGAACTGGGTCATAGATCCACACAAATACCTAGAAGAATCAAGAAACTCCAGTGCTTAAAGTTCTAAGATCACATTATAGAAACAGTTAGTTCCCACCTATTAACACATAAGAACTACTTAAAGATTAAACAAATTTCAAAGACCTTTCCTTTAGTAGCAGTGGTTTTTTGAGTATCTATTCAGTTAGAAAATTATTTTAAAAACTATAAATTAGGTAATGCAGTTAAGTACACTTTCATGTACTTGCATGTTTTTAACAATTTACTTGTGGGTACAAACCATTACTTATTCAACTTAAAGACCAGCAATTATACAGCCTTCTGTCCCTAAGGTAATGATGTATATAGGCATGAGCAGAGTAGAATCAATCAAACAGCACAATTAAGACAGATTGTAGTCAGGCCCTATGACAGATCCATCAGCTCTCAGTTCCACCCTGTTCTCTCCAACTGATGAGACGCAAAGGACCATTATTAAAGATTATGCTCAACACAGAAATACAAAAGATCATAAAAGACTACTATAATAAGAGACTACATAAGAGACTAGCAATTATATACCAATAAAATGGACAACTTGGAATAAATGGACAAATTCTTAGAAAAGTACAACTTTTCAAAACTGAAGCAGGAAGAAATAGAAAATCTAAATAGGTCCATCACAAGCACAGAAATTCAAAATGTAATCAGAAATCTTCCAGCAAACAAAAGCCCAGGTCCAATGGCTTCACAGCTGAATTCTACCAAAAATTTAGAGAAGAGCTAACATCTATCCTACTCAAACTCTTCCAGAATATTGCAGAGGAAGGTAAACTTTCAAACTCATTCTATGAGGCTACCATCACCCTAATACCAAAACCTGACAAAGATGCCACAAAAAGAAAACTACAGGCCAATATCACTGATGAACACAGACGCAAAAATCCTTAACACAATTCTAGCAATCAGAATCCAACAAACATTAAAAAGATCATACACCACAACCAAGTGGGCTTTATCCCAGGGATAAAGGATTCTTCAATATCTGCAAATCAATCAATGTAATACACATTAACAAATTGAAAAATAAAAGCCATATGATTATCTCAATAGATGCAGAGAAAGCCTTTGACAAAATTCAACATCCATTTATGATAAAAACTCACCAGAAAGCAGGAACAGAAGGAACATATCTCAACATAATAAAAGCTATATATGACAAACCCACAGCAAACATTATCCTCACTGGTGAAAAATTGAAAGCATTTCCCCTAAAGTCAGGAACAAGACAGGGTGCCTACTCTCACCACTACTATTCAACATACTTTTGGAAGTTTTGGCCACAGCAATCAGAGCAGAAAAAGAAATACAAGGAATCCAAATTGGAAAAGAAGTAAAACTCTGCAGATGACATGATCCTCTACATAGAAAACCCTAAAGACTCCACCAGAAAATTACTAGAGCTAATCAATGAATATAGTAAAGTTGCAGGATATAAAATCAACACACAGAAATCCCTTGCATTCCTATACACTAATAATGAGAAAATAGAGAAATTAAGGAAACAATTCCATTCACCATTACAACAAAAGAATAAAATACTTAGGAATATATCTACCTAAAGAAACAAAAGGCCTATATACAGAAAACTATAAAACACTGGTGAAAGAAATCAAAGAGGATACTAATAGATGGAGAAATATACCATGTTCATGGATCAGAAGAATCAATATAGTGAAAATGAGTATACTACCCAAAGTAATCTACAGATTCAATGCAATCCCCATCAAGCTACCAACAGTATTTTTCAGAGCTAGAACAAATAATTTCACAATTTGTATGGAAATACAAAAAACCTCGAATAGCCAAAGCAATCTTGAGAAAGAAGAATGGAACTGGAGGCATCATCCTGCCTTACTTCAGGGTCTACTACAAAGCCACAGTCATTAAGACAATATGGTACTGGCACAAAGACAGAAATATAGATCAGTGGAACAAAACAGAAAGCCCAGAGATAAATCCACACACCTATGGACACCTTATCTTTGACAAAGGAGGCAAGAATATACAATGGAGAAAAGACAATCTCTTTAACAAGTGGTGCTGGGAAAACTGATCAACCACTTGTAAAAGAATGAAACTAGAACACTTTCTAACACCATACACAAAAAGAAACTCAAAATGGATCTAAGATCTAAATGTAAGACCATAAACTATCAAACTCCTAGAGGAGAACACAGGCAAAACACTCTCCAACATAAATCACAGCAGGATCCTCTATGACCCACCTCCCAGAATACTGGAAATAAAAGCAAAAATAAACAAATGGGACCTAATTAAAATTAAAAGCTTCTGCACAACAAAGGAAACTATAAGCAAGGTGAAAAGACAGCCTTCGGAATGGGATAAAATAACAGCAAATGAAGCAATGGACAAAGAATCTCAAAAATATACAAGCAACTCCTGCAGCTCAATTCTAGAAAAATAAATGACCCAATCAAAAAATGGGCCAAAGAACTAAACAGACATTTCTCCCAAGAAGACATGCAGATGGCTAACAAACATATGAAAAGATGCTCAACCTCACTCATTATCAGAGAAATCCAAATCAAAACCACAATAAGGTACCATTTCATGCCAGTCAGAATGGCTGCTATCCAAAAGTCTATAAGGAATAAATGCTGGAGAGGGTGTGGAGAAAAGGGAAGCCTCTTACACTGTTGGTGGAAATGCAAACTATTACAGCCACTATGGAGAACAGTGTGGAGATTCCTTAAAAACTGGAAACAGAACTGTCTTATGACCCAGCAATCCCATTGCTGGGCATACACACCAAGGAAACTAGAACTGAAAGAGACACGTGTACCTCAATGTTCATCACAGCACTGTTTATAATAGCCAGCACATGGAAGCAACCATAGATGTCCATCAGCAGATGAATGGATAAGAAAGCTGTGGTACATGTACACAATGGAGTATTACTCAGCTATTAAGAAGAATACAGCTGAACCAGTTTTAATGAGGTGGATGAAACTGGAGCCTATTATACAGAGTGAAGAAGTCAGAAAGAAAAACACCAATACAGTATACTAACGCATATATATGGAATTTAGAAAGATGGTAACAATAACCTTGTATGTGAGACAGCAAAAGAGACACAGATGTATAGAACAGTCTTTTGGACTATGAGGGAGAGGGCGAGGGTGGGATGATTTGGGAGAATGGCATTGAAACATGTATATTATCATATGTGAAACGAATCGCCAATCCAGATTCAATGCATGATACAGGATGCTCAGGGCTGGTGCACTGGGATGACCCAGAGGGATGGTATGAGAAGGGAGGTGGGAGGGGGTTCAGGATGGGGAACACGTGTACACCCGTGGCAGATTCATGTTGTTGTATAGCAAAATCAATACAGTATTGTGAAGCAATTAGCCTCCAATTAAAATAAATAAATTTATATTAAAAAATTATGCTCAGTGAACATAAAAGATTCTATGACTCTTTGCAATATTATTGTCAGCTCCCCACAGAGGGTCTGTAGCCCCAAAGCTGGGAACTGCTGCTTTAAAGCTTACTTTATACAACAGAAATTTCATTTAGAATAATTAGAATTCTGTTCATTAACCACAAAACTCTTAGTTTTATTCTCTTGGTTTTTATAAATAACAGTACTCCTCCATTTCCTGGTTCTATTTTGACCAAAGCTCTTTGTTACTGTCTTTTTGATCTGGTTCCAACAATCCTCTTTTTAACTCTGCATATTTATCTTGGAAATCAGATCTACAGATGTCACTTCTGCCATTTAGCACTCTAAAGAAACAAATTTTAAAAGACATTTCCCATCTTTAAAAGTTTGATTCCTCCAACTCCATTCTTTCTCAAGACTGCTTTGGCTATCCAGGGTCTTTTGTGTTTCCGTATAAATTGTGAAATTTTTTGTTCTAATTCTATGAAATATGCCACTGGTAATTTGATAGGGATAGCACTGAATCTGTAGACTGACTGCCTCTGGTAGTAGAGTCACACAATATTGATTCTTCCTACCCAGGAACATGGAATATCTCTCCATATATTTATTTCATCTTTGGTTTCTTTCAGCAGTGTCTTATAATTTTCTGTATACAGTTCTTTTGCCTCCTTAGGTAGGTTTATTCCTAGATATTTTGTTATTTTTGTTGCAATGGTGAATGGGATTGATTCCTTCTCTTTCTGATTTTTCATTGTTAGTATATAGGAATGCAATGATTTCTGTGTATTGATTTAGTATCCTGCAACTTTGCTAAATTCACTGATTAGCTCTAGTAATTTTCAAATAGCCAAAGCAGTCTTGAGAAAGAAGAATGGAGCTGGAAGAATCAAGCTTCCTGACTTCGAATTATACTACAAAGCTATAGTCATCAAGACAGTATGGTTCTGGCACAAAAACAGAAATATAGACCAATGGAACAAGATAGAAAGCCCAGAAATGAACCCACGCACCTATGGATACCTTATTTTTGACAAAGGAGGCAAGGATACACAATGGGGCAAAGACAGCCTCTTCAATAAGTGATGCTGGGAAAACTGGACAGCTAGAAGAATGAAATTAGGACACTTCCTAACACCATACACAAAGATAAACTAGAAATGGATTAAAGACCTAAATGTAAGACCAGAAACATAAAACTCTTAAGAGGAAAACACAAGCAGAACACTTGATGACACAAATCAAAGCAAGATCCTCCATAACCCACCTTCTAGAATAATGGAAATAAAAACAGAAGTAAACAAGTGGGACCTGATTAAACATAAAAGCTTTTGCATAGCAAAAGAAACTATAAGCAAGGTGAAAAGACAACCCTCAGAATGGGAGAAAATAACAGCAAATGAAACAACTGACAAAGGATTAATCTCTAAAACATACAAGCAGCTTATACAACTCAATACCAGAAAAACCACCCAATCAAAAAGTGGGGAAAAGACCTAAACAGACATTTCTCCAAGAAGACAAACAGGTGGCTAACACATGGTCAATATTAGAGAAATGAAAATCAAAACTACAATGAGGTGTCACTTCATACCAGTCAGAATGGCCATAATCAAAAAGTCTACAAACAATAGATGCTGGAGCGGGTGAGACGTAAAGGGAACTCTTGCGCACTGTTGGTAAGACTAAATTGGTACAGCCACTATGGAAGACAGTATGGAGATTCCTTAAAAAACTAGGAATAAAACCACCATATGACCCAGCAATCCCATTCCTAGGCATATACCCCAAGGAAACCAAAACTGAAAAAGACACATGTACCCCTATATTCGCTGCAGCACTATTTACAATAGCTACAACATGGAAGCAATTGAGATATCCATCAACAGATGAGTGGATAAAGAAGTTGTGGTACATACACACAATGGAATATTACTCAGCCATAAAAAGGAATGCATTTGAGTCTGTTCTAATAAGGTGGATGAACCCAGAGCCTATTATACAGAGTGAAGTCAGTCAGAAAGAGAAAGATAAATATTGTATACTAATGCATATATATGGAATCTAGAAAGATGGTACTGTAGAATTTATCTGCAGGGCAGCAATGGAGAAACAGAACTAGAGAACAGACTTATGGACATGGGGAGAGGGGAAGAGAGGGTGGGATGTATGGAAAGAGTAACATGGAAACTAACATCACCATATGTAAAAGAGATAACTAACAGGAATTTGCTGTTATGTCTCAGGAAGCTCAAACAGAGGCTCTGTATCAACCTAGAGGGGTGGGATGGGGAAGGAGATGGGAGCGAGGTTAAAGAGGGAGGGGATATATGTATACCTATGGCTGATTCATGTTGAGGTTTGACAGAAAACAACAAAATTCTGTAAAGCAACTATCCTTCAACTAAATAATACATAAAATTTTTTAAAAAGTCTGAAAGCATACTTCTTTGTACAGAATAAAACCTTAGCCTTTTGGGGACTGCAAGTACCCAAGCTTTTGCTCAGGCTGCTTCCTTTGTTTAATAGGCCTCTAACTCCTTTGCAGTGCACCTGGCAATCTGCCAGTCATCCTTCAAGGCTCAGCTCAAGTGTCCAGGATCTCCAGACCATTCTTAATCCTCTTGATTAGATTAACTATCTCTGATTGGTATTCTCCCATCATAATACTATCCCATGTCATAATACAGTACAGGCATATTTCAGATATTCCAAGATGAGCTCCAATAATACTGCAAAAATACAATTTTTAATTTTTAGTTTTCCCAGTGCACATGAAAGTTACATTTACATTATACTATAGTCAATATTAAGTGTACAACAGCATCACGTCTAAGAAACCAATGTACATACCCTAAGTAAAAATACTTTATTGCTAAAAAATGCTAACCATCATCAGAGCCTTCAGTGAGTCAAATTTTTTTTTTTGCTAGAAGAGGATTTGAAATATTGTGAGAAAACACCAAAATGTGACCCATACAAAGTGAGCAAATGTTGCAAAGATGAAGTCGATAGACTTATGCAATGTAGGGCTGTCGTAAATCTTCAACTTGTAAAACAAACAACAAACCCCAAAACAAAACCCCCTCCCAAAACACTTTATCTTTGAAGCACAACAAAATGAGGTATGTCTGGTTTGTATGCTTGCTAGACTAAAAGAGTTTTCAAGAAGAGAATTTTATCTTTTTATCATGCTATTCCCAGCACCTATAAAAATGACTTGGTATAGAGTTAACCTGATGTTTAACTGAAGGCATTTGAGCTTTCACATTAACAAAGACCTGTGGTTTTCTATTACATTGGTTCTTAAACAGGGCTGCACATCAGAATCACCCAGGGAAATATAATATAAAACACACACACATATACACTCTAGATTCCATCCTAGAGATCCTCATGCAAGTATGTCTGGAATGAGCCTAGTGCACGTTTTCTGAAGAGCCGTCCCAGAATTTCAAGCTCACAGCTCCAAGAACAACTACTTTTTAAATTTATACTACCTTTGTATTAAGCATAGAAAGAAATTCACAACTCAACGGCTAGTATATAACTAAATTTTTGTAATGGTTAAATGACTAAATTAAGTGGTCTTCATAGAAGGCTACCACCACACAAACATTCTACCAAATACATTAAAATGATTTTGAGTAAAGCATCAAGTAATGTTGAAAATTTTAGACTCTTATAGTAATGTGTCTGATTGTGAGAGGTAGAAACCAGTATGTGTTCCTCATTAACCATTCTGCTCTTTTCCTTTTGGTTGTAATGGAAACCCTGTATTTTACTGGGCAAAGGATCACTCAGTATGAAAATCATGTTTCTAAGACTTTATGGCAGGAAGGCATGACCATGTGAGTAGGTTCTGGACAATGGTTCAACTCCTTTGGTCAGAACCTGCCTGTTTTTGGATAATATCCTGAAAAAGAAGGATGTCCCTCACTTTCCTTCCCTCCTCTGGATGTATATATAAGGCTGGCAGTCATTTTGGACCATGAGATAATCTTTACTAATTGACTCACACAGGCAGAAAGCTTCAGATCCACCATGGAGCTGCTGTATCTGCTTACCATCAGGTTTCATTAATGAGAGAGAAATAAGTATCCATCTTAAGTCACTGTTATTTCATGTTTTTACCTATCACAGACAATTGAACTTCTAACTGATTTAATAAATTTTTTATAAATATAAATTCAGAGAAATTCATTTTTAAAAAGGGTAGATTTTATATCTACATGGTTAAATTTATCTAAATTACTTCTTTTCTTAGTGAAGGCATCAAGGATAATTCTAAAAACTCCTATGGAAAATTGGTTTTCTACTTTTAGTAGATACTCTCACCTCATTTCCATCCAGAAAAACTTGATCATCATGGGGCTCAAGCTTGAATTTTTCTTGGTTTCCTTCTTTTGGGAGTTCCAGGAGTTTCCTCCTATTAAAAAACAAGTTGAATAGAAGAAAAAGTATTACAAACAAGCAAAAGGAATATGATATTCATATACTCAAAGTTTTACTATATGAGACACAGAAATCAAACTTCTTAATCATGGTATTTATAAAAACCTAATATGGTTTAAGTGGTTGCTGCATTTTAAAAGTCTTGATATGCCAGTAGTGATAACATGCATGTAATACATTTTTTATTTTTACTTAATTCTAGTTGAAATCACCTTTTGGATTCTTCCTTTTCACCATCTTTTTTTTTCTTTTTCCTTTTTGTCTTTTCATCCTTTAGATTTTCTTTCTTGCTCTTTTTATCTTCTTCTTTTCCACTTTCAGCTTTTCCTTTCTCTTTTTCTTTTTATGTCTTTCTCATATTTCATTTTCATTACTTTTAGTGCCCGATGAAAAAACTGCTTCTTTAAAAGCCTTAAAAAAAAAGGTATGACATTATATTCCCTATCCATTATGTAGACTGAAAAGCAAAAATATCAAGACCTGAATAAAGTGAACAAAGAAAGACATACATTGGCAACTCACAAGAAAAATTATAACTAGTAAGTCCATGGAAAAACAGTCTATTCAAAAACCTGTGCAGTCAACCTGATTATATGAAATCTAATTTTCAACTATATAATTTGTTACGATTCCTTAAGTTTTTCTTTAGGTTCATAAGGAGTAATCAAAATTCTGCTTTATTTAAAGTTAAGTCTAAAATTCAAGAGTAGACATAAGTGGAATATAAATATATGGGGAAAATAAATAAAACAGATTAACAAAATATTAATAAAAATGTTAACATTAAAAATGTGCCCATGATCTGTTGATCTAAACTGTGCCTTCAGATGTCTTTCTTGATGTTATTTTCTTCTCTCCACGTACCTCACTACTCAGCCTGCAACTATAATGAAATATCTTCAATTAAATAATGAATAATTAAATATGCTGAGATTTCTGAACTCTGAAAACAATTCTTCACAATATCAAGATAAAAATTGTACAAAATATTTGGCAAGACACTATGTGTTTCTCTCAACACATTGTTATCCTATCCACAGCAGTTTTTCTTCTAATACAATTCATGTTATATTTGTTATGAGTGAGATGCTTGCTTTGTTCTTTTTGTTGTTGTTCATTTTCTTATCTGATGAGTTTGGAAGCTCAGCTAAGACCAAATTAAGTCAACCTTGGTTAACTCAATCTTTTCTAATCCTACTCAAGCAACTGGGTTAACGCTTATTTTTATCATCTAAAAGAAAAACTTTCCAAATCTGATGTTCCAGTTTCAGAGTTCCTCATTTGTTCCTTCCTTACTGCTTTGATAAAGGATAACTATCAAAACACAGCCTAGAAGCTAGGTCTCACTGCCATCAGCTGGGCCTGTTAATGGTAACTATCCACCTTTCTACCTCCACTGGTGCCTGCTCCAACACATCATACCACTTGCTAACTAGACACTTCCTTCCTGGCCAAATATGACTTATTTCTGATCATTATGTTGTACCTACCTGTGTTTTGACCTTCTTGGCTGGGCTTCTTTCTGCTGCCCAATTAGGACCATCCCATGAACATCACCAAAAAGCTAATTTCTAGGTCTCCTCATTTGGACTTTTTCTTGTTCAGAAGAACTATATAGTATACAATTGTGCAACTGTCTGAAATGTCCCCAAAGAACCTAGCATTAATATCTACTACACATACATATATGAATATCTGCTTACATATACACATATATGTAAACAAGTAAAAATCTGAAATGAGACCCTTAATAATTAACTACTTATGAGCAGAAAGTGAGATTTAAGGGTAGTGGTGAGTATCTGAATGAGGGGGAATCTTTAATTTTCACTCTACTTCAGACTTTCTTACAAAAATTTATAATGAAAATATTCTAATTTCTTTATTTTCCACTTATATAAGTTCCAGATTTTCTATCAGGATCATTCATTACAATTTAGTATGAAAATGAAGACACATCTTACTCATTGTATGTTAATTGAAAAGCAGCATTTCATACTACAGTTCATATTATAGCTCTCCATATATTAAAAGTACATGTGTGTGTATATATATATAGATAGATACTTGAATACATAGTCTCAAATGGTAATGTAATTATTCCTGGGGCAACGTCATTAGTACTTTGGATTTTCTTCTGCATCACTTTCAAAGTTTTCTCAAGTTTCTTTGCTTTCTTTGCGTTCTCAAAGTTTTCTTTGCTTTAGTGAAAAAAATGTTCTTAATAAATAAATAATTTAAAAAATAAACCACAGAACTTTAGGAAAAAAAAAACAATTATTCCCCTGACAAGCAGTTACAGAAGAGGACAGAATCAGCAGGACCATCTGCTTCTGTTACTTCTCCTGCACAGCTGCTCCACGCCATGAGAGAAAAGTAAGATTATTAACCAATCAAATTGGTAATGTGAAATTCACAATCAGGTAGATGGGTTCAAATATCACCTCTATCACCTAATTAGCCACACAGTATTGGGTAAGTTACTTAATTTTAGTATATTTCTAAAATGGGGTATCTATTTCATAGGAGTTTCTAGAACTCAATGAGAAGCATACAGATTGTTTACCATAGTGCCTGGAATGCATATATTCTCAATATTAGTCATCACCAGTGTTGTAGTGAGATCATTAATTTCATTTAATAGGGAAAACACATTTGGTTTATAAATGATTACATTATACCCTCATTCCATTCATTAATAAGTAGAATCATTGACTTATTCCTTGATAGAGAATGTCTACTTCAATTCACTGTATGCCTCAAAAAATGAGATGGCACTATTGTAATAAAATGAGTGCCTCAATTTATTTAGCTTTGAACACACCGTATAGAACAAATCATCTACATAAACTGACAGTTTCACAGACTACTCATACTTTCCTAACTCAGGGTGTTCTATGCCCTCTGCCAGGATCAAATGTCCACTCTCCTATTGTTTGCTGGGTAACCACCTATTTTACAGTTCAAAATTTTATTAAAATGTTTTCTCTGTGAGGCTATTCTTGAAGTTTCCTTTCTTTCTTGTGGAACACACTGTATTGTAACTAGTCATAGATCTTCTCTAACAGACAACAATATGTATTTTGGAGGCAAGAGCCAAGTCATCTTTATCTCTGTATTCCTGAGGCCCAGCCTATAACAGATATTTGATAAGTACTTGTAGAATAAATAAATGGATTAAAAGCAGCCTATAAAATGTCACTAAATTGCTTATTATTTTTCTTAACCTCTGAATTTTTCCCCAGGTTTAGTAAATGTTTATTAAATGCTAGACATGTGTTTAGGACTTTAACTTATCTAACAAGGGTGAGGTTTTATTAAATGCCCACACTGAGCTAACTGCTGTGGAGTTATAGTAAAGTATAGAACAGTCCTCCAACTGCCTTCAGACTTAGCAGGCAAGAAATTTAAAAACAAACAAACAAAAAAAAAAACATACACACATGTAACAAATCTATTTAAACAGTTAAGGACCAAACTGCATGATATTACCTTTATCACTTCTGTCGAATATTAGATTAATGTAAGCTAGAGGACCTGGGGAATACTAAATGGTAAAGATGGAATGTGAGGGACTTATATTGAGAGGCAGGCAGGATAGAACCACGTGGGCAAAGTGGTAGGTTATTACCAAAAGAGACCAGAAAAGAGAATGAGTGGCATATGAATGAGAGTGAAAAGACATTAGTGGACTGGGGGTTGGAGATGCAAAGTCATAGGAAGTCAGGATGACACTAGATACAAGATTTAAGAGTCTGTACTTGAAACAGGCCATGAAGAGGCATGGAGCATACTAGAAAAGGCTGTTTTGTGTATCATACTACAGTTTCCTATTTTCTTTTGTTTTTCCTCAACCTCCCTCAAGCACATTTCAGAGAATGAGACAGGACTAGTGTCTCTCTGTGGTTTTGCCTGTAGTCAGTCAGGAATCCATGAGAACTGGTCATTATGAGGTCTCTATGGTTATTAGAAGTGGTTTTGGAAAATTTATGCTTCTCTCTCTTAGTGCAAAAGGACACAAAAGCTTGATATGAATGGGAATAACATACAACAAAAAGTGAGTGTATTGCTAGAACCATCTCCATACTCAAGGTTTTTTTTTTTTTTTTTTGCTTTTCATATAACAAAGTATCAAGTCTCCTAAAAAGCCAAGAGAAACATATTAAATTGGCTACTTATCTCAGAGAGTTGGGCTCAGATTTTATATTAAATTTTAGTGTATGCACTGCCAAAGCAAGCATTAATATTCAAACAATACTGACAGGTTAATCCTTCATCTTAATTTTTGCTTCATTAACTGGATCATTAGTCTGGAGGAGACAGTACAGTGCAGTGTTTAAGTGCATGGACTACGCAAAGCCTGATGGCTGGATTTAGAATTTTGGCTCGCCACTTATAACTTTGTGACTTTGGGTAAGTGATTTAACTTCTTTGTGCATTTATAGCATCTTCCACTTTTTATACTATGTATAAAAAATAAGTCTATTTTGAGGCAGGTAGGGAACTTTGTACTATGGAATTCTAATATACAGATGGCTACAAAGGAAAATAGTGATTGCACTGCTGTTAGCTAATCCCTGCCCCAACAATGAAATTTTCATTGTTTCTGAAAGGTCCATTAATGACTCCAGTTTTTGGCAGCTAAGAACTTTTTTTGGCTGTGCAGCACAGCTTGTGGGGTCTCAGTTCCCCAATCAGGGCTCGAACCCCAGGCCCATGCAGTGAAAGTAGGAGTCTTAACCACTGAACAAGAGAATTCCCTGGCAACTAAGAATTTTAAGAAACACTTAACAATTCTTCAACTTTACAGCTTTAGCAGACAGACTGTGGAATTTTTTTTCAGTTTTTAAGAGGGTTCTCATGTGGCTGCTGCTTCCCAGGTGGCTCAATGGTAAAGAACCCTCTTGCCAATACACGAGATTCAGGTGTGATCCTCTAGTCAGGAAGATTCCCTGGAGAAGGAAATAGCAACTCACTTCACTATTCTTGCCTGGAAAATTCCATGGATAGAAGGAGCCTGACAGGCTACAGTTCTTGGGGGTCACAAAGACTAAGACACAACTCAATGACTAAGGACTTAAAATGTGGCTGCCATTTTAAATGCCATTAATCAATATATTAATAAATGCTATGTGTATCTCCCTACTAAATATATAAGATACTCTAAAATGTCAAATTCCCACCAATTATAAAATTCACTGTCATAGAAGCAATCTGATTTACTAACATCTTAATAAACATGTTCAAGTAGTAAATAAACCAAGGGGAAAAACTAGGGGCGGAAAACCCCACAAAACCAGCATACTTCTTTCCAAGAGAAAAGTGATTTTTTTTGGGGGGTGGGGCCCCATATCATATGGCATAAGGGATCTTAGATTCCTGACCAGAGATTGATCCTATGGCCCCTGCAGTGGAAACAAGAGTCCTAACCACTGGACTCCCAGAAAACGGATTTTTTTACACCATTCACCATGAAACATTTTTCCCAAAGAAGTACCTATAAAACACATGGATATGTTACTGAACTGTCTATACTTCATCTTGGAATCAAGAAAAGATAGATGTCACAGCTGCCTTGATTTCACAAGGAATACAATAGCAATCACAAACAAAATGAAAAAGTGTACCTGGCTAATAGCTCAGTGGGTTGACACACAAACAACAGGGACAACAGGCCAATCAGGAGTCCCTGACAAAGTTTTGGAAAAGACTCCCCACCTGTTTTCTCTAGAAAAGAAAGAACTTTTATGCTCATGATAGACACTGGTGTATGATTTTTATTGCTGATCCCTCAGTTCAGTCAGCCTGCAAATGTACACATTTAACAGAACACAAATAAAAACTATAAAAATATGATGGTCTAACTTCAAATAAATGCATTTCCTGAGGTACTGAAGATATCCAAGTTACGTGTAAAAGTCATGCTTGAGCTATGTTGCAACAGAACTAAACAAAGGAAACAGGGAAGGAGATTTAGGACCATGGAGACCGTTTTTAAATTACTATTCACATTATCCTTCACTAAGAAATAAAGAGTACCTGTTGCAGTAGTCAACCACAGACTCCCTTGTTGTAAATAAAGCTTCCTCTCCTTTCTTGGCCTTTGCCCACTTTGAATCCAAGAGGCAATCCACTGCTTTAGAAGCTAAAGAAGAAATTATTTTAAATTTAGTATACAGCAGAACTTGAGTCTATCTAAATAATATTCTATAAGGCAAATTTCAACATTCCAGCATTCGAAAATAAAATGAAGTTCAACAGAAAATTTAAGTCTGACACAATCATGACAAATAGCTCAATTTGTGAAACATACTGATAAGCAGCTTTTTAAAGTAATGCTATGAAATAAATGATAAAAAATATTAACTCAAGCAATATAAATTAATGAGAAAATATTCTTTAAAAAGTTCAAAATAAATGTAAATATCACTCTTATCAAATAATCAAAATATAAGACAAACCAAAAATCGTCCTCTACCACAGTTAAGAGAAATTCTGTCTCCAAGCTTTACCCACCAAGGAATAAGTTCTGTGAACAATCTACTGCTGTCACTAGAAAAAGCTAAATAGATGAGATCTGAAAAGAATAGCATGTCTATTTTTCAAACTTCTAATGACTAGCAAAATCATTAATCATAGCACTAAAGAGAATATAAAGCAATTTCTTCTCAATAATGGCAATTTAATCTTAACTGATCAGACAGGCAAACTCAACAACTATTGACTTATAAGTTATGGGGCAATACTACAGATGATATTAGCTTATAATGAAGTTGTTCAGATTATATGAAGAAAAAAGCTCCCAACTTGGTTCCAACAGACTGGTTTCACACTGAATTCTATGCTGGAGTTTTTTAAAAAATATCATTAGTACATGTACTCTCTGATTAAAAATTAGTACTGAAAATAAATCTTAGTATAAAAATATCTCAAATGTCATTAAAAAGTACTTTATTTTTACTACTGACATTTTTTATCATGAAAGGAAAGAATAGGATAATCATGTGCCATATGCCCCTCACCTAGCTTCACTAATCATTCTTGCAAAGCACTTTTAAAACATCTGCCTATCCCCAAATTAGGTGGTGGCTCAGACGGTTAAACATCTGTCTACAATGTGGGAGACCGGGGTTCGACCCCTGGGTTGGGAAGATCCCCTGGAGAAGGAAATGGCAATCCACTCCAGTACTACTGCCTGGAAAATCCAAAGGACAGAGGAGCCTGATAGGCTACAGTCCATAGGGTCCCAGAGAGTTGGACACAACTGAGCGACTTCACTTTCTTTCTTTATAAAATATGCACACTAACATAATTTAAATATGAAATCCTACCAATGAAATAATCAACCCGGTGACCCATCATATTGGTGGACTTTGTTGGACAGTTGAATCGAAGAAACTTGGCTACAGCCTTTTCTTCTTTAGATGGTTCACCAACTTCCTGCAAAGTAACAATATTAAATTTAATCATTTACTTGAGACATTCATACACTGAAGAATAAATTACAGATCTTTTCTGAAAATCTTTTAAAGTGTACTACAGGCCTTTCTTTCAAGCTTTTTCTAGAGCAGACCTGGTAATCTATAGAAAAGACAGAACGGAGATTTTAAAAATTACACATCTTTCAAATACAAGTTGACAGGGCCCAGAGTTGCTTGTCTCTTGGCTTCAGCTACAAGGTATTTATTTGAGTTGTTTTTCCAGCATGGTAACCACTTTGTACAAGTTCATCTTTACCCTTGCTTGGTGTCTCTTTACAAGCCATAAGACAATAATTCAAAACATTAAGAGGTTGTCAATAGTGAGTGCCCAAATGTCAAAGTAAGTAGAAACAGGTGCCATAAATAAATGTTAAGTAACAGCCAAAGCTATGTACCCTAAAGGAAAGACTAGAGATTGCAGGAGGAGTTCTCAAATTAACCAAAGATAGCTGTCCCAGTGTGGTCCCAGATACAAGATACTACTTGAGATGCTGAAGATTTGTATTCCCTTTCCTTTTAGGGTTACAAATTCTAGATACTTTCAGGGAATCCTTTCTCACCTTGCCTTTAAATACAATAGACAAGTTATAATCTCATTTAAAACTGACTGGGCTTCCCTGGTGGCTCAGCTGGTAAAGAATCCACCTGCAATGTAGAAGACCTAGGTTGGATCCCTGGGTCGGGAAGATCCGCTGGAGAAGAAAATGGCTCCAGTATTCTGGCCTGGAGAATTCCATGGACTGAGAATTCCATGGACTGTAGAGTCCAGAGGGTCGCAAAGAGTCAGACATCGCTGAGTGACTTTCACTTTAAGAACTGATTAATGGAAGTGAACAAACAGTTTTGAAAAGGCTGCTTTAATCCCTCCCTGTTTTCTAAAATTTTCCCATTCCTTCTTCCAAATTTTCTACCACTTCACTGTTTATCATTTCCCATCTTGCTTTTATTTCCTTACCTTCTGAACTACTTTTGAGTAGTTAAAAGCAGTGTACTATTCAACCCACTCATATACTGAAGAAAATGGGAGCAATTTACGTTTGTATATATATTTTCTTTTAGAAGTTGTCTTACTGCTGTAAGCTACTAATATCAAAATAAAAGCACCGTCTTCACATTTTTAAGCACAATATATAGAGAACTCAAGCAATATTTCTAGCAACGTATGATTTAAATGTGAATGATTTCATGAAGGTCTATTTCTTAAAACGAATAAAGTGCCAAATAATAGTGAAGAATTAACTGCCAAGAATCTAGACTGCTGAGAACAAATAATGCTGAAGACAATTACCTTTTAGGCAAGACATTCTAATGATACAAAACAGGAAAAATAAATATCTAAATCATCTGTATTTACATCAGTTTTTCCACATATTTCAAAGAAGTCTGAATTCACTTATGTCTGCGGAAAATAAGGGACAACTAACAGAGTCTCAGCTCTAACTTTATCTTGAAGAGGAGTAATTTGTGAGATGAAGTGAAAATCTGTGCACTTGTTGTTGGGTCACCAGGCAGCTACTTCTCAGATTTCTTCCTTTGCATTTCCCAATTTCTCTGCTTCAAACAGCCAATTAACAGTGCATGATTTTTATACTCTCATACTACCTCATTTTGTGGGTTACTATTTGTGACAATAAAAATTAGAAACCCACACACTGTAAATCAACTATATGCCAGTATAAAATAAAAATTGAAAAAAAAAAAAAGAAAAACTAAAAACCCAAACCATTCAATCCAAATGAAGACTATAATAAAAACCAAATATTTATAAGAATAAAAAACCTTTAGTTTTATATATAAAAATAAATATCACAGAAAAATAGAATCTTTAAAAACTGTAAATTCACACTTTAACACTACCAAGTTCACTACCATCTACAGTGCTCATAATTATTTAATCTGGGGTCCAGTCCACTCCAGTATCCTAGCCTTGAGAATTCCATGGACTATACAGTCCATGGGGTCGTAAGGAGTCGGACAAGACTGAGCAACTTTCACTTTCACAAAATACAGTTCTCACAAGCTAAAAAGTATTCTATATTTTGGTTTTTGAAGTCACACTAAAATACATTAGTATATGTAAAATGATAGCATTTAATTATGCCTAAGTAACACTGAATTTCTAGAAGCCTTATCTATTAGTAAACAATATCCTGTATGTTCATGTACAGCCAAAAAAGTCATACTATATAAATAGTTGGTAATAATGAGATAGTATAATTGGCTTTACAGAGACCAATACTATTTTATAATCACACCCATATATGTTTAATTTTTCCCTCAGTTAATACATCTGTTGTCAATCTAAAGATTTATCCAATTAACTGATTTGTAACTGGGATATGCTTGATTAAAAATGATATGTGGGGGAGAAGAGATAAACGTAAATTGTTCAAACATATGCTTACTGAGCTGTTTACCCTAAAATACCATTGGCTGTTACAGTTAATACCAAAAATTTGTTAAGGCACAATACCTACAGTATGTTACAACTATCCAAAACAACAAAATGAGTGGTAGAAAAAATATTTTAGGAGTACAAAATGGGAGCTATGAAAGATCTCCTGGAAGAGGACCTAGATTCTGAAAGATGAACAAGTTTACAATAAGCTGAATAAGTAGTATAAAAATACTGTGGCTGAATATGAGTATAAAATTTGGTTTCACTAGAGACAAGTTAGAAAGCATTTTGAGGCTAAGTACGTGTAAGTATAATAGGGCTAAATAGTATTCAAAGCATTCTGAGACATTTTAAATTTACCCTGTAAGTCATTTAAAATTTTTGACTAGGAGGAGGACATAATGAGAAAAAAGACGACTGAGACACTATTTTGGAGCCTACATGTAGAATGAACTGGGGAATAAATGCATAAGGCAGGGAAACTAGTTAGTATTCAAGTAACATGTGACGTGATACTCTGTACTAAGAAGGATTTTGATATTTGAAACATTTCAAATGTAGAACAGACAGGAAGGACTCAATGATAAAGGATGAATGAAATTACTTAATAAAAGATGTCAAATTTCTAGTTTGATCAACTAAAAGGACAGATTTTCAATAACAGAATTTCAGAATGAAGGTTATTCTGGGAGGAAACAATCACATCAACCTTAGGCATGACAAGTCTACATTCATACTAAGACTCAAACCATTAACTAAACATGGTACCAATCTACAGACTGTTGATACAGGCATCACACATAAACTATGTTATAAGGAAACAAAAGAAACTGAAAAGTTCACTCTATTATACAGTATGGAATCGGATTCTACATGAATCCACAACAGTTTAAAAACCTCATTTTAACAACTTCAAGTTCACCAAGCTCTTTTCCACAACTGCAAAAACATACTCAAGTATTCTATCTTCCTTCCCTTCCCCCTTGGTAAAGGCACTACTAAGCATGAATAAACAGAAAAGGCCCAGAAAACATGGACTTGGATAATCTCTCTCAACTAGACACAGAGTTCCTTATTCATTGATACTTTCTTAAAGTATCAGTAACTTCCCTAAAACATCTGACTAGAATTCTTAAGATATTTGTACAAAAGAACTGACATCTTCCTTGCTCTTCCAAGTTCAAATCCTTAAAAAACTTATATTATCTTCTGTGAAATATGACATGTTCATTATACCACATATAACTTATATATATTGTAGGCTGGGCCTCTTAAGAGTGTAGGATTTGTGCCATCTGCTGGGGCTTTGAAGCCAGAAAGATTGTTATTGAAGCTTACCAAGATAACATGACTTGGGAAGCTAGTAATACAGAAGAGCCTGCCACGGAATCTTCATTCTCATTGCTCCCCTGCTGCAGTCTAAAACAGTCTTATCTTCTTCCTGTCTATATATACATTACCTTCAGAATATTCTCCTAACTTTTCCAGAAATCTAATGACAAAATTTTGGGGAACAGCATCAGCCACTAAAAAGAGAAACAAGTTTATCAACCCTCCAATGAAGGGAACTTTGTAGCTCAATGAATGAGCCCAAACATCTTAGAATGAGCAAGCAAAGCAGCAATACATTTTGAGGGTGGACTGCCAACCCAAACACCAAGATGCCAGCAGTTGCAACTCACAGTCCAAAATTACAAAAATGGAAAGTTAGGGTAGAACTTTCCTTTTAAATTAACAAATACTATTTTTTATTTCAGAATGCATCAACATTAAAAATATAATGAAACTGGGGTTACCATTTCTGCTGCTGCTAAGTCGCTTCAGCCGTGTCTGACTCTGTGCAACCCCATGGACAGCAGCCCACCAGGCTCCCCTGTCCCTGGGATTCTCGAGGCAAGAACACTGAAGTGGGTTGCCATTTCCTTCTCCAATGCAAGAAAGTGGAAAGTCAAAGTGAAGTCGCTCAGTCGTGTTTGACTCCTAGCGACCCCATGAACTGCAGCGTACCAGGCTCCTCAGTCCATGGGAGTTTCCAGGCAAGGGTACTGGAGTGGGTTGCCATTGCCTTCACCGTTACTATTTCTAGCTATATATTATTTTAGCTGGTACTTAAGATAACCTTTTTGAGAAAAAAAATTAGATCAAGAGTCAGTAAGCCGTGGGCTTTAATCTTACAGAATTTTTGACTTAGAATTTCTGCTCCCTCATTCTTCTACCCTCAAAATGATGAAAAAATTTTAAAATCAATTTATTCAACAGAAATAATCTTAGGTAATAAATAAGCTTGTTGAATAAACTGAGCAAAAGAAATAGATTAAAGCACCAACTGTCAATCTGTATTTTTATACAAGCAGTATTGTCTCAGATGGTAAAGAATTTGCCTGCTATGTGGGAGACCAGAGTTCCATCCCTAGATCAGGAAGATCCCTTGGAGAAGGGCTACCTACTCCAGTATTTCTGTCTAGAGAATGCCATGGACAGAGGAACCTGGTGGGCTACACACACCCCATGGGTCACATAGTCCAGACATGACTGAGCAACAAACACTTTCACAAGCAGTGTAAAATATTTGTGAAAATGCAAATAGGTTTCAAGTTAAAATCTGAAAGCCAGAGGAGATCTTAGATAAATCATTTGCTTAAAGTCACACAGTAGCTTAAAGGATGAGGGATAATGGTAGCACAGTAGTGGCTACTGAGGTTTTCAAAAACCCAATTTGAAAATCCCTTTCAACTCTAAAATTTGATGGTACTAGGATTTTAAGCTAACCTTTCTAGTAAACAGCACTCTGTTAACCTATAAGCACTTACTGTATGTTCTTGAACTTACATGGTTGCATATCTTAGAAAACTAACAATTATTTGTTTTCAAATATTTTATTAATTTGAATCAAGATCCCTTTCACTTGGGAATCTCAAACAAGAAAACTTCCCAATGTAATGTCAATGAACACATAGCTCACTTTTGGTTTCCAGTGGCCAGTAAAGTGAGTCCAAGAAGGAAATGTGACGAAATAGTCCTCTTGCTTCCAACTTTGATGGAATACCAGAAATCTAAAATTAGGCTATCCCAGAAAAAGCACACAAATTAACTACTTTTTAAAACCCCAAACTTGCATGTAGCAATCCTTTCCCCCAACATATAAATTACAATTCAAGGTCCCTAATTCTATGTAGAAATCTTTTGTAAACATGAAACATCAAGTAATAAACAACAGGAAACCAAGTTGATATTACAGAACTTTTGTCTAAAAGTCTTACAACGGGATTTTTTCTGTAACTTCAACTGTAAACATGGCCACTACATTTGATCTTTTTGTCTAAAATAATGCCAATATTACAGTTTCTGATTCCTTGAAGGAAAAAAAAGGGAGATTGATAAGCTACTGTATATTTTTATTAATCTGTTGAGACTGCATAGTAGTACTCCAAGTAGCATGCCCAAGAGCTCTATAACATTCCTTCCACACAGCATAGCTATATAGAAAAGTTGGAGGATTTGAGAAATGTCACTTATTTTCACTTAGCAGTATACCAACTTGATTTTTAACAATCAGATCCTCACATACTTAGCTAATCCACAATTAAACAATAATAAGTAAAAAAATTTTTATGGCACTCACAATCAAAGGTTTATTTGCTGAATAGGTAACTGTTAATCCTTCTTCAGCATATCAGAGTGCTTAGCAAAAACCAAAAATGTTATCCTAAACCCTTCATCCTCAGGGAGGTGGAAAAAAAGAGTTATGTACCAAATACTATTTTCATAGCTTTTATAACCTTTAATAACAAGGCATCCACTCATGTATTTTTTCCACCACAACCCAAAGAGGATCTCTTTTCAAAGTAAACATTCCTTCTTATGGATTTGGAAATAGAGGAAAAAAGCTAAGTAATTTGACCAAAGTTACACAGGTAATAATTACTGACACTGGGGTACAAACAGGCACAGTATGGCTCAAGTTTTAGCTCCCAGTCACTACCATTGCTATACCACTTTTTAATCTTTTTGCTTAATATGAGATCACAATTGAAACAGATCAGCTATTCAAAGTAAATTAAGATCACCTTTGTGACCACAGTAAAGAACAGTTGAAATTTTTTTAAAAAGTTAATTTAGGGCCATAAAATGTACCATATGTGTAAATATAAGAAATTCAGTAAGTACTAATTTGACAACTTCAATACAAATTCTAATAAAAATATTATGTATCCACAACTGACCAATAACATTAAATTTTGAAAGACTAGGAATAGTATAATTATAAACTTCTTTCACAATAAACTTAAGCCTTGGTTTTATGACTTGTCTGAACTTGGGGGGGGGCAGGATTTGTCTCTTTTGGTCCCCTTCTGTACTCTGTTTGAAACTACTTTCTTATTTCTGCCCAATTCCAAAATTCCAGATTTACTGATCACATCTTTTTTTTCCCCTAGTACTTCAGACTTTTAAGGATAATTTTAACTTGCATACCTAAATCATCAGTGGTGTAAGTTAAGTGATAAACTTTTTTAAACAGGGAAATAAAACATCATTAAATAAAAAGTCATTCTAAGCAATGAAATAGTAAGGAACAGAAAGAAAATGAGTGTAACAATTTGTGATTAGCATATTAACACTTTACACCATGCCCAATTTATCATGACATAGGAAGGTTTCTAGGCACATAAACTAACAAGCAGACACACGTCCTGAGTCTAAGATGTTTAATGTTCCACATGTTTAATCCTCTCAGCAGAGAGCATGAACAACAGGGGAAAATTGTAGGGAAGAAATACACAGATGACAGGCCTGTGGAATGAGGGAGGGATGCTATGTAGGTTATGAAGATGACACACTGCCATGTCAAACGTTCCTGGGCGCGACCCGCTCGTTGAAGTACCGAGTTTTGTTTATTTACACTGTGTCGCTGAAACAAAGCCACAAAGCTTCAACTGGACGCTTACGTTAATAATAAAAAGGAGAAAGGAGTGTACAAGCAAACGAACACCTGGATACGCAGTTCGCCGCCTGGGCCTCGGGACAGCTGACCAAATCCCGCTCACTCCCACCTCCTACGGTCCTTCTATCCGCGCACAAAGGACGGGTAGCCTTAGGTCAGTCCTCCGCGTTCTACCCTAGTTACCGTGGCCTCAATTTCCGGGACAGCTAAGGCGAGAAGATGGGGTGGAGAAGGGAGGGGAGGAGCTCGGGAGGGTCGTTGTCTGCGCTCGGGAGGCGCTGACCGCCCAGCACAGGCCCAGGCCGGCGCCTCCATCGGAACCTTGAACTGACGGCCGCGCCTCCACGGCCGATTCCGAGCGCAGCGCCTTCTGTCTTCCGCTGCAGCCCCAGCACCTCCGCCGTCTCCAACGCCGCCCTTCCTCAGGCCCCTCACAACGACGCAGCCCACAACCTGCGGCCTCGCGGTGGAACCCCACCCCACCTCGTCCTCGATTTCGCTCGCCCTTTCCGGGAGTTTTCCCAGCATCTTCCACTTCCGAGAGCCCTAAAGCCCCCTACCCAAGGGTTCGGCTTTGCTACCTGAATCCGCTTCTTGTGTCGCCTGCGTTCCGCCATGTTGGCCGCTCCGCCCGGTTCCCTCTGACGTGGACCGAGGCGGGGGCGGTGAAACCTCGCGAGCGCGCCGCGGGACCCGTTATGTAACCTGGCGGCTGGCGCCGGGGAGGAAGGAAGCTGGCGAGTGACCGGTGTCGGCCACTCCGACCCTGGATATGCTTTTTCTCCCCTCTTTCTTCGGCTTTTTTTTTTTTTTTTTGCGGGAACTGGAAATCGCTGGGACCAGAAGAAAGTTAATAAGTGGATCAAAAAGCTGCAGGACTGGAAAGAGTCCTCTTCACTAGACATCTGACTCACCTGGAAAGCTGTTAAAATACAGATTCCGGGGCCCCACCCCCTCGGAGTCAGTCGGTTTGGGTGGAGCTTTTCCCCTAGGATTTACTGGGACCTGTGGATTTCGGACACGACTGAAGTGACATGCATAGCAGTGGATGGAATTCTAGACAGTCTTTGACTGTGATACTTCCTTTTTGCCAGTGAGCCCTGCCCTATCCATACCCCATTTGTAAATTCTCCCATTTTGAAGGTGGGGAAACTGAGACAGCGGAGGTGCAGCGATATGAACTGGTTTATCTAAGGGCTCCACGGTTAGTAAATGGCACATCCTAGACTGAAGCCCAGTTATCTTTCCCCATACAATGTAGAGAGTAGTTGAGCTCATCTGACACAAACTTTGGATTCCGCATTCCATTTTCCACGTTGCTTCTCAAAACGCTCTTTTAGAATCCAAGTCAGAACTCACGGAGGTACGAGGAACTAATAAGATAAATAGAGAACATCTAAGAAGTTGAAATTAAGAAGACCGCAGGGTACCTGGGAGACTAGTTATAACTATTGTTATTTTGAGTGGGTGAGTTCAGTCGCTCAGTTGTGTCTGACTCATTGCGACTCCATGGACTGCAGCAGGCCAGGCTTCCCTGTTCATCACCCACTCCCGGAGCGTACTCAGATTCATGTCCATCCAGTTGGTGATGCCATCCAACCATCTCATCCTCTGTCCTCCCCTTCTCCTCTTGCCTTCAATCTTTCCCACCATAAGGGTCTTTTCCAATGAGTCAGTTCTTCATATGAGGTGGCCAAAGTATTGGAGTTTCAGCTTCAGCATCCAGTCTTTCCAATGAATATTCAGGACTGATTTCCTTTAGGATGGACTGGTTTGATCTCCTTGCAGTCCAAGGGACTCTCAAGAGTCTTCTCCAACACAATAGTTGAAAAGCATCAATTCTTCGATGCTCAGTTTTCTTTGTAGTCCAACTCTCACATTCATACTTGACTACTGAAAAACGGTAGCTTTGACTAGACGGATCTTTGTTGGCAAAGTAATGTCTCTGCTTTTTAATATGCTGTCTAGGTTGGTCATAGCTTTTCTTCCAAGGAGTAAGCTCGAATTTCATGGCTGCAGTCACCATCTGCAGTGATTTTGGAGCCCCCGCCCGAAATAGTCTGTCACTGTTTCCATTGTTTCCCCTTCTGTTTTTGCCATGAAATGATGGGACTGGAAGCCATGACCTTAGTTTTCTGAATGTTGAGTTTTAAGTCAGCTTTTTCACTTTCATCAAGAGGCTCTTTATTTCTTCTTCACTTTCTTCCGTAAGGGTGGTGTCATCATTGTTATTTTAGAGTTGCCCAGATAAAGAGAATGGGCTTAAATTGCTAGTGTTTCTAGACAGAAATTCTCGTGACTTTAATGGAGGTTTTAAAGCACTTTAAATAGTAGAAAATTGGAAAAATGTAGAAAAGCAAGATGAAGGAAATAAAAATCCCTAATGCTACCACTCAAAAATCTGTTATCGTTTTAGTTTATTTTCTTCTAGTATTTATTTATACTTTGTGTGTACTTATATATTTCTCACTTTCCTCCAACTGAGATCATATTGCATAATATGCCTTTTTCACTTAATGTTATGTTGAACATATATCAAAAATTTATCTGTTTACCATACTATGTATGTAATAAGGTGAATTAATGGCATCTTGATGCCTATTCTTTTATAAAATAAGATAGCTGAAGTTCATTTTTGAACTATGAAATTCTGCACTCCAGGAACAGTATCAACAAGTCCTTTGGTTCCTTTTCCATCTATAATCTAGAATCAAGGTATATATAGTCAGAGAGGGGTGAAGGAAAAAGTGATTCTTACTGATTAACCCAAGACAATACAATATGAAACGTCTTTATTTCCTTCAGGCCTCTCCATCCAGAACAGATCAGGGTAGATCTGTTTAGTACTGCTGTATTTGGAGAATGGGCTTCCCAGGTGGCTCAGTGATAAAGAATCCACCTGCCAATGACGGAGACACAAGAGACTCAGGTTCAATCCCTGGATTGGGAAGATTCCCTGGAGTAGGAAATGGCAACCCACTCCAGTACTTTTGTCTAAAAATGTCATGGAGCCTGGTGGGGTGCAATCCATGGGGGTCACCAAAAGTCAACATGCACATATGCATGCATGAGCTTGCATGCATGCATTTGGACAATACTGACTCCTTTTCATAGGAAATCTGGTTCATAAAAATATTACTGCATTTAATAGATGTTCAGTGCCTACAGCAGGCAAAATACTAGGTTAGGACTATGATGGGGAATGAAAACCCTTTGTGGAAAATGACTTCCTCTCTTGCTACTGCCCTATCACCTTTTTGTTCAGAAGAGATTTAGTTTACTGTCCCCACATTCTCACTGATATTCATCCTTAGACCACAACACTTTGGTTTCTACCTCCACCACCCATTAATAATTCATGTGAAATTCAAGAGCTTCTTTTGTAGCATCATATTAAGGATTTGACAATATTGACCATGCACTTAATTTATGTTCCTTCTTTGGCATTTGTGATATTGGGTTCTTCCTTCTTGTTTCTCTTTTTACTCTTCTCTCTTTACCTAGCTTGTCGATGTTCATGGTCACCATGCTTCCATGTTCATCTTCTTCCCTTTTCTCTATACATTCTGGAGATTCTTTTTCATGTTAATAGCTTAATTCCAAAATACTGCATAGATGTATATTTCTAACTGTCTTCTATACATCTCCAATTAATGGCCAACTAGAAATCACCATTTCCCTGGAAAAATCTGTCCCTTTTACTGTATTTTTAGACTTGTAACTGCATCACTGTTCACTTAATCACTCATGCTAGAAACCTTCAAGAAAGGTATCCCAACCGTTCAGTCAACAATCCTGTTGAGTCTACAGCTGAGACGTTTGGAATCTTCCCTTCCTCATCTTTCCTACTGCCATTGCTTTGATCAAGTCTTTATCACTTCCTACCTGAACTGTTGTTGCAAAAGCCTCCTAATCATTCCCCCAGTTCCACCCTCTCTATACCCTATAGACTATCTTCCATTCATTGTTAACTGGCCCCTGCCCATTCTCGCCAGTTGTGTATAGCAATATTAAGAATGACTAAGCTTACAGTTATAACCCAAATGTCACATTCTGGGTTTTCCATCCACTTAATATCTATATAAAAATAGCTCAAGCATTCTTCTCATCATCCCATTTATATCTTTGATGGTGGTAGTAGTGAGTTTTCTCCTGTTGCTCTGATTTCCTTTTGAATTTGCAATCTCATTCCTGTCACTTGGCTTTTATTTCTTTCCCAAATGAAGGACATTACCTCTTTCCCTTTTCTTTTGTCAAAGCAAAACTGCTCTTTACCCCTTGACTGTCACTTCTTCTCCCCAGGGCTGTCTCTGAAACTCAGAATTTCTCTTGCTATATGGAGTAGAGAATTTGATGTCTTTTCTCTTTATGAGTCCTTTGGATACATAAATATAAAAACTCATTACCATGCTCTGTTAAGCAAAAGAGTTCTGTGATTTGATACCTTCACTGGAGGACTGATGAATAGGTGAGAACTTGAAGAATTCAGTTTCCTGGGAGCTACCATCCCAGGAAGTAGAAGAGAATAGTATGTAAATGTGTATTCCCATTGTTCAGAGGTATGCAAACTGGACACTGATACATTTAGGTTTTTGTTTTAAATAACACTTCCTCTGGGTCCATTTGGTATATTAAGTATATATATATGACTAAACTGAAAAGAAAAAAATTGTAGGGAAGCATAGCAGATAATGGCCAGACCTTCTGGAGCATTGTTTTTATAAAAGCACTTTAATATATATTAATTGATAATGTCAGTGACTTAATGCTGTTATCACAAAGAAAAAATTTAATATAAATATGTTTAAATCAAAATAAAATATGGTAAACCTAATTCCAATCCCAAAGAAAGGCAGTGCCAAAGAATGCTCAAACTACTGCACAATTGCACTCATCTCACACGCTAGTAAAGTAATGCTCAAGATTCTCCAAGCCAGGCTTCAGCAATACGTGAACCGTGAACTTCCAGATGTTCAAGCTGGTTTTAGAAAAGGCAGAGGAACCAGAGATGAAATTGCCAACGTCTGCTGGATCATCGAAAAAGCAAGAGAGTTCCAGAAAAATATCTATTTATGCTTTATTGACTATGACAAAGCTTTTGACTGTGTGGATCACAACAAACTGTGGAAAATTCTGAAAGATGGGAATACCAGACCACCTGACCTGCCTCTTGAGAAACCTATATGCAGGTCAGGAAGCAACAGTTAGAACTGGACATGGAACAACAGACTGGTTCCAAATAGGAAAAGGAGTATGTCAAGGCTGTATATTGTCACCCTGCTTATTTAACTTCTATGCAGAGTACATCATGAGAAATGCTGGTCTGGAAGAAGCACAAGCTGAAATCAAGATTGCCGGGAGAAATATCAATAACCTCAGATATGCAGATGACACCACCCTTATGGCAGAAAGTGAAGAAGAACTCAAAAGCCTCTTGATGAAAGTGAAAGAGGAGAGTGAAAAAGTTGGCTTAAAGCTCAACATTCAGAAAACGAAGATCGTGGCATCTGGTCCCATCACTTCATGGCAAATGGATGGGGAAACAGTGGCAGACTTTAAGGCTCCAAAATCCCTGCAGATGGTGACTGCAGCCATGAAATTAAAAGACGCTTACTCCTTGGAAGAAAAGTTATGACCAACCTAGATAGCATATGCAAAAGCAGAGACATTACTTTGCCAACAAAGGTCCATCTAGTCAAGCTATGGTTTTTCCTGTGGTCATGTATGGATGTGAGAGTTGGACTGTGAAGAAGGCTGAGCACTGAAGAATTGATGCTTTTGAACTGTGGTATTGGAGAAGACTCTTGAGAGTCCCTTGGACTGCAAGGAGATCCAACCAGTCCATTCTAAAGAAGATCAGTCCTGCATGTTCATTGGAAGGACTGATGCTAAAGCTGAAACTCCAGTACTTTGGCCACCTCATGGGAAGAGTTGACTCACTGGAAAAGACTCTGATGCTGGGGGGGATTGGGGGCAGGAGGAGAAGGGGACGACAGAGGATGAGATGGCTGGATGGCATCACTCACTCGATGGACGTGAGTTTGGGTGGACTCCAGGAGCTGGTGATGGACAGGGAGGCCTGGCATGTTGCAATTCATGGGGTCGCAAAGAGTCAGACACGACTGAGCGACTGAACTGAACTGAAACCTAATTTCATTTAATATTTTAAAATAAATTGATTCTTTAGACTTCCACTCGGCAAACAGCATAAATAGGACAAACAGTATATATTATTGAAAAATAAGCAAATTTTTTTTTTGCGAAGTATAATATAGGAATTTTTAGCATGCTAATATTAGACTAAGAAAAATTTTAAAAGTCACTTTGACCTTTTAACTGAAATGGTAATTACTTCATTATTCCCCTAATTAAATCCTTGTTAATATATACAGAGTTTCTCTTTTTTTGTGCTGAACCCCAACTAATAGAACAATGATAAGGAAATCATGAGTACTCTTTATATGAATGAAAACTGTATTATTGATGTTGTTGTTTGTAAGAACTTACTTAGAGAAATCAGTTACTTCCAAAGTCATTGAAAGTTCGCAAGAGCAGGATCAAGACTGGGCCTGTTTGAATAACTGTCAGACCCTGCAGAACTAATCAGTCATGGGGATCTCTACCTTGAAGGAAGGTGGAATCCACAATAGCAACACTGAGTTCAAGAAACTACCAGCTAGCTGTGATCAGCCGGTCAGGAAGCCAGGATCAGAAGTTGTTGCCAATACTGCAATAACTGCTTCTTACCTCCCACAGTCAAGACCGAACACTGGAGCTGTAGAAAAACCCTGTGTCTCCATGACTTTGCTTGTCAGCAGAGTGAAAGTCAGAAGCAGCAGAAAGAAAGATGGCCTCCTCATCACTTTTGTCCTTCTGGTAGCCAACCTGTACACTGAATTAGAACCAGACTTTAGTTTCAAGACATTCTGAGAAATGAAGACTTTAGCTTCTATCCCCTGCAGTGTGTCAGTTGACCATATCCAACAATCATCTTCTTCCTTAGAATCACCTGGTTTACTCCTTTTGTGCTTCATCTTTGGACTGTGAGACCACACTTCTACTAGTTCCCCATCCTGCTAAATGCCCTTCCATACCCACATGTTTCTTTTTTTTTTTTCCTCCCCCACTTCGCACTTGACAGATCCTTCAAAGGTCAGTAAACCTTGTCACCTCCACAGTGAAATCTTCCCTGAATTCTTTCTTCAGTAGACTTAACTATTTCTGTTTCTGGGCTTCTACAATATTTTGTACAATCTGTGCTATAGTATGTATGATTTGAAAGTGAAAGTGTTAGTCACTCAGTCGTGTCCAACTCTTTGTGACCCCGTGGACTGTAGCCTGCCAGGCTCCTCTACCATGGGACTCTCTAGGCAAGAATACTGGAGTGGGTTGCTGTGCCCTCCTCCAGGGGGATCTTCCCAACCCAGGGATCAAACCCACATCTCTTATGTCTCCTGCATTGAGAGGTGGGTTCTTTACCACTAGTACCACCTGGGAAGCTCATGTATGATTTAACATAGTTTAAATGTATTTCTATATAAATTATATATTTTAAAATATATAATATAATTTAAACAACAAATGATATAATTTGTTGTTTTTCTTTCTACCGGACTGTGAACCATTTAAAAGCATGTACTATGCCTTATCCTGCTGTTCTGTGTCTAGTCCAGTGCCTGGCTCAAAGTGAATGCATGTCAATAGAGTGAATAATGAATGATGACGACATAGTCCTTATCCTCTGCAGCTTTTGTAAGTCAGAGAAACATACTTACAAGACAAAATTATGTTAAGAAGTCTTCATTATATCCACAGCCTCTATTATCTGTATAGTTCTCTATGAAATTAGAAGAAACTGGTTTAATAAGAAGCTTCCCTAGATTTGATGGAGGAACCACTTCCTGTGCAAGACGAGAGTTTCTTACAATCAATCACTGTGCTCAGTTTCCTGTAATTGTAGTCTTACTTGAAAACAGAGACATATAAGGATCTACCTTCTCAACCTACTTCCAACCCAGCAATTTGAGAGAAAACACTGGGTTTGACAAAGCAAAAATCCCCCCACATTAAAATTTTTTGGACAAGGAAAGAAAGCTAAACTTCATAGGTTATTAACATGCCTAGAACTTATTTTCTGTCCAAACCCTATGTCTATGAAGGTGGGAAGAGGGGAGAGGGATGGCAAGGGTGAGAACAGAAGCTCGATTGCCGCAGAATTCATGGAACCTGAAGTCAGGAGATCCAGGAAAACCAGGGCTTCTAGGCCTGGACCACACATGCAGATTAGGAGAAAAATCCTCACATTCTAGACAATAAAATTTAACATAAATTTCTTTTTGCCTGTTTGGGCCTCCTTCCTTCCCCTTTAGTGTGTATTGTGGATCTTCATTAACCAGACATCTGTAGGAAATAATATTCCTTCGTGACCTTGTAAAGAGTTAGCATGACCCACTACTTGCTTTGTTCATGTAGATCTGGCTTACGTAAACTGTTGGTAGTCACTTGACATATAACTCTTTGTCTCAAAATGTATATAACTGTGCTTTGAGCTCCAATAAGCAGAAGTCTCCTCAGAGATTTCTAGAAAACTATCTCCCATGTATAATCTTCAATTTGGCTCAAATAAAAATTTCAATTTCTTAGATTGACTATTGATTTTTTTGTTAATGTTATATTGGCCTCAGAAAATTTTCAGACAGCCCGTATGCTCAAGAATTGGTTCAGTAATGCTCAGTTCTCTGAAATGAAAAGAACAAAATGCCAGTAAATCTTATGGAGTAGATATTTAAACTTGTAGGTAATTATCTAAATAATTGGTGGAGGCTGTGGTAATTATGGGTTCAGTTCAGTTCAGTCGCTCAGTCGTGTCTGACTCTTTGGACCCCATGAATCCCAGCATGCCAGGCCTCCTGTTCGTCACCATCTCTCGGAGTTCACTCAGACTGACGTCCATCGAGTGAGTGATGCCATCCAGCCATCTCATCTTCTATCGTCCCCTTCTCCTCCTGCACCCAATCCCTCCCAGCATCAGAGTCTTTTCCAATGAGTCAGCTCTTCCCATGAGGTGGCCAGAGTACTGAAGTTTCAGTTTTAGCATCATTCCTTCCAAAGAAATCCCAGGGTTGATCTCCTTCAGAATGGACTGGTTGGATCTCCTTGCAGTCCAAGGGACTCTCAAGAGTCTTCTCCAACACCACAGTTCAAAAGCATCAATTCTGTGGCCCTCAGCCTCCTTCACAGTCCAACTCTCACACCCATACATGACAAATGGAAAAACCATAGCCTTGACTAGACGGACCTTAGTCGGCAAAGTAATGTCTCTGCTTTTGCATATGCCATCTAGGTTGGTCATAACTTTTCTTCCAAGGACTAAGCGTCTTTTAATTTCATGGCTGCAGTCACCATCTGCAGTGATTTTGGAGCCCCCAAAAATAAAGTCTGACACTGTTTCCACTGTTTCCCCATCTATTTCCCATGAAGTGATGGGACCGGATGCCATGATCTTCGTTTTTTGAATGTTGAGCTTTAAGCCAACTTTTTCACTGTCCTCTTTCACCTTCATCAAGAGGCCCTTTAGCTCCTCTTCACTTTCTGCCATAAGGCTGGTGTCATCTGCATATCTGAGGTTATTGATATTTCTCCCAGCAATCTTGATTCCAGCTTGTGTTTCTTCAAGCCCAGCGTTTCTCATGATGTACTCTGCATATAAGTTAAATAAGCAGAGTGACAATATACAGCCTTGATGTACTCCTTTTCCTATTTGGAACCAGTCTGTTGTTCCATGTCCAGTTCTAACTGTTGCTTCCTGACCTGCATACAGGTTTCTCAAGAGGCAGATCAGGTGGTCTGGTATTCCCATCTCTTTCAGAATTTTTCACAGTTTATTGTGATCCACACAGTCAAAGGCTTTGACATAGTCAGTAAAGCAGAAATAGATGTTTGTCTGGAACTCTCTTGCTTTTTCCATGATCCAGCTGATGTTGGCAATTTCATCTCTGGTTCCTCTGCCTTTTCTAAAACTAGCTTGCACATCAGGAAGTTCATGGTTCATGTATTGCTGAAGCCTGGCTTGGAGAATTTTGAGCATTACTTTACTAGCATGTGAGATGAGTGCAATTGTGCGGTAGTTTGAGCATTCTTTGGCATTGCCTTTCTTTGGGATTGGAATGAAAACTGACCTTTTCCAGTCCGGTGGCCACTGCTGAGTTTTCCAAATTTGCTGGCATACTGAGTGCAGCATTTTCACGCATCATCTTTCAGGATTTGAAACAGCTCAACTGGAATCCCATCACCTCCACTAGCTTTGTTCGTAGTGAATCTTTCTAAGGCCCACTTGACTTCACATTCCAAGATGTCTGGCTCTAGATGAGTGATCACATCATCATGATTATCTGGGTCGTGAAGATCTTTTTGTACAGTTCTTCCGTGGTATTCTTGCCATCTCTTCTTAATATCTTCTGCTTCTGTTAGGTCCAGACTATTTCTGTCCTTTATCGAGCCAATCTTTGCATGAAATGTTCCCTTGATATCTCTAATTTTCTTGAAGAGATCTCTAGTCTTTCCCATTCTGTTCTTTTCCTCTACTTCTTTGCACTGATTGCTGAAGAAGGCTTTCTTATCTCTTCTTGCTATTCTCTGGAACTCTGCATTCAGATGCTTCTATCTTTCCTTTTCTCCTTTGCTTTTCGTCTCTCTTCTTTTCAGAGCTATTTGTAAGTTCTCCCCAGACAGCCATTTTGTTTCTTTGCATTTCTTTTCCATGGGGATGGTCTTGATCCCTGTCTCCTGTACAATGTCACGAACCTCATTCCATAGTTCATCAGGCGCTCTATCTATCAGATCTAGGCCCTTAAATCTATTTCTCACTTCCACTGTATAATCATAAGGGATTTGACAGAACGTGGTCCACTGGAGAAGGGAATGGCAAGCCACTTCAGTATTCTTGCCTTGAGAACCCCATGAACAGCATGAAAAGGCAAAATGATAGGATACTGAAAGAGGAACTCCCCAGGTCAGTAGGTGCCCAATATGCTACTGGAGATCAGTGGAGAAATAACTCCAGAAAGAATGAAGGGATGGAGCCAAAGCAAAAACAATACCGAGTTGTGCATGTGACTGGTGATAGAAGCAAGATCCCATGCTGTAAAGAGCAATATTGCATAGGAACCTGGAATGTCAGGTCCATGAATCAAGGCAAATTGGAAGTGGTGTAACAAGAGATGGCAAAGGTGAACATTGACATTCTAGGAATCAGTGAACTAAAATGGACTGGAATGGGTGAATTTAACTCAGATGACCATTATATCTACTACTGCCAGCAGGAAGCCCTCAGAAGAAATGGAATAGCCATCATGGTCAACAAAAGAGTTGAAATGCAGTACTTGGATGCAATCTCAAAAACGACAGAATGATCTCTTCATCTCCAAGGCAAACCATTCAGTATCACAGTTATCCAAGTCTATGCCCCAACCAGTAACGCTGAAGAAGCTGAAGTTGAACCATTTTATGAAGACCTACAAGACCTTGTAGAACTAACACCCAAAAAGATGTCCTTTTCATTATAGGGGACTGGGATGCTAAAATAGGAAGTCAAGAAACACCTGGAGTGACAGGCAAATTTGGCCTTGGAATGTGAAATGAAGCAGGGCAAAGACTAATAGAGTTTTGCCAGGAAAATGCACTGGTCATAGCAAACACCCTCTTCCAGCAACACAAGAGAAGACTCTCCACATGGACATCACCAGATGGTCAACACCGAAATCAGATTGATTATATTCTATGCAGCCAAAGATAGAGAAGCTGTATACAGTCAACAAAAACAAGACCAGGAGCTGACTGTGGCTCAGATCATGAACTCCTTATTGCCAGATTCAGACTGAAATTGAAGAAAGTAGGGAAAATCGCTAGACCATTCTGGTATGACCTAAATCAATTATGGGTTAACCTCCAGTAATTCAATTTTTTGTGTATATACATACAAGAAACTAGGGCTTCTCAGGTGGTTCAGTGGTAAAGAATCCACCTGCCAATGCAGGAGACACAAGAGACACGGGTTCAAAGCCTGGGTTGGGAAGATCCCCTGGAGGAAGAAATGGCTACCCCCTCCAGTATTCTTGCCTGGAAAATTCCATGGACAGAGGAGCCTGGTGGGCTATAGTTGTGAGGTTGCAAAGACTTGGACAAAACTAAGAGGGTGAACATAAACACACACACATGTAAGAAACTACTAAAATATAACATTTTATATTCCTATGTAATATGTAAAATCTTTTGCTTCCCATGGCTCCAATTGCTTCCCCCACCACCCCGAATGTCACTTCTAAGATATGCACGGTCAGCACTACCCCCACTGGAAATGAAAGTACTGCATATAAAGCGTTATATTTCAGAGCAAACAGCAAGAAAGTACTAGGCTCTTTCCTAAGGAGAGGTATTTGGGGGTCTTGATCTTTCATCCGCCAAATGGAAAACTTTCTTCTTCTGAACACCTTCCACCTGGGAATTGCTGACCAGAGGACCAGTGAATTGAGCTGCTTGGTTGTCGTAATAAAACAGTTCCAGCAGAGGTCTACTGATATTGTGACAAGGACAGACCAGGATTACCTCAGTACTTTTACATACAAGTTGCTAGTCTGAACTTCAATTTTGTAATAAAATACATGCTGAGAGTTTAGAGTGTGATTTTAAGAAATGCCTGAAAATCCTGTTGTTCAGTCATGTCCAACTCTTTGAAACTGCATGGACTGCAGCCTTCCAGGCTCCTCTGTCCGTGAGATTTCCCAGGCAAGAATACTAGGGTGGTTGCCATTTCCTTCTCCAGGACATCTTCCCGACCTAGGGATCAAACCTCATCCTGCATTGCAGGTGGATTCTTCACCACTGAGCCACCTGGAAAATCCGAATAATCCTATACATGACTAATCAAAGAAAAAGTTTGCTTGTCTAGTCTTACATTCAAGAGTGAAGATAATTATTTTAATTAATATGTATTTTTTCATTCTGTCCACAAATGATATTGCGATACATAAGTTTTCCTCGACCATGGTTTTAAAATTTATTTTTATTTTTTATTTTTAAATTTTATTCTATTATTTTATACCTATATACACTTATGAGACGTATGAGAAAGCTGAAAGCAAATAGCATGAAAAATCCCCATATACCCTTAACTCAGCTTCTACAAATGGTAACATCTTATTTAACCACTGTACCATTTCCAAAACAGGAAATTGACAAAGTTCTATTAAGTAGTCTGCAGACCTAATTCAGATTTTGTCCTGTTCTACTACTTTTTCTGCTCAGGATCCAATACCAGACTTTATTAAGTTTTCATGCATTGTTAGTCTTTAATCTGGGCCAATCTAGTTTTTCTTTGCCTTTCAAGACAGTGAAACAGTGCCTCTCTTTGACTCTTAGAAGAGTATTGGCCAATTCTTTTACGAAATGTTGCTCATTTAGGTTTGTCTGATATTTCCTCATAACTACAGGCTGTATATTGTCACCTTGCTTATTTAACTTATATGCAGAGTACATCATGAGAACGCTGGGCTGGAGTAAGCACAAGCTGGAATCAAGATTGCTGAAAGAATTATCAATAACCTCAGATATGCAGATGACACCACCCTTATAGCAGAAAGTGAAGAGGAACTAAAAAGCCTCTTGATGAAACTGAAAGAGGAGAGCGAAAAGTTGGTTTAAAACTCAACATTCAGAAAACGAAGATCATGGCATCTGGTCCCATTACTTCATGGCAAATAGATGGGGAAACAGTGGAAACAGTGTTATTTTGGGGGTCTCCAAAATCACAGCAGATAGTGATTGCAGCCATGAAATTAAAAGATACTTACTCATTGGAAGAAAAGTTATGACCAACCTAGATAGCATATGCAAAAACAGAGACATTACTTTACCAACAAAGGTCCATCTAGTCAAGGCTATGGTTTTTCCAGCGGTCATGTATGGATGTGAGAGTTGGACTGTGAAGAAAGCTGTGCACCGAAGAATTGATGCTTTTAAACTGTGGTGTTGAAGAAGACTCTTGAGAGTCCCTTGGACTGCAAGGAGATCCAACCAGTCCATTCTAAAGGAGATCAGTCCTGTGTGTTCTTTGGAAGGAATGATGCTAAAGCTGAAACTCCAGTACTTTGGCCATCTCATGCGAAGAGTTGACTCATTGGAAAAGACTCTGATGCTGGGAGGGATTGGGGGCAGGAGGAGAAGGGGACAACAGAGGATAAGATGGCTGGATGGCATCACTGACTGGATGGGCGTGAGTTTTAGTGAACTCCAGGAGTTGGTGATGGACAGGGAGGCCTGGCATGTTGCAAATCATGGAGTCGCAAAGAGTCGGACACGACTGAGCAACTGAGCTGAACTGAACATTAAGATTATGCATTTTAGGCAAGACTATCACAGAAGTGACAATGTGCCCTGCTCAGCATGTTCGTTAGGAGGAAGGAAGTTGATGTGTTCCATCACTGGTGATACTAACCTTGACCACTTAGTTACAGTTCTTCCCTTTGAAATTAGTTAACATCTAAGGGAGGTTACTTTGAAACCGGATAAATATTTTGCCTTCCAGCATACTTTTGACCACTGATTTTAGCACTCATTAATTATCTTTGCCTGAAATAATTATTACTGTTGTGTTTGCCAAATGCTGACTTTCGATTGTTATTTTTCCTTCTAATATATTAATTGGAATAATACTGTAAGAAATAGTTTATTTATTAATTTATTCTTACAATTATCTATGTGGCTTAACTCTCTAGAGGCCATCAGTTAGGAAATGTGAATGAGAATTAATGTGACAACCTCCATCCCTACCCCTAAGCAGAAGTGTTTCCTTTTGTGGTATCTGTGGAGCTGGTGGTGTTTTTTTTTTTTGGTTGGGGCTGATCTGGAAAAGAACTTATGTGGTTTTGTAGAGAGGACGATAGAGACTTCTCTCTCACTGTGAATCTGTTTTTACCCATGGATCTGCACTGAGGCTAAACATCTTTCCAAGAAAAAGACCTTGAATTCTGTGAAGGCATATACAACATGTGTGATGGACATGGGGAGTCAGAGTTTTGGAAAGAACAGTGTGGGGCATGAGAACAATGGGAGCTCCTTATAAGAAGAAAAGAAGCCTGATCTGGTAAGTCAGACCCAAACAGAACACTAGCTTCAGAGGAGATATAGACTGAGACCACTGAGGTAGAACCTACCTCTGATGTAGAGCACAGACCTCTGGCAGAGTATGACCCTTGGTAAAAGTTGCTTACTGTATTAATGAAAAGAACTGTGTGTGAGAGAGGGATACATTAGGAATTTGGGATTAAAACATGTGTACTATTATATATAAACTATACAACCAACAAGGACTACTATATAGCACAGAGAACCACACTCATTATCCTGTAATAACCTATAATGGAAAAGAATCTTAAAAAGAATATATATATGAAACTGAATCACTTTTCTGTGCACTTGAAACTAGCACAACATTGTAAATCAGCTGTATTTTAATTTGGTTCTCAACATTTGCATCTCTATTCCTGTCCTGCAAATAGGTTCATCTGTACCATTTTTTCTAGATTTCTAATGAAAGTGAAAGTCACTCAGTTGTGTTTGACTCATTGTGACCCCATGGACTATACAGTCCATGGAATTCTCTAGGCCAGAATACTGCAGTAGGTAGCTGTTCCTTTCTCCATGGATCTTCCCAACCCAGGGAGTGAACCCAGGTCTCCCACATTGCAGGTGGAGTCTTTTACCAGCTGAGCCACAAGGGAAGCCCAAGAATACCGGAGTAGGTAGCCTCTCCCTTCTCCAGGAGATCTTCCCAACCCAGGAATCGAAGCAGGGTCTCCTGCATTGCAGGCAGATTCTTTACCACTTGCACTATGACGGAAGCCCCATATATCTGCATTAATAGTGATATTTTTTTCTTCCTGACTTCACTCTGTATGATAGATTCTAGGTCCATGCACATCACTACAAATGACCCAGTTTTGTTCCTTGTTACATATACACCCTATTGTGTGTGTTGTGTGTGTGTGTGTGTGTATACCTATATATATATCTCATGTCTTCTTTACCCATTCATCTGCTGATGGACTCGAGCTGCTTCCAAGCCTGGCTATTGTAAATTGCGCTGCAGTGAACGTTGCACTACATGTGTCTTTCTGAATTATGGGGTTTTAACATGGCTCTGAGCTTGACATGAAGGAATGGGTAGGTGTTGAAAGTTCATAATCCCTTTCCACCCAGACACTTGAGTTACTAATCATTTTCCTGTCTCAACCTGTTTTAATGTTAGGATTGCTTTTGCTTCAGTTGTCAAGTTCTCTTACCAAACAACTCATTGTTCACAGATCGGTGAAGAACGATTCTCTGCTTGTAACCTTGGAAATGTGGGGAGGGAGTATTTTGAAAATGATACAACAGAGTGTGAAAGAGTTATGAAACAAGAAAGGGAGCTTTAGAGAGAACACCACAGTCATCTGACTGAGAATTAATAAAAGCTACATGTAGAGAGATGCTTTCATTATTTTTCATTTTTGGTTTTCATGCTTTTGATTTTTCCAACCCAGCCACAGAAAGTGTTTGTGGACATTAAAACATGTTGGCTAGATTTCATCTAAGACTTTTAGTTTTTAGAAAGCAAGCAACCACCCCAGATTTTGTCATAGCACCTCAAAGCCTAGCACTTGGCTCCTTTCTTCACTGAAAAAATTCTAAATATATATACACACATGTATGCATGTTTGGTTGGTTGGATGGATAGTCAGACAGACACATAAAGATATAGAATATGAAGTGCTCAGTATCCTATTTAGGTCATAGGACATAGGTCAGTGCCTTCACTTTACAGATTAGAAGGTGGAGGCTTAAAGAAGTCAAATGAGAAATAAAATGACCCAGTTGTAGTTCAAACCTGAATCTTCTAGTTGCAAGTTGAGTGCTTCCTCACTTGTGAAGCACTCCTTTTAAGAAGGGTTTTCTGGTGGAGTTTACAAATACTGCGATTTCTTAGTGGTTTCAGATGAGTCCCCATACCTGGTATTCCTGTGGCAGGCACATGGCAATAGAGTGGTAGAGCAAGTTACTCTATTAGTTCTAGCAGCATGTGAAAAAAGGAGCAGATCTGAACATTCAGCCATTCATCCTTTTATTGAATACTTCCTCATGTAGGACTGTGTTTGGTTCTCTGAGGAATAAAAGATGAACAAAATGAACGGTGTATAAAGATATTCAAAAGGCTATTTATATAGTAAAATCCCAGAGAGGGAGACGGAGTGAGTGAGCTTAGACTATACACCCAAATGTTAACCCTGGTCCTTTCTAAGAAGGGAAATTAAAGGCTACTCTCACCCACTTTTTTCTTTTTTTTTGTTAATCTTAAATGTTTATATTCTGCATAATAAACATGCATTGCTTTTGGAACAAGGGAAAAAGTTATTCTTAATGAAGAAAATTAGCCAAGACATGCTGTGTGAGTTCTTCAGAGAACCAAGTGGGCTGTGGTTGAAGTGTCCTTGGTGATCTCTGAGCCTCCCCCAAAGCTCTCGCTTTTGGGAAACCCTGGTTGGGTGGGGCGAGGAGGGGATTGTGCCTGTATTCCATTGGCCCTGTCTTACCCTATCTACCTCCTTTGGGGTGTGTTCAGTTGCTTCAGTTGTGTCCTACTCTTTGTGATCCCACGGACTGTAGCCTGCCAGGCTCCTCTGTCCATGGGATTTTCCCAGCAAGAATACTGGAGTGGGTTGCCATTCCCTTCTTCAAGGAATCTTCCTCACCCAAGGATCAAACCCGTATCTCCTGCATCTTCTGCACTGGCAGGTGGGTTCTTCACTGCTGAGCCACCAGGGAAGCCCACCTCTTGGTAAGTGATTGTTTTGCATTAATTATCATGGTCATATTACTCTCTTGATTGTTATGCTTGTACAAGCTAAATAAGGGACAAACTGCTATCAATGGCATAATATGGAACAATAGAGACACATTCTTTGGTTACCTAAAATAAATAAATAATGAAAGAATCAAAACCATTTAAGTAATCTTTTCTAACTTAGAAGTGTAGATGAATTTTTTTGAGAGAGGTCAGCTGTGTTAAATCTCATATAAGCATTTCAATTTAATGGGACAATTGTCTGTGTTCATAGGGAAAGACAAAGTGCTTGAAACAATGGGAAAGTTTTGAGCATGCTTTAGGCTATCTTGTTCTTTAACTTTCAAATTATATTGTTATTGGAAATAACCTGAACTGAGTGAAAGTCTTTTATTTGAAGAAGGTAAACCTGGTGTATGTTTTGATGTCTTTGGTTGCTGCTGCTGCTGCTAAGTCGCTCAGTCGTGTCCGACTCTGTGCGACCCCACAGACGGCAGCCCACCAGGCTCCCCATCCCTGGGATTCTCCAGGCAAGAACACTGGAGTGGGTTACCATTTCCTTCTACAATGCATGAAAGTGAAAAGTGAAAGTGAAGTCGCTAAGTTGTATCTGACTCTTTGCAACCCTACGCTCCTTAGCCTACCACACTCCTCTGTCCATGGGATTTTCCAGGCAAGAGTACTGGAGTGGGGTGCCATTGCCTTCTCCGTGTCTTTGGTTACTGTAAATCATTTACTTGCAGTGCCCTTGGTCTTCTCTAGTCTGTCCATTATATGAAATCAGCAGGAATAGCCAACAAGTGCTTGGGAACAGAGGTACATGGTATAGTTACTTTGTGTGTGCTAAGTCGCTTCAGTTGTGTCTGACTCTTTGTGACCCTGTGGACTGTAACCCACCAAGCTCCTCTGTCCATGGGATCTCCAGGCAAGAATATTGGCGTGGGTTGCCATGCCCTTCTCCAGGGATTTTCTCAACCCAGGGATCGAACCCATGTCTGTTAGGTCTCTTGCATTGGCAGATGGGTTCTTTATCACTAGCACCACCTGGAAAGTTGCCATACTATCTTCAGAATCACATGAGAGAAAAGAACTAGTTGCTTTTCCATCATTCTTCAGTTTACTGAACCTACCCTGTAAGGACAGTGTTAGATACTATGAATAAAAGAATTGATGATGTGTAAAAATAGAAACGATGAAACAATTATTTTTCCTTTAGGTTCCATATATTTCTGTGGAGTTAGTTTTGCTTTTGCCCTCTGAAAGGTCTCATTTATTTATCTCAAATGTTTACTGAGTGCTAAGATAGGATTCTGAAACAATTGGATCAGTAGACTGTTTTCCTTATTCCTCTCATCCCTCCTGCACACAGCTTATATTGTTATCAAGATAACAATCTATTTAATAAAGTTCCTTCCAGTTCTAATTGATTTGATGCCATCATTTGAGCCACTGCACTGACTTGAAGCAAGATGTCTATATATTTTTTTTTAATATAAATTTATTTATTTTAATTGGAGGTTAATTACTTTACAATATTGTATTGGTTTTGCCATGCATCAACATAAATCTGCCACAGGTATACATGTGTTCCCCATCCTGAACCCCCCTCCCTCCTCCCTCCCTGTACCATCCCTCTGGGTCATCCCAGTGCACCAGCCCCAAGCATCCTGTATCCTGCATCGAACTCGGACTGGCGATTCGTTTCATATATGATATTATACATGTTTCAATGCCATTCTCCCAAAGCATCCCACCCCGCCTTCTCCCACAGAGTCCAAAAGACTGTTCTATACATCTGTGTCTCTTTTGCTGTCTCGCATACAGGGTTATCATTACCATCTTTCTAAATTCCATATATATGCGTTAGTATACTGTATTGGTGTTTTCTTTCTGGCTTACTTCACTCTGTATAATAGGCTCCAGTTTCATCCACCTCATTAAAACTGATTCAAATGTATTCTTTTTAATGGCTGAGTAATACTCCATTGTGTATATGTCTATATTTTTTTAGCCATATGACTCAGTAAATTCCATTGATGGTTTAAACCAATTTGAGTTTGATTTTCTAATTGTGTGTGTGTGTGTGCGCGTGTGTGTGAGAGTCAGGGTCCTAGTAGGACACAAATGGCACACTTAAACAAGATAATGGAAGGGAGTTTAATGAAGGACCATTTACACAGATGTGAAAGGAGTTAAGGGAAACCAATGAGAACTAGCCGTAGCAGACCAGCTTTTCATCACTGAGCCTGAAATGACAAGAGGAGGGGCTGGTTTTCCAGAATCCAGAACTTGGGAAGGGTGGTAGCTGTTGTTCCTTGAATGGGCTGCCTGGAAGGAGCTGTGGCCTTCGTGAGGAAAGCAGTCTTCCAGAAAAGGAACTCAAGGATCAAATAAATACTATAACTTCTCTTTCTTCCCTACTCCCAGTGGAGAATGTTCATCATCCTATAACTCTATCATAATTAATTAAGTACTTTGGGATACTAGAGACAGTTCATAAACAAAAGAATGATCATTATGATCATCACAACACATCAGTCTTGTTTGTTGAGCATTTATTGTCGTGGGTACTTTGAAATGTGCAAGAAATTTAGAATCCGTAGTTGCTGCTTTCAAGAGGCTAATACCCAAAAGAGTGAGATAATAGAAATGAAAAACAAAATTAAGGAGCTAAAATATACGTACAAATCCAGGCTTTCAGGATGAGCCAATTAGTGTATCCAGCTCATAGGTACTGGGGCACAGGAGCCAAAGGAATCAGTGAGACTGACTGACTCCCAGTCACTCCTATTAGAAGAAACAAGTCTTCTTACTTTCTATCCTTTGATTTGATAATATTAGGTCTTGACTGCTACAAGCATTTTACTACCAGAAGTGGCCCTGGGACCACCTCTATAGAACCTAACAGTGGAGTTAAAGGAAGGCAGCTCAAAGAGAAACTGGATACTTGGTGACATCATTTGAACCGTTGCATAAACCTTGCCTGAAGTCAGAATTCTAGACTTTCTAGTTACAAGATCCAACAAGTCCTTCCTGTAGGTTAAGTCAGTTTGAATTGGGTTTTCTGCCATTTGCATTGTGGAGTATCCAATTGCAACCCAACTGTAACTAAAGTTTTGAAAATATCAGGGAACTGTTTTCCACTGTTATTTATTAAATAATGCCAATGCTTTCCATAAACACTTGTAATACCTGTTTTGAAAGTGAAAAAAAAACTGCAGCAAAGTTCTGTTATCAAGGCAAAACACAGCACTGCATGTGACGTAACTCCTACAAATACTGTGCTTCTTTCACAGAACTGGCTGAATTAGTCCCACAAATGTCAAAAAAACCAAGTTGACGGTTCAGCGCATTATCTTCTTGGCCCATATGGAAAGCACCAAAATTTCTAGCTTCCACAGAACCCTTTGCAGTGTTCAAGGAGCAGTTGAATGGCATTTTCTAGTCTGTGATTCAAGTGGCCCAGTCTACCTTAAGAGGGAAACATCCTTTTGAAGTGATATTGGCTATTATCTATATAGGAATGTAATCGTAAAAGAAAAGTCCAGAAATTTGCTATTTCTCCTACCCCCAAAAGTCACAGAATGGCATCTGAGACTGCTGAATAAATTTTAGACAACAAAAACCCCAAGAATGTTGAGAGAAGACTAACAGAAAATGGGTTCTGAAGGTGATATAGACTGAATACTTGTGTTCTTCCAAAATTCATATTGAATCAAAGTGTGATGGTATGAGGAAGTAGGTAGGGCCTTTGGGAGGTGATGAAGTCATGAAGGTCAAGCCCTCAAGAATGGCATTAATGCCCTTTTAAGAAGGGTCATAAGAATTTGCTCCAACTTTCTGAGTTCTGCCATTTGAGGATACAGTAAGCGATCAGTCTACAACCTGGAAGAGGACCCTCACTAGTACTTGAGATTGCTGGTACCCTGATCTAAGATTTCCAGTTTCCAGAACTATGAGAAATATATTTCTGTTGTTTACAAATCACCTAGTCTATACTATTTTATTATGGTGGCCAGAACTAAGACAAAAGTAAACTTGTTTACAGTAACAAGGTATTTGAGATTCTTGTTTTTGTTTTATTTGATGAGAGTAACTTCTTAGCAAAATGAAAAAATACTGTTTGAATTCAATTAAACAATCAGCTAGGCTTCAACAGTATGCAAACCGAGAACTTCCAGATGCACAAGCTGGATTTAGAAAGGGCAGAGGAACCAGAGATCAAATTGTCAACATCTGTTGGATCATAGAAAAAGCAAGAGAATTCCAGAAAAACATCTACTTCTACTTTATTGACTGTGCTAAAGCCTTTGACTGTGCAGATCACAATAAACTGTGGAAAATTCTTAGAGATGGGACTATCACACAGCCTTATCCTCCTCCTATGAAACCTGTACACAGGTCAAGAAGCAACAGTTAAAATCAGACATGAAACAATGGACTGGTTCAAAGTGGGAAGGAGTATCCCAAGGCTGTATGTTGTCATTCTGCTTATTTAACTTACATGCAGAGTACCTCATCAGAAATTCCAGGCTGGATGAAGGACAAACTGGAATCAAGATTGCCAGGAGAAATATCAATAACCTCAGATATACAGATGACACCACCTTTGTGGCAGAAAGTGAAGAGGAACTAAAGAGCCTCTTGATGAAAGTGAAAGAGGAGAGTGAAAAAGCTGGCTTAAAATTCAACATTCAAAGAACAAAGAAAAAGGCATCCAGTCCCATCACTACATGGCAAATAGATGGGAAACAATGGAAACACTGTCAGACTCTTATTTTCTTGGGTTCTAAAATCACTGCGAATGGTGACTGCAGCCATGAAATTAAAACGTGCTTTCTCCTTGGAAGAAAAGCAATGACAAATCTAGACAGCATATTAAAAGGCAGAGACATTACTTAGCCTACAGAAGGTCCATAGCGTCAAAGATATGGTTTTTCCAGCAGTTATGTACGGATGTGAGAGCTGGACAATAAAAAAGGCTTAGCGCTGAAGAATTGATGCTTTTGAACTGTGGTGCTGGAAAACTCTTGAGAGTCCCTTGGACTGCAAGGAGATCAAATCAGTCAATCCTAAAGGAAATCAAGCTTGACTATCCATTGGAAGGACTGATGTGGAAGCTGAAACTCCAATACTTTGGCCACCTGATGCGAAGAACTGACTCATTAGTAAAGACACGGATGCTGGGAAAGATTGAAGGCAGGAGAAGAAGGGGACGACAGAGTTGGATGGCATCACCGACTGGATGGACCTAAGTGTGATTAAACTCCAGGTGTTGGCAATGGACAGGGAGGCCTGGCATGCTGCAGTCCATGGGGTCACAAAGAGTTGGACATGACTGAGGAAATGAACAATAAACAATCAGTAAACTTTTTGTCATTCTAGCTAGCAAAAATAAAATCACTCCTTAGGGAGTGGGCCGAAGAGGTAATGGTGGTGAAATACATTAGAAATGTATTTTAAAAAATTATGCAGCAGTTTGGTCAGTGGTAAAGAATCCACCTGCCAATGTACGAGACATGGGTATCTGGATGGAGAAGATCCCACATGCCAAGGAGCAACCAAGCCTGTGCACCACAACTATTGAGCCTGTACTCTAGAGTCTGTGCTCTGCAACAAGAGAAGCCACTGCAGTGAGAGGTCCACGCACTGACACAAAGAGTAGCCCCCACTCACCACAAGAGAAAAGCCCATGCAGCAACAAAGACCCAGGAGAGCCCAAAATAAATAAATAAAAATTTAAAAATATATACACAGCCTAAAAGCATTCATATTTTTTCAAAATGGCACCCAAAGATTTTTAAGAGAAAAATTATCTTTTATCTTTATCTATTATCTTTCCTGGGGAGATTAGCTTTTCACTGCACAATGACATCTCAAGATTCTTAGCAGATACATTACAGACCTTGCACTTGGTGTTGTTGGCTTATATGAAGACAGATTCATTTTGCAAAGGTCAAGATGGAAAAGTACTGTAAATTGATCATAACTTTCCATAAAACAGACATTTCATATATTTGTAAGAAAATAAGAATGCATTTGTTTACCATAATGAGGTATGACATTTGCTTGAAGTATATTCTTAGTATTATTAGGCAGAACAAAATATTTCATAAATTTAAAATAGCAAATTATATTTTTCCATATTCTATTTAAAAATACTGGAATCCATACATATTGTATAAGATAATTATTTGGTAAACTTATTTCAAAAAAACTTTTATTGTGAAAAATTTCAAACATATGCAAAGGAACTGTGAATAGTATGTGTGTGTGTGTGTTAGTCATGCTCAGTTGTGTCCGACTCTTTGCAACTCTATGGACTGTACCCTCCAGGCTCTTCTGTCCATGGAATTTTCCAGGCAAGAATACTGGAATGGGCTGCCATTTCCTTCTGCAAGTGAACAGTACAGTGAGCCTTAAGTACTCACATATACTCATAAGCCAGCTTCAACAAGGGTCGACTCATAGCCAGACTTGTTTCACTATACTCCCACTGACTTACCAAGCCATTTTTTCTCAACAGATTCTTTGAAGCAAATTCATGGGCCTTTATGTTCCTACTGTTCTTGCTGGGTGGATGAAGATGGCAAGGTCCTGACTTCTTTTACCAGGTCCATTTCTCAAAGTTGGTTATATACTCAGGAACCTTAAGAAATGAGGTAACATTTCCTCCCCACCTCTCCACACACCACTTCAGCCCTGGACAAGGAGTAGGTTTTTGCTTTTGCTCTTACTGCTTGCTATAAAACTAGTGAGTTTCCCAAGATCAGCTTTCCACAGCTGTGAAGCAACTCAGGGCCTGTGCAGGCATCCCCTAGACCCATCTGTGCTACCCCAGTGGCACCCGAGAGCAAGGTGCTGATGTTTGTGTTGGTTATTGTGTCATGAGTAATAAAGACCTTTGTCTCTGACCCAAGGCCTTGAGTATTCTCTCAGGCTCCACAAAGTAATAAACGGACATTGTAGTTCAGGTAAAATCAATCTCAGATCCAACATGTATCATTTTATCTGTACATATTTTAGCATACAGCTCTAAGATATAAGAACTCAAAAAAAAAAACCTGATAAGACGACTAAATTCTACAGATCTGCTACATGACATTGTTCCTTAAGAATACTGTATTGTGCACTTCAAAATTTGTTAAGAGGAAAGATTTCATATTAAACGTTCTTACCACAATAGAAAAATCAGTATTATTGCATATAAAAAGTAGACAATAATTCTTTAATAGCATTGAATATCCCCAATCATGTTCAAATTCCCCCACTTATTTCTCTCTCTTTTTAGTGTATTTCATAGGCATTCACATAATTATATTGAGTTATATGAACTTTTAAAAGTTTATTAGATAAATATATATATAACATAAAATTTGTATAGTTTTTTAAGTGTGCAGTTCAGTGACATTAATGAGTCACCACCATGTACCACCATCATCACCTGTTTCTAAAACATCTACATTCTCAGTGATTTGAATCCTTAGTATCTTTTAATCTATTGGTTTTCCTTTCCCATTGTATTTTTCCTTGAAATTTATTCGTTGAATAAAATTAGGTTATTTATAATATAACACTTTCCCAAAGTTTGGATTTTGCTGTTTTCATAACTGTTTCATAAGCTTCCATGAAGAGGTATATAATCTCTCTTTCCCTTTTTGTGGTGTTAAAAGTCATTTGTAAACTTCCCTGGTGGCACAGTGGATAAGCGTTGGCCTGCCAGTGCAGGGGACACAGGTTTGATCCCTGGTCCAGGAAGATGCCACATGCCGTGGAGCAACTAAGCCCGTGCACCACAACTACTGAGCCCATGCCCTAGAGCCCAGGAACCACAACTACTGATCCCACAAGAGGCAAGTACTGCAGCCCCAAGCCTAGAGCCTGTGCTCCACAAGAGAAGCCACCGCGGTGAGAAGCCTGCACATCACAACAAAGAGCGGCTTCTGCTCACTGGAGCTAAGGAAAGCCCTTTCACAGCAATGAAGATCAGCTCAGTCAAATAAATAAAGGTCTAAAAGAAAGGTCATTTACGACCATCGTTTAGACCCTTTAGTTTGTAGGTGTGCAAAACGGTGATACTTAAATTCTATCACTGCTTTTTAATGGTGTAATACATCCAGAGGGTTGCACAGTACTCCATTGTATGGATATGTATTGCACCTGTCTAAACAGAATGTTCTGTAAGTCAGAAGATCCTATTTAGCAAACACATTTTTACTGTGATCGGTTTTCAAACACGAGAGAGAATTTTGTTGTTGTTTTTGCTGTTCTTCGTTTTATTCTCACGAAACGTACAGAGCATACTCAAGACTAAAGTTGCATTTGCAGAAAAGTTAAAAACTACTTCTACATGATAATATGAGTAAAATTTTCACCCTTCAGAATAATTTTTACCACTAACGTGGGTCTTTTCTTAAAAAGTACCCTAGAGTCATAAATCCGGAAAGAAACAATCTTAGTATGGACAAGCAATTTCAGTCTCCTTTTCTTCCAAAGAAGAGTGTTGAGAGCTGGGGAGAGCCTCTTTTACATGTTTCTTTTTTAATGCATGGTTCTAAAATTAAGCACAGTGCTTTTTTGGTGATAGTACATGCCAGGATGGCATATCAGAACATTTTCATTAGATCAACACTGAGACACATCTGTTTAAGTGAATCATTTACCAACTCAACTGACTCATGTAGCAGGGATAAGAAATTCAAAAACTATCATATGGATTGAATCACATGATCCCTATCCCTTTGCCACTTAAAGTATCAATTAAGCTTTTATTTTATCCCTTACCATAACACCTGTTAACTCACATTTGGTATTTGCTGAAACTTCTACATGCTGGGAATTACAGTAGATGAAAGGTCATGTGACAAAATAGTTCTTAAAATTTTGACATTTTCAAGAATTATTTATTTCTCTGAGTCTCTCTCCACTCAAAGGGACCAACAGTCCCTTTTGGTCCACATGCATATTTGATAGTATAGTATAATTTTATGTCAAAATCCTGTTGTCTTCATGTTAAAAATGAAAGAAAGCAAAGATTAACTAAATTAGCATGACCTGTGGGGAAATGAATTCAAAAGCCTACCTTCTAAATGAAAAAGTGAATGTGGGAAGCCTGCTGTATATTGTTATCAGTGCAACTTAAATTTGTTTGTTTTAGAAAAATATTGCTATGAAACAAATGATTCCATTGATGGCTGGAAACACATACTTATCACCCCACAGTTTCTGTGGGTCAGGAATCCAGGCTTAGCTGGGGAACTCTGGCTCAGGTCACCCATGAGACTGTCATCAAACTGTGGGCAGGAGCTGGATAGTCATCTCAAGGCTTGACACAGGAAAGAGCCACCTTCAAGTTCCCTCACAGGGCTGTTTTGCATGCCTCAGAAGATCCATTTCCAAGTTCAGTCACACTGGCCTCTCCACAGACAGCCTGGAGACATGGAGAAGATGGTTGCCTCCAGAGTGAGCAATCCAGAGAGCAAGAGAGAGTACCCGAGACGGAGGCCGCAGACACCCCTTCACATCTTCCATATTCTACCCCTTAGAAAGGATTCCTATGTGCAGGCCAAAGGGGAGGGGATCACACAAATTATGAACACCAGGAAACAGGGCTCAGGGGTGGCCACCTTAGAGGCTGCCTACTTCAGTTCGTTTTTTTAAAATATAAATTCTAAAAACAGAAACTCCATTCTCATAGTTAAAAATTTAAATATACCAGAGGGTATGTAGTAAGAAGTCTCCCTCACCTCCCTGACAGTCAGTCCCCTCACTGAGCAAACACTTATCAGTTTCCTGTGGCTCTTCTCACAGGCTTTCTGTTGAATGTGAACTTGGAAGAGTGGGGCTCCATGGGCATGAACAGAAGCCGCTGTGGTCACCTCCCTCCATCTTGCCAATTCAGTCCTGCTTTATGGAGATAACTCTTCCCCCACCTCCTGGGTACACTGTGAGGTGGTTACCATGCCTTTTCCTCTCCCCATTAGATAATAAGCAGTCCTCCAGATATTTTTAGTCATAACATGGTTTCGTATCAGAAGGAAATGTTGAATAGCAGTTGAACTGACTGAACTTTAAAGCTAAAGCTTCTGCCCTGCCCTCTCTCTGGCCTCCTTCAGGCTGGATGCCTGCAGTGAGGAAAGGTGGGAGTCTGTGGTCAGCTCCTTTGTTTCACTATTTTGTACTTCAACACTTGCTCTTCTGGCTTCTTCTGGCTCCATTGGGTTGCCTTTGTCTCTCTCTAGGTTAGGGGATGGGGAAACCAGTAAAGGAGCCTTTTTTTTTCAGAGTCAGTTCTTCTGGCTGTTGCACAGATTTCCTCCTGGAAACACTCAGCTGTAGCTTTCTTGATGTTTCTAAAGTCTCTCCTTCATTTTGAAAGCAGTCTCCTGTCAGGAGTCTCACTGAAGAGTGTTGCTGCAGGACATGTTAACTATCCTACAGAACGCTTACACGTGTCTAGATTCTGATGCCTACTATGAGGTAACTTGATAGATTTTAGTATTTCCTTTTAATTTCTAAATTTTGGTTGTTAGATTTTATTGATTGAACACAAAGATGATGACCAGAAGCTTCACTCTAAGTAATAGGGCTGAATTGTTGACTAATAGCTGGTAATTGAGTGGTGCTTTAGAGTTTGAGCACTTTCATTTCTACGTTTCTGTCTTCTTTGTTCTTTGCCACACATTTTTAGTGGGTTAATTCTCAGCTGGTAAACTCTGACTTGTATGTCAAGTACAGTTGTACGTCAAGTACAAGCCTCTCTTCCATAGTTTTGGTGGTCACCAAAAATGATTTCATCATAGTCAGGCTTCCCTTGTAGCTCAGATGGTAAAGAATCTGCCTGCAGTGCAGGAGACCTGGGTTCGATCCCTGGGTTGGGAAGATCCCCTGGAGAAGGAAATGGCAACCCACCCCAGTATCCCTGCTTGGAAAATCCCGTGGACAGAGGAGCTTGGTGGGCCGCAGTCCATGGGGTTGCAAAGAGTTGGGCACGACTGGGCAACTAATACACACCAGCTACTTTGTGCTGAGGGCTTCCAAGGTGGGTAGTGCTAGTGGTAAAGAACCCACCTGCCAATGCAAGAGACATGAGATGTGGGTTCAGTCCTTGGGTCGGGAAGATTCCCTGGAGGAGGGCATGGGAACTCACTCCAGTATTCCTGCTGGAGAATCCCCATGGACCAAGGAGCCTGGTAGACTACAATCCATAAGGTCACAAAGAGAGTTGAAAGTGACTTAACATGCACACATGCACACACTTTGAAGCTGAGGTCACTCCTTGAAGCCTGAGCAAGGACCCTTCTGGGACAGCTCAGGTGGACAGGCTTTCTCTCTCTCTGAGCCTCCATCTGGTCCTGGGAAACTCTTACACACCTTTCAGAATATCCGAGAGTTTTTGAGAAACAAGACTGTTCTTGCTCCAGGAGGGTTTTAATTTCTCATATCATCTCGCTCAGTTCCTTTAGGAACAATCATATCCTGGGAACAAGGAACGTCCAATGTATCACTCCAGGAGTTAAAATCCAAAAGAGGGTTTGTATCTGTTGGTTGACTGAATGCTTGTTTCATGTGGGTAGGAAGTGAAAGACTTTTCTTGTAGAACATACTTTCCACATGCTGAGATACCTTTGAAGACAAAATATAGAATTAAATCTATGAATCCATTCAATAACTCAGCATATTCTTCAAAGACACAGGTAGCAGGGAGGCTGAGGTAATTCCAGGCATAGGGCATCTACACAATTGTGGAGGACACAATTCTAGGATGTGACGGGCTTTTTCTTCCAGAATTATAGTGTTTGAGATGTAAAACTGGGTATAGAGATGGTAGGAACTTACCAATTCCTGTTCTTGGTCCTGCTGAGGTTCATCAGCAGACATGATTATTTTACTCAGCATTCCCCCAGCTTTTCCAGGGATCCCACATGACAAGAGTTCCCACAGACACCGGACTCCACCATCACCAGCACCCAGCCCATCCTTCTCTGGCTGGGGCTGAAACTGTTTAGAACCTCAGCACACAGCTGGCCTTCAGTTGGCTTTGTTTTGAGACATAAAAGGGTGGCTCTGGGACTTAGTATGTGCTCAGTTGCATCTGACTTATTTGAGACCCCATGGACTGAAGCCAGCCAGACTCTTCTGTCCATGGATTCTTTAGGCAAGAATATCGGAGTGGGCTGCCATTTCCTTCTCCAGGGGATCTTCCTGACCCAGGGATCAAACCCAAGTCTCCTGCATTTGCAGGCAGATATTTTATCACTGAGTCACCAGGGAAGCCTTGGGACTTGGTGCCCAGTACAAACCAGTGTGCTCGTGCACAAACCCTGACCCTGAGGGGGACCCAGGAGGTTTCTATATTGTTCACATTGCTGTAGCTCAAACACCAAGCTCCCTCCGTTCTAATACTATGAGTTCTCAAATTCCAGTGTTTTCTTCTCCTACCCCTCTCCTTGTGTGCTCACTCCAGGTCGATCTCCTAGGTTTCTGTTCTGAAGTGTGGGTTTCCTTCTTCTTAGCAGTTCTCGCTGTAATGGAATTTTGCCCTTGATTCCCATTTTGGAGATTGAGATGCACTCCTGCTTGCTCACCTTCTGGGACTTTCAGATGTTGCTCAGAACCTTTCACTTTTTCTGCTTCAGTTGGACCCCTGGGCAATCCCAATCCCAAGGACTCTGTAACTGTTCTATTTGGTTGAACATCTGGCATCAGTGGGATCTCCCCCTCCCTTTCCCCTTTCCCCACAGCTTCTGTGGTAGCCCTGCCTTGTTATGCTGGCAGATAGAGCCTGGGATGTAATAGCTAAGTTGGCCTGCATGGAGGCATTTACATTTATCAGGAGCAGAAGAAATGACTACAGCCTCATGAAAATGATATAGAGGAGTAATGTTAACAGCAAGTGAGGAGAAGATTAAGGATGACTTGGGGTTGGTCACACTATAAAGACAAAAAAAAAAAAAACCCCCAAAAACACAACCAAAGTGATATATCAAAGCAAAGAAAATCTGATTTGAGGAAAAAGAACTGTGCAGTATTTTTGTAAGTATTCCAAGAGTTATAGTATCTTCACTAAAGAAAAACAAATCATTTAAAAGTGAATATCATATTGTACCAATGTTAATTTCTTTGCTTTGACAAACGTGCCATGTTATATAAGGTGTTAACACTGGGAAAAACTTGGTGAACTCTCTGCACTCTATTCGCAACTTTTCTGTATCTAAAGTTATTCCAGAATAAGAAATTGAAAAAACACCACCAATGGAAACCTTGAAGCAGTTCCATTAGAAGTAAAGAACTTCTTTACCTTAAAAATTTAGATAAATAAAAATGGTTTTTGAAGGACATTTTAGAAACTCAGTACCTGGTCTGAATATGTATTGTAAATAGGTAGAGTGCTGTATAAATTCTGAAAGAATTAGTGGAGGCTTCTTGGTTTCGATTTTAGGAAACTCATTCTTTCAACAAATAATTATTGACCTATTATGGGTTTTTCACATTCTGAGATTATTCAGTCAACAAAACAGATAAAGATCTCTGCTCTAATTGAGCTTACATTCTAGTTGCATCAGAGAGAAATCAAAAATAAATATAAAGGTAATAAATGAGTAAACTATATTGTGTGATTGAAGGTGATAAGTGCTATGGGGAAAAAGAGAAGAGCAGAAAAAGGGATGGCAGGAGGATGTATGGGGCTGGGCTGTGTGCAATTTTAAGTAGCATGAACCACACAAACCTGGGAGATGGGAGAGTGGAGCAAAGATGAAAGGAGCAAAGCATGAGGATGTCTGGGGCGTTGGGGAAGCACCACAGCCAGAGAGCGATGTGCTAAGGTGGAGCCTGCCTAGATGTTCAAACAGCATCCAGAGGTGAATGGCAAAAGCAGTAACTGATGGAGAGAGATGTCAAGATGAGGTCAGGAAGGCAAGGGTGGTGACGGGTGGGGAGGAGCACAGATAATATATGACTTTGAAAGAAATGGGAAGCTACTGCATATTTTGAGCAGAAGAGTGACATGATCTGTCATGTATTAGAAGAATCATTCTTTACTGTTGAGTCAATAGGTCTGGGTGGGCAGGGCAGAGCTGGAAGAAGAGTTAGAAGGCTAATGTAGTGATCCAATGAGAGACAGTGGTTCCTTAGACCAGAATGAAGCAGTGGAGGCAGTGATGAGAAGGGGTGCTATGGCTTATTTCAGCTCTTGCAACCAACTGTTAAACTTTTAAGAAGTTTGCCAGCTAATTGTTAAAAATACCATTATTACACATTTATTGGCTGCTCTGGGTCTTTGTGGCTGCTCTCTAGGTGCAGTGCACAGGCTTCTCACTGCGACGGGTTCTCTTACTGTGGAGCATGGGCTCTAGGCCCACAGGCTTCAATAGTTGCAGTGTAAGGGCTCAGAAGCTGTGGTTCCTGGGCTGTAGAGCACAAGCTCAATAGTTGTGGCCTAGTTGCTTCAGAGCATGTAGGGTCTTCCAGGATCAGGATTGAACCCATGTGTCCTGCATTGGCAGGTGAATTCTTTACCACTGAGCCACCAGGGAAACCCTAAAATGCCATGATTAAAAACGAAATTATATAAAGTTACAATTATATATATTATATAGAAAACTAAAGTATTAATATTAAATAGGCTTCCCTGGTGGTTCAGTGGTAAAGAATCCGCCTGCAATGCAGGAGATGTGGGTTCAAGCCCTAGGTTGGGAAGATTCCCTGGAGAAGGAAATGGCAATCCACTGCAGTAATATTGCCTGCGAACTCTCATGGATAGAGGATCCTGGCAGACTACATTATAGTCCATGGGGTCACACCCCAAGACTCAGACATGATTTAGCAACTAAAGAACAACAAAATATTAAATGCTCCAAACATATCAGTTAATTATTTTATCTACTTATTTTACTATAATTGTTTACTGTCATCACCCCTTTTGAGGCTGTTTACACCTGTGCTATCCACATGGTGAAGGGAGTCTAAAATAGGGTGCTGCTGTGCATCTCTTCCCAATCCTCAATTCAGTTGCATTTGGAGTCTGTCAGCCATGCTGGGAGTGTTTTTACACTACAGAAATTGACAAACACTGTGAATCGGGGTTCCTTTCTAAAGGGAGCAGGTCATTAAACACTGCCCAATACACCATTGCTTGGTGCCTTCCCAATTGAACCTAGGGACAGGTACCATGCCCCGTCCGATGTTTTCAGGTTCCCTTATTCTATTATGTCCACACCCATAGAGGGCAGAAGTTTAGTAAAGAGGTTAGACAGGTATTGTTAATATTACAACCAAAGAAAGTAACATATTTCTCTCAAGCTTCATAACATGAACGCATGTTTAATTATGAAAAATCGCCTTACCTGTGATTGAATCTTCAGTGCTGGTCCCAACTTTAATCCCATAGCACTTCGAAGATGCTCCTCTGTGAGTAATGGCAAAGTTTCTCCATCAATTGCATGATCTTTAAAGACCTTATTAAACATAAAAGATGTCAACTTTGTTTAAATGTCTTTTTAAAAAATCTTGTTTTACGTATAGATTTTCAGCTTTGGTGGAAACATTAGGACTGCTTGAGGATGACCCCAAAATTGTAACATTTCTTATTTTCAGTTACTCTCTTTTCTGTGTTCCAGTGGCGTGTTGTTTGTGTTCTTTAACAACCATTGGAGTACATTGGAATTCTATGAAAGTGAAAAGTATGAAAGTGTTAGTGACTCAGTTGTGTCTGACTCTTTGTGAGCCCATGGACTGTAGTCCACCAGGCTCCTCTGTCCATGGGATTTCCCAGGCAAGAATATGGGAGTGGGTTGTCATTTCCTTCTCCAGGGGATCTTCCTGATCCAGCGATTAAACCTGGATCTTCTGCATTGCATACAGATTCTTTACTGTCTAAACCACCCAATTCTCTCAATATAGAACTCAATTTCAACATGGAATAGTTCTTATTTGAGAGCAGGCCCATGTTTTACTCACTGATGTTATCTGTAATGCAGTGCCTGGTACAAAACAGATGTGCAGTCCTCCTTGCTGGAGAAATCAATGAATGAACAAATAGTCTGTGAAGGGATATGGGTAAAAACCATTTCAGGCCAATTTCAAACTCTCACATTTACAGACACAGTGCCTCTGTGCCCTGCCTTAGATGAGCAGCGAAGGAAAGAGAGGAAAACACAAGTGAGAGCTGTTGATAACACCAGCAATTGCTGGGAGGGGAACCAACTTTAGTGAGGAAACAAGAGCAGGACTTGATCCTAAACACATTTGAGAAACACCTAGAAATAATTGTGCCACTCCTAGGGGTGGGGAAGGAAGCACTCACATCCTGTTGGTAAGAGATAATGAGTCAGTAAAGTTTGGGGTCTTCGAGTTTATGTGGCTTCTTAGTACCCACAAGGGAACATTTGGGATTATAAAGTATGAAATGCATGTGATATTATTTATTACAAGAGTAGTTATTATAAACTTCATTTTTATGACTGTGAATCACTTACTGATTAAAAATAGCGAGTTCAAACAGATTCAGTCCGTCAGAAGTCAGCAATGTAACATTCGTTATACATGGGATTTCATGTTTCCGGTTATCAGAATTTTGTAACTCCATTGTACCAGTGGTTGATGTGACACTTGATAAGTGGCACAGATAAATTTAAAAGTGACTTACTTACAGTAAATGACTAGTAATAAAATAATAAGGTTATACTCCTTGAGTAGGAAAAAATAAAACAAACATTTTTAGCAGGTATGCAAAAGATAAAGTAAGTGACTTGAATACAACTTGCCTCATAAGTAACTTGAGATTCTTCTTTCTCTAGAAGCCTCAAGTATAATGATGAAATTAGAATATATTGAGTACTTACAAGGTGCCAGGCACTCATTAATACAATGGTCCTTGGAGAAAGTATTATACTATTATCCCCATTTACAGATGAAAAAACCAAGACACCAAGGAGAGAGGCACCTTGTCCTAGGTCACATGTCCAGAGAATGGAAAAGCCAGGATTTGAACTTGTACTTTCATAAGCCAAACTCTTAAATTACTATTCTGGGACTTTTCCATTGGTCCCATGAAAAGAACAAAGGGAGAAAAAAAGAGGAAAGAAAAGAAAAGAAGAATTTAAAAATTAACAGCATTACACTGAAGGAAAATATCACAAAATAAGATCTGAAAACAATTATCTCTAACATCAATTAATTATGATATAGTTAAATCATAATGTCCTTTTCTTGCTTTCTTTTCCTTTAATATATAAACCAAAGATAATGATGTCAGATTTAGTTGGTACATTGTTGCTTGGAATTGTGTTATTAAAATCACTTGAAAAAGTAAACTATATACTTGAAAATGTATATTGTATGTTCATTGACATAAACCTCAAAAACTTGCCAATCCACCATTTTTATCTCTGATTTTCCCATTTTTATCACTGATAAGTGATACTGGTTTTACTTTCCAACTATCTTAGCAGTTCATTATAATTTAAAAATAGTATTTATCTATCAGATTGAATTATATGTGTAGGCACTATTGCCCTAGCACAAAAATGGAATTTTAAAATAGTTAATTTCCTACTTTTCAAATGTATTTCCTTCTTGTCTTTTTTAGAATAAAGTACATATTTCTGTTATTATGATGAGTAGCCTAAAACTTGTGATACAGAAGTACATGCCTCCAAAATGTTTGCTAAATGGATGAATAGGGAATATAGTAGATATCTCTCATTCTTCTTGGATGTTTGACCTTTGAACCTCCTAATTTGGGGAGAATCCCTGCATCTCAGGAGTCTTGAGGAAACTGAACCTAAAGCCAGACACTGGCTTTCCCAGCTTTCCCTGAAGTTGGGGTGTGGGCACATGACTCCAGCTCCATCAGTCGGAGGCTTCTGTTCCAGGAGAGCCAACGACATAACAAGGAAGAGATTATTAGGAATGCTCTTTGGGGTCAAAACCAAGTTAGAACTCGTTATGAAGAAAGTATATTTCAAAATGTCTTATTTTTTTAAAAAGTCACTATATTAAAAAAAAATATTTACATGTACATCACCTGAGCATAGTCTGAGCAACCCGGAAGGCCGCTAACGAAGTCGTACACATCGTTCACGGTCCATTTCTGAATATCTTCATTCAGAGATAGATTTTCCTTGATTGTAAGCAGGACGTGTGTTCCTTTAAAATGGAAAGGAAATTATTCTGTGGGAAAGGGTGAAGCTAAGAGTACAGCTGTATTCATAGTCACATTAATTGCCGCATATTCTATCACCACGGAGAAGGAAATGGCAACCCACTCCAGTGTTCTTGCCTGGAGAATCCCAGGCTGCCGTCTCTGGGGTCGCACAGAGTCGGACACGACTGAAGCGACTTAGCAGCAGCAGCATGCTATTACTGCAGAGCGGGTCCTTGATATAGATCTATATGTAACCCCCTTAAAAGCTACTGAGTTGCTGAGAGATGATTTCTAAAAGAGCTTAGCTGTCTCCTTTCTTTTCTTCCTCTAAAGGATCTTTAATGACTGCCTTATCATAAATAAAAACAAAGTTCCAGCTTCTCTCAGATTCCAATAGAAATACCCTGCGGATTTCATTCTCCAGATTAACACCATATTCTATGATGTTACATGATCTATGACGCTCTCTAAGCCATACAAGAATTTAGCTTCATCTTCATCAAAATGGCAGATTAATACTTTGTCAGGGAAATAAGCTGGTGTGGTGGCCGGATTACACATACCCCAATCCCTGTGTTTTAAAATATTTTTATCTAAAGAAATTTCAGTTTTATATTTTTTTAATCTAAAAAAGATCTAGAAAGCTATTCAGTGTGTTTGGCAGGGGACAGTGTGTTAATACTTTTAGGTTAAACTGTATCATAACAATAATGAACATTGAAAGAGATTCTGTTTGTCTATTTTTTCTATTACTACACTTAAATACAGGGGAGATTGAATCATACTTCTAAGAAAGAAGCCCCTCTATTTTATGCTGAAGAGACTAAATTAGATTAAAATTATAGTTAAAAGTTCTGGTAGGTTTTCCCATCTTTCCCAATATTTATACCTTTCTAGACTTCACTGAAAATTCTCTATATAATAATATATAAAAAGAGGTACATTTCACTGTTATGGCTGATTGGAGCTAATGTAATAAGTTTTTCAAGAGGGGGTAATTCTAAGTAGAATGGATAAAAAGAAACACAATGGTTACAGATCACTGTGTAATAATTTCACGGACCTGACAACGTGTGGTTCCTGAGGACTGGCCCCTGGACGCCTACCTGGCTGAGATGATCCACGAACTAGGGGGTACGCCCATTCTTTTCTCCACAGGCTGCCAAACCACGCTCTGAGGGCTTCTCCTTTCCATCATCCCAAACCTTTTCTTCCAGGGGAGTTCCCTGAGCTCCCCAAGGCTTTCGTTGGCTGGGCTCCAGCTCTCCACAGGCGTCAGCAAGAGCTGTAGTTGGCTTTTCACTGGTTTCACCCAACGTGCGATTGTCCAGAGCCTCCATTTCTGGGTCTTTTGTATACTCATTCTCTTCATAGAGAACTGCATGGGTTTGGCCTAGGAGCTTCTCTTCTATTTGACTTTTAGAACTCCCAGGGTCACTGTCTAGAGCTTTCTGACACCCGGTACCTCTCCGGAGACGACGACATTTCTGCCCCCCAGTTCTCTGCACAGCGTGGACCAGTCGCCACTATCATGGGGTTTCCCTGCAGGTTTCTCAGGGTGCTTCTGTGAACGTGCAGGTCACTGGCTGGGAGCATACCCCCTGCCATGGTAGGTGGCTGGGCCCACAGGGATACTGGAGCCATAAACGAATGGGATCCCTAGGCCTGCTAGTCCCTTAGAATTAACTTTTTCTATTCTCCTTTGCTGGTAAATAGCATGCATTTCCATTTCCATCCTAAAAACAAAACAAAATATTTTATAAACCCGAAAACCATTAGAAAAACGCTTTTAATGGCCCTCTGCCTTCCCTAATATAGCACCTCTGCTTTTCCTGTAAGTCTTTAGGCCATTTATCTGAAGTTTGTTGGGCATAAACATGAATCTTCCTGAAAGCCATTGGAAGAAGAGTTTAGAGTAAGATCAGAGGATGAAGGGTTTGGCTAAGTCTCACAGTGGAAGTCCAAGGCCAGTCTTTAGAACATTATCTCTACTGGATAAGGCAGTTTTAGCAGGGATGGGGAGAACACAACACAGAGTAGTTTCTTGCCAGAGATTAAGCCTCAAAGAAACTAAAGTCCTGGGAAGAAGGTTTTAAACATTGCAGGACAATTCTAGTGAGACTCAAGAAATGCAGTGGGTCTCAACTGCTAAAATTAATGACATGGTAAGGATAAGGGAAGGGAGGAGGAGTGGAGGGCTTGTTGGCATTTTTGCTTACTTTACTTTGCTTATTGGTCATCACCTGAACCCCTTAGTGTCCACTGATGAGAAAGTTGACTCTGATGCCTTTTCTCACCCACAGCCATACCCTGGTCTGTATTACTGTCTTCTCCTGATTGCTGAAGGCTGCTTTTAGGCTAATGAGGGGGCTATCTGGGCTCTGATGGCATAGTTTGAAGTAGGATTGGCAAACTTGACTCCTATCTTTGGGCAGAATTGAAGTCATTTAAGACAAAATTGCCATTATGAATTTCAAAAAAATCATAGGTAGGCATTTAATTATGAGACATCGACTGATTGTTATGATCTATAAACTTAGCTTCGCTGTGTAATCTCTAATCTTGCTTTTATCTTTAACCAACCTGTGTGCATGTTTGTATATGTCTCTTTTGGTAGTATTACTGAAATACTTTTTGAAGTAATCAGAATGTGTGTGTGTATATATATAATCAGTGATATGTATACACAAATCCCTGGAGAAGGAAATGGCAACCCACACCAGTATTCTTGCCTGGAAAATCCCATGGACCGAGGAGCTTGGCAGGCTATAGCCCATGGGGTCACAAAGAGTCAGACACAACTGAGCGACTAAACAACAATGACATATACACAAATGTAACAACATATACAAAAACAACAATACAATAAATGAATGAATATATATAAAAGTATATAAATAACATATATATGTATTTATATTAAATGAATACACAGACAAGTGAATAAATAGAAAATAATTAAAACAAGATTGTTACATTACCTGGCAGTATGCTGCCTTTGAATCATTTCATTTCTTCTAGCCATTGCCTTTACGGATTCAGGTGGCAAAATGCCCCAACCTTAAACAAGAAAACCACCATCCCACCCAATGAACAAATTAAAAATATCCACTTGAAGATAATAAAAGAAAATATGATTTAAAACAGTATCTGCAAAAAACTACTAACTGAGCACAATGTCGGAAATGATGTCAATTCATGATTGTCAGCATCTTAGAGTCACTTTGGTGATGGCATGATAACACTAAATAATTTTGGGGGAGGGGCTGTACTGTGTGGCTTGCAGGATCTAATTTCCCTGATACTGAAGCAGGGGTCCTGTAATGAAAGCACTGTGTCCTAACCACTGGACTGCCAGGAAATGCCCCAGATAATTTTTTTCTTTAAGTATGGGTCTCATAACTGGCAATGTTTTCCTACCATACTTCAAAAGGATAAAGATGAAATTAACTGTGGATCCCTTGACTACTTGCTTTTGAAGTAAAAATTGATGACTGCTTTTTTTTTTGGTGGGGGTGGGGGGCAAGAAGAATTAGTTGACCTTATAAAAGGTAACTAAGTGCTTCCTGATGTACTGAAATCCCTGGAAATAAATACAGTGATTTAAGGGGATAAAATACAAAGTTCTCTATGTTGACTTTTGGTGCAGCTGAGGCAAATACTTTTACAAAACAATGTCAATGTAGTTGAACAGCAATTACATTCTTTGTGTCAACCTTTCAAAATGTCTTGAAATAATGTCAGCATCATCAGAATTCAAGGCTCTATTCTTGCCTGGTAACTTCATGCTTATACTGATTTTTTTCTTCTTTCTTTCTCTGGATTCCTAACACATTTAGAGTCTATGCTGGTGCTTCTCAAATAATCCATGGTGAAGGATTATTTTTTTCTTTTAAAATTTCCAACCCATCATGGACTCTTTAAAAATACATAAGTGATGTTTTAGAAAATTGAAATGAAAACAAGAATGAACACAGCACAATTTGAAATGATCAGATTAATAGACATAAAATTACCCTGTCAAATGGCTGTAAAAGTTTCTAAACCTTTCTGTCTATGCATTTATTGTTCAAACACTTCTCAGACCAGCATAGGTCTACAGACCACACTCTAACAATAACAGACACACCAATGACACTGATTATACATACTTCTGTTCAATGATAGTTTTTCATGTATAAATCTGTTCTCCCCAACAAGAGGGCTAGTATCATGAAGGCTAGAACAGACTTTATATTTGTCTTGCACTAAGCTAGCAGAGCTCATTAAACTCCTGTTAATAATAACCTATCTTGAAGTACACCACACGCTATCTATTTTTATGAGATTCTTTCTCAGTTGTAAAATTCAGAGGCTAGATGACATAACCTCTAAAACTTCTTCTGACTCTAAAACTCTATGTTTTTGTAGTTCAGTGGTTTCAAGATACGCTCCTTGAGATAGCAGGCAAGCATGAAACTGGCAACCCATGGGCTAATCCCCAAGGATGCAGAGAACGTACACGTAAAAGACCAGTGCAGAGGGCACAGGCCTCATTACCTAGATTTTAGCATCCTGTAAAATCTGGACTCATCAAATCTATTTCAAGTTTCTTTTTCTTTCTTAAATAGTTGACATCAAATTTAGTGCTAGTCAGGTTGTAATAATACACTGTTTACCTAACATCCCAATTTTTGAAATTGATCCCTGTTTCAAGTAGCTCATTTTTTATAGGACTGAGGCCCTACCTTGCTCTTGCTTATTCTCTTACACATCAGCCTTGGGGTGGAAGACTGGCCTCTGTACCTGGGACAGGTTGTCAGCCTGCCTGTTCGCATCCAACTATTAGCAGTTTCTGGATTTTTAACCACTGAAAATCTCTCTGGGTCAGCAGTGCAACTATTTCACAGGTCTGCTTATCTGTTACCTATAACTTTGGGCTATGTATTTACTGGGCTTTTACTGCCAGAGGCTACCATCCAGGTTCAGCTGTTGGGCCTGTCACATCCCAGTGGGTGTGTCCAGTTTCAGATCTGGCCCTTGCTCAGACTCATCAGAGTGGATCCATGCACTGTAGTATGCAATATGCTCAAATCCAGGCAGGTCAGCATCTTCAATGGCCCTGGCACCAATCATATTTCTTTTTGTCTCAGGCTTTCTACTCATATTATTCCTATCAAAAGTTGTTGGAATTGGAGAACTGGGGCAAACAGAAACTCATTGAATACAGTTTTGAGAAGATAAGATGCATCAGTTTCATCTTAAAAATTGTGAGGAAACTCTCACCTCTTCTCTCTGGAGCCCCACATTCACATTTTTGTTGACACTATGCTGAAATTGCTCCTATTGAGATAATTAATGACCTCCGCAAATCTACATCTAATCATATATTCTTGGTCCCCGTCTTACTTGATCTCTGAGCTGCATGCTTGACACAATTGCTTACTCTTTCCTTAAAAGCACTTTCTTCCCTTGGCTTCCAGGCCCCTGTCCTCACCTGGATTTTCTCCCCACCCTACTGGTTGCTCCTTCTATATCTCCCTTCATCTTCTAGATCCTGTTGGTGTGTCCTAGGGGTCATCCTTTTAACTTCTAACTCATCGTTTTTAACTCATTTTATAAATGATCTCGTCGAGTCTCATATATACTGATGATTTCCAAAATTATACTTCCAGGTTATCTCCAGATGTCCTCTCTGGACTGCAGCTGCCTTCTGGACATCTCCTGTTGATTGTCAGGCAGGAATTGCAAATGCCTGAGCTATCTCTCCCACCCCAAAACTCTTCCTTTCACAGTCTTCCTCACTCAGTGAACAGCAAGCAACCTCCCCTCTCCCATTTCTCAGCCAAAATTTTTGACGTCTTCCTTAACACTTCTCCTCTTCTCACATCTCATATCTAAACTCTGAGCAAATCCTGTTGTTCCCCCCTCCAAGGTATTTACAGAATCAAACCATTTCTTACTATTCCTACTGTAACCACCCAGGGCCAAGCCATCATCATCTTTTGACTATTCTAATAGCCCATCAACTCCCATCAGTTTAACTCCAGAACTTGAATCCTATCAAGTCTGTCCCTAACACAGCAGCCAGAATGATCCTGGTAAAATGTAAGTCAGACCATGTCATTCCTTTGCTCAGACTCCTCAAGAGCTTTCCCTGTTCTCCCAAGTAGAAGGCAAGTTCTTACTGGCCTATCAGACCAAATATAAGCTGCCCCAGGGCCTTTTACTCTCAGATCTCATCTCCTTATGACTTCATCAGTTTCTTGTAAGTAAGACAGATATTAATTGCAGATTTTCATGTTATTCATCAGTAAATTGATGGTTTGAGGAGTTAAGCAACTTACACAGTGGTGGAGCCAAGATTTAAACCTAGGTAGTAATTGTAGAAACCATAAGCATTATTGCCATACAGTTTCACTTTCAAAATTTAGCAGTAAATTTCATGGCAAGCTTAATGCAGCAATTCAGTTCACAGTGGTTCCAGAGATGAGAGACATCAGTTTCTCATACCTGAGTAGACACGATTGGACAGCAAGTTTGGCATGTTTGCATTTGATAGAGCAGAAGATCCAAACTGGGAAGGAATACAAAACTGTCTTGGGTCAGCTGGTGCTACAGTAGGAGGCAATAAATCTCTAAGGAAAAAAATACAAAATAGGTAAGATGAAAATGGATTTGTACAAAATTTCCACTGCATAGGCAGTGAGATTTTTTTTTTTAATTGCCATGTGGGATTCTATCATTTCTTCCCCAAATGAGGTATGAAAGTTCTGCAATCTCTATTGATTTAAGAAGAAATATGATAAGAAAAATGGGGAGGCAGGACTCTAGTAGGGAAGGACTGACCCACCTGACAACATAACAGAGAAAGCAGGAAAGTTTTAGGGATGTTAGGGAAAATCTGATCAAATCAAATCAATACCAATCTTTGATTTTTCATGACTATATACTGTTCTTGACCATAACAGTCTTTCTTCATTTGACGAACACACTCTGGCTTGAGTTTTGCCATCTGGAATCAGTCACTATCTGGATGGACAATTTACTTCTCCAAACTTCAGTGGTCTCTAGAAGTCCAATTCTATTGTTCATACTCCGTGAACAAGTATAATAATGAATTTTACTTCCTCCCCAGATTCAAGAATATATATTCAAAAGAAAAGAAGATAGGAAGGTGCCAGAATGTATAACCAAAATACTGATAATTTCACTTTTATTGCAAAGAAAGAATTCTTCACAGGAAACCTAGGATATCACACTGTTAGGTACTGAACTGTGTCCTCTTCCAAAATCCCCATATTAGAAGTCCTAATCACCCCATGTGACTCTGTTTTGGAGATAGGACTTTTCAGGAGGTAATTAGATTTAAATGAAATCATCAGGTTGGAGCCCTTACCCAATAGGACTGATGTCTTTACAAGAAAGAGAAGAGACACCAGAAGTGCTTGCACACAGGAGAAAAGGCATGTGGGGACACAGAGAAAAGGCAGCCTCGTCTGCAAGCCGAGGAGGGAAGCGTTGGGAGAAACCAAACCTGCCAGCACCTTGATCTAGGACTTTTAGCCTCTAGAACTGTGAGACATAAAATTAAGCCACCCAGCCTGTGATATTTTGTTACGGCAGCCCTAGCAGACTACCCATTCACGTTTGCACCCGTGCAGTGCCTGTCACATTGGCAGGTGCTCGTTAGCTATTTACTGAGAGAGGGTGTCAAAGACGCTTCCAGAGGGGAAGTGATGGGAACTTTGATGGAGATGTGGCCCCCAGACTTACTGCACCACAGTTCCTTGAGATAACATTAGACTATAAGACTTAGTAACATCCATTTTCTCCTTAGACCAGAATATCACATTGGAGAGGAATACCTATCCACACTTGGAGGTTCAAATGGTGAGGGAATCACTGGAATTCTCTGCTGCCCTGATGCTGGCAGTAAAGGGTTCATGGCCATCATTGGGTTTATCATCAATATCTCTCGCCACTGATGGAGTTCTAAAAAAAAAATAGATATGTTAACATATACCTCCATTTTTTGGCAGAATGAATTCTTGAAATGATGAACACCTTTTGTATTTTCACAATATCTGGGAAGACTAGCTACACCAAGCTTTCAGTTACACAAAACCCCTCCATTGTAAGCACCCAGATACAACTGTTAAACTCTGTGTGCCTTTGGAATTTGTTGGAGAGTCCACAAATACCACACCACACGACGACCAATAATAAAATTAAGCCAATTTTGCAAGATTCCAGAAATACCATTTTCTTTTATTATAACTCATTTTGATTTCTATACTTCTTGACGCACAAATGCATGTATACTCCCATATGTTAAATTTGAAAAGATTAAAGTAGAAAAGAGGAGGAAAATCTTCCTAAAGGCCCAAAATACATCTAATTAAAGTGACCCCATCACTTCATGGGAAATAGATGGGGAAACAGTGGAAACAGTGTCAGACTTTTATTTTGGGGGCTCCAAAATCACTGCAGATGATGATTGCAGCCATGAAATTAAAAGACGCTTACTCCTTGGAAGGAAAGTTATGACCAACCTAGATAGCATATTCAAAAGCAGAGACATTACTTTGCCGATTAAGGTCCGTCTAGTCAAGGCTATGGTTTTTCCAGTGGTCACGTATGGATGTGAGAGTTGGACTGTGAAGAGGGCTGAGCACCAAAGTATTAATGCTTTTGAACTGTGGTGTTGAGAAGACTCTTGAGAGTCCCTTGGACTGCAAGGAGATCCAACCAATCCATTCTGAAGGAGATCAGCCCTGGAATTTCTTTGGAAGGAATGATGCTAAAGCTGAAACTCCAGTACTTTGGCCACCTCATTCGAAGAGTTGACTCATTGGAAAAGACTCTGATGTTGGGAGGGATTGGGGGCAGGAGGAGAAGGGGACAACCGAGGATGAGATGGCTGGATGGCATCACTGACTTGATGGACGTGAGTCTGAGTGAACTCCAGGAGTTGGTGATGGACAGGGATGCCTGGTGTGCTGCGATTCATGGGGTCGCAAAGAGTCGAACACGACTGAGCGACTGAACTGAACTGAACTGAAAGTGAATAGAGGCTGATTTCATGAGATTGTGTCTAACTAAAACAAGTTATATCCAAACATATAATACATAAACACAAGCTTTCATAACTTTATCTAGAACCTAGTGATCAGAAAATGTGACCATTGTAAAGGAGATAAAATTTTGTATTATATTTTCTCGTTAATTATTAACATTCTTTGAATAATTTAAAATATTAAAAGAGTGCTAGACAAACAAGCCACTTTAGCTTCTTCATCCTCAATTGTTACTTTTTAAAAAATAGAGATAGACAACTATTTTTGAAAAAAAAAAAGGAAATTAGGAAGAAAATGTTCTAACTTTTCAAAGTAGCAGTGTTTCTTTTCTCTTTCTCATGTATATATTAATTTTTAAAATAGTTAATACATTCATATGATTCCAAAACTAAAAATATAATGGTATTTAAGTAGGCAATTGGGGCTTCCCAGGTCGGGCTAGTGCTAGTGGTAAAGAATCTGCCTGCCAATGCAGGAGACATAAGAGAGGTGGGTTTGATCCCTGGGTTGGGAAAATCCCCTGGAGGAGGGCATGGCAACCCACTCCAGTGTTCTTGCCTGGAGATCCCATGGACAGAGGAGCCTGGCAGGCTACAGTCCATGGAGTTGCAAAGAGTCAGACATGACTGAAGTGACCTAGCACGCTTGCATGCAAGTAAGCAATCACTTCTTCAGCTTCTTTTCTAGATCTAAACCTACTGATCAAATTGGAAATTCAAGTCCATGGATCACTTAACATTGGCTTTCACATTCATAAATTTTTAAAAAGTTCTTTATGTGGATTTATTTTCATTGTATATCTGGGAGGCCAATATAATGTCCTCTCTGATAATGGCCTCAGGGTAGTGACCAGTCAGACTCAGGATACAAATATCTGCCAGATGCCTGCCAGCCAGGGTGAGATGCCAGGAAAAAACACAGGCCAGGCGTATCAGCTGTGGGCTTGCATCTCTGGTGAGGATGCTGTTCCGTGGCTTGGCTCCTCCATATCTGAGGTTTGGTGCACAGCCATTATTTTTCCCATAGTTCATTATACAAAAGAACAACAGGCTAGGCCAGGCTGCTCAGTTGGTGCTAAGTGGCCAGGGTGTAGTGGGTAAGTTTTTGGAAAAGTAATTTTAATAAAGGCTTGAGAACTCTGTTCTTTCACCTTGGGGAAAAAACAACAACAATGTCGACACAGGACACAACTTGATGTTTCCTTTTGAAACATTACTGAACATTGATTTGTGTCATGAATTGACAGATCTTGGTAGAAGTTTGAACTTACCTACGAGTGAGACAGAATCTTTGAAGCTATAATGTACCATGCTCATCTTGCATGTTATGAGATGCCTGAGACAAATTTGGAGGAAGGAGAACAAAGAAAGGGAGCAGTACAAAATCCCTCCAGAGCAAGCATTGCCTAGAGGCTGACCACCCTGATACCTTACACATGTTACCACAGGGAAGTGCCATGGACACTAGTTAACCAAAAGTTGATGAGATCATCTCACTTTGGGATTCCTCCAAAGCAGGCTGGGCCAAGGACTTGAATGCAGGTAAGGTGTGCAGTGGTAAAGAATCTGCCTGCCAATGCAGGAGATTCCTCTGTCAAGAAGATCCCTGGAGGAGGGCATGGCAACCCACTCCAGTATTCTTGCCTAAATAATCCCATGGACATAGGAACCTGGAGGGCTACAGTCCATGGGGTCACAAAGAGTCAGACACGACTGAGCACACACACACAAACACATACACACAATTCATTTGGGAGGGGAATCCCAGGAAGCCTATATGAGGGAGTGGGTAAGTGAGACCAGGGAGGGAAGAAAGCCCACAAGACGTGAGTTAAGTGTGAGTTACCACTGTGGGCAACCCTGCTAGGAATACTCTAAGGAAAAAAATGTGTACACACCTTATAACTGTCCCAGTGAAAGATGCAGAGTTGGCCATTTACCCTTTGATTTCTGTCAGCCCCTGCTAGAGGGCACAATTCTCCCTTGCACCCAGGTTATGTCTAAGCTAGATCCAACTATCTCCTACAGTGTGGGTGAAAGCCTTCAATCTGAAGCAGAGAGAGGCAGGGGCTTGAGATGAGATATGGCCTCTGTGGTTACAGGTGAACTCAGAAAGGTTATTGATTAGGGCAAGGCAGCAATGATGTGTGGTTCTGTGAGGCCAGGTGATTACCTTCTAATGTCATTCCACCGGATAATCGACACAAATGCCTTTCTTCTGGGCCTCCGGATTCGCCAGGCAGAGGCATATTTCTACAAGGCTCTGTAGGGTCCATGGTCTGAAACCACATAGCATGATTTTTTTCAGTTATTCATGTGTTCAGTGAAACAACTGAGGAACTCAAGGGTATCAGGCCCATGGAGCTGAAGAAGTGAGGCATCAGAGACAAGTCTCATCCAAAGCCCTCCTTGGTACCATACCTGTTCTGGATTCCACAGGGCTTGGGTCTGCTTTCTTTCCTTTTGTGTAATACCAGGGGGATTGAATATAATCTATAAAATTTTCTAACCCTTCTGATATGGTAATTTATTATTTTTAATTGGCCTACCAAATTTTTACTTAAGATGTAAAATATTCCAAAGTCTAGGGAAATATCTCTATGTCAGGAAAGTCCCTGGGGAGGACAAGGAGTCACTGGCATCTACTACACCTGAGTGCAACAGTCTGGGCTCTGCTTGGCTTCCTACTTTCTGTTCATCTTTACACTTGTGAGCAAGTGCTCATTTACATGTAACTATAACATCTCTTGGCTTCCCTGGTGGCTCAGAGGTTAAAGCGTCTGCCTCCAATGCGGGAGACCCGGGTTCAATCCCTGGGTCGGGAAGATCCCCTGGAGAAGGAAATGGTAACCCACTCCAGTATTCTTGCCTGGAGAATCCCACGGACAGAGGAGCTTGGCAGGCTACAGTCTACGGGGTCGCAAAGAGTCGGACACGACTAATTCCCCAATTTTTAAAAAAACAAACCATTGCCCAGTGCTATAGACCTCATGTCACCCCTCAAAATTCATAGATTGAAACCTAACCCCCAAAACAATGGTATTTGGAGGTGAGGTCTTTGGGAGGTGATTTTGGTCATGAGAGTGAAGCCCTCATGTGTGGAATTAGTACCCTTAGAAAAGAGACTTCAGACAGTTCCCTCAACCTTTCCTCCACATGGTACACAGTGAGAAGAAGACCATCTTTGAATCAGGAAGCAGGCCTGCACCAGACACTGAATCTGTTAGTGCCTTGATCTTGGACTTTCTGGCCTCCAGAACTGAGAAAAAGTAATTTCTGTGTTTATAAGCCACCCAGACTATACTATTTTGTTATAGCACCCTGAATGGATGAAGGGACCTTTAAATGTTATACCTGTTATCTTTTGAATGTTCCAAATTTCATACATGCATATATTTATATGTCTATTTATTTTTACATAGACATTATTTTTTAGAGTAGTTTTGGGTTCACAGCAAAACTCAGTAGACAGTAGAAAGAATTCACATGTACCTCTCCCCTACACATGCATAGCATCCCGACTATCAATAGCCTGCACCAGAGTCTTACATTCATTACAGTGATGAGCCTACATTGACACATAGTTATTACCAAAAGTCCATAGGTTAGCTTAGAGTTGGCTCATTCTTTGGGTTGTACATTCTTTGGGTTTTGACAAATGTATAATGACATGCTTCCCTGGTGGCTCAGTGGTAAAGAATTCACCTGCCAAGCAGGAGATGCAAGTTTGATCCCTGGGTTGGGAAGAACTCCTGGAGAAGAAAATAGCAACCCATTCCAGTACTGTTGCCTAGAAATCTCATGGATAGAGTGGCCTGGCAAGCTACCGTCCATGGGGTCACAAAGAGTCAAACACGACTGAGTGATTACACAACAACAAGAATCCACCATTATAGTTTCATATAGAACAGTTTCACTACTCTAAACCAAATTAAATTTTAAAGCAAATGGAGTTGGACACTTCTAAGGAAATGTTCTGGGGTTGACCATATCTTTCACTTTACCAGCCAGGTAGATAAATATTTGAAACTCCAAATGTGTGTTTCTACAAACTCACCATTTTGGAGTTCCTCAGTCATGGATCTACCCCTGAGTCTTTAAACATTAACTTTCACATTTTCAGGGTACCTTCTTCTACATGTAGGCAGTTTATGAACCAAGGTCACTTTGCTGTGGCAGACGAAATGCTCTTGAGTCAAAGTATAGACTGGGATATCTGTTCTGAATGCAGAGCGTGTCTGGTAATCCCCAATGTGAGAATGCACTGATGCTTAGGTTTGCATTCGGGCTGGATTTCTTTGACCTAGAGCTCTAATCCTGGATGCCCAGCACTTTAGGAGGATGAAGACTCCTTAATCCCTGTCTTCAGACTCTTACCCTCAACAAACCCCTCCAGGCAGCACACAGATGATTTAGCCAGTGCTAATTCTGTCTCAACTGATTAGGGCAATAGTAGTAAGACATGAACTCCGTGAACTAAAGCCCTTGCCGAATCAGCAGATACTGACTTGAGTATTCCTACTACCGACAATGCTTGCCTGTGCACAGCAACCAGGTGACAATTTCATTACATTTCTTTACATGGCTTTACTCTGACCATTTGTTAAAGTCAGTACAATTTAAGTTTGGCCAACCCTAAATTTGAACAAGCAAAGAGATCCAACCAATCCATCCTAAAGGAAATCAGTACTGAATAATCATTGGAAGGACTGATGCTGAAGTTGAAACTCCAATATTTTGGCCACCTGATGTAAAGAGCTGACTCATTTGGAAAAAACCCTGATGCTGGGAAAGATTGAAGGTGGGAGGAGAAGGGGACAGAAGAGGATGAGATGGTTGAACGGCATCACCGACTCAATGGACATGAGTTTGAGTAGACTCTGGGAGTTGGTGGACAGGGAGGCCTGGCATACTGCAGTCCACAGTGTTGCAAAGAGTCAGACACAACTGAGTGACTCAACTGAAACTGAAAATTTGAACAATTATATATAGAATATTTGTTGCATGTATGATGCATGAATCCTGGAGTTATACTCATTAAGATAAATTAAATTTTAAATAACTGCTATAGTAGGTAAGTTTTTACTTTTGAAAGGTGATCAGTAGAATTAAATATTTCTACAATTCTGAGAAAAATAAATACAAATTAAAACTAGAGGGAGATACTCTTAGAGGTCTTTTGTTCAAGTTAAAAAACAATCCTTGGTAGCTTCATAAATTTACTATTCTAGGTGTCCTATATTAATGTGAGTTCTAAAAAGCATGTTAATGTTAAAGTGTAATTCACATGCTCTTAAGTATATTTTCAGTATTTTATTGTAATAAACGGGAGGTCTTTTTTTTTTAATTAAGAAGGCCAAGAGAGCTGCCCCAAAGCACTTCATGATCAAATACTTTAAGCAGAAAACCTAGCTGTGAGAAGAGAGATCATAGCAACTTTGCATTGATATATTTATATATATCATTTATATATATATAACTATATTCATTGATATAGTTAGAAGCATAGTTAAAAATAGAAATGAAGAGTCTGTTTTTATAACAAATAGGAAAATTTTTAAAAATAATTATTTAATTCTTGTTTAATTGTATAAAATAAAAATAATTGTATTGCTATTCAAAATACATTTGTTAATTGAAATAAAGTTTAAGCTAAAACTAGATGGATAATTGGCATAAAATATTTGACTGTTTCTAAATGTAGATACACATATTTCCTGAAAAGATTACATGGGAATTCTGAAATTATCCAAGCACTTATCTGAAGTAGAAGAAATACATTTAAAATATCTTCAACCCAAGCATGCAGCATGCTCATTGATAACAGGATGAATGACATTGCTCCATAAAATCTGAGCAGCTGATGATGTCACCTTCAGCCCCCACCCTACCTCTTCCCCAAAGCTCTGCCCAGTCCTGGAGATGTCATCTTGGTGGGTGCTCAGACTCTGAGTTTATGTCCCTGTGGGTCTCCCTGTCTGCTCCCTTGGCTTTTCTCTCCCATCTGCTCTGCACTGATTCAGAATGCAGTTCCCCGCTCCCCTTAGTGTCCACACAAACACGCATGCAAGGTAACGTGTGTGTTGCTGACTTTACCGAGGTCTTGGCCAACTGAGGAGAGGATGTGTCAAAAACAACTTAAAACTGAACCTTAGACTTCTCCATTGTGAAACGTTCCTTTAGGCAATTTTGACAAGGCACATCTGGCTTCTTGGTCAGCTCTGAGCCTTCTGTCGTGAGCTGGTCTCTTCATATCTTCCTCTCCTCCTCATCTTTGCTTAGGATAGGGGAGAATTTTAGAGATTTCTCTTTCACTGGTTTGATTTATACTGCTAACATCTTCCTTTAGAAGACAATAGGCTTAATTTTGGTTTTAAAAAACCATAAGCACTTTCTCTGTTATACAGGCACAGGATAAATGAAAGCGAGTTAACACTATTCATACTGAGGCAGCCCTGAAGTATATTTCGCTTTTTCTGAGGGCATAGACTTTAGCACTCTTCTAAAGGCATCATGTCACAGCACTTCCCTAGAAAGAGTCGTTGGAAGACAGGTGGCTTGGGCGTGCTGGCCTCACCTTCTATTTCTTTTCACTGTGGAAGCTCATTGTCATCAGATCCATCCATGGCGTCTTGAATTAGAAAGTTTTAGGGCTATTTTAAGTGTTATAATGAAAGGGGGTAAATTTTTGTTATCATTGCTACTGCTAAGTCATTTCAGTCAGGTAGCATGTATAAATTATGTAATGTCTTTTCTTCCTGAAATCCACAGAATTTAAGTGCTACTATAGTTTATATGGGGAAGAGGGATGGTGGCTCAGACAGTAAAGCATGTGTCTGCATTGCCGGGAGACCCGGGTTCGATCCCTGGGCTGAGAAAATCCCCTGGAGAAGGAAATGGCAGCCCACTCCAGTATTCTGGCCTAGAAAATCCCATGGATGGCGAAGCCTGGTAGGCTACTGTCCACAGGGTTGCAAAGAGTAGGACACGACTGAGCAACTTTACTTTCTATAGTTTATATACATCATGTTCGTTTTCTTCAAAAGGTAGTGAAGCAAACCCCACTAGATGTAAATTTGTACATAAAGTGAAATTCTAGCAGTTCTCATATAATTGAACTGAATTTTAGATATTTTAGTTAGATCTTTTAAAAGAGTGAAGAAATATTAACATAAGAGATTTTTTTATGGTTATCACTGATTGTTCCTCAATGATTTTTCCCCCAAATTTTCAACTCTGTCACTTCATGGTCCATACATCATGACAGTGTTTTGTATATAGTTATCTGCAGTAATGGGAGGTCATTAAAGTAAGAATGGGGAGTAAACATATAGCAGTAACACACAGAAGCAGGTACTTATCTACTTAAAGATGATAAAACACTTAATAAATTTACATGCAACTTTGAAGTGACTTTATTTCAAATAATCTTCCTTTACTTTTACTTCAACAAAAACAAACTAAATCAAAGCAATATCTGTTTATTTGGCAGGAGCAGTATAGCAACTTACTCTTTAGTAACCTGAGCCAAATAAGAATTTTTTAGCTAAACATACTGTTAATAATGAAACCAATAAAATTTATAGATAAATCTAAGTACTTCATTATAAAAAATTATTTTTCCCAAGTGTATCGTGTTTTACAGTACACCCAATGATTCGAGGAGGAATGTTGTTGATGGTTTTTATACAAAAATAACACAAGAATATTTCCTTATGTTTTCATTTTTCATTAGACCAACATAGAACTGATATTCCTTTTAAGATAAAGTTGAACATTTATTTTTACAGGCAAACATTTTTTCTGAAAGTAACTAGCCTCAGTTTGGACTAATCAGTGTGTCGACCTGTGTACTTACATCCACCGAGAAGATGTCTTGGTTTAGACATTGCTCATGGAAGAAACTTCGAGAGACTGTCTGTCTTTCAGTCGCAGAAGCTTCTCTGACTGCAGGCTGAAAAACACATCTGACAAGGGTGTCAGGCTGCTCAATTAATTCACCTTCCTTTAAATACAAACTCAACTAAGTTGATTAGTCCTATTTCACGACAGAAACGCTGCCCTCTATATCCTCTACAGATAGGAGAAAAGACGTTAAGCCCCAGGAAAATGCACAATAGTGTACATAAACCTGTCTCAGAGTTTAGCCTTTACTTTAATCCTTCTTTAGCCTTTAAGATGCTTTGTGGGCATTCAGTTAATGCTACTTTTCAATTTGACACAATAGTAAAATACTATGTGAATAAATAATAAGCTTTTCTTTGATGGCAGCAGAACTGCTTTATAGCATCAACAGGTTTTCAGTGGAAAAGTTTCTTCTGCAAGTAAGGAAAACACATTACTTTCCAGAGACCTGCAAAATTATACAAAAGATGGCAGCCTTTTTAAGGAAGAAGCTTCTAGAACTGACAACTGTACTTTACTTTTTATAGACAGTGAAAAAATCTTTCATCGTCTGTGCGAGAGCTGCAACCTATAGAAAGAGAAAATATGGAATTTTGAAATAGACCTGCTCTTTTATTAAAGAAACAGCTGAAGTCTTGAAAAAGAATATCCTTATTTTATCATTCCTTACAATTTTACCAGTGGACAGTACAAATAAGAATTCAGTATGAAAAATTAAAGTTGTGTTACATGTAATGCTTTAGGCTTTCAGTGTGAAGATAATTTGCTGCTTTGTTGACACACATTTCTAGCATTGGATATTGAGATCTTTATAAAAAATTTCATATGGGATATATCGATTTCATTTTATGGTGATTGTTCATGAAACAGTGTTCAACAGCCGGGACTTAAAATGACTAACAGATCCAGTCTAGACCTAGGCCCACTGTATCTGAGCTGCACTATCTCCCAAGTTATAAACTTCTATGAGCTTCAGTTTCCTTATCTCAGAAAAGCCTCATAGAGTTTTCTGATGTGAGGTAACAATATAGACAAAGTATTAATACCTGGATAGTTCCTATTGAGTGTTAGTTAGTATGTTAGATAACTACATTCCATGAAGTCTCTGTTGAGTTCCACAGGAGACTTTTTTTTTCAGTCTATAGAAATAGGAATAAATGGGCTTTTCCCTAAGAAATCTGGCCAAGACAAAATCTCAAGAATTGTGTAACTAGTGATTTATTTTTTTCGCATTAGCTGCTAGAAAGCTCAGGGTCAAATTTGTGGCCTGCTTTTAAGTTTGCATTTTTAAAGTAGAAATTATCTATGGCTTGTTTCTCCTAATATTATTTTCCTTTTGCCTTGATGTCTTATTTCTTGCATTACATGCATGTTTTGAAGTTTCTGATTATAGGTATGTTTTGAAGTTTCTGTTAACAAATAATAAATGCATATAGATTTTCATCATTCTAGTAGTCTTAAAATTAGAAGGGTTTGTGTCTGAAAGGCTTGTTTATATTTTGCTCAGTGGGAACTTAAAATGCTTTGTTTCCATATATGCAACATCCTGGAGGGTAATTAGGTTCCCAGACCAGGCATAAGCTGTGCTCATTTCAATATGGAGCTATCATTTGTAATTCTTTTCTTTTCTGGAAATGTGATCAGAGTACCAGCAGGGTTCAGGAATGACACATTTTCCCCCGATCCCTGGACGAGGTACCTGGATTCTCACTTGCTGTCGTATTCCTGTTATTTCTCTGTACCAACTCCTGCCATGAGGGTAGACCAAGACTATGTGAAGGAAGGAAGGCAGGCTCGGAGCCCTGACAGGTACCAGGCGGGAAGTAGGAGAAACAGTAGTCTCTGGAGAGTCTGGGGCTCTGACTGGAAGTGGGAGCTTCTGGTATCCTGTCAATACACATCAGTCTTCTTGTTGCTGATGCTCAGTTGCTAAGTTGTGTTTGACTTTTTGCGACTCCGTGGGCTGCAGCATACCAGGCTCCTCTATCCATGGGATTCTCCAGGCAATTCTACTGGAGTGGGTAGCCATTCCCTTCCCCAGGGGAATCTTCCTAACCCAGGGATCAAACCCAGGTCTCATTATTGCAGGGAGTTTCTTTACTATCTGAGCCACCAGGGAAGCCCAAGAATACTGGAATGAGCAGCCTATCTCTTCTCCAGGGGATCATCCCGACCCAAGAATCAAACGGGAGTCTCCTGCATTGCAGGCAGATTCTTTACCAGCTGAGCTACCGGGGAAGTCCACTATCTGCCAGAGTTTGCTCAGATTCATTTCCATTGGGTCGGTGATGCTGTGTAACCATCTCATCCTCTGCTGCCCCTTTCTCCTTTTGCCTTCAATCTTTCCTATCATCAGGGTCTTTTCTAATGAGCTGACTCTTTACATCAATCAGGTGGCCAAAATATTGGAGTTTCAGCTTTAGCATCAGTTCTTCCAATGAATATTCAGGGTTGATTTCCTTTTAGAATTGACTGTTTGACCAGTCTTGCTGTGTTGATTGTTAAAATACTGATATTCTCCTTTTCTGGTTGGGAAATAGCCACTACCCTGAGCCCCCAAGAGTTCTCCTGACCCAGTTGCTGCAGAGTCTCCCCTGAGACACACCTACTCCTACAACTAATACAGCAAGTTGCCTCCAGGTCCCTGCTCCAGTGCCCATCTGGACTGGTCAATACTGCAGCTGACTGCCAGTGAGTGAGAGAGAAAGACTGCAGTGCTCAGGAGTGGGTTTTCTGAAAGTGACATTTGCTCAGAAGAGGTGAATGGAAGACTAGCCCTGGATATTTGGGGAAGAGTCAGAGGAAGTTCCCCAGGAAGAGAGGAACAAGTGAGGATAAGAGACCACCAAGACCTCAGGGATTATCTGTTAATCACTGAGAAATGTTGGAAATTTGCACCCTGCACTCAGTACAAAGAAAATCCTCTATATTTTGCTGAAGCTGATCTAGTCTCCTTCAAAAGTCCTGGTATCTGGATAAAAGGAGAGAAAATTACATTTAGTCCAATCTGGTAAATTCACACCTATGTGAAAATGTAAGAGACAGTATTTCTTAGGTAGCTTAGTTTGCTCCAAGTACAGTGGTCTCCTTTTGATTTTTTTTTTTTTTTCTTCCTTGAAATGGCACGGGAGTCAGGGGTGGATGGTTTGCCGTGTCCTTGTGGGAGGAGTTGGGGGAAGGATCCTGGAGAGTACAGAGGGGCCACATGCTGTCCTTTGGTTCTCCTGAGGCCACTCAGGCTGTTGGCTCTGCTGATTTCTCATGTGGACACCATCCTATGGATTTCTCACCCAGAGCACTCACCTGCTGACTCAACATCTGACACAGCAGAGCCCCTGAGTTTTGGCTGTTCATCCCCTGGTTTAGATGGCTCTTCCTATAGCCTTTGACCACAGAGTTGTTTTTGCACTGTCTTTGGTGATCGAGCCTAGCAAGTTCCCCATACGGTCTCTGCTACTCTTCTGTTGCCCAAGGGAATGCAGGCACCTCCTTCCACATCACTCTGGGTTTTGCAGGAAAGCTAACTCAAGCTCCCTCTCTACTTGGCCTTCTGGCAATCCTAGGTTGTTTCAGGGTAGCTTGCTGGGGAAGACATTGTCCAGGAAACAACATAAGACATGCATCAAGTATGCTTCTGTGCTTAGTGTGTGCGCGCTCAGTTGCTCAGTTGTATCTGACTCTGTGACCCCATGGACTGTAGCCTACAAGCTCCTCTGTTAATGGAATTTTCCAGGCAAGAATACTGGAGTGGGTTGCCATTTCCTACTCCAGGGGATCTTTCTGACCCAGGGATTGAAACTGCATCTGCTAAATCTCCTGCATTGGCAGGTGGATTCTTTACCAACTATACCACCTAGCAGGTCCCAATGCTTAGCTTCCCCTCTGTTTATCTAACACTGTTTTCCTCTCCTGCACTCTGAAATACTCTGGACACTTTTGGAATTAGGCCACCTTCTTGCTGACTTGGTGGGATTTCCCTGGTGTACAACTGTGAGCAGGTCCTCCTGGTTTATGTTATGCTAACTGACAGAGATGATCTGGACTTTAGTTCTCCATTCTCTCTCCACTAAGTCTAGTTTTAAGGACAAATGTCTCAGCTAAGCAGATGAAAACAGAAAGTGTGGGACTGAACACCAGACCACCCCTGATTCCTTGGGGATGGGAGTTCTCATGCACACCATTCCTGTGTCAATGAGCCTCATGATTCTGCAGCCAAATTGTCATAAGTGGCTGCTGGTTTCTAGCCTTACATCTTTGTATCATCTGCATCAGTTGAAAAAAAAATACAAAGTTAGGTTTCAGGTTTTGTTTATCACTGAAAGTCTTACTGACTTCTTATCATTGACTTATCTAAGAATGGTGAGGATACACTGAAAAATAAAGATTGCTTTTGAACTATTTTATATCCTCATTTGTTTTGATACTGACACACTTTTGATCTACCATGCACTTGAAATTATTTTATCCTGTAGTGTTGAGAACTTTTTTTGTAATAGAAGCATGTAAGTATAGGAAGAAAGTATAATAGGATTGATTTCAAGAACATTTTTTCCATGTAAACAGAAGACTTCCAAAGAAAGAATAGGAAATATCCCTTCTTCATCTGTTCTTCCCTTTCTTTGCCCAGAACATCAATGGTAATTATTTCATGACCTAAGGAAACTACAAAAACTTCAAATCTGAATTTTTAAAAAATTGGAATCTCTAGCTTAATGAAATTATGATTCATTGTTAAAAATATGATTGTATTAAAGATCTTTTGAAATTGCTATATGCTATTTTATACTGCTTCTAACAATTAACAGAAGATTGTGTTTGGTATAAGCTTGGAATAAATGAAAGTATTTGCTTCTAGAAATAATTGAGTTGGAAATAACAAACATATTTTCCATTAGTCGGCATATATTCATATCTATAAAGTATATTATTGTTATAATGGCAATTTCATCGAATCATGAACTGTTGGAAGGCACGAGAAGGGGACAACAGAGGACGAGATGGTTGGATGGCATCATAGACCCAAAGGACATGAGTCTGAGCAAGCTCTGGGAGATGGTAAAGGACAGGGAAGTCTGGTCTGCTGCAGTCCATGGGGTTGTAAAGAGCTGGACATGACTGAACAAGTGAACTTTGGTTCATCTCTTGCTCATGTATATTGTACAAGTGGACAGCAATTTGGAAATGGTAGGATAAGAAAGACAATCAACAGAGGTTTTTGTTTCTTTTGATACTAGCTTTACTGTTATTTTCCTTAATTTCCCTAATTCAAAAAAGTCTCATTTTCCTTAATTATTCCGTTTCAGGGACTTTCCTGACAGTCTAGTGGTAAAGACTCTGTGCTTCCAGTGCAGAGGGCATGGATTCGATTCCTGGTCTTGGGAAGTAAGATCCCACATACTGTGGGGTGGGAAAAGAAAAATCCCATTCAAAAATACAATTAATTATTATCTTATCACATAAAATCTTATCAAGATTTAGAAAGCCATGAACCCTGAAAATAAAAATAATACTAAAAATTATTTCCTGTATCACAAAGTACTTTAAAAACATTATTTGATCTTAAATAGTGATTTTTAATGACCATAAAATGACAAGCACCATGAGAGTTGTATTCTGAAAACATGGTTCTTGCTTCTAGCTTATAATCTATGACTTTTTTTTAATGGCAAAATACCCTTGTTTTTACTACATGAGTCCCCTGTTCCTATTTTTCACTCCTGGCACAGCACAAGAAAATGTATAAGAATTAATTGACAAGGTATAGGAAAGAAAGTAGACTAGCAAACAGAAAAAAATGACATTTCATCTTCAAACAGGAAAATTAACTTAAAAGGATCATGAAATTACATTTGTTTGTTGCTGGTGATATTTTCTTTGCTACCAAGGGTCACAGGATAAAAATGCCTCGAGGGAATTTGAATCTAGATTATTTGACCATTTGTTATTTCACAAACACTTCTAAAACTGAGCACATTGTTATTATGAGGGTATTAATTGTAGTGGAATTTGATCCCCCAAATGATTCATATTTCTCTAAATAATTAAAGTATTCCCAACAAAAAATGACCATGAAAAATGAGAAGTACAGTTACTGTGCTCTTACACCTCTATAAAATGTTGAGCTCTTGTGCTGAGTGTCACCATGATTCATGGGTAATATATTTTTACTACCTTTAGAACACTTGCAAAATTAAGCTAGAATTACCTCAGTTGACTGCTATTAGCCAAAGCTACAGTATCCAATGCCAAAAATAAATCCTTGTAATGATAGACTTCAACATTTGTACAAAGCAAGCTTTTAGAGATTGGTTTCTGGAAACTAAATATTTCTTGCTGTGACAAAGGGCCTGTCATTAATAGATACCTAGCACAGACCAGTTCAATCAACAGATTTCTCTCAACAATGTTTATGGAATTAGCAAAATAACACTAATGATTTTTTTTTCTCTTAAGGTCTCTTTTTTTTTTTTGGTAAAGAGCCTCTGTAGTTTTACAAACGTTACTCAATTCATACTTAAAACATCTATGTTTTTTTTAAGAAGGCAGAAGAGCATTTGATCAAATCCTCAAAAGTTGTCATTTTTGTTTTGAGTCGCTAAGTCATGTCTGACTCTCAGTAACCACAGGAACTGCAGCACACCAGGCTCCCTTGTCCTTCACTATCTTCAGAAATTTGCTCAAATTCGTGTCCATTGAATTGGTGATGCTGTCTAACCATCTCAACCTCTGCTGCTCCCTTCTCCTTTTGCTTTCAGTCTTTCCCAGCATCAGGGTCTTTTCCAGTGAGTCTCTTCGCATCAGGTGGCCGAAGTACTGGAGTTTCAGCTACCTCATCAGTCCTTCCAATGAATATTCAGGGTTGATTTCCTTTAGGATTGACTGGTTGGATCTCCTTGCTGTCCAAGGGACTCTCAAGAGTCTTCTCTAGCACCACAATTCGAAAGTATCAATTTTTTGGCGCTGCAATAGCTGTATTTCACGCATGGTTGATCGGTGATGAAACCAGAAGTGGCCTTGGATTCCCTGCCTGACTCCTCCAGTTCAGTGCTCTGACTCCCGGTGTGAGCAGTATCCTGATTCAGAGTAAGCTTGGATGTCAATATTTTATACCTAAATAATGAATCACTTTTAGGAGTACCACATGGCATGAAACATATTTTTCAGAATTGTAGTTTAATACAGATAACATAAATTCTGCAATCTAACCATTTTCAAGTGCACAGTTCAGTAGCTACTTTATTCACATTGTTGTGCAACCAGTCACCAGAAGTTTTTTCATCCTGCAAAACTGAAACGCTATACCCATTAAATAATAACTCTCCAGTCCCGTCCTCTCAACTCCTGGCAATCACCATTCTATTTTCTCTTTCTATGATAGTGACTATTGTCGGTACCTCATATAAGTAGAATCATATGATTTTTGTGTGTGTGTGATTGCCTATTTCAGTTGGCATAAAGTCCACAAAGTTCACCCATGTTGCGGCATGTATCAGAAGTTCCTTTCCTTTTAATGCTGAATAAAATTCCACTCTTCCTGTCTCTCTGTATATATATATACATATACACACACATATACACACATATACATGTATGTATACATACATATATACATGTACATATATATACATGTATATATATATTCTCTCTCTCTCTCTATATATATATATATGTACATATATATGATCTTTTGTTTATTCCTTCATCCACTGAGGGACATTTGGGTTATTTCTATCCTTTGACTGTTTCAAATATTGTAGCTATGAAAACAAGTGTGCAAATATCTCTTCAAGACTCTGCTTTCAATTCTTCTGGGTATATACCCAGAAATGGGATTTCTGGATCATATGGTAATTCCACTTTTGCTTTTTTGGGAGAAACTCCACATTATTTTCTATAACAGCTGCACCATTTTAGAGCCCCAGCAGCAGTGCACGAATATTCCAATTTCTTCACATTCTTGCCAACACTTGTTGTTTCTGTTTTGTTTTTTATTTGATACTATCAATTTATTGGGTGTGAGATGGTATCTCATAGTTTTTCACTTGCATTTTTCTAATGACTAGTGATGTTGAGCATTTTTTCATGTGTTTATTGGCTCTTTGCCTATCTTCTTTTGGAGAAATGTCAGTTCAAGTCTATCACCCCTTTTATATTGGATTGGGTTTTTTGTGGTTGAGCTATAGGAGTTCTTTATGTTTTCTGGATATCAAGCCCATATCAGATATGTGATTTGCCAATATTTTCTCCCATACAGCATGGTTATCATTTGTATGTAGAATCTTTTTAAAAAGTTAAACCCTGGCAGTCCAGTCGTTAAGACTCTGTGCTTCCACAATGCTTTTCAAATCAAGGGGTATGAGTTCCAGCCCTGATTTGGGAGCTAAGATCCCACAGGCCGTGTGGCCAAAAAAAAGTCAAACTCATAGACACAGAGAGTAGAAAAGTGATTGCCTGGGGTTGAGGGAGACAGGATTAAGGAAAGTTTGATAAAAGAATACAAATTTTCAGCTATAAGATGAATAAGGTCTGAGGATCTAATATAAAACATGGTGATGATAGTTGGTTACACTGTGATGTATAATTGAAACTTGCTAAAAAGAACTTAATTTTTTTTTAAAGAGGTAAATATGTGAGATACTATATATATGCTTAACTTGATGGGGGAATACTCTCACAATAAATACCTCTATATCAAGCCATCATGTTGTACACTTCAAATACCTTATAATTTTTTCAATTATACCTAAATAATATGGGAAAAAAATTATAAATTCTGAAAGAATATTCTCTCAGTTTTTAATGCTATTCTGTAAGCAATGGCTTAGAGACATGACATACTTTGAAAGTTTTTGTTCGGATTATTAACATTTTTGCCATCACGTTATTAAGTCTACAGCCAACAAAACAAGGGAAAGACTCATGTTTTAAAACGTTTTTATATCCTCCCATATGTATTCATACACTCAAAAATATTCTTTGAGCATCTGCTGTATATCAGGGGCTTGTTAGGCATTAGGGATAAATTTGTAAAAGTCTACATAAAGGAACAAGACATAGTTTATCTTTGTTTACCTCACTGAAAAGGCACATACTAAGGATTAAAATAACTTTGAGGGGTGAAGTATATGAACAGAATCACTGAATTTCAGAGCTAGTAGGGATCTTAGGGACCTTAGACCAGGGATTCTCAATGGGGACAATGGTGCCTCTTTGGGGGCTTTGTGGAACCCAGTGGAGGGTTTTGGGTTGTTAGGTTGTTTAGAGAATGCTTTGGGATTTCTGGGTGGTTCCAGGGATAGGCGACATCCCACAATGTGTGGACAGACCCGCTCAACAAAGAATTATATTGTCTCATGCATAAGTTTAAAGTGTTTCACTGGGAATTCATGAAGATGAATTATACTTAGCAGAACTTAGGACTGAACTCCACTTTACAGGCAAAGCTTTCTCATATGTGATTTTTGGCATACTCTAAAATTTCCATGTATTCAACTACGATGTAGATTGGGGGAAGATTTCTTTCTTCTGTACCACATTTTTTTGAGTTGCTCATCATTCCAAAAATAATCACATGATACACAGCAATGCCTTTCATGTTATTTGAGTCATTGAATCAATACATCATATCATTCTTCATTCTTAGTCATTGTATATCTCTCTCTCCACATAAATCTTATAACATGCTAATGTTGACAATATACTAATTTAGTCCTGACTTCAAAAAGTCAAATGTTTTAAAAACTCAAAATATTACATTTATTATAAATAACACCATATTATAATATTAGATATAAGTTAAAGTATTAAGTGATATAAACATATAAAAATTAAATAAAATATTTTCAATATAAGTGGGTACAAGTAGCAGCTGACTTTTCATATATCTTGTAGTATAGTTGTGCTGTAGTATTTGCATATTAAAATATATATGACTTTTTTAGGTTAGTTTCTTTCCTTTTCTCCTTCATAATTATAGTTAGGACATTACACTGGTTTTCTAGAAGTGTGTAAGCAGGCTATATAATCTAGAATTCTACTTCAAGATGTTAAGGGGTATTCCAAAATGTCTGTTATGAGAACAAGTCTTTAGGTCTGATGAGGGTGAGACCAGGCCTACCTGAGATCACTCAGAGTGTGTTTATTTCTGCTACAACCTTTGTTTCAGTGTTACAGATTTTGCTTACTCTCCTGCCCTCCTTGAGAGTATTTGCAGTCCTGGAACAGGATCTGTGTTCTCTTGAATCAGAGCACTACGCACACTGAAGTCAGGTAGTAGCATGCATGATAAAATGGATGTAGAAATCATGCTGAGTGTAAAGCACAATAGAAACTTTGGCAAATAAAGTCAGAGCTTGCCTTATGCGTCATCTACAATGCAATTTTTACTTAAGATTTTTTTTTTTTGATGTGGACCATTTTTAGAGTCTATATTAAATTTGTTACAGCAATATGGCTTCTGCTTTATGTTCTGTTTTGCTTTTTGGCGATAAGAGAGGTGGAATCTTATCTCCCAATCAGGGATCGAACTATACTCCTTGCATTGGAAGGTAAAGTCTTAACAACTGCTTCTCCAGGGAAATCCCTACAGTGTGGTTTTAAAGCTGTCATGAGGACAGCATCTTGGGCTATATAATCTAGGGATTCTACTTCAAGATGTTAGGGGTATTCCAAAATGTTACGAAAGGAAGTGACATCTTCGATGTTGGGTGTAGTTCTAAGAACTGGAGCTCAGACCCCAGGAAAATCAAGCTCAGTGTTCATGCCTCCTGTCCTCACGTGCATGAGTCAAAGCTATGTTTCCTACAACAGAAGGGAGGTTTTAAAATTCAGCGCCTAAAAGGAGGTTCTAAATACTTTGTGGTTTTGAGTAGGTTTGGAAAAGAATTAGAGATGAAATGCTTGAAAATGTGTCTGGGAGGTGTTGCACCACTGCCGCTTCCCAGGTACCCATCTACCTCCAGCCCCCACCACCCACACACCCAAACACTTAAGCACATTAGTCACCATTTTGCACAAGTGCTATTCTGTTTTCATTTTTTTTTTTTTTGGTAGTGTCCCCTTCTCAGGTCTCTAGTCAAATATGTAGCAGAAATTCACTCATTAATAATCTAATGTTCCTAGTTTTTAACTAAGCAAAATCATTGTTGATGTAACAGGGGTGAACCCTGACCAAGGATAAATGCTTCGTGCCATATCCTGGTATCATAAACCCAGGTTCTCTCAACTGGAAGAAGAGCTTCAGAGGGAGAACAAGTTGCAGCTGGTTGCCATGTGGATCAACCACGAAATGAGACTTCCTCCAGTTCATCCACAGAGAAAGGACCCAGAGAAGATTCAGGGGCAATAACCAGTCAGTCACTGGTAAAGCAGCCACCTGCCAATGCAGGAGACGCAAGAGACACAAGTTCCATCCCTGGGTTGGGAAGATCCCCTGGAGGAGGGCATGGGAACCCACTCCAGTATTCTTGCCTGGAGAACCCCATGGACAGAGCAGCCTGGAGTACTGTAGTTCATGGGGTCACAAAGAGTCACATATGACTGAGTGAAGACACACACACAGAAACAGAAGTCAGTTGCAAAGAGAAGCAACTGCTGGCTTGTCAAGTGATTTTCTGGGATGACATATAAAATAGAAAAACAAGTAACTTTGCTCTTTAGGCTCTGGGGTTAATGCATCAGTTTTTCTTGTCACTAGTTTTTCCTACTTTCTATTCACCGGCTGTTGCCCTTCTAAAGATGTACTGTGAGAAACAAGGGTGAGATCTTATCTTTTCCATCTCTTTATGCAAAGTATTTCTTCTCTATTCCTGCCTCAGAAACCATGGCAACTGCCTTTCTACCTGGGCATCTGCAGCTAGAGTTTCACCCTGTCACTCATGAGGAAAAGGCTGTCCATATCCCTGTTCTCAATTATAGAAAGCACCTTTGGATTTGAGCTGCTCATTTTGGGAGACAGTTGCAGTTTCATGGACATTTTGTTTTATTTGGTAAGATCGATGAGCTAGCCATATTCCATCAATCGGTGGGAGCTGTGAAGAGAGGGTGACTATGAAATATAACATTAGAGAACCCAACCTCCATCTTATAAAATGCCAAAGAAATTTGGCAGTTCTGCTCTGGCCTTCAGGAGAAATATGCCAGCATGTTTTTCATAGGAAAACGCTGACCTCCAGGTGCCAATCTAAGCTTAGAGAGAGAAGGAATTCTTTGTCCATAAATGCAGGCAGCTGGGGCCAGAGGAGTGATCTTTGTTCCTTCACCAGAACAGAGCCCTGGGTTCAAGGGTACCTCGGACTTAATATGATAATGATAATGATAGCTAACATTTATTGAATGCTTACTCTGTATTACGCCCTATGCCATGTACTTCCTACACATTATCTCATGTATTCATCACAACAGACCTGGGAGGCAAATTATTATTATTATTACTTTCACTTTATAGATGAGGTAAAAATTCAGTTAGGCTAGTAAGAGACAGAACTGGGATTTGAACCCAGGTCTATCTGGCTTCACAAGCTTCTCACCCTCACACACAACCTTAGGTGGGAGTTGAGCAGATTGGAGCAGATCTCATCCCCTTCCACTTCCCGTCTGTAACCCCAAGTCTGAGCCATTGGGGTTTCTGGGCCTTTTATTGGTTCTCCAACTCCTGATCCTGCCTCCCCAGGTTACTCATTTTTTCTTGCAATTGAGGTCTCAGCTTGCAATTATTACTACTGCGTGGTGACCTGGAGCATAACTGTCTACTCCTAGAAAACACAGGTGAACGTAAGTTTCTCGGCATCTTATGTAATGATGCTTGGCATTCTTTGGTTAAGGGAACTTGAGTCCATAACTGTCATCTTCATAGCTCTAATTTTGGAACCACTGTGATTAAGAATGCAGCCAATCTAATTGGAGCTCTGCTTTACATATCTGAAAAGGTCTTTCCTTTGTTTGCTTGCTCTGGGAACAGGTTCCAAACATCAGGAATGATGTTTATGTGATGATATTTCTCGTATATTGAGAGCTAGATGGATACCTGATTTGCAAACTGGCCATGGGAAACCTTGAGTATCCTGGCAGGTTACTAGGACTCCGCCTTGCGTGAATCCCTCAGGGTCTTGGCAAGTGGGGTGGTGAATTTGGGGAAGTTACAGACCCCTAGAGCATCAGGATGAATCTCAAAGATGTGATGAAGGCTGCCCTTGGTTTAGGGGGCCTGGGGTGCCCTGAAAAGCAGAGGATGTATAATGACTTGAATGAAGGAAGGAAAATTGATCCCTGGAGAAGAGTTCAAGGGCAGAAGAGAAGTGCTCTATTACTTGCTCATATCTTTCTAGATCTGAGAAATATAGCCCAAATCCCTCAAATGATCAGGCTACTTTTTAAAGGGGCTCAAGGAACTTAATAGTGAGTTTGAGGCCAGGCCACTGGAAGTTAGGCCCAAAAGTTGTGTTTGCTGGCTGGGGAGGAACTCTTCTACAGCTTTAAGGATTATTTCAGTGAAAGGAGAGAGCTGAGAATCATGTTCCAATGATAGGGAAGTAGTAGCCACAAACCCAGGCCACTAAGAGCCAGAACAGGCAAAATGAATCACAGCTTCATGTGTTTAGAAAGTATCAGAAGCAAGAGCAGGAAGGCTGCCTTGTAGCCAATAGGAAAAGGAGGAGCTTGGGGGTCTTGGAGCCCCGTGGTTTCCTTGGAAAATGTCCAAAGCAGTGTAATTATCCCCAAGGACAGGGAGCCTGGGGAGATAAGGGTTACCCCATGTTACAGGTTGAATCATGTCCTTCCAAAATCTGTATGTTGAAGTCTTAACCCCCAGAATCTAAGAAAGTGACTTTACCGGAAACAGGACCTAGTAATCATTTTAGTTAAAAGGAGGTTGTTAGGGTGGGCCCTAAACCAATGACTTGCATCATTATGAAAAAGGAGTTTGGGACACTGACATGCACCCAGGGAGAACAGTATGTGGACATGAGGCAGAAATCAGAGTGATGCTCCTACCAGCCAAGGCACAGTGTAGGCTGTCAGCACACCACCACAAGCCAGGAGAGAGATGAGGAACCAATACATCCTCACAGCTCTGAGGAGGAGCCCAGCCTTGCCCACATCTTGACCTAGCCTCCAGAATTGTGAGACAGTAAATTTCTGTTGTTTAAACCACCCAGCTTGTGAATCTTTGTTATGGCAGCTGTAGGAAACTAATACATCCAGTGACACCCTCAGAGTGCCAGATATTGGAAAATTAATATCAAGGAACCAAAGGGACAGTGGTTCTCACAATCCATCACAATGAGGTTAAACCCCTGCAACTGCGTTCTCAGTCCATACCAGGTTCTGATGAATGGCTAGAATGATCTCTTCCCTGAAGAACAAGTGTAAATCCTATAAAATACTATATGCACAAATATGCATTCAGTGAACACTTATAGGAGCTACTATATGCCCAACAACCATTAATATTTTAAAAACAGGACAAATAAAATTGGGTTAAACACTCAGGTGTCTCCTTTTGAAAGTAATCTGATGAACGGATCCACCGAAGCCTGTCTCCAGCATGCTGCCCCAGCCAGTCCTCCAGAAGTCAGGCGGTGGCGGAGAGAAACATTGACTCAGCACATGTGTATGTACAACAAGGTTTCATTTTTTTCAACTACACTTGATGGTTCCTGTATGGAATATTTAATTGAGAGCACAGCATGTTGCAGGATTTCCTTTTCTAAAATTGAAATCCTGTATGAAACAATGATCAAGATAATCATGACTTCTGTTTCTTGGCTTTTCCTTAGAGATGAGATCAGTCCACTTTATGTAATTTTGTTGAATTCCACTAGAACCTTTGAAATTCGTGCTTTAGGGAAACATTTTTTTCTGGTGTGGTGTTAATGGAGGAAGTCTTGTTCAGGCTTCAGAAGTAGGAGAGCAGGCTGCTGACCTGCTTCTGACCCACCTGGACGCTGCTGGGATTCTGCACCCTGCAAGCTCAGCAAGTTGGATGGCACTTTAGGTAAAGAACGGGACTGGATCTCAGAATTCTTGAGCCCCTGAAGGTCTGGTCAACACCGTGGGGTCTAATGAAATCCTATGACTCACAAGGTGAAGCAAACAGCATTGTAAAGTAAGAACTGCATTTTTGCATGCAAACTGATAATGATATGAGTTTGTACCTGGGATTACAAGCGGGAGCCCCTGAAATTGCACAGCTTCCCCAGTGGCACTAGTGGTAAAGAATCCTCCTGCCAATGCACCCATGAGTTTAGCTGCCCTGGGGCATGTGGGATCTTAGTTCCCTAACCAGGGACCAAACCCGAAAATCCTGCATTGTAAGGAGGAGTCTTAACCACTGGACCACCAGGGAAATCCTCCTTGGTATTTCTCCAGAGTTCATCTTGAAATTTAGATGCTCTATCTGATTTAGCTTTGGAATTGTCAAAGATTGGGTTGGATCTCCCATCAGGAGGCACATCATGTTCAGTTCTCTCTCTTCTTGTGATGTTAGTGGCTACTGATAGTCATATCCAAGATCGTATTTCATTTGAGATTTGCCAAATGATGATGTTTTAAGTCTGCTATTCCTTGACTGTGAGGGTACAGCTCATCCAGGAAAGGTAGATTCAAGCTTGATTTTCTTTTCAAAATGAAACATCCTCCACAGGTGACCAATGAGATTATTTAAAAATATCATTATGAAACCATAACTTTTAAATTTATTTAATGTCTAAATCCATTGCTTGCATTAATGCTCACTGTCCCGTCTTTGGCCTCTTGGTGCTGTTTCAAGTTGATGTTTGAATTCTTGCATGTAAGATTTTTTATTGCTTTTGGGAAAAGGGCATGGAGACCCTTTCCAGAACTTCCTCTCATAAAGTAATGGTGTCCAAACTTTTTTATTGTGAATTCCCATTAGAAAATACTTTCAAGCATGAATCACCATGATATGCTTATTTATAAATTATACACATGCATTGTTGTTTACAGCGTAAAATAAGATACCCCAAGTAGAAATTTAAAATGATGAGATAAATTTGAAATAAACACTGTTTTAAAAATCATGGCCACCTAGGAGGTCACTGGATGTAGCTCTTTAGCCAACACAACAGCACTGGATGGGGAGGAATCTTGGCAATGGCAGAGAGCGCCACCTTTGCCTGGTGAAAGCCAAACATCATAAAAAAACACTAGGCTTATGGCCACCAATACTGGGGCCTGGAAAGCTCAGCCCAGTTTCCTGCCAAGAGTTCGGCCTTGAGCACAGCTGAGATTCCTAAAGTGTCCTGGCACCTGACCAGGCTCTTTCAATGTCCAACAATCTGGTGAGCAGGCCTGAGCTGGGTGAATGTTCAAGAGAGGAGACACACAGGCTAGCTTCACAAATGTAGAAGGAGAATCCTCTCCATTTCTCCAAGAAGGACAAATTTGAAGTTAGAAAGTGTGACTTTCTTTAGAAGGAAATGAGCTCTGATTAAAAAGAATTGATAAAGCAAATTACTGAAGAGTACTTTTTCATTGCCTTTCAATGCCGATAAACAAAACCAAAGGATAAACGTGTATTTATGACTCAGGCTGCTAAACAGAGGGCTTGTTAAAGTAATCTGGTTGAGATAAACTCTCAAAGACTCAAGTAAATATTTTGTTCCATCCCAAGTAGCAGATTTCCTCTGTTGTACTTTTATGATATTCAGTTTATGAGGGCTCTCTTATTACCAAATTGTTTTGATATTGGTCTAAATTGCAAACCTTCAGACTTGTCAATAGCTCTGAAACATGTTTAGAAATTATGAAACATTAATAGGTAAGGCTGATGTTGGAAGTAATGGTGGTTATGAAAGGAAACTGTGGCTATATTTTCAATGTGTCTGAACATAAAATCAACTTCGATATCTTCAAAAATAATCTTTTAGTCTCCAAAATGATAAAAAAATTCAGAACAGCATCTGACTTTTGAAATGGAGCCCACCCTCCCTGCCTCTTTTTGTAAAAGTTTAAAAACAAATTTGGATAAAATAAAATTTCTCCTCTGACAGTTTCTAAATTTAAACATGGAATTTTACACATAATTTGCTATAGTAGCAAAGGAACTTAGTAAGATCATCTTTAAGAAGAAGCAGAAATTTCTAAATGTTTCACCACCTGAAATTTTACCCTGAGTTACTCATTTCTTGGAAAAGGAAATGGCAACCCACTCCAGTATTCTTGCCTGGAAAATCCCATGGACAGAGGAGTGTGGCAGGCTTACAGTCCCTGGGGTTGCGAAGAATCAGACATGACTGAGTGACTTCACTTACTCATCTCTGTAAGTTAAGGGTTGCTGGCCTTAGAAGAATGCAAATGTGCCTCAGTTCAGTTCAGTTCAGTGACTCCGTCATGTCCGACTCTTTGTGACCCCGTGGACTGCAGCTTGCCAGGCCTCCCTGTCCATCACCAAGTTTACTCAAACTCATGTCCATTGAGTCAGTGATGCCATCCAACCATCTCATCCTCTGCCATCTCCTTCTCCTCCCACCTTCAATCTTTCCCAGCATCTGGATCTTTTCAAATGAGTCAGTTCTTCACATCAGGTGGCCAAAATATTGGAGTTTCAGCTTCAACATCGGTCCTTCCAATGAACATTCAGGACTGATTTCCTTTAGGATGGACTGGCTAGATCTCCTTGCAGTCCCTAGGAAGCAGAATATTGTGGGTGAATATTGTGTAACATTTTGTGTGTCAGACTTACTACTGATTGGAGGAACCTAGGTAGAGACACTTTGCAAATTTTGTGTGACAGTCTCTTCAAATGATGGCAAATTTTTTTCACCTACTTATCTTTTTCTGTACACACAGTGAAGCCTTCATTTTGTAATGCCAATCACTCTTACTGAGAAATCAAATTTGACCAATTTTAGCATCTAAACTAGAGATTTGTCCCAAAAATTCAGTTCTCAGAATTAGAGACAAGAGGCCTGAGCTTTTTTTTTTTGTCACAATCACCTTCACCTTTAGGAGGGCTGGCTAGCTCTTCAATTATGTGATAGCAACCCACCACCCTTACCGCTTCATTTATAAAACACCTTGGGATTCTAAATGACTTTTCTACAAATGCTCAGCATGACCACCTTATCCAAAAAGAAGACAAGTAGATGACATCATCACGGAACAGTCTCCCATTCCCTGTGATTTCCAACAGTTGTGCTTGGAGGCCTGGGGCTGGCAGGCAGGGTTTGAAAAGACAACAGTGTGCTGTTATGTAAACAAGTATGCGAACTCTAAGATGCTTACAGGGAATCCAGCAAAGTGTTTATATTTCCCGTGATGACCACTTTAATTTTTTCAAATATAGAGTATCTTTAAAAAAAAAAGAGGAGTTTTGGTGCTTCTCTTTTTGCTGATCAGCATGTGCCTGATCATCTCCTTGGTTGACCTGGTCTCATGGGTTTTCATCACAAAAGACAACTTGCCACATAAAGTTGGATTCGTGTCAGGATTTCAATTTCTTGGTAACGGGCTTACCAGTTAATAAACAAGTTTTTATTAAGCATTTGCTAATGCCCAGTACTGTGCTGCGTACTTCAGGGAACGCCAAGACTTTTAAGAATGAAGGTGGGTATTTCATTTGAAGTGTTTATAGTCTGGTAGAGAAAGATGAGTAAATGAAAAATAATCAAGAACCAAATGCCAGTTGTTACACAAATCCATGTTACACAACACGGATCTGGTATTAAGTTTCTGGGAGGCACTTTGGAAAAAGTTGGACATGTGGTTGTTGTTTTTTTTAATTATTATTTATTTTATATTATTTAAATAAAAAAAATATTTTCAATAGTTCAATGTTAAAAAATTTCAAAATTTCCAAAGATCTCAAAGATCTTCTCTTTTCCTCTGTCCTTCAACTCTAAGTTTCCTACTCAAAGGCAATCAATGTTACTGCCCTTTAATATATTTTTTCATATATATTTTGTGCATCTATAAGTAAACATGTGTAGGTATTTTCTCCACTTTTAGAGTTACAAATGGTAACTACTCGGTGCCTTGAAATGCAGAGTTACTATGGTGTAGCTCACTATTAAAAGATGAGGCTTCCTTGTCAACAGATGAGGGAGATTAAGAGATACAAACTTCCAGTTACAAAATATGAGTCATTTTGTACAGTGACTGATGAAATGTACAATGTGAGGAATATAGTCAATAATCATGAAATATTTTTGCATGGTGACAGATGGCAACTAGACTTATTGTGGTGATCATTTTGTAATGTATAGAAATACTGAATCACTATCACCAGGAACTAACATAGTGTTGTAGGTCAATTATAGCAATACTTTAAGAAACAAACAGACTCATAGAAAAAGAGACTAGATTTGTGGTAACCAGGGGCAAGAGGTGGGAGGAGGAGGAATTGGAGGAAGGCAATCAAAAGTTATAAAATTCCAGCTATAAGATAGTTAAGTCCTAGGGATGCAATATATCACATGATTAATTAATACAGCTGTATGTTATATGTGAAAGTTGAGTAAATCCAAAGTATTGCATGGGGCTGATGCACAGGATGATTCAAGTAGAGGATGTGGGGTGGGAGGTGGGAGGGGCTTCGGCATTGGGAGATTGTGTTCACCTATGGCTGATTAGTGTCAATGTATGGCAAAACAAATACAGTATTGTAATTAAAAAAATAAATAAATTTAATAAAAAAAAAAACAAAGTATTCTCATACAAGGACAATTTTTTTTTCTTTTCTTTTGCATCTTTATGAGATGATGGATGTTCACTGAATATACTGTGGTAATTATTTCATGAGGTATGTGAGTCAAATGATCATGCTGTTTACCTTAAACTTATACAGTGTTGTATGTCAATTGTATCTTGATAAAACTGGAGGAAAAAAAAGCTGAGATTCTGGAGCCTGTTTTCTAATCTTGGCTCTGTCATTTTTACTGATGTGACCTTGGGCAAAAGTCACTGAGACTATTTTCCAGCCTCTAAAATAGAGGAAAATATGAGTGTTTGTTAAGGTTTAAATGCTTTAAGTTATATTAAATACTCAGAACAGTGTCTAGCATGTAGAAAGCCCTATAATATGTTAGGCATTATTATCATATAATATGTGATGGAGATTATTCTACATCAGCATAAACAGAGGACTCGTTGATTTATTTCTGTTTGCTTAATATTTCATTGAAGGACATCCTATACTGTGCGTGGACTTGAATAATCTTATACAAATAATATTTAGAAAATGAGTAAAACAGTGGTGTTAGAACTTCAGGAGGTAGGGCAAGAGTAACAGCTTACAACCCTATATAGGGTAACATATTCTGTTTTCCTTTACCTTCAACACTCACTTGGGAAATTTTTTCTTTTAATTGCTTTGTTGAGTCAGTTAATATTTACTTATTGAATTAGCCATTCCCCCCTTAAGTATGAGATGGTGAAGAGCTTGACTGGGCTGCGTGCATGTGCGTGTAAGTATGTGCACACTCTTTAGGTTGGGATGTGTGGGGAGCTGAGTCATAAGTGGCAGGATATATCAATTCATAGCTGTTTGCCTTACACCAGTGATTCTCAAACTTCTTTGGCTTTAGGATTCATTTTGCTCTCAAAATGTTTTGGGTGCCTTTAAAAACTTCTGTTCAAATGGGAATGTTTGTCAATATTTCCTGTGTTAGAAGTTACAGAAGAATTTCAAAAATATCAATTCATTTACAACAAAAATGAACCCATTGCATGTTAATATAAGTAATGTATTTTTACAAAAATATATTTTCCCAAAAAAATTAGTGAGAAGAATGGCATTGTTTTGCATTTTTGCCTATCTCTGTAATGTCTGGCTTAGACAAAGAGAGCTGAATTCTTCTTCTTTATTCAATCTGTTGTGACATCATATATCACATAGCCTTTGAAAACTTCACATATCAAGTCCAGTCATGAGAGTATAGGAGTAAACAAGGCAAATAACATCTTAGAATTGTTAGCAACATGGATGGACCTAGAGACTGTCATAATGAGTAAAGTAAGTCAGACAGAGGAGAAATATCGTATGACATCTCTTATATATGTAATTTAAAAAGAAATGATAAAAATCAACTTATTTACAAAACAGAAACTGACTCACAGACTTAGAGAATGGATTTATGGTTACTGGGGGAAGGGTGGGGGAAGGGATAGTTAGGGGGTTTGGGATGGACATGTACGCACTGCTATATTTAAAATGGATAATCAACAAAGACCTACTCTGTAGCACAGGGAACCCTGCTCAATGCTATGTGCAACCTGGATGGGAGGGGAGTTTGGGGGAGAATGGATACATGTACATGTACGGCTGAGTCCCTTCCCTGTTCACCTTAAACTATCACAATATTGCCAGTTGGCTATACGCCAATATGAAATTAAAATTTTTTTTTAATGAAAAAAAAATCTTAACACTGTAAAAGTGAGAATTCTTTTTACTCCAAGTGAAACAGTTACATGGTGTTTCAGGGGGCTCCAAAGAACTCTGGTTCTTTGTGTCTCAGCACAGAAAGAATTCAGTGTGAGACAAAGTGATAGATAAGAAGAGATTTATTAGGACAGGCTTATGAGCAGGCAAGCAAGAATGTGCCTCACCTTGAGAACTTGGTGGGATACAGTTTTAAAATCAAAGGAAAGGTGGGGAGAGGGAGAAGCCCACCTTCTTCCTCATCCTTGAGGAGACATACTTCCCTCATCAGTTTCTCCTCCATGTTGGGCGGGGGAGTTTTGTCCCTACGTGGTCAAGCCAGGACTATCACGGCACTCTGGAAAAATTATTTCATGTTTCAGTACAATGAGAGTCTTCCACTTTGATGTGTCACCTTTCTATAAAGTATTGACTTTCATGTGTACACAGAGCATGTCCTAAGGGTCATTAACTTGCTAAGCTCACTGGGCAGGATGTGGGTCCACGCCACTGTCGTTCCATTGTTCTGGGGCATGGCCATGCTTCTGTGGCGTGGTTTTGCTGCTAAGCGAGCCTGCTTGGGTTTGTGGCTAAGCAAGCCTTATTTCTTGAGTAATCATTAATTTACAAGGGTTCCTCATACTTTTTTCTTTACTTACAATCCCCTAGTGAGATTCATGACTTAATTACCGATCTGTCCCTATCACAAGGACCTCAGTGAGAGGGTTTTATTGGCCCCAAATTTCTTCTCTGGGAGTGATCTTGAGCTCAGGTCTTTAGGATCACACTTCTCACAGCATCTAGCTGACACTACCCCGTTTTACAAGACCTCACTAAAGCGAGTTAACAACATTCCTGGTTTTATAAAATATTTACCAAATAAAACAGCTGGAGCCTCGATAACATTGGTAAAAATGGATATAAGGCCAGATATTACAAAGAATGCTCATATAGCTAATTAATATTTGTCCCCAGAGTCTAAAAGAATGTATCTAAAACTGGACTTTAAAAAATTTTATTATGGCCAAATTACTCTGAAAATTGACACACTAACTCGAGTTGCATTAGTCACCAAGGTGACAGTCCCCTGACCACATTTTTCTTGAATGGCACAGTTTCACTCTTTTCGTAAACAATTATCTTTAAGGGTTCTTTTGAACTTCCCTGGTGGCTCAGACAGTAAAGCATCTGCCTACAATGCGGGAGACTCAGGTTCAATCCCTGAGTAGGGAAGATCTCCTGGAGAAGGAAATGGCAACCCACTCCAGTATTCTTGCTTGGAAAATCCCATGGATGGAGGAGCCTGGTAGGCTATAGCACGTGGGGTCGCAAAGAGTTGGACACGACTGAACAACTTCACTTTGGGCAGAATATGGTCTTCCAGTCAGTCATGTCTGAACCAGTGGATTAACTTGACGTAATTATGTGTGAAAACCTGGTATTGTGTGTTCATGATAGTGTTCCTCACCACGGAATTTGAGAACTGGTGGTAATTGACTGCAGGAAAGGTATAAACAAGGGAGCAATAAGTCAGTAGGTTTGGGTTGTGCATTGGCTGTTGAGGTTAATTTTTACTTTCTCAGTGAGGAAAATAACATTAAAAACTGGAGTAAAGTTCTAACGGCAAAATCTCTCCTTTCCCACACTCAGATTGTTTCTACTTGCATTCAGTCATGTTTACCTTCATCTTGTCAGGGTAGCGCAGTGTAGCACAGAACATTTGTGAATAGATGTGATGAACAGGTAGAGAGTGCTACTCCTGAGGGCTTTGCTGGAACCGGTGGTACAACACTTTGTAACTAAAGAATGGGGAGGGGAGGGAAAAGGAGCTTGCTTTCTAAATTTAGAACAAAGTAACAATACACACTGTGGATGTAAAATAAATATATGCAAACCAACTGACGAAAATGTAAATTGTTTTATTGTCAACAAATGTTTACTGAACCCCTACTATGTGCTCCACCAGCAGTATCATCAAAATATGCTGTGCTGTGTATGCACAGGTATGAGGGGTCCTCTGACCCTGGAGCAAAGTTAACACACTGGTTGTAGAGATAAGCCCTTAAGGGAATATCAGATAAGAACAGAGATGCAATAGATCCAGTACTATAGAATTAGTATAATATGAAGCAGAAGATATTAGAAGAGGTGGCAAGAATACACAGAAGAACTGTACAAAAAGATCTTCATGACCCAGATAATCATGATGGTGTGATCACTCACCTAGAGCCAGACATCCTAGAATGTGAAGTCAAGTGGGCCTTAGAAAGCATTGCTATGAACAAAGCTAGTGGAGGTGATGGAATTCCAGTGGAGCTATTTCAAATCCTGAAAGATGATGCTGTGAAAGTGCTGCACTTAATATGCCAGCAAATTTGGAAACCTCAGCAGTGGCCACAGGACTGGAAAAAGGTCAGTTTTCATTCCAATTCCAAAGAAAGGCATTTCCCAAGAATGCTCAAACTACCGCACAATTGCACTCATCTCACATGCTAGTAAAGTAATGCTTAAAATTCTCCAAGCCAGGCTTCAGCAATATGTGAATCGTGACCTTCCAGATGTTCAAGCTGGTTTTAGAAAAGGCAGAGGAACCAGAGACCAAATTGCTAACATCTGCTGGATCATGGAAAAAGTAAGAGTTCCAGTAAAACATCTATTTCTGCTTTACTGACTATGCCAAAGCCTTTTACTGTGTGGATCACAACAAACTGTGGAAAATTCTGAAAGAGATGGGAATACCAGACCACCTGACCTGCCTCTTGAGAAACCTCTATGCAGGTCAGGAAGCAACAGTTAGAAGTGGACATGGAACAACAGACTGGTTCCAAATAGGAAAAGGAGTACGTCAAGGCTGTATATTGTCACCCTGCTTATTTAACTTCTATGAAGAGTACATCATGAGAAACGCTGGACTGGAAGAAGCACAAGCTAGAATCAAGATTGCTGGGAGAAATATCAATAACCTCAGATATGCAGATGACACCACCCTTAGGGCAGAAAGTGAAGAGGAACTAAAGAGCCTCTTGATGAAAGTGAAAGAGGAGAGTGAAAAAGTTGGCTTAAAGCTCAACATTCAGAAAACGAAGATCATGGCATCTGGTCCCATCACTTCCTGGGAAATAGATGGGGAAACAGTGGAAACAGTGTCAGACTTTATTTTTGGGGGCTCCAAAATCACTGCAGATGGTGACTGCAGCCATGAAATTAGAAGATGCTTACTCCTTGGAAGGAAAGCTATGACCAACCTAGATAGCATGTTGAAAAGCAGAGATATTACTTTGTCAACAAAGGTCCATCTAGTCAAGGCTATGGTTTTTCCTGTGGTCATGTATGGATGTGAGAGTTGGACTGTGAAGAAGGCTGAGCACTGAAGAACTGATGCTTTTGAACTGTGGTGTTGGAGAAGACTCTTGAGAGTCCCTTGGACTGCAAGGAGATCTAACCAGTCCGTTCTGAAGGAGATCAACCCTGGGATTTCTTTGGAAGGAATGATGCTAAAGCTGAAACTCCAGTACTCTGGCCCCCTCATGAGAAGAGTTGACTCGTTGGAAAAGACTGTGATGCTGGGAGGGATTAGGGGCAGGAGGAGAAGGGGACGACCGAGGATGAGATGGCTGGATGGCATCACAGACTCGATGGACGCGAGTCTGAGTGAACTCCGGGAGTTGGTGATGGATAGGGAGGCCTGGCATGCTGCGATTCATGGGGTCGCAAAGAGTCGGACATGACTGAGCGACTGAACTGAACTGTGTTGTTATTATCATTTTAGATAGAGCAGAGGTGTGGCAAAAGAGGCAAAAGCCTGAGAAATCCCTTCAGCTACCCACTGCAACCTTTCAGAATTCACGCGTTGAACCTAATCTCTAATGTGATAGTGTTTGAAGGTGGGGACTTTAGGAGGTGACTAGGTCATGAGAGTGGAGTTCTGGTGAACAGAGACCCCAGAGAGCTTCCTAGCCCTTTTTGCTATGTACAAGCACAGATCAAGATGGCTGTCTATGAACCAGGAAGCAGGTCCTCACTAGGAACTGAATCTGCTGGTACCTTTATCTTGGACTTACCAGGCTCTAGAACTGTGAGAAATAACTTGGATTTAATATATCCTACTATATATAAAGGTGGTTCTAGTGGTAAAGAACTCTCCTGCCAATGCAGGAGACATTAAGAGATGTGGGTTTGATCCCTGGATCAGAAAAATCCCCTGGTGGAAGGTACGGCCACCCACTTCAGTATTCTTACCTGGAGAATCCCATGGACAAAGGAGCCTGGTGGACTACAGTCCATAGGGTCACAAAGAGTTGAACAAGACTAAAGAGACTTAGCGGGCATGCACGCTATATGTAAAACAGATAGCAAGTGGGAAGTTGCTATATAACACAGGGAGTTCAGCCCAATGCTCTGTGACAACACAGAGGGGAAGGATGGGGTTGGAGGTGGGAGAGAGGTTCAAGAGGAAGGGGACATATGTATACTTATGGTTGATTTACATTTCTGGACTGCAGAAACCAATACAACATTGTAAAGCAATTATCCTCCAATTAAAAATAAATTTAAAAATAATAATTCATGCTTATAAGCCATCCAGTCTGTTAGAGCAGCCCAGAGAGACTAAGACAATTCCTGTCTGGGGTTGCCCCAGAAGGCTTTGTGGATCTGGCATGATCTAAGCTCTCAAGTTCTAGAAGAATAGAGTCATGTGGTATTGTTAACACTCACACCATTATTCATGATTTCCTGGCCTGAAATTAGATTTGTGGTATGTTAAATGTTCAAAATACCTAGTTATATAAACTTCTTTACTTCTCACAATCCTGTTCTTAACCAAGATGTAAAGTAGGAGAGAACCAAAGAATATCCATTGTGAGATTTTTAAAAATGAGTAAAATGTAAATGATTCAGAAACATAAGGATTTTATTTCCCTTAAAATAGAGTTCCCAGTCCAAGGGAGAAAATATATGACCAGTGCAGTTAGCTGTTAGCCACAGGAGGCCTGTTCTGACAAGGAGTGAGACTGGGGGTACTTTTGACCAAAATAGCATCTCTTTGCCTTTTTTTTTGCTACTGAGTCAACTGATGATGTTCCCATTTTGTTTGATTACATAATTTCCTTGGGAAAATATATTAAACATTGTTAATTAGGCATTTTCCTAGAAAAATCTAATGCAATCAATTCTGTTTTGTTGTTGTAAAGAGTCTTAAGTTTTACTGCAAAAGAAGTCTGGCCTTAGTCCTCAATTTCTTGATAGGAGAGTTTTTGTTAGCCTGGGGGCCTTGGCCCAGGCAGATACTCAGAAAGTGATAAAAGGTGGAGTTTGAGGTGGTGTGAGTGGACCTGCTGAGGGGCTGGAATGAGAGTTCCCACTGAATAAAGAGTGGACACTGAGGCTTGGGTAACCTTCCTTGGTTGGTGATATTCAATGCATACTGTCACACGTCAATGCTAAGAGAGTGACTGTCATGATCCATGGGGACAGGAAACATGGCGAGTTTGAACTCGATTGAACTCTGCCCTGCATTTCTTTCCTTGCCTGATTCTAGTCTTATCCTTTAGTTGTATTAAAGCATATAACCATAACAACTTTTCAGTGAGTATGAGATCTTCCAATAAGCTATCAAACCTAGAGTGGTCTTGGGGATCCCTGAACTTGAAACTTGTGTCAGAAGTGAGTCTGGTCTTTTGTGTGGACTGTTTCTTCTCACTTCTCAGTTGGCTAAAGTCTCGGAAGTTTCAAGGCACATCTGTATGCCCTGCAAAAGTCCCTACCAGCTTGGCTTTACTGCCTGGAGTCTATCAATCCTGGCCTATCCTAACAGAGTGTAGGCCGGGACATTTCTCCCAATTTCTTGGGCAGGGAAAAGAATATCAAAGTAAAACAGTTTGGGAAAAGAAGACATTACACAGATAAAGATGTCCATCAAAGTACTTATCAAAAGAGTGAAATGAATAGAGAATTGATTATATAAATTATGACATTCCATACAGTGAATACTATTTTAAAAATTAGATAGATATTTATGTGTTAGTCATTTAGTTGTGTCCAACTTTTGCAACCCCATGGACTGTAGCCCACAAGGCTCCTCTGTACATGGAATTCTCCTTCTCCAGGGGATCTTCCTGATCCAGGGATTGAACCTGGGTCTCCCACATTGTAGGCAGTTTCTTTACCATCTGAGCTACCAGGAAACACTGTCACTACTTCATTACTTAAGAGGAACTCTCTTGCCTCTGAAATTCTTTTATTGCCCAATCACCCATTCTGTATTTAAACATACACAGCCACGAACTTGGGTGATATTAGGGGATTTATATCTTGTTTCCTGAGCTGGAAGGTTAGCTCCTTGAGGACAAGGGTCATGAACTGTGCTTCTCTGCACCTATCAATACCTAAGAAAGGAATTATGGGTAACAGATGTTTGCTGAATGCATGATTGATTATGGATGCTGGCCCCATGCTGCCAAGCTCCAAGAGCAGCTAATTTCAACACAAATGAGAACAACAGCACAGCCAGGGTTCATGTATAACAAAGGGACTAAATCTGCTTGTCCTTATTAAGGCAATGAATAGATGATGAGCCAGCTTGGGTAAGCAAATTTGCTATTGACCTAAAGTTCATTTTCACAGGGACATTGCTGGTAAAGCCCTGAGCTTAGTACTGCCTAGATAAGAATGCACATTAGCCAGTAGAGAACATGACAATAAAAGTGATGTGGGGAAAATAAATGCCTCAAAACAAAGAATACAATGTGCTTGCTTTAGGAAGTAAGACTCACAACATGAGTTATAGCATAATCAATACTTTGCTTTCCCCATCTTAATGTTTAGGTCAGCTTCCTGGGTAGGGGGCTACAGCAGATCAGTAGTCACAGTTCTCCTCCCCGTCCTGGATTGTCCTTTGAAGGGAGGTGGCCTTGTGACTTGCTTTGGCCAACAAAATGTTCATGGAGGTGATGCATGTCATTTCCCAGCAGAAGCATTTAAGAATCTGTGGCCAAGTCTCCAATCTATCTTCCTTTGCTGCAGCAATCATGAGAGCAGATATTTGGATAGAGATGCAACAAAATCAGAGCATGCTGATGGACTGCATTCACTTAAGCTACACTTACTGAGCACCAGTCTTGGTGTGAAGCACTGTCGGATGGAATATAGCAGTCTCTATGCACATGGACTTTCCTGTCTGCAGGGCAGACATCTATTTTTGACTTATGTAAATCAGCATTTAACTCTGTGGCTCATGTTATGAAGGGAAGTAGAACGTGTCAAGAGATCATGTTACGTGGACATCCTGAAGTCTAATGGGAGTGTTGATTTAACGACAAGTAGGAGTTACCAGACTGGTTCCAAATAGGAAAAGGAGCACTTCAAGGCTGTCTATGGTCACCCTGCTTATTTAACTTTTGTGCAGAGTACATCATAAGAAACGCTGGGCTGGAAGAAGCACAAGCTGGAATCAAGATTGCCGGGAGAAATATTAACAACTTCGGATATGCAGATGACACCACCCTTATGGCAGAAAGTGAAGAAGAACTAAAGAGCCTCTTGATGAAAGTGAAAGAGGAGAGTGAAAAAGTTGGCTTAAAGCTCAACATTCAGAAAACGAAGATCGTGGCATCTGGTCCCATCACTTCATAGCAAATAGATGGGGAAACAGTGGAAACAGTGTCACACTTTATTTTTTTTTGGCTCCAAAATCACTGCAGATGGTGATTGCAGCCATGAAATTAAAAGATGCTTACTCCTTGGAAGGAAAGTTATGACCAATCTGGAAAGGTCTGTCTAGTCAAGGCTATGGTTTTTCCAGTGGTCATGTGTAAATGTGAGAGTTGGACTATGAAGAAAGCTGAGCACCGAAGAACTGATGCTTTTGAACTGTGGTGTTGGAGAAGACTCTTGAGAGTCCCTTGGACTGCAAGGAGGTCCAGCCAGTCCATCCTAAAGGAGATCAGTCCTGAATGTTCACTGGAAGGACTGATGCTGAAGCTGAAACTCTGGTACTTTGGCCACCTCATGCAAAGAGTTGACTCATTGGAAAAGACTCTGATGCTAGGAGAGATTGAGGGCATGAGGAGAAGGGGGACGGCAGAGGATGAGATGGCTGGATGACATCACCAACTCGATAGACATGAGTTTGGGTAAACTCCGGGAGTTGGTGATGGACAGGGAGGCCTGGCGTGCTGCAATTCACAGGGTTGCAAAGAGTAGGACACGACTGAATGACTGAACTGAACTGAAGAGTTACCAGTTAAAAAATATCCCTGGCTGGTTTTCTGAGGCACAGAAGGGAGTAGTCAATCTGAAGAAACTGAGGGCACAGTGTACCAGGCTGATGAAACATGTAGAAATTACATTGTACAGCCTTGTGGACTTTGTTAAAGTTTTCAGTCTCTTATTCTAAAACTTATTTGGGTACGGCCTTATGGGCTTTGTTAAAGATTTCAATCTCTTTTCTAAAACTTATTTGGGTATTCTTGAAGCAAACAATTAATGGTCATGTATCACTCTCCTATTATACTTTTCTCCACCCTAGCAGCCTTGTGGAGTGGTACTGAGTTCCTTCTTGCTTAGGGGTATTTAAGCAAGTTGAGAGGTTGAGCAGGTACCCCTGTCCGATGAGGTCTCTATGTGGCATCTCCCACTCATCTGCAGCTCCCACTGTGCCATCCACCGAATCAGGCAGGGTTCTTCAGAAGGAACTAGGATCTGGGATTTCCCTGGTCCAGTGGCTAAGACGCTGAGCTCCCAGGGCAGGGGACCTCAGTTCGATCCCTGGTCAGGGAACTAGATTCCCCCATGCCTCAACTAAGACCTGGTATAGCCAAATAATTAAATAAATAAAAATAGATGTTATTTTTTTAAAGGGATTTATAACAGGTAGTATATGAGTTATGGACTCATGGAGAAATGGATTGCGAGTTGTGTTTCCAGGAAGACCACAAAGCCACACCATGTTACTGGGCCACCAAGAAAACTGCTGCCCTGTCATAATGAAGCTGCTGCCAGTTGAAACTGGAAGCAGCTGCTGTGTTTGTTAACTCAAACCACACGCATCAGGAAATTAGACATCACATGACCTGCCCCTGTCCCCATGCACCTCAGCTGCAAATTCAAGGCTTGCACAAATGCACTGGGTCAGCAGAACCTAAATCACAACCAGAGCCTAGCTTGAGGAGAGGCTGGGGAAAGGCATTTTCAGTCTGTAGTTTCTACAATAGGGAAAACCTGCTGGAAGGGGGGTTGAAAGAGATTTTGAGCATATAATTCATGGTGTTCATCATACCACATATCAAAAGAATAAAAGTGAGATCCCTGCTTTTGAAAATCTTCCAGTTCTCACTTTAGCTCTTTAAAATCCTGTCCTTACCTAGTGCCACTCTCCTCGTCTTCCCATAGTCTTTTCCCCTATCAAGAATCAAGTCACTGTAAAAGTGTCTACTTCTGCACTTCTTTTGCATTTGGCTAAATCATGCCCCTGCCTTTCTATCCATCTATTCCTTGCTTTAGTAACATTAGAAGCTATAAGAGGGCAAGTTCGTCACAAATGAGCTTTGTCAGAACCTAGCACTGTGTAATGTAAATACACACGCTTACTATACAAATATTATTTGTCTAATTAAGTTTCTCTATAAGGAAGCCACTCCTGTTTGAGAATACTTAAAAGGGAGCAGAAGTAATGTAATTGGGATGAGCTACTCTGAGCATCCGGACTTTCCTGGTGGCTCAGTAAAGCGTCTGTCTACAATGCGGGAAACCTGGGTTCAATCCCTTGGTCAGTAATTTCCTCTGGAGAAGGAAATGGCAATCCACTCCAGTACTATTGCCTGGAAAATTCCATGGACAGAGGAGCTTGGTAGGCTACAGTCCATGGGGTCACAAAGAGTCGGACATGACTGAGCAACTTCACTTTCACTTTCACTCTGAGCATCCAGATTAAGGCCCAGAGGAGGGAGATACTTCAAATGTCTCTGTTCCTATATTATTTTCTGTAACTATTTGGACAGTGCTTTTATAACTCTAATTTTCTTTATATTTCCCTTACCTAAGGCTGCTTTTGTGATTAGGCTATGTCTAGATAGAACTTCGAGTCTCAGAATTCTGTGTAAGTCTTGTTCTCCTGGTGCTGGGCACAGAGATGGTGATATCTAGGTAAGGAAAATGTTCAGTTCAGTTCAGTTGCTCAGTCATGTCCGATTCTTTGCAACCCCATGGACAGCAGCACACCAGGCTTCCCTGTCCAACACCAACTCCTGGAGCTTGCTCTACCTCATGTCCATCAAGCTGGTTATGCCATCCAACCATCTCATCTTCTGTTGTCCCCTCTCCTCCTGCCTTCAACCTTTCCCAGCATCAGGGTCTTTTCCAATGAGTCAGTTCTTTGCATCAGGTGGCCAGAGTACTGGAGTTTCAGCCTCAGCATCAGTCCTTCCAACGAAATTCAGGACTGATTTCCTTTAGGATGCACTGGTTTGATCTCCTTGCTATCCAAGGGACTCTCAAGAGTCTTCTCCAACACCACAGTTCAAAAGCATTGTTTATTTGGCACTCAGCTTTCTTTATACTCCAACTCTCACATCCATACATGACTACTGGAAAAACCATAGCTTTGATTAGATGGACCTTTGTTGGCAAAGTAACGTCTCTGCTTTTTAATATGCTGTCTAGGTTGGTCATTGTTTTTCTTTCAAGGAGCAAGTGTCTTTTAATTTCATGGCTGCAGTCAACATCTGCAGTGATTTTGGAGCCCAAAAATATAGTCTGTCACTGTTTCCATTGTTTCTCCATCTATTTGCCATGAAATAAAGGGACCGGATGCCATAATCTTAGTTTTCTTAATGTTGAGTTTTAAGCCAAGTTTTTCACTCTCCTCTTTCACTTTAATCAAGAGGCTCTTTGGTTCTTCACTTTTTTGCCATAAGGGTGGTGTCATCAGCTTACCTGAGGTTATTGATATTTCTCCTGGCAATCTTGATTCCAGCTTGTACTTCATCCAGCCTGGCATTTCCTATGATGTACTCTTTCCAACATCAGGAAAATGTTGCTGCTGCTACTGCTGCTGCTAAGTCGCTTCAGTCGTGTCTGACTGTGTGCAACCCCATAGACGGAAGCCCACCAGGCTCCCCTGTCCCTGGGATTCTCCAGGCAAGAACACTGGAGTGGGTGCCATTTCCTTCTCCAATGTATGAAAGTGAAAAGTGAAAGGGAAGTTGCTCAGTCGTGTCTGACTCTTAGCGACCCCATGGACTGCAGCCTACCAGACTCCTCCATCCATAGGATTTTCCAGGCAAGAGTACTGGAGTTGGTACTCCACAGGAAAATGTTGGGTGTATCTAAATCCATCTGGATACTTCTGGGCTCAAGTGGATACATTCTTCACATTGAAATTTTCCAATCAGGAAACAAGTTCACTGTAGGAAATAACTGAGGACCAACAGCCCCACAATGGGGAGTGAAGATCCCATGGGCAGGCTTGTCACTATATCCTTACGGAACTCTGCATAATAAGGGAGGCATGGGTGGAAGATAATGAGAAAGGACTAAGTGTTTGGGGTTGTAGAGAGGCCAGGAATGTATTGGCTGCACCCAAAATCCTGCACTCAAGACTGGTCTCTGTCTTCTGTTACCTTGGGACCCCAGAGGAGCCTTGGGTACAAGCAATGAGTGAGTGAGTGAAGGTCGCTCAATCCTGTCTGACTCTTTGTGACCCTATGGACTATACAGTCCATGGAATTCTCTAGTCCAGAATACTGGAGTGGGTAGCCTTTCCCTTCTCCAGGGGATCTTCCCAACCCAGGGATCGAACCCAGGTCTCCCACATTGCAGGCAGATTCTTTACCAACTGAGCCACAAGGGAAGCCAAAGAATACTGGAGTGGGCAGCCTATCCCTTCTCCAGCACATCTTCCTGACCCAGGAACTGAACCATGGTCTCCTGCATCGTGGGTGGATTCTTTACCAATGGAGCTAAAATTGTTATTATTATAACTTCTATTTTACAGAAGAAGATATTGAGATTTACAGATTACAAATGTCTAGGATTATACAAAATAGTAGTTGAAAAACCTAAATATAATAAGTAAGACTTTGTTTGGGCAACATATTTTAACTCTTTTATTCTTTTGCCTACTATTTACCTCTACATTTCTACATAATACACTTATACTGTTATTTCAGCTTTAGATACTATATATGACTCTATGAAGACCTACAAGACCTTTTAGAACTAATACCCAAAAAAGATATCCTTTTCATTATAGGGGACTGGAATGCAAAAGTAGGAAGTCAAGAAATACCTCGAGTAACAGGCAAATTTGGCCTTGGAGTACAGAATGAAGCAGGGCAAAGTCTAATAGAGTTTTGCCTAGAGAATGCACTGGTCATACCAAACACCCTCTTCCAACAACATAAGAGAAGACTCTACACATGGACATCACCAGATGGCTAACACTGAAATCAGATTGATAATCTTTCCAGCCAAAGATGGAGAATCTCTATATAGTCAGCAAAAACAAGACCGGGAACTGACTGTGGCTCAGATCATGAACTCCTTATTGCCAAATTCAGACTTAAATTGCAGAAAGTTGGGAAAACCACTAGACCATTCATGTGTGACCTAAATCAAATCCCTTATGATTATACAGTGGAAGTGAGAAATAGATTTAAGGGACTAGATCTGATAGACAGAGTGCCTGATGAACTATGGATGGAGGTTTGTGACATTCTACAGAGACAGGGATCAAGACCATCCCCAAGAAAAATAAATGCAAAAAGCAAAATGGTTGTCTAAGGAGGCCTTACAAATAGCTGTGAGAAGAAGAGAAGTGAAAAGCAAAGGAGAAAAGGAAAGATATACCCATTTGAATTCAGAGTTCCAAAGAATAGCAAGGAGAGATAAGAAAGCTTTTCTCAGTGACCAGTGCAAAGAAATAGAGCAAAATAATAGACCAGGAAAGACTAGAGATCTCTTCAAGAAAATTGGAGATACCAAGGGAATGTTTCATGCACAGATGGGCTCAATAAAGGACATAAATGGCATGGACCTAACAGAAGCAGAAGATATTAAGAACTGGCAAGAATACACAGAAGAACTGTACAAAAAGATCTTCACAACTCAGATAATGATGATGATGTGATCACTCGCCTAGAGCCAGACATCCTAGAATGTGAAGTCAAATGGGCCTTAGGAAGCATCACTATGAACAAAGCTAGTGGAGGTGATGGAATTCCAGTTGAGTTATTTCAAATCTTAAAAGATGATGCTGTTAAAGTACTGCACTCAATATGTCAGCAAATTTGGAAACCTCAGCAGTGGCCACAGGACTGGAAAAGGTCAGTTTTCATTCCAATTCCAAAGAAAGGCAATGCCAAAGAATGCTCAGACTACCGCACAATTGCACTCATCTCACACGTTAGTAAAGTAATGCTTAAAATTCTCCAAGCCAGGCTTCAGCAATATGTGAACTGTGAACTTCCAGATGTTCAAGCTGGATTTAGAAAAGGCAGAGTTACCAGAGATCAAATTGCCAACATCTGCTGGATCATGGGAAAGCAAGAGAGTTCCAGAAAAACATCTATTTCTGCTTTACTGACTATGCCAAACCTTTGACCGTGTGGATCACAACAAACTGTGGAAAATTCTGAAAGAGATGGGAATACCAGACCACCTGACCTGCCTCTTGAGAAATCTGTATGCAGGTCAGGAAACAACAGTTAGAACTGGACATGGAACAACAGACTGGTTCCAAATAGGAAAAAGAGTACGTCAAGGCTGTATATTGTCACCCTGCTTATTTAACTTCTATGCAGAGTACATTATGAGAAACACTGGGCTGGAAGAAGCACAAGCTGGAATCAAGATTGCCGGGAGAAATATCAATAACTTCAGATATGCAGATGACATCACCTTTAGGGCAGAAAGTGAACAGGAACTAAAAAGCCTCTTGATGAAAGTGAAAGAGGACAGTGAAAAAGTTGGCTTAAAGCTCAACATTCAGAAAACGAAGATCATGGCATCTGGTCCCCATCACTTCCTGGGAAATAGATGGGGAAACAGTGGAAATAGTGTCAGACTTTATTTTGGGGGCTCCAAAATCACTGCAGATGGTGACTGCAGCCATGAAATTAAAAGACGCTTACTCCTTGGAAGGAAAGTTATGCCCAACCTAGACAACATATTCAAAAGTAGAGACATTACTTTGCCAACAAAGGTCCATCTAGTCAAGGATACGGTTTTCCCAGTAGTCATGTATGGATATTAGAGTTGGACTATAAAGAAAGCTGAGCACCAAAGAATTGATGGTTTTGAACTGTAGTATTGGAAAAGACTTTTGAGGGTCCCTTGGACTGCAAGGAAGTCCAACCAGTCCATCCTAAAGGAGATCAGTCCTGGGTGTTCATTGGAAGGGCTGATGTGGAAGCTGAAACTCCAATCCTTTGGCCACCTAATGAGAAGAGCTGACTCATTTGAAAAGTCCCTGATGCTGGGAAAGTTTGAGGGCAGGAAGGGGACAACAAAGGATGACATGGTTGGATGGCATCATCAACTCAATGGACAGGAGTTTGGGTGAACTCCGGGAGTTGCCGATGGACAGGGAGGCCTGGTGTACTACAGTCCATGGGGTCGCAAAGAGTCGGACAGGACTGAGCAACTAAACTGAACTGAATGGTCTTCCCAGTAGGGCAAATGAGAATTTATTTTTGTAAACCTCTACAAATTTCAACACCGTTATTTGGAATTTTAATATAACATTACCATTATATTGTTATGGTTCTGTGAACAACTGTTCACAGCTTAACCATAAAGTGTGCCAAAAATATGTTCACATTTTTTCCGTAATTAGTAATAAGTTCATTTTTTAGTAACAACATTAGTGAGATGTGAGTCACATAAAATACAATTTAATGTGTACAATTTTACTGTTTTTAAATAGATTCAGAGAGTTCCGCAACCTTTTCTACAGACAATTTTAGGCCATTTTAACCACATCAAAACGAAACCTCCTGCTACATGTATATGGATGGCTGAGTCTCTTTGCTGTTACCTGAAACTATCACAATTGTTTGTTAATTGGTTATATTCCAACGCAAAAGAAAATGTTTTTAAGAAAAAAAAAAAGAAACCTCTTGGGATCTCCTGGATGGCATAGTGGCTAAGCAGGGGGCCAGGGTTCAATCCCTGATCAGGAAACTTGATTCCATATGCAGCACCTAAAGATTCCCAGTGCTGCAATGAAGACTGAAAATCCCACAGCCAAATTCCTCAAAACTGTTGAAAAGTGTTTATTTCTTTTGCCTATCTTCTATTCATATCTCTTAGTTTCTCTCTAGTCTTTTTATATCATAGATCAGTTTTCAAATGCCCCAAATTCTTTGATATGCCTTCTTTTACAGAGTGAAACTCCGTGCACTTAGAGTATCGACTGGACTTAGGGACTCACTTCTAACACCTGGAATAAGGTGGGAGGGATGGTGTGTGATCCGTGAATCATGTGCTCTGGCAAGTCAGCTGTGGTTTTGTGAGAAAATATATCAGGCAGCCTGTGAAGAGGGCCACGTAGTTACCTTCAAAGAGGAGAGTACAGTGGGACAGCTTTCCCAGCTTGATGGCTTTGCTGCTGTTATGGCGAGTGAAATCACTCAGTTGTGTCCGACTCTTTGTGACCCCATAGACTGTAGCCTACCAGGCTCCTCTGTCCATGGGATTTTCCAGGCATGAGTACTGGAGTGGATTGCCATTTCCTTCTCCAGAGGAACTTCCTGACCCAGGGATTGAACCCGGGTCTCCTGCACTGCAGGCAGATGCTTTACCGACTGAGCCACAGTTAAACAATATTGCTTGGCCTTCTTGAAGCTGCTTTTTCTGCCCTGCTGCTGGGGCTATCTCCCACTTTATCTGGATCTTCTCTTGCCTTTGCCTGTAGTATCTCTGTGCTACTCAATTTATTTACTTAAATAATTTAAAGAATTGCCTCTGGCTGCATGGGGTCTTTGTTGCTATGCATGGGCTTTCTCTAGTTGTGGTGAGCCGGGGCTACTCTCTAATTGCAGGGCACAGGCTTTTCATTGCAGTGGCTTCTCTTGTTGTGGGGCATGGGCTCTAGGCAACACAGGCTCAGTAGTTGCAGCTCTCAGGCTCTAGAGCACAAGCTCAGTAGTTGTGGTGCACAGGCATGGTTGCCCCACAGCATGTGGAATCTACCAGACTGAGGATCTAACCCGTATCCCCTGAACAGGCAGACAGATTCTTAACCACTAGACCACCAGGGAAGTCCTGTGCTACTCAATTCAGAGTCTACCACCACAGATCCTTCTCTGTCAAGGACTCTGTCCTGGAAAGGAGATTCAGTTGGTTATTTCTGAGATTTAACTGGACCCAGATTGTCCCATACCATCTAATCTTTCCTCTGTCTTCACTTTTAGAACCCAGCTCTGGCACTGTTCCCAGAAAAAAACCAATTATCTTTCTATACCAAGTGGGCACATTTCGCATTTAGCGTAAGTGTCTTTGGCAGTTAGATTTGAGTTTGCGGTTGTTCAGTGTCACCCCAAGACCCTTAGCCTGCTTTCTGCTTCCTCTTGCCCACTTGCTGATACCCTGTAGGTCTCACTGACATCAGTTAAATCAGCCTTTTCCTCATATTTCAGAGTTCACAGAATATCATACTACTTTCATAGTAGATGATTGTCATGCATTTGTTGTGATGATGTTATTGTTGAAGGATTAACATGTTGTTTCTTTCTGCTTTTTCCACTTATCTTTTAATCTTGCATGATTGTGTGCTCAGTCATGTCCCACTCTTTTGCAGCCCCATGAACTGTAGCATTAGGTAGATTCAAAACTACAGAATGTCTCTTTAATCTAGAACAGAAACTATCTCATTTTTAATTTCTAAAATTTCCTTTGTCCCCTGGAGCTCCCCTCTCGTTCATCTGATTCTTGGTTTCTGGACCCAAGAACTCTCAAAGTATAATAGTGATTTTAAAAATTCTTTTCTCCTTACACTTCCTTATTTTCTCCAAGTTTCCTTTTTCTTACTGTTTTTGCATTTCATTTTCTTCTCAGAGTCTTTCCTCAACTACCTTGAGATCTTTGGCCCAGCCCAAGCATATACAGCATGAAGTGTGTGTGTGCTCACTTGTGTCCAGTTCTTTGCAACCCTGTGGACTGTAGCCCACCAGGCTCTTCTGTCCATGGGATTTCCCAGGTAAGAATACTGAAGTCGGTTGCCATTTCCTCCTCCAGGGGAACAGAATGAAGGGCTGTGTATATACATAATAGAGTATTGGCTGCTCAGTCATGTCTGATTCTTTGTGACCCCCTGGTCTGCAGCCTGCCAGGCTTCTCTGTTCACAGAATTCTCCAGGCAAGAATACTGGAATGGATAGCCGTTCCCTTCTTCAGGGGTTTTCCTGACCCAGGGAATGAACCCAGGTCTCCTGCATTGCAGGCAGATTCTTTACCACCTGAGCCAGCAGGGAAGCCCATAGGGTATGTCAGTGGGCTTCTCTGTAATTGCTTGGGCAGCTTCAGCTTCATTCAGTTGAGGGACTCTATCTACACAATCAGTATCTGTGGGGTTCTTCTCTTGGGTTGGTCAGTTTCCTACATAGGTGTCCTTCCACCTACCTCCACTGGGTGGGGGAAGAGGGTGACTAAGTTTGGTAGCTAGTGTGTTCTTTGAGGACCTACAGGGGAAATACGGAGAGATCTCATTTTTCTGTACATAGACTTTATTCAACCTCTGTATCCAATAAGGTATTCAAAACATGACCAGAGTCTCTGTATCCAGATCCTTTGTGTTTCAGCTGGTTCTGAAAACAAGTTTTCTGTCTTTTCCAGGGTGGGAACAAGAGCAGTCTTCAGTCTGCCCTGGGGTGAGAAATGGAATTGGATAGTTTAACTTCTCACACTTTTAAACTAATCATATTGTTTTCACCCCTACCCATACCCATGTCTTCTTTCAGAGTTACCTGGTACAATTACTGGTACACTTAATGAACCTTTGGGTTTCTGAAATTTGAAAACTAGAAAATATTTACCCCAGCCTTTGCAGGGAATTAAGTATAAAGTCAGGTAAATGCATCTTCATGCTCTCTAGATTCCAAAATTTTGTTGGCATCTATCCAGTTTTCTATATCCTTACAGATTTCTGAAGTGGTTGTGTTTTTTAAAATCCTAATATGGGTAAACACATGTTTACCTTTGCCATCTTTTTTTAAAATAAATTTTCTTTTCTGTTATTATTTGCAAAACAGATCACATTGTAATCTTTTAAAATTTTGTTTATTTTTAATGGAAGATAGTTGCTTTACAATATTATGTTGGTTTCTGCCACGTATTAACGTGAATCAGCCATAGGTATACATATGTCCTCTCCCTCTTGCCACCTTTTAATAGAAGCGTTGTCATCCTTTTAGTAAATCCCTTTCCTTGCTTAAGTTCATTGAGAATAGTAGTATTAACCATACTAGAAATGTATCTACAAAAATACGTTTTCAAGACGAGTTCTGAATAGGGCTGAAGTAATAGGCCCATTAGACAAGCGACCTAAGATACCATGTGCCACCAGAATACTTTAGAACTGAGTGACTGAGTCAGTTTTTAAAAATTACCTAGGAGTTTTACTTTGTATTTCTTAAAACTCATTTAGACATCTGGATTTTTTAAAAATTATGCCATACTTGTAAATACAAAAGGAGAAAAAGCAAAAAGTGATTAAAGCATTTTTAAAACTTCTTTACATTTAGAGTCAGTCTTCTGAATCATATTTTTAAAATATATTTTAATTAAAAAAATTTTTAAAACTCACAGAACATAAAATTTAACATCTTAACCATTTCAAAATCTGCAGTTCAGTAGTGTTAAACATACTCACATTGCTGAACAACTGATCTCCAGAAATTTTTTACCTTACAAAAATAAAACCTTGTACACCTTAAGATAACTCCCCATTTTCCTCTTCCCCAAGTCCTGGCAACCACTGTTCTGCAATCTGTTTCTATATATTTGATTCCTCTATATATGTTGTGCAAGTAGAATCATATAGTATCTGCCTCTTTGTGACTGGCTTTTTCCTCTTACATTCTCAGACTTCATTCATGTTGTAGTATGTGTCGTGCTTAGTTTAAATAAGTTTGGGGAAGAAAGAAAAACACATTTCCCCTTAACAAGCAACACTGAAAGTATGATTCACTCTAAAAACGTTGAATCAAAATTTTAAGCCCTTGAAAGTATTCCTTGAAAATTTAAAATAAATGTTAAGCCAAAGCCTAAGGATGGACAAAAAAAGAAAAAGATATTCCTCACTTTTGCAAAAATAAATGAAAATCACTTAAAAGAGAAATAATGTGTCAAATATGTATTATCCTTGGGGTTTCATGGCAAATAGCCTCGCCAATTGATAATACAGTAAACTATCAACAATAATTACTCAACTTAATGTCAGCCATTGGTTTTCCCAAAGAGCTTTTAAGAGAACGCCTCTGATTCTGGGAGAAGAGGCAAAACCTTAGTTTTCTTTTGTGGCTATAGTCTAATTATGCTGATCTGAAAAGTTCCCCAAATTCAGTTTCCAGGGTTTGTTTACCTTCACAGTGTAAAACCCAGCACAGAGATGAGGGGGAAGCCAGAGTTTGAGTTGCTTGAGTTGCTGTGAGAAAGCATGAGAATGTTCAAGTTTGTATATAAAGAGGAATTTCCCAAAGACAGTTTGAAAACATTTCTAAGCATGAACATGGTAACATACTGCTCAACCCACAGTGTATCAAGAAACAGGCGGGTGCTTTCCCCTTTGCTCTCCAAGCCTGCCTTCCTCATACTTGGAATTTTTCTGACTCCCTGTTAGCTCTCAGCAGCTTTCTTCTCCTTTCTGCTTTCCTCGTTCCCCACTGTGTGCTGTTTCCTCTGTGTAGCTTCTAACCCTTCCTGGCTCCCAGCCCTTCCATTCTGCTGTAGTGTCCTGTGTACACAGAGAGCCCAGCAGGGCCTCACCAGCTGGGCGGGGTTTCATGTGGGTAAATGACCACATCCTGGAGCACCATCCAGCAGTGTTTTCTTAAGACTTGGGAGTTGAAGTCGCAACATTCAAGGAGGCGGGAGAAAAGGGAAAGCATTTACTGGGATGGCTCTCCAGAGAATGGCTGTGTATACACCTCCAAAAGGGGATATTGAGCAAAAGTGACCAGGGAGGTAAGTCTTGGGTGGGTGCCAGAGAAGCAGTGAAAGGAAAAGAGCCTTGGGTGATGGTGGAATTGAAATGGGCAGGCATGGCTGCAGGTTGTGGCTGGATTCACAAGCTCAAGGTCTCTCCCACCTAACCTTCTGAGGCTTGGTCAGCTGTGGGGCTGTAGCTGGACAACTGTCTGGTCCCATGGCTGTCTGTTTCTGTATAAACCTGGGCTGAATGCTGCTCTAGTTTGAAAAGACAAAAAAAAAAAAAAAAAAAGACCCTTAGCTGTTACTTCTAAAATAGTACTCCAGGGGACTTCCCTGGCGGACTAGTGGTTAAGATTCCGAGCTTCCACTGCAGGGGGCATGGGTTCCATCCCTGATCAGGGCCAAAAATAAATAAATAAAGTAGTACTCTAGGTATTAGGAACATTCCATCCCCTAGACATGGAGGTAGGCTCTGCAAGGTCATTGAAGATCCCCTGTGTGCGAAATGGTTCAACCATTCTGGAATGTAGTATTACAGAAAGACCTATTTTATAGGGAGGGAGCCATGAACATTGTTATTTCAAGAATATCTATTAGGCCCTAGCCTAAGGACAGAATGTAAACTTTAACAGTAGAATCTAAAATTCCATTTATAGTTTTATTCCTTTAGTTTAAGTCTTTAGTACTTAATTGCTTTGCACAGTTGTGTCTGACTCTCTGCAGCCCCATGGACTCCGCCAGACTCCTCTGTCCTTGGGATTTTCCAGGCAAGAATACTGGAGTGGGTTGCCATTTCTTACTCCAGGGGATCTTTCCTACCTAGGGATGGAACCAGTATCTCTCTTGGGTCTTCTGCATTGATAAGCATACTCTTCACCACTTCCACCACCTGGGAAACCCTGTTTCAGTCTTTAATCCTCCCTTAAAAATGTAAGGAGATCCCAGGAGGGATGATAGATTAAACCTTCATGAATCTTGAGCCTGAAGTCACAGCAGACCTACCCCTAACCTCCATCCCCCACATCGCTTGCTCCAGGCACCCAGAATCCACTCCTAGAGGCAACCCCAGGCTCCTTTATGTCTTCATACCTGGAAGCTTTTGAGCCTGATTTTTCCTACCTGGGACACTTTCCCTTCTCTCTTTATCTCAAAATCGAGGTAATGTCACTCATTGCTCAGAGTTATGCTCCAAGCCAGGCCTAGGCCAGTGGTGGGGTCCCTGACCACAAGGGTCTTTTTCCCTGACGGCCCTTGTCCCAGGGTAATTGTTGGCATACGGAGCCATCTTTCTACCAGGTTAGGACTTAAGTAACATGAGCTGTGTCTTGTTGATCACTGACTTTCTTGCATCAAGAACAGTATCTTGCCCAGAGTACGCTCACTTCATGAATTAATTCCTGACTGCCAATGATGTGTTTTTATGGGAACAAGTGCAGGGCTGAGTAGTGAAAGTGAAAATGCCAAGAGAAAAAGAAACAGCGTGCCAAGAGATGCACCTGGAGTCCCTGAAGCAGTCTCCTCTGGGTGACAGTTTGCAAAGAGCCAGGGAGCTTAGAGGCATGCCAACTTCTTCTATTCAATCTCTCTCAGAAGGTAACTATGATTGTTGAAATTTAAAAGGTATCGACACTTTCAATGCACTTGTCGAAGAGGTGTTTAAAGAATCGTTTCTCACAATAAAATAGGGCAAAGTTTCAAACTCAAATTTGCTTTGGATTTGTATCTGCTGCCATCCTTTAGTTCCAGGATCCTGGGAAATATCCTTATTTCTATGTTAAACATTACCAGCAATAAGAAAAGAAAGGGGAAACAGAAACGCGTGTAGGGAAGTTGGATTTCACAGAGGCTTGACAGTCTCACTCTCTTCTCTTTCTGAAATCCTAGAAAACAGAAAACCACAGGAAGATGGCTTATCTCCCTATTCAACTTGACCATGAGCCGAACAGGGAAGAAAAGTTCTTCAGATGGAGAAACTACACCCCAGGCTCCACTTGTCCACGAGAGCATCAGCGGGTCAAAATCCAGGTTCCCCAAAGCTGGAAGCAGAAAAGAGAGCATTGACCCAAAAACAACTGATTCCCAACCCCAGGACAAGACACTGAAGACAATCTCCTTAGACATTGGTAAGCTTCTGCCTGATGTTATTTCTTAATTTTTTAGATCAATTTTCTCCCCTAAGAGCTTCCCCTGTGGCTCAGAGGTAAAGAATCAGCCTGTAATGCAGGAGTTGCAAGAGAAGTAGTTTTGATCCCTGGGTTGGAAAGATCCCCTGGAGGAGGGCATGGCAACCCACTCAAGTATTCTTTCCTGGAGAATCCCACGGACAGAGGAGCCTGGTGGGCTACAGGCCATAGGGTCACAAAGATCTGGACATGACTCAAGTGACTTAGCATTCTCCCCTGAAGAGATGACATGAGTTAAATAACACCTAATATAATGAAATCTGTTCTAAACATTTATTTTGTTGAATATTTTAAATAATTTGCTCATTTTTCCTTTTAAATTATCAAAAGTAATTATGTCACAGAAAGGTTTAGAGAAAAATACCCAGTTTCATTTTAACACAAAGTGCTATCTCTTCAAGATTCTTTTCAGATTCTTTTCATATGCATATATTTATGGCCAACCAACCAGCCAACAGATACTGAGTACCTTCTATGTGCCAGTCACTTATTAGAAGTATAGCCACGAAAAAGAGAACCTTATGTACACAAAGAACCAAAAGCAGGCATACTTTTTGTGTGATAAGTCATATGAAGACCAATAAGCAATCTAAGGAGATAGCGAATGATGGGCTGGGGTAATTTTAGATGCAGTTGGCAGGAAGGAGTTTCTGATTTAGTAACAGAAATTCTTGAGCTGAGATCTGAAAGGCAGCCACGTAGAATGAATGAAGCCAGCCATATAGCTTTCCAGGAGTAGCTTTCCAGGCAAAGGGATCTGTAAATGCAAAGGCCCAATATGGGAGTGAGCCTGGAGTGCTTGAGAGCTGGCCAGGAGGTTAGGGATGCTGAAGCAGGATGAGAGATGGATAGAGGATAAGAGTAGAAGGAGACTAGTCAGAGAGGTAGCAGAGGCCAAACGGACATACTTTGTACAATTAGAAGAGCTTATAAGCCCTCCTGAGCTTACATGGAGCTGTGATCCTCCTTCTGGGATTTATTATACTGTTCAGTTCTCACATGGTTACATGACGTTCATGTGCCTACTTTTGACAGTGCATAATATTCCATTCCATGCTTATGGCATAATTCCTTAAGTTCCTTTTTTTGCCCTTTGGTGAGTATCTTTGGCTTTCCCTCTCCCTTGTTTTCTGCTTCACTGTGTTACACTAAATAGCTGAAAGTTCCCAGCACAGAGATTACAAATTCAAGGGTTATGAAAATATTCCCACTCTCTCTCTAAAGTCATGACATATACAGTGTCATCAATATATTATTAGAGTAAGTATTTTAAAAACATTTATACTTTTATGCAAACACATATAAAAGAGAACAGTATGAGTCCCCATGATTACGTCCCTCTAACAATTATCAACCCATGGCCAGTCTTATTTCGTTTATACTTACCCCCATATCTGTCAGATTATTGGTACCAAATACCAGAAATATCACTACCTGTGAGCAGTGTGAATACATTTTTGAAAGTAGAAAATTAAGAAGTCTGCCGGGGTCCAGCCCCGGTGGATCCAGGGTGATTCGAAGGTGGGGACAGAGTAGGCTTCCTAGGAAAAACTTATTTAATTACAGATAGAGAGGGACTAGGAATTTAGCAGAGAAAAAGAGGCCGAATAACTTGGTTAACACAGGATACCAATCACCACCTATGTAGGCCGCAGGTGTCTTCCCCGTTCTCCCGAAGGAGAGGAAGCACTGAGGTGCCCCCCCCCGCCCAGCCCCGGTCCGATCTTAGAAGCCCAGGCAAAGTTAGTAGGCTTGGTGGGTCCTATGCACCAGATGGGAATTCGGCCAGAAAACAGTAAGAGAGAGAGAAAGGGGCTGAATAATTTGGCTTACGTGGGGTACCAATAAAATTCTGGACAAGGAATTTGCACCATCTGAATGGCAGGCACCCACGCTCCAGATGAGAATTCAGCCAGAAAATTAGGGAGCAGAAAGGAACGACAGGAGGGAATCAGTCTTTCTGGAACTGATCCGATTTCTTTATGTTTCAGGTTTGTTTATATACCTTTTGTTACACATAGGGATGAATACAGAGTCACGCAGGGGTCAGCAGACCTGACCCTTGTCACAATCAGGTGTTTCGTATAAAATTATACAAAGGTCTTATGAGTTTTTACATCATCTTCTGACCATGAGGTCCGCTGACATTTTATGGCCCTGATACTGGTCAGTTAACCAGAAAGCTTACTTTTCCAGGAGTGATTTTTTCAGGCACCATCCTCCAAATAAAGTTGCATTCCTATAGGGTGAGGGTGTAGTGAGTTACAATCAAGAAAGGAATTTACTTAACCTAAGGTTTAACATGATTAGTCTTAAAGGTTAATACTTATTTTTCTTATATGTTTGAAAGTTAATACTTATTTCTCCTATATGTTAGTTATATTTATTATAAGGGCAGGGAATATGGAGATTTAGCAGCAAACATCAGTCCAACAAATGAAAATCCTTCACCAATGTTCCCTTTACAATCTATTTAGTCTTAAGATAGTGATAAGGTTACAGTTTTGCATAGCAAGGACACAGTGATTTATAACAAAGTACAGTAGTCTATAACAAAAGAGAAAATTCATTAACTCAAAAAGTCTAATATTGCTAACATCAAAAACTACTATATTTCCTTTTCTATATTCCAAATACATTGATTAATATATTCTCAGGTGCCTAAGGATATGAAGGCCTGGAGGCAATCAAATGAGAAAAGCCCTATGCTAATACTCCAAACTCTCTGTGCTGTTTATGGTTGAGAGGTTGTCACACAAGCTAGTCTGTCAGCAGAGAGGTTTGACCTGAGCCACCCTTGTCACACCTAAGGCAGGGAATTAGCAGTAATTATTGGCATGACAAATGAAAAAACCCTTCACCAATATAATTCCTAATCAACCCACTAATACTATACTAATATCTTCTAACTTCCTCAAAAGAGTCTGTATTTAGAAAGTTTTAAAGCATCCCATGCCTCTCACAGTTGGGAGGCTGTAAACAATCACGTGCGGCTGGACAACCTGATCAGGCAGGCTAGAGAACCTTCAGAGTTTGTAAGCTGAAACACTCTTATCATTCCCAGGAATTTTTATTAACCGGAGCTGCAAGTTAACTCCTTCTCTGAGAGAAATGGTTATGGGGGAGAGCTCCCTGTAAAGTACTCTGGTTTTGGGGTAGATGCTCGGGAACAGGGGATCTCCTGAGGCTTGATCACACCTTTGCATACGCCAAGCTTCTTTTTCCTCATGACCTTTGCCATGGGCGGAGTTCCTCACACTGGCTCCCAACAGAAGTCTATCTTTAAAAGAGGGAAATCAGAAGGTTGTTGCTATTTGTTCTAAAGTATGATTTGCAGCTTTAGGAACATGGTTAATGGATAGCCATGTAGTTCTGCTCAGTCATGTCTGACTTTTTTGCAACCCCATGGACCCTGCTGGGCTCCTCTGTCCATGGGATTCCACAGGGAAGCACCCTGGATTGGGTTGCCATTTCCTCCTCCAGGGGATCTTTCCAACCCAGGGATCAAACCTGCATCTCCTCCGTCAGCAAGCGGATTCTTTACCACTGAGCCACTCAGGAAGCCCCAGTGGATACCTATTATCATGAGCTGACCCCTCAAGTGCGGTCAGCTGGCCAACACCAGCCCCTCAAGATGTGCATGGCGTCTCCATTTTCATTTCTCCCCAAACTCAGTGGCCCCTGGAGTTACATGATTTGGCCCCCAGATGGCTCTGGGACCTAGCTGGTCCTCTCTGTTGCTGTCCTGGCCTTCTTGTCTACTGCATGGACCGCTGCCGCCCTTTCCTACCTGGTTTCTCTCCTCCTGGTCTTGCTCTCTTGCCAGCCTGTCCCCCACACTTCCGCCGGGTGCTCTTTCTAAACCGCAGATGTCTTCGACCGGTTTGAAATTCTTCACTGAGTCTTTCTTGCCTTGAAGAGAAAGTCTATATTCTCAAGCATGATCTTCATGGTGTTTGTGGTAAGCTGAATATCTCTTCACGGCCTCTGCCTTCCCCCAACCTCATGTTCATCCTCTACTGCTGATATTGTGATTTACCTGCAGTTTCCTGATCTGGCCACATTACCCCAGAGCGGTTCCCTGTGTCTTCCCTCCCTCTGCACCCCTCCTCCACTCATCCCTCCCTCCTGACCACCCACCTGCCTGACTCCAACTCATCTTTAAGGTGCAATTTATCTATCCCTGGTGGCTCAGACAGCGAAGAACTTGCCCGCAATGCGGGAGACCTGGGTTTGATCCCTGGGTTGGAAAGATCCCCTGGAGAAGGAAATGGCAACCCAATTCAGTATTCTTGCCTGGAGAATCCCAGGGATGGGGGAGCCTGGTGGGCAACAGTCCATGGGGTTGCAGAGAGCCGGACATGACTGAGCGACTAATACTTTCACTTGGAAACTTGCCAAGGCCCATCCCAAGAACTGAAGCACTTACTGTCTCTACCCTGGGCCACCTGGCACCCCTGCTGGCCTCCACCCTTGTACTTCTCTGTACTGTGACCGTGGCTCTTTCATCTGTCTCCTCCATCAGACAGGTAGCTCCTTGATAACAGGAACTTGTTATCTTGATTCCCTGTACCACACCACCCACGTTACAAACAGATAATCATGTTTTATGAGAGCATTAGGATTCCTGGTTGTAAACAACAGAAGCCAACCTCTCCAGGTTTAGCTTGGAAAAGAACCTAATGAGAAGATCCTGCTTGGCTCACAGAATCTCTTGGAGAAGCAAGAATTTGGTTCAGCAGAACAGCAGCCAGAAAAGGCCCCGAATCGCTCCACAGAGCTGCTCACATGTGGTCACTTTGCCCCCTCCATGGAGTGCCAGCCCTCCTTTAGCAACAGCCAACCTGTAGCAGATCTGACTCATCTGTTATATATACTGAGCTGTGACATAAGATTTTTTTAAGGAAGAGTTTCATAGATTTAAAAAAAAACATACATATGGTGTGTAAGGTGATGTGTTGGGACCTCAAAAATGGGTACTCATACTTAGATGTTTTGATGAAGATTTATCATCTTGATTTTGGTAATTGAGGAAAAATAAAGCTAATATTCATTCATTCACTCATTTAGCTATTTGTTCATTCAACAGTGTTTACAAAGTATGTATCATGTCAAAGGTATTGTAGAGTCTCATCTTCCTGGGAAGGTTCAGCAACTTTAAGTCACTACACTCCTGATAAGTGAACCAAGTGGGAATTATAATTTCCATTTTATAGATGAGTAAACCAAGGCTCAGAGAAGTTAAATGACTTGCTTACCTGATAGACACACGAGTTGATCTAGGTTTTCCAGTTGTGCTGCCTTGGACTTGCCAATCATATAAAATATATATTACAGAGCACCCACGTAAGATGTGGTCTGCAAAGGGATTTCAGAATCTGTCGGTTGGTTGTTGGGCTGCACCCCGCTGGCCTGCAAATCTTGTAGTTGCCCAGACTTAAGACCAAAGAAAAAGCCTGGTGACAGCAATAGAGACATCAGTGTTCATTGGTTAGGGGCATCTTACACAAAGGTCCTGGAGTCACATCCCACCATGTGTGACAGACAACGGGCAGAACATGGCAGCAGTCTTTGATATTCACCAGGAGAAGGAGGCTACCGTTTATAGGGGAAGTGGGCTCATCAGTAACCAGGGAAACCAGCAGCGGGGGCAGGGGGCAAGCAGGCAGGCAGTTACTAATTAAGCCCTGTAATTAAGAGGATTGGATAGTTACGTGAGGGAAGCAGGGCCTGGTCAAGTAGGCGATGGATAGAGATCAAGAGAACAACCATCCTTAATGGTCTGACCATACATACATCATTGGTGGTGGTGACCTTGGAGAAACAATTCATTTGGCCAGGTGAGTGTGGCAACCAGAAATGTAGAGGACCAATTGGTAACTGTGTTGAAGAAGTGGGGCCAGCAAGCACACTGCTCTCTTTTCAAACACTGGACAGTAAAGGAAACGATTGACAGAACAGTGGCTTGAGGAGAAAACAAAGAAAAAGAAGGCTTGGTGAAGCTGGAACTTGAGCATGGTTGTAGGTTGAAGCTACAGAGATAAGAAAGCTAAAAGACAAAAAGGAGCGCAATAAGATATAATGCAGAGAAAAAAAAATTTAAGCACAAAATTTAAAAAGCACACACACATAATGGGCTTTGGAGCAGATTGTTCTGGGTTCAAATTCTGACTCTGCTGCTGACCAATTAACAGTCTGAGTCTCGGCTTCCAAATCTATGAGACAGTGTGCTTACGACTCCTTGCATCAAGTGTACACAAAATGTTCTGTCCTCACTGGCATATAAGAGGCAGTCCCTCCTCATCCCCCTCATCCATAACTCTCCTATGATCCACTCCAAATTAGGGTTGTCAGAAAAAGAAAAATACCTGCATTATTTGGGATGTACTTTTACTAAACAATGATTCTTTGTTTACCAGAAGTTTAAGGTTAATTGGACATGGTATTTTTGTTTTTCTTAAATCTACAACCCTACCCAAAATAAAATACCTTGTATACAACTTACTATAATAAAAATCGAAGGCCAGATTGAAGAGGTAAACGGTGGGTGGATGCTGCTGCCTCTTACTGGCAGAATGTGGCAAAACCAACCATCCTATCAAACAGGTACAGCCTGTAGGTGGTTTTCTTAAGAATGGCAAGCCAGTAGACCCACTGCAGAAGAGAGATGGAGGCTATTATCCTGCTAATATTTTAGTCTAAATTTACTGCTATGGTAATGCTGCTATCTTTTCATTTTCACTGGTGCCAATATATTTCTTTTTCTCTATATGATTTGTATAGTTTTTGTCAGGGTTAGTAGAGTATTACTGTACATTTGGAACTTATGCTTTCCTATTGGATTCCGGTATGCATACTGTTTGTATATATTTTATTTATTTATTTGGCCTCACCACACGGCATGCAGGATTTAAGTTCCCTGACAAGGGACTGAACCCATGCGCCCTGTGGTGGGAGCGTGGACTATTAACCATTGCACCAACAAGGAAGTCCCTCATTAAAGTCACTGTCTGTACATGCTTATGCATTTTGTCTTACAAAAGTACAGTATGTTCCACATGTGGCTCACATGTTGACACATGTGGTAGTAGACAATAAAATTAATTATTAATTAATAAAATTAATATAATCCATGGGGTCACAAAGAGTCAGAAGCATAAGTTCCAAATGTACAGTAATACTCTACTTACCCTGACAAAAAGTAACATACACACAAAATTATAGCTTTTTATTGTTATTTAATCTTTTTAAATGTTAGTGACATAGTGCAGCATTATTACAGAGGAACTTGGCAAGGGTGTCACATATTTCCCTTTAAAAAAAAATGTACCTAGTAACAAAGACAAATGAAGTTTTCTGAATATATTCTCTGGCAGGAGTTGAGAAAATACAAAAACTCTTGGAGGCACTACGGTCTGGATTTATTAGCTGAAGGGGCTAGGAAACGAGCAGCAAGTGCTTCACTTGCCCCTTTTAGCCATCTGAGACTCATCAGGGGCACTGCAACGCTCCCCCTTCCTCGTCTGTCCTGTTAGGAGGCCAGTATGTGGGCGCCTCCCCCAGCACTGTGCTCACCAAAGATGTCTGTGCATCCTTCCACCAGAGCTGTCTTAAACACGGTGCTAACAAGCTTACCGCTTCGTCTAGGAACGTGATTCAGTCTCCTTGCAAGAAGCCCAGGTCAGGCCATGAAAGAAAAGCCCCTGAGTTCCTCAGGCTCCACTGTAGGAAAAGGGTCCCTAGAGCAGCCAGTGTTGAGCGCCAGCCACAGGGACAGAGGTCAGGTTTTGTCCCCTTCTGAGCTGAGGTTTCACAAAGAACTGGTTCATAGTTGTCTGTCTTCTCACGTGTCTCATCTTTATTACTGTCATTCATAGCAAATTCTTCTTTATTCTTACCATACAGCCAAGACTCTCACTTCAGAAACAGAACTGAGATCCAGGATGGAGGAAAGTGAGCGGTTTCTGCAGAAGCTGGGCAGAAAGGCTGTGAACAAGTGTCTGGATCTGAACAGCTGCAGACTGACAGCAGCGGGTGTGAGGGAGACGGGTCTGTATGGAGTCGACCTTATCCAGAGGCACAGGGGCACAGATGGCTGAGATGAGCAGGCAAAGCGCTCCATCCTCACTTGGTAACCCGAGGTCTGCAGGGTGGTCTAGAGAATTCGGGAAGAGCAGCTACATTGTTATTTAAAAAAAAAAAAGTCAATTGATTCTTCCTCCCGTTTCAAAGATTTGAGCCCAAATTTAGGAGGGAGGTTTGTTTTTTCCTGAACAGTTTTACCTCTCTACTAATTACCTCTAACTCTCTGAAACTCATCTCCTCCTGTATATGATATAAACTCATCCATAAAAGTAAGCCTTGCTGGGAATTTAAAAGGGCATCATGTTGTTGTCTGTGGGATGAAAAGTATCATTCCTAGTGATTATTGCTCACACCTTTTTTTTTACACAAAAGAACAACTACTGTTTGTGACACTCCAGCAGGAGTCTGATTGCAAAGAACCTTCTCCTCAACAACACCATCATCACCTTCTTAAAGATTCTCTCTTTCGGACATCTTAAGTCAAGTATTTAATCACATTAAATGTGTCTACCAACAGAGGAATCAAAAGAACTGTGTTTTGAGTGAGGCGTGGGCGGCAGGGGGGAGGGGGGGCTGTCTTTGACTATTTTAATTAGAATCCATGCCATTACATTTGAGACAGATCTCTTAACAGGAAACTGTAACTGTGCCTGTGATTCTCAAACGCCTGTGTATGGGTCAGAATCTTGCAGAACCTGTGGAATGCATACACTTGAGTCCAACTCAAACCCACTGAACTGAAATCTTCTAGAGCGCATCCCAGGAATCCTAGTTTTTTGCCTTCTAATGTGTTCAATAGACTTTCATACTTCGTAAAGTTAAGATCATTGTAAACAATATTAAATTGCTGAAGTGCTTTGGGCTTCCCTAATCATGGAAAAAGCAAGAGAGTTCCAGGAAAACACTTATTTCTGCTTTATTGACTATGCCAAAGCCTTTGACTGTGTGGATCACAATAAACTGTGGAAAATTCTAAAAGAGATGGGAATACCAGACCACCTGACCTACCTCTTGAGAAACCTATATGCAGGTCAGGAGGCAACAGTTAGAACTGGACATGAAACAACAGACAGTTCCAAATAGGAAAAGGAGTATGTCAAGGCTGTATATTGTCACCCTGCTTATTTAACTTCTATGCAGAGTACATCATGAGAAAAGCTGGGCTAGAAGAACCACAAGCTGGAATCAAGATTGCTGGGAGAAATATCAATAACCTCAGATATGTAGATGACACCACCCTTAGGGCAGAAAGTGAAGAGGAACTAAAAAGCCTCTTGATGAAAGTGAAAGAAGAGAGTGAAAAAGTTGGCTTAAAGCTCAACATTCAGAAAATGAAGATCATAGCATCCAGTCCCATCACTTCATGGGAAATAGATGGGGAAACAGTGGAAACAGTCTCAGACTTTATTTTGGGGGACTCCAAAACCACTGCAAATGGTGATTGCAGCCATGAAATTAGAAGACGCTTACTCCTTGGAAGGAAAGTTATGACCAACCTAGATAATATATTCAAAAGCAGAGACATTACTTTGCCGACTAAGGTCCGTCTAGTCAAGGCTATGGTTTTTCCTGTGGTCATGTATGGATGTGAGAGTTGGACTGGGAAGAAAGCTGAGCGCTGAAGAACTGATGCTTTTGAACTGTGGTGTTGAAGACTCTTGAGAGTCCCTTGGACTGCAAGGAGATCCAACCAGTCCATTCTGAAGGAGATCAACCCTGGGATTTCTTTGGAAGGACTGATGCTAAAGCTGAAACTCCAGTACTTTGGCCACCTCATGAGAAGAGTTGACTCATTGGAAAAGACTCTGGTGCTGGAAGGGATTGGCAGGCAGGAGGAAAAGGGGACAACAGAGGATGAGATGGCTGGATGGCATCACCAACTTGATGGACATGAGTTTGAGTGAACTGTGAGAGTTGTTGATGGACAGGGAGGCCTGGCGTGCTGCAATTCATGGGGTCGCAAAGAGTCGGACACGACTGAGTGACTGAACTGAACTGAACTGATGACTCAGATGGTAAAGAATCTGCCTGTAATGTGGGAGACCTGAGTTCGATCCCTCGGCTGGGAAGACTCCCTGGAGAAGGCAATGGCAACCCACTCCAGTATTCTTGCCTGGAGAATCCCAAGGACAGAGGAGCCTGGTGGACTATAGTACATGTAGTCACAAAGAGTAGGACATGACTGAGTGACTAATACTTTGAATGCTGGTAAAAAAGGAAAAAAAACATAAACATATTTTTTTGCCCCTAAGTGTGTCTTCAGAATTTCTTCAGAATCGTGGAAGGTGAGGAATTGCTGGGCCTATAACTCTAGAAGCTCACTGTGTGACGTCTAACTGCTGCCTCTATTTTGACATCCAAGACAGCCATTTAAAAGCAAGCAAGCAAAGACACCTTCCAGCCTTGACTTTGGCACTTCCACTCAAGTCTTGTTGCTGCAGGAGATAAAGATAACCTTGGAAATAAAGATAACGTTGGAGAATTTTGTTCACAGAGAGTAACTTCATTTTTCGTGAGCAATGGAGGAGACTCAGAGAAGGTTCTGGTCAGGCTTTGTGCCTGTCTAAACCGCCACCTGTTGGCCCATGTAGGTATAAAAGAAGAATTGTAAGATGGTGATACCCAAGTGATCTAGATAAGAAAAAATAGTTAATGGGCACTGTCTGAGCAGTCCTGGCCAACGGAGTGGACTATTCCCCGGGCCTTTGGCCTGAGGGTCCAACTGAATGACAGAGTAATAGTTGTTAGAGGGTTTGCAAAATAAAAGGACCAGTATCCACACTGCAGTACAGCGGTAGTAACAGTTGGAGCTGAATTGCCATTTCCACTACAGTAAAGGAATTCTTATGAAATCTCACAGAAATACCGCTGCCTTTTCAGAATGAAGTTATTTGGCAGAAATAAAAAGGTCCCAAGAAATAGGATATGTAATATCACGACGTCTCCAGTTGCACACCTGAGGGAGCCCTGCTGTGCAGAAAGTCAGCCCATCCATCCTCCTTCTATCCTGTTACAGAGCAACAGGCAGTAGATGAACCCTGTTTACTACAAACCACAAATTCCACATGTAAATTTGTTTTTTCTTGTGTTCACTTCTAGTTGCTTTGCTGCCTTCTCTCCCAGACTTGGAAAAACTGGATATTTCCTGGAATGATGTCATAGGTGGAAACCTCCATGTACTCACCCAGGAAATGCATCTCGTCAGCAAGTTAAAAATCCTGAGGCTGAGTAGTTGCAGACTTACTGCTGATGATGTTCGGGCACTGGGTATGATGAATGCTTCCCTTGAGAGAGTGCTTGTCTAGAAGGATCTCTGCAATCCAAACCCTCAAGGGGAAATTACCTGGGTGACCACTCCCCTTGGATTCCCGTGGACAAGGATGAGAGCGCTGTCCGTACATGAGGGCAATGCTGTGTTGAGCATTTGCATACTTTCTAGAGAACTGTGTAACCTGCACCCAGAATTGCGCTAAGCCCTGGGATAAAGAGAGGAACAGGCTGACCAAGCCTCTGGTCTCAGGGAGTTTAAATGGAAATAATGATTGCAAGATTTACTCTCTCTGGATCTGTTACCTCATCTGGAACACAGAGAAGTTCGGATAGATAAATTAAGATCCTTTCCAATATCAAAATACTTTTCTCTTTTCCCATTCCTATTTTTAAAAAATTGATCAAAACAAGATTTTTCAAATAAAAGCAATGATTTAAGTAGAACCAGAACTTCAATTAAGTTAGTTTTGTATGTTGAACATTGAATAACCTAAAATGTAGGCTAAAATTTGTCATGCTGCTAACCCAGCTGCTTTCCTGGAATGCCTGCTGATTTTAGATGCCAGACATACTTTTTTAGTCTTCTTTTCATCTCAAGTCTTTATTTCAATTATGTATTTTGATCATTTACATCTCAGCAAAGATTTCTGTAAAAGCAACAAAATTTATGCCAATGTCTTTTCTCTAAACTGGAGGAGGAAATGGCAATCCACCCCAGTATTGTCAGAAATATCCCATGGACAGAGGAGCTTGGTGGGCTACAATCCATGGGGGTCACTGAGTCAGACACGACTGAGTGTGCACAGATGCACTTCTCTCTAATCATTTTTTAGAAAATGGCCAGATGCTAGTTCAAATCTGGTCCCACTTCTAACTATTTTTGTGACCATGGACAAAACAACCTTTCCGAGCCTCTGTTTTATTATCTCTGAAATGAGGATTATATCCACCTCAAAAAATTGTGAGGATTAAATATTTTTATAAAGTACCTACTACATGCTTGACACATAGTAGGCACTCAGTAGTTGATAATTCCTTCTTTTCCTACTTCCCCATCCAAAATTACCTTTCTGTGGTTTTCTATGATCAATTTAGCCTCACAGGTTAGCAGCTGGTTAACATGTAGCAGTCTCAAATTTAACATACTATTACTCAGGCATGAAAAGAAGTATAGTTTCTTTATTTTTGATGAATCTAATCTTTTTCATGATCCTCCAACCTTAAGGAACAAGAAATTAAATTTTCTTTTTTTAATGTTTAAATTTATTTATTTTAATTTTATTTTTGTAGGCGCTGGGTCTTCGTTGCACAGACTTTTCTCTGGTTGTGGCAAGCGGGGTCTACTCTCTAGTTGCAGTGCGTGAGTTTCTCACTGTGGTGGCTTCTCTTGTTGAGCACAGGCTTTAGGCGCTCAGGCTTCAGTAGTTGTGGCACAGGAGCTTAGTTGCCCCGAGGCATGTGGAATCTTCCCTGACTAGGAATCGAACCAGTGTCCCCTGTATTTCAAGGAAGATTCTTTACCACAGACCACAAGGGAAACCCAGCAAGTGGAATTTCTACCCTGGGACTCACTCCAAACTCATCTCGTCCAGGAGAGTCAGCAACCTTGTTGCTGATGTTTTGTGTCCTTTTCCCTCTCCTCAAGAATTTATCCTCTCTGGAAGGACTTCTTTATCCTCTTTACCAGGAGGAGCTTTCTTATCATCCATACTCAGCCTTAATGGCAGATGGGGCATAAGAAGAGTAGGAGACTAAATGGTTTATTGTTCAGTTCAATTCAGTCTCTCAGTCGTGTCCAACTCTTTGCGACCCCATGAATCGCAGCATGCCAGGCCTCTGTCCATCACCAACTCCCAGAGTTCACTCAAACTCACATCCATCGAGTTGGTGATGCCATCCAGCCATCTCATCCTCTGTCGTCCCCTTCTTCTCCTGCCCCCAATCCCTCCCAGCATCAGAGTCTTTTCCAATGAGTCAACTCTTCGCATGAGGTGGCCAAAGTACTGGAGTTTCAGCTTTAGCATCAGTCCTTCCAAAGAAATCCCAGGGCTGATCTCCTTTAGAATGAACTGGTTGGATTTCCTTGCAGTCCAAGGGACTCTCAAGTGTCTTCTCCAACACCACAAGTTCAAAAGCATCAGTTCTTTGGTGCTCAGCTTTCTTTATTGTTAAGAAAGCATAAATCAGGAGTCATTCCAACATTATTACACCTGTTACAATGGCTTAGTGCAGGATGGCAAATGTATTCAGTTCAGTTCAGTCGCTCAGTCGTGTCCGACTCTTTGCAACCCCATGGACTGTATAGTTCATGGAATTCTCCAGGCCAGAACACTAGAGTGGGTAGCCTTTTCCTTCTCCAGGGAATCTTCTCAACCCAGGAATCGAACCCAGGTATCCCACATTGCAGGTGAATTCTTTACCAGCTGAGCCACAAGGGAAGCCTGAAAACCTTAAACCGTAGAATAAATAATCAGTGGCAGAAGTTCACACCCAGTATCCTGCAATAGAATAGAGGTTTCTGGAATCAGTGGACTTTCCCACACTCTTAATTGGTGTTCAGATTGACTCCACATGTTGAGAAAGTACATTTTCTGTGTGTGCAACTCACCACTCTGTTCTGTCCCCAAAGCAATGACAATCATTCCTAAGGGCTGACCCCCCATTGTCTCCCAGCTTCCACTCTGTAGCCCTCAAGTGTTTCTTGTGTGAAGCGGTCCCAGAAATGTTAAGTTTCATCCCTGCTCACTGTATCCTTCTTTACCCCAGTGGTGTCGTAAGCTGCTTGCATCCCAAGGCATAATGAGCTGCTAATGCCAAGTGCTCTCTTACTCATTCCTCGCTGCCGTGGTTGGATCAGTTGTATGTGATATTCTTGATGTCAGAGTGAGCTTTTCCTCTGTGATGGCCAGTGCCCTGCTTTTGCTTCTACTTCTGGCTGAAATATAACAGTGGTTATGTTGGGGAATAAAATTATGGGTGATTTAAGTCTTCATGTTTTATTTTCTAAATTGTTTATATTTCTACCTCTGGACAAGGTTCTCAGCAATAATGATCCCTAAAGAGGGTGGATGAGAGAAAGTAGATGGACTGGTAGAAATATTTACTACCATAAAAACGATTTGGTAAAATCATGGTGGTTCAGGTAAAGAATCTGTCTGCAATGCAGGAGACCTGGGTTTGATTCCTGGGTCAGGAAGATCCCCTGGAGAAGGGAATGGCAACCTACTACAATATTCTTTCCTGGAGAATCCCACAGACAGAGGAGCCTGGCAGGCTACAGTCCATAGGGTTGCAAAAAGTTGGATACAACTGAGTGACTAAGACAGACACACACCTCTTACCAACAAGTGGATTTTTTTTCCCCCACAATTTTTGCTTATGAGCATGGCTTTAGAACTCTGGCTGTGCCTAGAAGCTCACCCTGCTGGTCATGGGTAGGAACTGGGTTCTTTTCTCCTCCTTGTTCCCCAGCATCTAACCAGGATCTGGCCTGGCTTCAATACTTTGTAAATGATGGTTGTGTTGACTTTGAAATGAACTCCTGCTTTGTGAACCTGGCAACCAACCTGATCTTTGGACCACTTTTTTTTTTTTTTTTAAACAGGAGAAGCACTTAAAGTGCTGCCTGAACTTGAAGAGTTGAATTTGTCCTGGAACAGTAAAGTGGGAGGAAACTTGCCTCTGATCCTCCAGACATTGCAAGAAGGGAGCAAGATACAAACACTTGAGCTCGTGGACTGCACACTCACATCAGAAGATGGGGTGTTTGTCGGTAAGTAGAATTTGGTAGAGTCTTTCCCAGGAAAAATGTGAAGATGCTCATAACGGGAGAGCTTGGAAGTTGACACTGGCTGTGTTTCCTCTCACCCTGAATTGAAAAAGTAGCTCACTCTATCCCAGGCCACATGAAGATGTAACACTCCCCCCACCACACTCCCCGCCCACCCCAACTTTCATGCCCACATCTGTTTTTTTTTGGCTGTGCTGGGTCTTCATTGCTGCAAGTGAGCTTTCTCTAGTTGCGGTGAGTGGGGCTACCCTTTTGCGGAGCACTGCCTCTTTGGTGTATGGACTCAGTAGTTACAGCTTGTGGGCTCCAGAGCACCGGCTTTAGTATTAATAGTTGCAGCTTGCAAGCTTAGTTGGCCCATGGCATATGAAATCTTCCCAGACCAGGGATGGAACTCGTGTCCCCTGCACTGGTGACAGATTCTTAACCACTGAACCACCAGAGAAGTCCCACACCCTGCATCTTTACTGAGTTGTTCTTTGGATTTCTTTCCTTCCAGGTCAGTTGCTACCTAGACTGCAAAACCTTGAAGTACTAGATCTTTCTATTAACAGAAACATCGGTGGCAGTCTCAGTAGTATTGCTCATGGACTAAAAAGTACCTCAAACCTGAAAGTCTTGAAGTTACATTCATGTGGATTGTCACAAAAGAGTGTCAAGCTACTGGGTGAGTTAGCAATGACTGAAGCTTCTGTATAATTTCATTTTATGTTTAATTTTTAAGCTGTTAGGAAATATAACAAACTAGAAACAGAGGTTAGGTTGGGGAATGAGATCATGCGTAATTTAAAATTAAAAGTTTCATTGATTTTCCAAGTCTTTTACAGTGAGCATGTATTTTTACAATTACAAAAATAAATGGCCAGCTCCAAAAAGGCCAGGGTATTTTAGATTTGAGAGAGACAGTGAAAAAAATAAAAGTATGCTACTAAAGCTCTCCATTTCTCTCTTACTTTTGAAAGTGCCAGCATTATTTTATGCTAAGTAGTAGGAAGGACTCGGTGCTGATAAAAACAACTTCAGTGACATCCGTAGTTAAAATTTACTCTGCTATACAGAGTATCCCCATTACATGAGGGTGAAATGTATTTCATTAAAGTGAAATGTATTTTTATCCTTGCATCTTCTAGAGCCTATCCTATCCTTCTCTTTGGCAGTTTAAGTCTAGAATGCTGCTAATGTACCAATGCTCAAGGAGAGTAGAGGAAGAACCATTAGTTGCAGAAATCCGAGCAAAAGCACTAGCAGTCAATGCAGGTCATAGGGAGAGTGTTCAAAGCCATTGTCAGGTCCAAAGGGGTTAGTGCTACAAAGCAGACAGTTATCCCTCCATTTGGGGTGTTGTCATCACAGTGTATGTATTTTCTTAGTCTCCCCTTCTCCACGCCTTCCCCCCTACCCTGCTCCACGCCTGCTGACTGTCCTGTAATATGTCAGAGTGGGATTTTGACCTTCTTTGTAGATGCTGCCTTTAGATATTTGTGTGAGCTGAGGACACTAGACCTTTCCTGCAACAAGGAGCTGGGTGGAGGGTTTGAAGACGCGGCAGGGCTGGCCGCGCTGGAGCACCTGGAGGGGCTGGATCTTCGCCGGTGCTCGCTGACGCCTGACGACGTGTTGTCCCTGAGTGAGTAGGTGCTGCAGAGCTGAGGGAGGGCTCTCAGAGCCTTGGCAAATGTGTGACGTGAAGTCGCTCAGTCGTGTCTGACTCTTTGCGACCCCGTGGACTGTAGCCTACCAGGCTCCTCCATCCATGGGATTTTCCAGGCAAGAGTACTGGAGTGGGGTGCCATTTGGGAAACTGGCAAATCTGAGATGTGCTGTTTATGAAGTTACTGGGAGGATCACATCATAAAAGTTCTGTGAATGTCCCAATACAGAATTCGGCAAATATTAGGTGCCCAATAAATGTTGTTGTTGTTGTTCAGTTGCTAAGTCGTGTCCGACTCTTTGCAGCCCCATGGACTGCAGCAGGCCAGGCTTCCCTGTCCTTCACTATCTCCTGGAGTTTGCTCAGACTCATGTCCACTGAGCTGGTGAATATTAGTGAATCTAAACTCCTACACACATCTGTGAAGGACAGATGTGGCACTCGAGGAAGAAATTTTGAATTCCTGCGGCTGTATAGAAATGAATCTGTTAATGTCACAAAGCATATTACAAAGAAGGATGTAGAGGGAAAGCCAAAACGAAGGGTGTTGAGGCACTCTCTCACAAGTTATGCCAAGGCACTTAGATAAGGTGAAGTTACAGAAAGTCAGTGGACAGTGCATAATTACAATTTTAGGTCACTACCTTTACTTTCCTACCACAGGTATAGTCCTGTAACAGGTAATGTATATGCAATTTCCCCTAACAAACAGCAAGCATAGCCATAGAGATTAAGGGTTTTATTCCATCTGCAGCCACAATAAACCTTCAGAATACATCCTGCATCTGACCATGGCTCACTGTTTAGACCTCTACTATCCTGCTCCAGCCCACTGTCAGTTCATGCCTAGATTGCTGCAAGAGTCTAGATGGCTGTCCTGCTCCTCTGTCACTCTGATTGCATTCTCTATTTCTTTCCCCCATCAGCTTCTCCAGCTACACTGTGCTGACTCCCACGCACACCAGAAATGCTCTGCTTTCTCTCTGAACCACGGGCTCCTCCTAGGTAGGGATGGTTTTCTTCAGTATCTATCACTTGTGCACAAAGTCTGGCACATAGTTGGCACCCAGCAAATGCTTGTTGAATGTGTGATTGAATGAATCAATCAATAAAGAACGAGAAAAAGAAAATTTTTGTCATTTTTCATATAATTGGGGGAAGAAAACAGCAAAATAGGTCTTTGGGTCTAATATCAATCTTTTAGCCCTGCTAATTTGTTTCTTAGACTCTTATCCCTCAATTTGGGAAAATGAGGTGAGTTCAAGTCTTTCATGAAGATTTTAAAATAGTAAACAATACCTTTTGAGCTTCAAATGGAAATTGTGATGGGATCAGCATCTCTTTACTTATGAGTGTCATACCTGCAGAGACACTCCTGAATTATCAGTCCATCGGATTCCAAATAATGAATTTCCCCTGCTACAACTGAATAACACAATCCTCACATCTCATCTTGCTGCTTAGATGAAAATTAAAGTGCTAGAGGACTTGAATTATTACCACTAGTACAAGCAAGAGGTTCGCCTCTATTATCTTATTCACAGCCACCAGTAGGAGTAAATAGCCCCAGAAAGGTATTGGTTATTTAATAAGAATTGCATGGTCCTCCTGCTTAATTTTTAAAAGGCAGAATTGAAAATACATCCTGTTTTCTACCTTGTGATATTAAAAAGAATTGAACATTCTTTTATCTGATCATTCTCAATGGCTTCAAAGAAAGTGAATTATGGATCACTTAGCCAATGACATCTGATTAATCATCTAATTGTTCTTGGCCCCGTGCTGCAGGCTAAGGGAAATTCAGAGTCAGGAGCTTCAGTTTGTGGGGGCAGAAATAAACCAAGTACGTAGTGCAGATCCCCCAGAGAAGGAAATGGCAACCCACTTCAGTTTTCTTGCCTGGGAAATCTCATGGACAGAGGAGCCTGGCAGGCTACAGTTCATGGAGTCACGAAGAGTCGGACATGACTAAAGTGACTTAGTACACATGGTGAATACAACGTGCTGTGGGCATCAGACGAGGGAGAAATGGTTGCATCTGCGAGGATCACAAGTACCTGCCCTCCTTTTTCCTTTCCTTTCCCCTTCCTTTCTCCTGTCCTTCTCTCCTTCCACTAACATTTGTGCCTCAGATTTCCAGACTCTGATGCACATTCTGGGCAGGAAGCAGCCCTCCATAGAGAGCTCACCTTCAGTGAGGGAGGGCAGAAGATTTGCAAATGAACAATAGATACACAAACAAGTCATGTAATAGGGGTGCTGGGAGGAAAAGAGACTAGGGTGGTGTGATTGTGACCACAGGATTCCTGTGGCTTTGGTGGCCCTGGAAGGCTCTGAGGAGGTGAGTCAGCCCCACAGGGGTCCCAGGAAACTATATTTCCCACACTGGGGAGAACTAGGGCAAAGGCCTGAAAGCAGCAGAAAGACAGGGAAACAGGGGTCCCTCCCGGCACAGCAGGGGCCCTCAGGACCCCACTCTGGTGCTGTTACCAATAATAACCAGACATCTGGTTATTATTATTATTTTTTAACCAATGTACATACCTTAAAAAAAAAAAAATGTAGCCACATGTGGGATCTTAGTTCCCCAACCCAGATTGAACTAGGCCCCCTGCATTGGAAGTGTGCAGTCCCGACTACTGGGCTGCCAGGGAAGTCCCAGCAGACATCTGTTCTGATTGCTTGATTTCATTGCCTTCCTAGTACTTCTGACTTACATTCTGAGGGAAGAATGACCATATCAAACATTAACTGAGCAGTTAATGTGTGCCAGGCCCTGTAGCAGGCACCATACATATACCAAGTCACTTTACCTTCCCGTTGTCTCTGTGGAGTTGTTGTTATTATTATTATCGAGAAAACTGAGGCTCAGAGAAGTTAAGCAATTTACCCAAAGTCACACTGTTCTTTAGCAACAAACAGGATGAGAACACAGTTTCCTCTGTCTCTGAAGTCTTTGCTCTTTACTTCCGGCCTGGAGAGAGGCTTAGAGAAGAGCCCAAGCTGCATGCTAGGGAAAGTGGCTGGCGCTTGTGGGAAGGAATGGTGTGTAAGGAAGGGCAGGGGTCACATAGGCAAGAGCCATGCCTGTTGATCAAGAAGACTGTGGCACCTCCCGAGACCCTTTGTGAGATGCTGCCTAAGCCATGTCACTCTTGATGTTTCAACAGCTCAGGTTATCCCTTTACTCGGGAATCTTCAGGAATTGGATTTATCTGCCAACAAAGAGATGGGCAGCTATTCTGAAAATCTGCTCAGCAGGCTCCGATTTTTACCAGTGTTGAAGTCATTGATAATCAGCAACTGTGCTTTGGAGAGTGAGACTTTTACTGCCCTGGGTAAGCGATTCTCTCCAGGTTCCTGCAGACACTGGCACAGTAACACCCTAGAGGGAGGCCTCTGTTCCCTCCAAGTGAATTTCATTCCAAGGCTCAGCCATAGGCATATTGAAGTATCAATTTGTCTCCTTTTCAGGAAACACGCTCTTTTAGAAGTGACTTTCAAGGCCACATGGATGATTTCTGGCTTTTGCAAATTTAACCTTTAACATTTAAAGTGTGCAGAGTTGACCCTTTGTATCCAGGGGTTCCAAATCCGTGGATTCAACCAAAAACAGGTCAAAAATAATTTGGAAAAAAGTTTCCAGAAAGCTCCAAAAAGCAAAACTTGAATTTGCCTCATTCAGGCAACTGTTTATACAGATAGAATTTATATTGTGTTAGGTATTATATAGGTGTCCTAATGGTAAAGAACCCACCGGCCAATGCAGGAGATATAAGAGTTGCGAGTTTAGTCTCTGGGTTGGGAAGATACCCTGCAGGAGGTCATGGCAACACACTCCAGTGCTTTTGCCTGGAGAATCCCATGGACAGAGGAGCCTGGCAGGCTACAGTCCATAGGGTTGAAAAGAGTTGGACACAACTGAAGTGACTTAGCACAGCACAGAAATGATTTAAAGTATATATATGGGAGGATGTGCATATGTTACGTGCAAATACTATGCCACTTTACATAAGGGACTTCAGTATGGATGGGTTCTGGAAACAATATCCCTGTCTATACGGAGGGGTGGCTGTATAACCAACTTTGGAGTACCTTGTAATTCCACTGAGGTCAATATAAACTGGGATTGCTGTGAGTCTGATGGGCCATCAGAAGGCATAACTCTTTTCAATTATAGCTATACAATCAAAGAATCATAATCAAGTAGATATTACACTAAATTGCATCATGTGACATAAATCTACAGATAGTCCCTGACTTACAATGGTTTAACTTAAGAGTTTTTGACTTTAAGATGATGTAAGGGCTTCTCTCGGAGAAGGCAATGGCACCCCACTCCAGTACTCTTGCCTGGAAAATCCCACGGACAGAGGAGTCTGATGGGCTGCAGTCCATGGGGTCACAAAGAGTCGGACATGACTGAGAGACTTCACTTTCACTTTTCACTTTCATGCCTTGGAGAAGGAAATGGCAATCCACTCCAGTGTTCTTGTCTGGAGAATACCAGGGATGGGGGAGCCTGGTGGGCTGCTGTCTATGGGGTCGCACAGAGTGGGACATGACTGAAGCGACTTAGCAGCACCAGCAGCAGCAGTTGCAAGGGCTTCTCTGGTAGCTCAGCTGGTAAAAATCCGCCTGCGATCCGGGAGACCTGGGTCTGATCTCTGGGTTGGGAAGATCCCTAGAGAAGGGAACAGTTACCCACTCCAGTATTCTTGCCTGGTGAATTCCATGGACTATAGTTTATGGGATTGCAAAGAGTCGTACATGACTGAATGACTTTTACTTTCTAAAAGCAATATACATTCAGTAGAAATCACACTTAGAATTTTGATCTTCCCCTGGCTAGTGATATGTAATGTGGTAAGATACTTTCTCATGCCATCATAAAGGCAAACTTAACAACCACTCTGTACCCAGACAACTCTGTTTTTCACTTTCAGTGTAGTATTCAATAAATTACATGAAATATCCAACACTTAAGTATAAAGTAGGGTTTGTGTAAGATCATTTTGCCCAACTGTGGATGAATATAAGTGTTCTGAGAATGTTTAGGTAGGTTGTGTGCGTGTTTGCTAAGTCACTTCAGTTGTGTCCAACTCTTTGCAACCCCATGGGCTGTTGTAGCCCACCAGGTTAGGCAAAGCTATACTGATGACCTAGGTGTATTAAATTCATTTTTTATTTAAGATATTTTCAACTTATCAGGATTCTGCTGCTGCTGCTAAGTCTCTTTAGTTGTGTCCAACTCTTAGCAACCCCATGGACTGCAGCCTACCAGGCTCCGCCATCCATGGGATTTTTCAGACAAGAGTACTGGAGTGGGGGTGCCATTGCCTTCTCCATATGAGGATGCAAACCCACCATAAGTCTAGGAAGATCTGTTTTATTCCATTTGAATTAAAAAGTAAACCAACAATATAAAAGAAGTAAATTAAGTAAATATATATATATTTCTCTATATCATTTTAGAAGAAAAAGTTCAATTTCTTATTGATAGGTCTCTGTATCATATGAGTGGGAGGGGTATTCTTATTAGATATTATAAAAAGAATGTATATCTACCCCTCAAACATTTCTTAGAAAGAAAATGTAAAATGTAATTAATGACTATACCTTGTGAATAAGTTGCTCTGGTTAGTTTTAATGTTAGGGGAAACTGAGAACTAGGCAGAAAATCTTTCAATTTCCTTTAAATATCTTTCCAAGACATACTATTTCCCTTCCTTGTTTCTGTAACTGCAGTTAAATAAACACAACATATTTTGGTGTTTCAGAGTTCTAGGAAGGTTTGGCCTTGTCTCAGTTTCAGAAGCCACTGGGATATGTAAAACCAGGACACATTCTGGAAATCTTGACTAGATGAGAAAACAGTTTTTCTCTCTCTCCTTCTTAAACGTGAGATGAAGGAAAGAAATGCCAATTGATAGTGAATTAACCATTTAACCAAGTTTTACTTTTCCCCTCTTTCACCCAATTTAATCCAAAGACTGCTGGATCTCAGGACTCCCCTAGTGGTCCCTGGGCTAAATTTCCACACTCCAATGCAGGGGACCCAAGATCGATCCCTAGTCAGGAGCTAGATCCCACATGCTGCAACTAAGACGTCTCTGAAAGTGAAAGTGCTAGTTGCTCAGTCATGTCTGACTCTTTGTGACCCCATGGACGTAGCTCACTAGGTTCCTCTGTCCATGGGGATCCTCCAGGCAAGAATACTGGAGTGGGTCTTCCAGGGGCTCTTCTCAACCCAGGGATCGAACCCAGGTCTCCCGCATTGCAGGCAGTTTCTTTACCATCTGAGCCACCAGGGAAGCCCACCACTGTCTTAACTCAGTAATAATATGTTGCCCTAGCCTAGGCTGCTAACGTTCAAAGTTTATGACCTCTAAGGAAGTCGAAGTTACTACTATTCTTATCGCTGTCAATTTCAGCTGAAGCCTCCATTCACCTCCCTGCTCTGAAAACAGTCAACCTTTCTTGGAATAAGTGTATTGGCGGCAACCTGAAGCTGCTCCTGGAGATGCTAAAGCTTTCAATGTCTCTTCAAGTGCTGAGGCTGAGCAGCTGTTCCCTGGTGACAGAGGACATGGCTCTCTTGGGTTTGTATCTTCTGGTTCAAAGCCGTCCTGACACTCAGAGCCCAGTGTGCCCGCCCTGCCAGCTTGGAGGAAAGCAGGCGGAGGAGGCAATGAGTCCTGGAGTTAAGCCCTCTGTGCACCTTCCCTGCTCCCTGACATCTGCTTGGGAGGAAGCTGGTTTGTGCTCAGTCACTTCAGTTATGTTCAGCTCTTTGCAACCCCATGGATTGTAGCCCAACAGGCTCCTCTGTCCATGCCATTCTCCAGCAAGAACACTGCAGTGGGTTCCCATGCCCTCCTGCAGGGGATCTTCCCCAACCCAGGGATCGAAACTGCATCTCCTATATCTCCTGCATTGCAGGTAGATTCTTTACCCCCTGGGAAGCCCTAAAACAGATACAGGCAATTCTAAAACCAAATACACAGTAGAGACTGGTTCATAAAATGAGATGGAGGAATTCCTTGTAGCCCAGTGATTAGGACTTCATGCTTTCACTTCTGAGTGTGCAGGTTCTATTCCTAGTTGGGGGACTAAGATCCTGCAAGCCACCAGGTGCAGCCAACCATTAAAAAAAAGAAAAAGGAGATAGATACAGATATGATTGTGAAAGAAGGATTATCTGACATAGAATAGAAAGTTGGAACTGGATGTGGATGGGCAAGGCTCCTTGTCCTCGGGAGGGCTGTGCATGTGCGGATTTTGTTTACACCTACTCCTGGCTTTGCTCAGCTGGGTGTAGTTTTTTCTGTTCACCTGGTGTTTCCTGTGGATGAATTATGTGTAAGCAAACAAGAAATTTGTGTTACGTTCACACTGTTCTCTGATATTTCAATCTAGTTGGAATAAATATGTGTTTTCAAAACAAGTGTTATGGCCAAATGCTGTAATTAGAAGATGGGCACAAATCACTGTGATTTTATTTTGGATTTCCTTAATGACTAATCAGGGCTTCCCAGGTGGTTGCTAGTGGTAAAGAATCTGCCTGCCAATGCAGGAGACACAAAAACATGGGTTCAATCCCTGGGTCGGGAAGATCCCTTGGAGAAGGAAATAGCAACCCACTCCAGTATTCTTTCCTGGAGAATCCCATGGACAGAGAAATCTGGCAGGCTACAGTCCATGGGGTTTCAAACTGGTCAATTGATTCTTGACAAAAATGCAAAAGCAATTCAGTAAGTCTTTTCAACTAACAGTGCTTGATCAACTGAGCTATCATACACAAAAATATTAACTTCAGCCTATATCTCACAACTTGGACAAAAATAACAATATGGATAAGTAAAATGTAACTGTAAAACCTTAGAATAAAATATAGGAAAAATACTTGGGAACTTGAATTTTATAAAAGTTTTTAAGATATAACACAGAAAGCTCTGCCCACCAAATCTGCAAATTGATAAACAGATCTTTATCAAAACTGTGAGTTATGCTGTGAAAAAGATACTGTTACGGAGGGTGAGAGGAAAATGTAGGTAAGTTCTTTACCACTGAGCCGCCAGGGAAGCCTCCATTGCTCAATGCCTCTATTCTTTTACCAGTTTCATACTGGCTTGGTTACTGAAGCTTTATAGTAAGCCTTGATGGGAGTGGAGCATCCTGCCCAGTCTGGAAGCCATGATGTGTGACAAATGATTGAAGGACCAGGGCATGTTTAGTCCTAACAGAGGGACATTTGAGGGGACCTGTTGTCCAACACTGCATGGTTGGCATGTGGCGGGAGCTGAGATTCACAGCAAATAGGCAGTGGCAAGGTCAGATGGGGCCCAGAGGCATGGCTTCCTCCAGCTGAGAGCTGCTTCTCTCTGCTGGGGCAGTCTGAAAGGGGCTTCAGGAAGAATTGGGTTGGACCCCTTAGAGAAGCTGTGAGAGGGACTTTTCTCTGATCATCCATCTAGAGGTTAAATGAGGAGCCCTCCAGGGTCCTTTCCAGCTCTGAGATTTTGCCCATCTCATCTCTATAACCCATTCCTGCTTTTAGCTGAAAAGGGAATCTGGCTGTCTCTTCTTGCTCTTTTTCTTAGCTTCCTCATTAACTGTTATTTATTAAGAGCCATTTTAGGTAGTACTGTGATACTACCTGCTGCTGCTGCTAAGTCGCTTCAGTTGTGTCTGACTCTGTGCAACACCATGTACTGCAGCTCACCAGGCTCCTCTGTCCATGGGATTTTCCAGGCAAGAGTACTGGAGTGGGGTGCATTGCCTTCTCTGGTGATACTACCTAATGTGTGCTATTCAAAGGAAAAATTGACCCATGTGTGAAAGGTTCTAATTGACCCATGAATTAGAAATTATCCAAGTATATTTTGTCCATGGAAAGTACTCAAATAACTGTTGAATGAAAAATGAGTAAACAAACAATGAGTAATGAAACAGCATTAAACAGCAAGAAGACTATTCACAAATGATCCCACGTTAAAGCCAGTGGGCAGTCACTCCTCACATTTAATTAGAGAAAGTCTGCAGCAAGAGCTGGGCTCCAGGAGAGCAGAAAGCATGAACTCAACCAGAAAAGACATTCTCTGGGTTGGAATTTGGAAGGAGAAAAAATTCATTTTCAAGCTGTACGTGGAATGCAGAGAGGTGTTACCAGAGTAATTTCAAATGCCCTGAAAAAAACTGCTAGCTAATAACATTCTATTACTTAGTGCCACTCTTATTACAAATCCTGGAGCTAGTGTGTTGTGTTATTGGAAGTGGGAAAGAGTTGCACTAGGAGGTGTTCTTGGCTTTTAGCAGAGTGATTTTGTTTTTCAGCATCGGTAATTCAGACAGGTCACCTGGCCAGGCTGCAGAAGCTGGACCTGAGTTATAACGACAGCATCTGTGAGGCAGGATGGACCATCTTCTGCCAAAACCTGTGGCTCCTCAAGGAATTAACTGAGCTGGATATCAGCCTTCGGCCATCAACTTTTAGGAAATGTGGACAATGGTTTAGACACTTGCTAAGTGCCGTGACCAAACTTCCCAAGATCACTGAGGTAGGAATGAAGAGGTGGCTTCTCCCAGCTTCACAGGTGGAAGAACTACAAGGCTTTGACCAAGATCACCGAAGCAGCATTCACTTTGACCATGGTGGGTTTCAGTAAGCTGACTTTCCAAGGCTCAACTAAGCTACACATCACCCAAAGAAGAACAGAACATGAGTGAATCCTGGTGAAGTCAAAGGAATACCAGCTTCTGGGCTGTTTAATGTGATTTATGTTGCAAGAGCTCTGTAAATATATGTCTAGGATAATCTAATATGAACATGCCTTTATGCTCTATTTTATGAAACAAGGGTGACATTTTTCAATGGGTTTTCATTTGTTTGGCTATATAGTTAGTTCACTTTCTATTTAGAAGGCCTGACAAAATGTTTAGATTCCAGCAACGCATCTCCTTTTTCTTGCCTTAGAATTTTCTGCCTCTTTTACTAAATGTTTTAAATATAAGGGTGTGTATTTATGTGAGTAAAATTTCAATGCGAAAGGCACTAACTGTGGAACATTTTCATGTTATCTTTATCATTATATGTATCTCAATGTAGTCTGAAGGAAATGTAATTTTCATCAGAAAGTATGCCTTTCAGTGGTTTATTGTTCTCTTGCCTTTTATCTCAGAAACAAACCATGAATACAAATAATGGTCACTGACATACAGATCTTCATTAAAAGTGATCAAAAATTCAAAACTCAGTACCAAAAACATACCTTGTTAAAATATTTTGTTGTTAAAAATAAACAAATTAACATATTAATACTTCTGAGCATTTCTTTGACATGGACTTTGCCTCATAAAACCTATTTAATTCATTAAAGTTCCTGTGTTGCTATCAGTGATTTTGGGAATTTCTGGTTTTTCTCTTACTAGTGCATGAAATTCATTGCATGGTGAGGGATCTGCTCACACATTTCTATTCTAATATATTCTAATCAGATTATGTTTTGCTTTCTTCTTGCTATACTAATAATTCATATTATAATCATTGCTTGAAGGACATGTTGAATTTGAAATCAATATTATTCCAAAGAAAAAGTCATCAGGGTGAGGAGGTCTTGATTAATATAAATGGGGATGTTTTAGGTAATGATTCTTCACTTCTCTGAGTAAATGTCTGGAGCAACTTTATTCAAACTAGCCAAAAACTGGAAACAGAGAAACACCTTTCAGTGGGTGAATGGTGAGCAAACTATGCAATACTACTCAGCAACCAGAAAGGATGAACGATTGCGACCTGCACCACTTGGATGGACTGAAAGTGAATTATGCAGAATAAAAAGGCCAGTCCCCAAATGTTACTTACTATGTGATTCCATTTATATGATCCTCCTGAAATAACAAAATTAGAGGTTAGGGACTGGAAGAGAAATAGGTGGTAGGTGTGACTAAGAATAATAGCACAGGGGTGATAGAACAATTCTTTCTTGATTGTAGTGGTGGCAACACAAAAGCTACATGTAAGAAAATTGCACTGGACTACACACACACACACACACACACACACACACACACACACACAAGTGACAAGTGCATGTACAAGTGACAGAACCTGAATAAGCTCCGTGGATGGTACTGATGTCCATTCCCATAGTCATGGAGGATGTCAACACTGAGGAAGGGTGAAAGGTGCAGGGACCTTCCTATATGTTTCTTTGGAACGTCCTATGAATTGTTTCATAATTAAGAGTTTTAAAAGCAGACATGATAGTATAGTGAACCTTCACGTACCTATCACATGCTTTTACAATGACCAATTTACGGCTGATCTTGGTTCATTTCAGGCCTTCCTTCGTGGCTCAGACAGTAAAGAATCTGCCTGCAGTGCAGGAGACCTGGGTTCAGTCCCTGGGTAGGGAAGATTCCCTGGAGAAGGAAATGGTAACCCACTCCTGGAAAATAATCCCACGGACAGAGGAGCTTGGTGGGCTGCAGACTATGGGGTCGTAAAGAGTCGGACATGACTGAGTGACTAAGCACACATATTGGTTCACTTGGATCATCTACACTAATCTCTCTCTGATATCATTCTGAAGCAATTCCCAGACATCAGAGCATTTTATCCATAAACATTTCCGTAAAAGAATCTTTATTTTTATATGTAACTGTAACTCTGTAATTTTTGTATGATAGGCATCTAATTCCTAGAGATTTTGCCTTCTTAATCCACCAGGTTTCATTACCTCGATTCATACATTTATGGAATTATTTATTTTTCTTTACAGGTTTTCCTTTGACATCTTTCTTTCCTTTCTTATCTTTTGGAGAATTCCTTCCCTTCTTTTGCAGTTTAAGCAGTTCTTCAAATCTCCCAAGTCCTTTGCGCACCATCATTCCACGCCACCAAGCCTGAATCTGAAAACAAGAACAGCATCAGCTCATATCACAATGGACTGAGGACACTTACAGCTCTTTGTTCTGGTATGCAATATGTGATTTTCAAAATATGGAGAATGGAATATAGCTAGAACTCTAAACCTTATCTTCTCTCTTTCTCATTTGGCCAGTCATCCAGGCAAAGAATTTTTCAAGTATTTGGTGCTTTTGCCTGCCAGGCATGGTTCTAGGAAACAGCAGTTGAATTACCAGTATCACTGAGTTGGTGGAGCTCACATTCCAGTGAGGGGAAAAGACAATAAACAAGAAACATGTGACTGTATAATTTGACAGACGGTGACAAGTGCCACGGAGGTAATAGTGCACAGCAAGGGGAATGGTGTGCCTGTACTCTGCCTTCTCTCTTGTTCTGGGACCACCTGTGCCCCCACCTACAGGTTATTGTCACTTGTTCTTTTTAAAAATTTTATTTTATATTGGGGTCTAGCCAATTACTATTGTGATAGTTATAGGTAAACAATGAAGGGACTCAGCCAAACATATACAAATACCCATTCTCCCCTAAACTCCCCTCCCACCCAGGCTGCCACATAACACTGAGCAGAGTCCCCTGTGCTATACAGCCCTCACTTTGCTCTTGAGATCTTCTTTCCTAATACCCACTCAGGAACATCCCTTCTTTAGCAGACTCTTCATACCTGCCAGTGGCTCCCCATTTCTCTCAGAATAAAACTCAAGTCCTGGTCTCTTGCCTTCTGAGACAGCCCATGCTTTCTCTGTGGAGTGTTTCTCCCGAGGTCTTTTCCCCTTTTGAGACCAACAGCATTTTGTCTGTGGAATGTGTATATGTGTGTGCTCAGTCAGTTCAGTTCTGTCCAGCTCTTGGCAACCCCGCGGACTGTAGCCCACCAGGCTCCTCTGTCCATGGGATTCTCCAGGCAGGAATACTGGAGTGGGTTGCTGTGTTCTTCTCCAGGGGATCTTCCCAACACAGGGATTGAACCTGTGTCTCTCGCATGTCCTGCACTGGCAGATGGATTTTTACCACTGCATCACCTGGAACGTGTATCTCTCTAAATAAATCCACTTCTTAAAAACACAAACAAAAACCCAAAATTCAAGTCCTTGCATTTGCTTACAAAGCCCTATCAATCTTCCCCCACCCTCTGGACCTTTCACTCTCCCCTTGCTCACTCGCTCCAGCCGTGCAGGCCTCTTTGCTGCTCAGATGCACAGAGGCACCATCTCAGCTCAGGGCCTCGGCCTTTGCTGCTTTCTCTGCCTGAAACACTCTTCCTAATATTCAGATGGTTCATGCCTCGACTTAAGAACCTGCTTGATTGTCATTGCTATGAACTGAGTTATGTTTCCCCCAGTTCATGGGTTGAAGTCTTAAACCCCAGTGTGCTGGTATTTGGAGACGGGGCCTTGTAAGGTAATGAGGTTTAGATACGGTCGTAAGGGTGAGGTTCTCATGACGGAACCAGTGCTCTTACAAGAAGAGACAGATAGCTTGCTCTCTCTGTCATAGGAGGACGCAGTGAAATGGCAGCATCTGTGAGGCGGGAAGGGAAGCTCTCACCATGCGGGCACCATGATCCCGGACTTCAAGTCTCCAGAATGTGAGAAAATAAATTTCTGTTGTTCAAGCCACCCAGTCTATGATATATTGTAATAATTGCCCGAAACAGTCAATTTCCCAAAGAATCCTACACTGACCATCTCATTAAACTGAAACCTCTATAAACCTTTTTTTTTAAAGATACAAATGAGCTTATTTACAAAACAAAACCAAAAACAAAAATAGATTCCCAGACTTAGAAACCAAACTTATGGTTACCAGAGGGGAAGGGTCAGGGGGAGAGATAGATTGGAAGTTTGGGATGGGCGTGTACACACTGCATATTTAAAATGGATAACCAACAAAGACCTACTGTATAACACAGGGAACTCTGCTTAATGTTATGTAACACCCTAAATGGGAAAAGAATTTGAAAAAGGATATTAACACATGTATATGTATAACGGAATCATTTTGCTGTAGACCTGAGATTAACACATTATTAATCAACTAGGCCCCAATATAAAATAAAAATTAAAAAAATAAAAGGAAGAAGAAGCTAATAGAGCAAGATCAGATGGAAGGAGACTAAATAGAATAAGTGGCTACTTTAGTAGTCCAGTGAAATGGAAGAGCAGTCTGAACCCTACCAGGTATTCCTATCTAAATACATGTTTTGATCAAAAATAAAGTAAAACCTCTATAATACACACACACACACACAACTTCTGGCAACCTCAGTTCCAGTTAGCTTGAACTTTTTTCCAATACCACTTAATCACTTTCTAACATATGATTACGTTAGAAACAACCTAATCACTTTCTAACATCACTTAGAAATAACTAACATATTTTATGTGTTACACTTCATGTTCTTACTCTCACCACATGAGGCTTTAAGCAATATGAGGACAGAAATATTTGCCCATTTTGTTCAGTACTGTATTTCATGCAAAGATAGGCTCGATAAAGGACAGAAATGGTCTGGACCTAACAGAAGCAGAAGATATTAAGAAGAGGTGGCAAGAATACACGGAAGAACTGTACAAAAGATCTTCACAACCCAGATCATCATGATGATGTGATCACTAATCTAGAGCCAGAAATCTTGGAATCTGAAGTCAAGTGGTTCTTAGAAAACATCACTACAAACAAAGCTAGTGGAGGTGATGGAATTCCAGTTGAGCTGTTTCAAATCCTGAAAGATGATGCTGTGAAAGTGCTGCACTCAGTATGCCAGCAAATTTGGAAAACTCAGCAGTGGCCACAGGACTGGAAAAGGTCAGTTTTCATTCCAATCCCAAAGAAAGGCAATGCCAAGGAATGCTCAAACTACCACACAATTGCACTCATCTCACACGCTAGTAAAGTAATGCTCAAAATTCTCCAAGCCAGGCTTCAGCAATACGTGAACCGTGAACTTCCTGATGTTCAAGCTGGTTTTAGAAAAGGCAGAGGAACCAGAGATCAAATTGCCAACATCTGCTGGATCATGGAAAAAGCAAGAGAGTTCCAGAAAAACATCTACTTCTGCTTTATTGGCTATGCCAAAGCCTTTGACTGTGTGGATCACAATAAACTGTGGAAAATTCTGAAAGAGATGGGAATCCCAGACCACCTGACCTGCCTCTTGAGAAATCTGTATGCAGGTCAGGAAGCAACAGTTAGAACTGGACATGGAACAACAGACTGGTTCCAAATAGGAAAAGGAGTGCGTAAAGGCTATATATTGTCACCCTGCTTATTTAACTTATATGCAGAGTACATCATGAGAAACGCTGGACTGGAAGAAACACAAGCTGGAACCAAGATTGCTGGGAGAAATATCAATAACCTCAGATATGCAGATGACACCACCCTTAGGGCAGAAAGTAAAGAGGAACTAAAAAGCTTCTTGATGAAAGTGAAAGAGGAAAGCTAAAAAGTTGGCTAAAAGCTCAACATTCAGAAAATGAAGATCATGGCATCTCGTCCCATCACTTCATGGCAAATAGATGGGGAAACAGTGGAAACAGTGTCAGACTTTATTTTTGGGGGTTCAAAAATCACTGCAGATGGTGACTGCAGCCATAAAATAAAAGACACTTATTCCTTGGAAGAAAAGCTATGACCAACCTAGGTAGTATATTCAAAAGCAGAGACATTACTTGGCTGACTAAGGTCCATCTAGTCAAAGCTATGGTTTTTCCTGTGGTCATGTATGGATGTGAGAGTTGGACTGTGAAGAAGGCTGAGCACTGAAGAACTGATGCTTTTGAACTGTGGTGTTGGAGAAGACTCTTGAGAGTCCCTTGGACTGCAAGGAGATCCAACCAGTCCATTCTGAAGGAGATCAACCCTGGGATTTCTTTGGAAGGAATGATGCTAAAGCTGAAACTCCAGTACTTTGACCACCTCATGCGAAGAGTTGACTCATTAGAAAAGACTCTGATGCTGGGAAGGATTGGGGGCAGGAGGAGAAGGGGATGACCGAGGATGAGATGGCTGGATGGCATCACGGACTTGATGGACGTGAGTCTGAGTGAACTGCGGGAGATGGTGATAGACAGGGAGGCCTGGCATGCTGCGATTCATGGGGTCGCAAAGAGTCGGACACGACTGAGCGACTGAACTGAACTGAACTGTATTTCCAGTGCCTAGAACAGTGCCAGGTACATAGTTGCGGCTCGATAAATATTTGTTGAATTAATGAATGAATGAGGTGGGTGGAGGTATGCTGTTTTATATAAGGGGGCTTGAGGACAGGTGTATGGATATTTGAACAGAGACTGAACTAAGTGAGGGCCACAGTCTTGCCCACACGCGGGGGTAAGAACCTCTGGACAGAGAGGCAGGAGCACGCATAAGCCTTGGAGTAAAGTGAAATCGGAAGGATGAGATGGAGCCTGCCAGCAGCAGACCAGCTAAGGCGGTGACTTTCCAGGGAAGCAGTAGTGCCCGGGAGAGGGATTCCGGAAACTCACAAGGCTTTTGCGTGTTAAGACTCAACAGAGTTCAATTGTGTGCCATTTACTCTGGTCCACAGAGACTTTCCAAGCTTGTGCAGGCTTGGATGGGTTGGAAGCAACTCATTTCCAGAGCTTCAACTCTCACCCGTCCCCTCCCTAAAATGTGTCTGCCAAGGAACACAGCTGCTGACCCTCCAGTCCCACCTCGAGTCCCACTGCCCCTTCCCAGCTGCCCCTTTGGCAGCCCCTCATCCATCTGAATCTGACCAGGGTGGGTTGCCCAAGACTCCAAAAACCTCGGGGACACTGAAAAGAGTAATTCAAAATAGCAGTATTGATGTTGGCTCTAAGGACTGGGTAACCAATCCTTTTATAAGAGAGGTGGTTTCCAGCTCTTTGCCTTCGAGAAAATTGAAGTTGATTTGTCAGTTGAGAGCCTATTATCTAATTTCAGGGGGCTATGTCTGGAAGGAGTTCAGAGAAGCACTGCCATTTAAAGCAAAACAATACAGGCAAACAAATTTTTTCCATTCTTTTCCTTGTCAATGAAATTGAACAAATTCATTGTCAATGAATTTGAACAAGCTTTCTCAGTATTTCCTCTGTAAAATAAAAAATAGGAATGGAACTGATGCCAAACCCTATTTCATTCTAGCAATAAGTAATATTTATGCAAGGACATATATACTCTTAAAAGTCCTTTGGACTGCAAGGAGATCAAACCAGTTAATCCTAAAGGAAATAAACCCTGAATATTCACTGGAAGTACTGATGCTGAAGCTGAAGCTCTAATACTTTGGCCACCTGATGAAGAACTGACTCATTGGAAAAGATCCAGATGCTGGGAAAGACTGAAGGCAAAAGAAGAAGAGGACAGCAGAAGATGAGATGGTTAGACAGCATCATCAACTCAATGGACATGAATCTGAGCAAGCCCTGGGAGATAATAAAGGCCAGGGAAGCCAGCCTTCCTGCAGTCCATGGGGTCACAAAGAGTTGGACACAACTTAGCAATTGAACAACAACAACATATAAACTATGTGAAAAAAATCTTTCCAAAAATCCTATATATCAAATAATTGAGTATCAAATTTTATACTAGATTTTATATCATTTTGGTCAATTTTATAGTACTACTAATTGCAAAAAGACTCAATCCAGAATGTTAAAATGCTATGATCATAGAAAAAGGTTTAATTTACATAAAATTTTTATAGCCTAGAAATATGAAAGGTGATCTGTAAATTATTTAGATTATATATATATACACACACACACACTAAGGTCAATTCTAAAGGGAAAGAATGGAAATACATGTTCAAGAAGAAAAATAAATGACAAAATTTTTGCATGTAAAGTAAGAGTTTGTTCAAATATTTTGTAAATTGATGTTTACTGATATCAAAGTAAATCCTTTGCAATGACTAAACTTAATGGCACAAAAGGTCTAATATCAAATTTAAAATGTGCAAGGGGGTACACTGTTCAAAATACTTCTAGGAAGTATCCTAATAGCAGTAAGCAATTTCATTCTTCCAGTGTAGTCATCCCTGAGTATATATATACTAAAATTAATATTTCAATATAAACTACTTTTATTTTGTATTACAGTTTGGGCATTATTTTGATTTATTAAAATTACATTTGTGGTAGTTTATGTTATCTATGAGTCTAATTTAAAAAGAGTAAGGGAAGTTTCACATAATATTTATTAGAGAAGGGAGGGTGTTAGGTCTGATTTGATTGAGGGCTATTGATAAAGGGTCTTATAGACCAAAGACTAATTTTTATTCTGGGTAAAATGGAGAATTGTTGATATCAGCAAAGTACAGCAAGATCTGACATAGGTTTCAACAGCGTAGGTCTGACTGCTCAGTGGAAGAATATATACGGTAGCGGAAGTAGGCAAATAACAAGGGACACTAGTTGGAGGGCTAATGCAGTCATCTGGGTGTGAGATGCTGCAGGCTTGGACCAGTGGAATGGAGAATACAGAATACTAATTGTAATGGACTACAATTAGCATGTAATGGCTCTGGGGTATCCTTATGTCTCCACCAGGCTTAGTGGGCAATGAGGATCTTAACCCTTTGATGCTATGTTGGTGGCAGAGCAGAACTCTGGCCTCTAGACTTGTGCTCCACAGTGCTTTCATTTTTAACTTTTCAGGCTTATCTGACTGAGTTAAGACAAGCCTTTCACTCCAGTGACTTGTCCAACAGTTTTAGATCATTTGGGGATTTGAAGTTTTGGTTTCTTTTGCCTATTTGTTGGCTTCTTATCTGACAAAGAGAAAAGGAACAGAAAAGACAACAACAACAAAAAAGCTAGGATTTTTGTTTAAAAATCTCTTGCTTAGGCCTGGGGATGTAAAAGTATTCAATAAGTAAGAATCACAATTCTCCAAATGTAGATGTGCGAAGAGCAGCCCTATAGGATAATCTGTAAAGTTTAGCAATACCCTACTCCCAGCAACTGTGAATATGTTATCCAAAATCGTTGCTTATTTTACCTTTGTTGCCAATTCTTTCATATTTCTCCTTTCTTTAAGGTATTCCCATACAGCCTCAGTGCCTCTGGCACACACTGACATTGGGGGTTCTTCCATGGGGTTGCCCGTTAGTGTCAGAACTTTTAGATTCACTAGACTATCCAAATTCTCCGGAAGATAAGTGATCAAGTTGTCCTCGAACCGTAATTCTTTCAAAGCTGAAATTATTTTTTAAAAAATAATGAATGTCTTAAAAACTAGCAAAATTAAAGCATACATTGCTTAGTCCAAACACTTTGAAATGTTTATTTCCTGTTAGACCATGTAACAAAAAATTTAATGTTTTATAACAACTCAGAGTTGTTGAAGTCAGTGCAAATAAGTGTTAGAGACAGGAAAATAGTAAATACTAAAAATGTTGAAACTGTTCCATTCCTCCAGAGATTAAGGACAGAATCAGGGGATGACTAACGAGTGTTGCAGATCCAACCTGTGGCCATGCTTTTTTTAAAATTTATCTTTTGCTGCCTTGGGTCTTGGTTGCTGCTGTGGCCTTGCTCTTGTTGCAACAAGTGGGAGCTACACCCTAGTTGTGGTGTGTGGGCTTCTCACTGAAGTGTCTTCTCTTGCTGCAGAGCACTGGCTGTAGGGAGCTTGGGTTTCAATCGTTGTGGTTGCTTGTGGGATCTTCCTAGACCAGGAATCCATACCATGACTCCTGCATCAACAGGTGTATTCTTAACCACTAGACAACCAGGGAAGTCCTGCTGCTAATCTTGGAATGTCCCATGAGTAGGCAACAGAATCCACTCATATTCCTTCATCTTTCTTTCATTAAAGAATAGTCACAGTTTGAAAATATATCTATAAACCTGAAGATTCAGCACAATATGGCAAAGAAGCATTTTTAAAAATCTGGTTCTAGGAGGATCTCAGCAAAAACCTATTAATTTGACAAATACAGAGTGGTTTAGCCTAGTGGAAAGTCTTTGCATATTCAAATATGAATGATGTATGATTTTTCATGGCAATCAAATAGGTCCACTCCCAACTGCCCCAGCCCCAACTGCCTTGCTAATTTTATTACTCTGGGTCAATCCTTTTCCTTTCTCTCGTAAGTGACTTAGTGATCTAATGCAAATTTACTACAGGACCCCCAAGCCCAAATTCTGGCAGATAATAGGTATTCAGTAAGCTCTGGTTCACAGTATAATGGCTATGAGGATGAATGCCAATCTTCATAGTAGTTGATATTTTCTTTTCAATTCCCAATAAACTAACTGCCTTTGTGAGGCTTTTAGCTGTACCAATCAGGTACCTTGCCTTCCCTGTATCACCAACTAAGAAGCTCTGCAAGGAGATTACGGGGTAGGTCTAAGCTCTCAACACTGAAAAGTGAAGTTGCTCAGTCATGTCTGACTCTTTGCAACCCCATGGACTGTAGCCTACCAGGCTCCTCTGTCCATGGGATTTTCCAGGCAGGAGTACTGGAGTGGGTAGCCATTTCCTTCTCCAGGGGATCTTTCCAACCCAGGGATTGAACCAAGGTCTCTTGCATTGTAGGCAGAAGCTTTTACCATCTGAGCCACCAGGGAAGTCTCCTCAACACTGAGACTGATCTTTAGTAGTATAAGGATGCCTTCCATCATGGGAAATGCTTGTCCAACTCCACTGGGTTGTAGATCTACAAAGATTTCTCACCTTGCGCTTGGCAAAGAGCATCTGGGAGTTGCTTAATTAGATTGCAGTGGCAATCAAGAATTTCCAAGTTAGGCATTGATCCCAAGGATACAGGCAGGTACTCGAGATGATTGTTCTCAATATACAGCTCTTTAAGATTCTGAATAACAGAAAAGTATGTTATCATACCAAAATAAAAGAATAATGGTAACTAGAATCACCTATGAGTTCCCATGTCCTTTCAATTGGAATATTATTCATTAGGATTAAGGGGAAAGCACATTTAAAGAATCATCAACAAGAAAATATAATTATTCTTGAGATAAGCCATTAGTCATGGTTCCCAGGTACGTAGGGAAAGAGAACATGGGAATCTAGTGTTTATTTGTTTCACTAGAACTTAATGCAGAAAAACAATTTGGATCATTTAACTACAAATATAATTTGTTCCCTTTAATAGCTAATTATCTGTGGCAGTTGCTATAGAACTGCATTTGCCTCAGTTATCAATCCAACATCACCCATGTGGAAGTAGCCAAAACGTACAGAGAATAGGCTATTTTCAGATTCAGTGGGTAAAAATTTAATGTTTGCATTGCACCCTAAGATTCTTGGGAGTGTGGCATGACATGTACAATGAGCAAACTGATGAAAGGAGTTCTGTGAACACAGAGCAAAGGAATGAAGAATTAGGAATAGGTGAGGAGTACCTGTGCTGTGCATGTCATTACTCAGTTCCATGACTGGGAGCTATGTAGTGGCTTACACCTACTCTATTATTATTAAAAGTGTAGCACCAGGAACATGAAAAATCATGCTTTAAAGCATGCATACATAAAGACACATTGGTATAGATACTTTGAATAGTGTTATGTTGCTTTGCTGGGGTTTAGCACAGTGCTGCGGAGAAGGCAATGGCACCCCACTCCAGTACTCTTGCCTGGAAAGTCCCATGGACACAGGAACCTGGTAGGCTGAGGTCCATGGGGTCGCAAAGAGTCAGACACGACTGAGCGACTTCCCTTTCACTTTTCACTTTCATGCATTGGAGAAGGAAATGGCAACCCACTCCAGTGTTCTTGCCGGGAGAATCCCAGGGACGGGGGAGCCTGGTGGGCTGCCGTCCATGGGGTCACACATGCCGTCCATGGAGTCGGACACAACTGAAGTGACTTAGCAGCAGCAGCAGCAGCACAGTGCTGCGGACCCATCTGCAGCATGAACCTGTTGCAGTGGTTAAATAAACCATGATATGCTTCCCACCATGCAGGAAGGGGAATCAGACTCTCTCATGCAAAATGCAGATTCCTGGTCACATCATCTATATGACACTTTAACTTCAAAGTAGTACAACTTTCAGAGAATATTTTTAAAAAGTGGAAATTAACTGGAGAGTTGTATGGCTCAATTTTTTAAATAAAACATGCCAAGCCACACAGAAGAAATGAGTATGCCCTGACATATCCAAGACCAGTCACAATAAAATGTTCTTCAAGTGTGGATCCTGTGGTTGTTCAGGAAGACAGTAAAAGCCTCAAAGTGTAATAATGACTTCTTGTTGGGAGCTAGAAATCTAGTATAGACAATTCCACATGTAACCTGTGAGAATACAACCATGTTTTCTCAGTATTAGCCAAGGAATTGATGGGGATATACTTCTTTGCCTGCTCATTAGGGAGGCTTACTTGTAGTCTCTTAATGCATTCTGGCAGATGGGTAAGCTTGGCTCCTTCATCTTGGCCAATGTATAACTTCTCTAAAGACGCTAAAGAAAGGACCTCTTTTGGAAATGAAGAGAACTGATTTCCCGTTAGTCCAAGAATCTTCAGTTTTGAAAGTAAACCGAAGTCTGAAGGTAACTGGAAATATTTCAAAAGAGAAGTTTCAGATCAGGATTATTTTTAAAAGTAAGAAAATAAATTGGCCTTTTAGTTTTGAGGAAGATTTTTTTAAGGGAGCAATTTAGCATCTCCTGCAGATGCAAAGCTGGCCCATATGTTTGCATCTATAGTATTTGTATTTATAGATCTAAAGTCTGCAGTTCTACTTTTTCCCCAACCTCTGTGCTCTTTACTTTCATGCTCTGGATAAAGTCAGAGCAATTTTTGCAAATTTATTGCAAATTTTTCAACTATGGTGTAGCAAATGCTTGACACTACTGAAAGAAAAAGTACAAAGCTTATTAAGTACATTGCAACTATAATATTCATAATTAATTCAGTTATTGGCACTGATCAATTTAGTGATGTGATGTCCATCCTAAAAGGCTTTAGGTCAGCAATTTTGAAACTTTAGTTAAAATACCAGTTGGAAGGAAACAGTGAAGACCATTATAATCATATCTTCTGCCCTGCAGTGAATCCCAAGGCTATGTGTATTAGGCAGGCATTGCACAGATTCCTAGACTTTCAGAGTTGGAAGGCCTTAAAAAGGTCCCCGTTCTTACCTTCTACTATGGTGGTTGGATATGTTCCATAGCTAGCCATCCAGCTCTTATTTAAACACTACCTCCTGGGATGAAAAGATCACTGCATGAAGACCACTTGGATTTCCTTCTACATACTCGGATTTCCTTCTCCTGTCAAAATCTATGTCACTAATACATCCCCTATTGACATCTTGCTGGCCCTCTGGAACCACATGGAAAATCTCATTCTTTAAATACATGACACAATCACCCTACTGAATAAGTTACATAGATAGCTATTTTCTTGTAGGAAAAAAAGGCCCAACTCTGAATGGTAATAACTTAATTCATTTTGAACCACTTCTGTTACCTGGCTCTGTTCTTCACTGGGCAACCTTTCCTCACAGGTCCCTGCTTAAACCTTGGCTTTCCTTCCACACATTCCCTAACCTGCCATTCTATTTTTCATGAGAATGGTCAGTAGAGTTCAGCTCAACCCAAACTCCCCCTAGATGGGTGGAATAGGTAAATAATTAATGAATAGATTATCCCCATAGTAGGCTTTCTTTTGACCTATAGGCAAAAGTTTCAAACACTTGGAATAAACCATAAGACATTTTCCTCTTTGTTATGTAAGGTGAGGGCTCATTTTCTTAAAAAGTTATAAAACATGTTCGGTTTTATTTACATCTAAAAAAGAAAACTCAGAACAAGTCAATGTCCAGAGAAACTGATGTTTAAGCTTTCCTTCTTGGCTATTTCAAAATTCTTCAACAGGCCCTTAGATTCCTTCAGTGCAAAGCATCTGCATTTAGTGCAGTCCTAAATAACAGAAAAAGACTCATCAACCTAACCGCTTCATTATAAGCCAGTCATTTCATTCATATTGCTATGTTCTCAGCTCATAGTTTTAGCATTACTTTTTCAAAAGCCCACTGAATATCTAAAGATTTTTTTCCAGGATATTCAAGAGCCAATAATTAATACCTGTTGAGACCTGACAGAAGCCATGGCAAGCTTCAAGGACTAAAGTAGCCAGACCTACAATCACAGAAAAAGCTGGGTCACTGCCCAGAAGGAGCTGAGATCATCATCCCCCTGACCTTGAGACTCAGCCGGTCAGCATATTCCCTGTAGCCTGGTTAGAACTAGCCCAGATAACACGAAAAGTCCCTTAAGCAAGCCCGCATGCACAAGATTTAGCCAATTAATAGATGCCAAGAACCCCTTGCAACCAATCCGCCCTTGCCAACTCACTGTCTTTGTTCTAAGTCTATAAATACTCCTGTAATTCTGGGCTCGGGGCTCTCTGCCTCACTCCACTGCGTTGGATGTGACAGAGTGCCCTAACTCGAGTTAGCAATAAACTTCCTTCTTGCTTTTGCATTGCCGTGGTGGACTTGTTCTCTCAGGCTATTTGGAGACTTGGACTCGGAGCGTAACATTTGGGGGCTCGTCTGGGATCTCCCTTTGACTGGGCAGAGCAACTCTCCTGGTAGAAGGGAGACCTTGCTAGGAGGTAAGAAATCTGAACACTGGTGTTAACTCTGAGGAAGCCCAGTGTAAAACCGGGGCCTGGTATCGTACTGGGGAGGCAGCTGGGTGTGAGTACAGGAATAAGTCCAGTGTGAGACCGGGGCTCGGTATCGTACTGAGGAGGTGACTGGCTCTGTGAAAATCCTGCAGGTAAAACTGAAAAGAGAACCCAGGAAGATCTAGTTTTGGGCTGTTAGTGGCCATCTTGTGTTTGCTATCTGAGTCTGGTTGTTGTGTCTGTGTGATTGCCAGCACCGTCTCTGTGTTCTTTGTTTGTTCCTAGGAGTTCCCAGGATAAACGCCTCGCGTTTGCAAACATGGGACAAAGGGCTTCTACTCCTCTGACTCTTGTGACTGACCATTTCTCTGATTTTAAGTCTAGAGCGCAGAATTTTTCAAGAAAAGCAAGTTGGTGACTCTCTGCTCGGCTGAATGGGCTGCTTTTAACGTCAACTGACCACAAGAGGGCACCTTCAGCTTGCCTATTGTTCAAGCAGTCAGAGAAAAAGTGCTCAGTGCCAACCCGTTGGGACACCCGGACCAAACTCCATACATCTTGGTCTGGCAGGATCTGGTGGAAAATCTGCCAGACTGGCTTAAAGCTTTTGTCTTCACACCTTCTAACCCCCCTTGTCCCTCTTCCCATCACAAGCCTCTTCATGCCCGCAGGTGCTAACCGTGGAAACTACCAAGGAAAAAGAGGATGAAAAGAGCAAAAATCGGGCGAAGCTGGTGCTCCAGGAATCTTCACTGTACCCCAATCTGTTAGACCTGGAGACCGAACTTTCCCTGCCCCCCATGTGGATCCGCATCCGCCTTTGCTTCCACAGGTTCCTCAGGTCTCGTCTGGAGGAACAAGGAGGGACATCCAGCCTTCGGCCCCTACCCGAGAAGGGGGCCCTGCCCAAGGGACTCGGGGAAGAACCAGAGGAGTCGCCAACATGGTGGAGGAAGACAACCCGGAGGTCCCCTCCTCCTCCACTGTCCGGGCATTTCCGGTTCAGGCGGGGGCCTGCCCAAGCGGATGGAGAACGGACATATCAATACTGACCCTTCTCTACCAGTGACTTTTACAACTGGAAAACTCAGACCCCCTCGTTTTCTGAAAAACCTGAGGGTCTCACTGATCTTTTAGATTCTATCCTTTTCACCCATAACTGCACTTGGGATGATTGTCAACAGTTATTGTGGGTGCTTTTACCACAGAGGAACGTGAACGGATCCTATCAGAAGCTCGGAAGAATGTACCCGGGGAGGATGGGAGACCCACTGTGCAGCCTAACCTGATTGATGAGGGGTTTCCCTTGGTGCGGCCCCCACTGGGATTTTGAGCACGCTGAAGGTAGGGAGCGTCTCCAAGTATACCGCCAGACTCTCATGGCTGGCCTTAGTGCGGCTGCCAGGAGGCCAACAAATTTGGCTAAAATAAAACTAGTTAGACAAGAGCCAAATGAGAGCCCGGCAGCTTTCCTTGAAAGACTAATGGAAGCTTTCAGGCAGTAAACCCCTATGGACCTTCAAGCCAATGAGACACGGGCGGCAGTCATGCTAGTGTTTGTGACTCAGGCAGCCCCTGACATCAGGAGAAAGTTACAGAAGATAGACAGGTTGGGTGAACAGTCCTTGCAAGACCTAGTGAGGGCAGCAGAAAGAGTTTTTAATCATAGAGAGACTCCGGAAGAGAGGGAAGAACGTGTCAGATGAGAAGAAAGAGTTTAGGGCCAAAGAAAACTGTAGAAATCAGAAAGAGCTGGCCCAGATATTGTTTGCAGGAATAGAACAGGGAAATAATTCTCAGAAGGCAAAGAAAGTTAACTCGAAGGGTGAAGAGAGGCCAGTAAGGCGAGGACTTAAGAAGGATCAATGTGCATTTTGTAAGGAATCTGGGCACTGGAAAGATAAGTGCCCCAAGAAAAATATAAGAGAGACCTACCAAACAGGAGAGGTCTTCAAATATCCTCTATGCAGGAGAGGATAGTGACTAGGGGGTCAGGGCCCGGCACCCCTCCCTGAGTCCAAGGTAACTATAAATGTGGGGGGAAACCAGTTGGCTTCATGGTAGATACGGGAGCCCAATACTCAGTTCTTAATCAGAAAGATGGACCAATGTCTAAAAAGACCAGCTGGGTCCAAGGAGCCACCGGGACTAAATGATATGGATGGACCACGAAATGACACATGAACTTGGGGGCCCAACAGGTGACCCACTCCTTTCTTGTGATACCTGAATGCCCAGCACCCTTGCTGGGAAGAGACTTGCTATCTAAGGTCAATGCCCAAATTCACTTCGACCACAGACAGATATTGGTTCTAGACGGGACCAGACATCCTATACACGTTTTGTCTCTAGCATTGAGGGACGAATATAGACTGTACTCACCAGAGCCCCCTATAGCTATAGACCCTGCTATGCAACAATGGATTCAAAGATATCCCCTGGCCTGGGCAGAAGTAGCGGGAATGGGACTAGCCAAACAAAAACTTCCCATTGTTGTTGAACTGAAGGCCAACGCTTTGCCTGTGAGGGTAAAACAGTATCCCATGAGCCAAGAGGCCCGGCAAGGAATTACGCCACACATACAGCGCCTCCTGAAGGCAGGGATTCTCAAAAGGTGCCGGTCCCCATGGAATACTCCCCTATTGTCTGTGAAAAAGCCTGGGGGAACTACCTTTAGACCGGTTCAAGATCTACGAGAAGTCAACAAACGGGTGAGTGATATTCATTCCACCGTTCCTAACCTTTATATTCTACTAAGCAGCCTGTCCCCAGATTATGTTTGGTATACTGTCTTGGACTTGAAAGATGCCTTTTTCAGTTTACCCCTGGCCCCCACGAGCCAAGAGATCTTTGCATTTGAATGGATAGAAGAAGGCATTCAGACCCCCAGACAGCTGACTTGGACTCGCCTACCACAAGATTTCAAAATTTCACCCACACTGTTTAATGAGGCTCTAGACCTCTGTGAGTATCGGGTTGATCACCCCACCATTGTTCTATTGCAGTATGTTGATGATCTTATGCTAGCAGCAACTACGGAGGAAGCATGCCTAGAAGCAACAGGTGACCTCCTTCAAACTTTGGGGACTTTGGGGTACCGGGCCAGTGCTAAGAAGGCCCAGATAGTTAAGCAGGAGGTCATGTACCTAGGGTACAAGATAAAACAAGGGCAAAGATGGCTAACGCAAGCCATGAAAGAGACTATACTGCAGATCCCTGAGCCTGCAACTCCTAGACAAGTGAGAGTTTCTGGGGACTGTTGGGTATTGCTGGTTATGGATCCTGGGGTTCGCTGAAAAAGCCTGGCCACTATATGAAGGGAGCAGAGAAAATAAAAACTGGGAATGGACTGAGCCGATGAAGAGGGATTTTCAGGAATTTAGGTGAGCCCTGTTAGAGGCCCCAGCCCTTGCTCTCCCTGACCCGTCCAAACCCTTCCAATTGTTCATAGATGAAAAACGGAATAGGAAAAGGGGTTTTAACACAGAAATGGGGGCCATGGAGGCGACCAGTGGCCTACTTCTCCAAACGACTAGACCCAGTGGCTGCGGGATGGCCAATTATTGCCGCCGCTGCCCTCCTGGTCCATGACACCGATAAACTGACTATGGACAGCGACTCCTGGTCTACACTCCCCATGCCAGCGGAGGAGTTTTAAAGCAGCCGCCGGGTAAGTGGATTTCTAACTCCTGCTTGACACATTATCAGGCCTTGCTGCTTGACACCCCGCAGATACACTTCCAGACGCCCTGCTTCCTGAACCCGGCTACTCTTTTACCCAACCCGGAGGAAGATCGCCCCCTTCATCATTGTGGTGAGATATTGGCCGAGGCGACGGCAGTACGAAAAGACCCAACAGATGTGCCTCTAAATAACAATGAGCTGATATGGTTTACAAACAGAAGTAGTTTTATTAAGGATGGACAGAGAAGGGCAGGGGCCGCAATAGTTGATGACTCTGGGCAGACAAATATGGGCTGAAGCCCTTCCCCCAGATACCTCCGCACAAAAGGTGGAATTGATTGCCTTAATACAGGCCCTGGAGAGGGCCAAAGGAAAAAGAATTACCATTTTTACCGACAGCCAGTATGCATTTGGTACTGTGCACATTCAGGGCCCAATATATAGAGAACAGGGGTTTATGACAGCCGAAGGGAAAGAAGTTAAGAATCTGCCTGAGATCCGCAGACTCTTGGAGGCCGTCCAGCTACCTTGAGAGGTGTCAATAGTGCATGTCCCTGGACATCAAAAGGAGGGGACCCCAGGGCATGGGGCAACCGTGCTGCCGACACGGCAGCTCGGGAAGCAGCTAATAAAGACTATACTGCCCCCACACTGACAGTAGGACTACCACCCCCGGGTATGGGGACCTTATCCCTGGTCCCTGAGTACTCATCTGATCTTGCCTGGATTCGAGAGAATGCCAACCTTCGAGAGGGCAAAGATGGATGGTACCGAGACCCAGATGACTACTTGATGCTTCCTGCCAACTTGGGTCGGCACCTATGTGAGCATCTACACCTGACCACCCATCTAGGAGGGGAAAAGACCGTAATGCTTCTCCAGACAGCACGTCTGAGGTTTCCTCGACAACAAGTGACTGTATGAGACATAGTCCATGCCTGCAAAGCATGCCAGCTGATGAGGCCAGGAAAAGGACAACATGCAGGAACGAGGTACCGGGGAGAAAGACCAGGGCAGCATTGGGAGATAGATTTTACAGAGGTAAGGCCAGGCAAGTATGGTACTGTTACCTGCTAGTCATGGTGGATACTTTCTCAGGGTGGGTAGAAGCCTTCCCTACTAAGGGAGAAACAGCTATGATAGTGGCCAAGAAGATCCTAGAAGAAATAGTACCTAGGTTTGGTCTGCCGGTGACCATTGGCTCCGATAATGGGCCTGCTTTTGTGAGCCAGATTGTTCAGAGACTTGCCTTAGCCCTGGGGACCAAATGGAAGTTACATTGTGAGTACAGTCCCCAGAGCTCAGGATAGGTTGACAGAATGAATCTGACCCTAAAAGAAACTTTGGCAAAGTTGGCAATAGAGACTGGTGGGGACTGGGTGACCCTCCTTCCCTTCGCCCTCTTCTGTGCGTGTAATACCCCCTACAAGCTTAACTTGACCCCTTTTGAAGTTATGTATGGAAGACCTCCTCCCGTGTGTCCTATCTTCGAGGGAAAGAAGCAACCTCCCCCTACTTTAGGGCAGTTCCAAGAGGCCCTAATGGCATTGGGTAAAGTACACACTCATGTCTGGAAACTGCTCCAAGAAATACACGAAGGTCAAGAACCATCCCCTCGCATAATATTGGCCCAGGAGATTGGGTATGGGTTAAGCGGCACCAGACCAAGGCATTAGAACCTAGATGGAAGGGTCCTTATGTTGTTCTTCTTACCACCCCCACTGCCCTAAAGGTCAACGGTATTGGACCTTCAGAGACCACGTGCGTCGGGCCACCCCAGAAGAACAAGAGAAAGCCCGAGAAGAATGGGAGGTAACTCCGCACCCATCAAACCCCCTCAAGCTGAAGCTCAGCCGCTGCCAAGAACCAGGCAAGTCATCTTGACCATCTTATTGATGACCACTCTTCTCGACTCTGGAGCTGCTAGCGCCAACCCACATCAGCCAGTAAAGATCACCTGGAAACTACAGAATGGAATGACACAAGAGGTGCTCAACTTGACCACTGAAGTACATCCTCCAAACACTTGGTGGCCGGACTTGTACTTTGACCTCAAGCCAGTGGTAGATGTAACCTGGGCAAGGGGTTTTCTTCGGAATCAGGGATTCTGGGTATGTCCGGGCTACCAAAATTGGAAGACTTGTGGGGGGGGCACAGGACTACTATTATAAGTCACGGGATTGTGTAACTTCTAATGACGGGCCTAGACACTGGGAAGTAGGGAATCAGGACCTACTTAACTACTTTTCATTTGCCAAACCCATACCTCCCTATAGGGACTGGGGATGCGAAGAAAACTGCAATTATGCACAAATAAGGGTGAGGTTTAACCAAGAAAGAGCTAAAAAGGAGAGAGCATGGGTTTCAGGCTTGTCTTGGGGAATTCAAACCAGAAGGGACCAGTTTACAAGCATTTACAGTGGAATTATAATTATAAGCCAAATTTTGGAGCCAATACAAATGTACAGTATAGGTCCCAACCCAGTTGAGAGAGTCGACGCAACTCCCCGTCCGACGACCTCAGCCCCTACATCCCTGGTTCCACCTAGACCTGTGGGCCCCTTGGGTCCCATTCGTAATTTTGGAAACTTGGACCCACTGTGGAAATTAGTGAGAGCAGCCTATACAACTCTAAATCAGACTAACCCAGAGGCAACTAGATCCTGCTGGCTTTGCTACAACTTGTACCCCCCTTATTACGAGGCAGTGGGCCTCAATGCCTCTTATAATCTGGAGAACAACACGGATCTTCCTCAGTGCCGTTGGGGAGAATGAAAAGTGGGTCTTACGATGAGAGAAGTCTGGGGAAAGGGGTTATGTGTGGGCAAGGTATCACCAGAGAAAATCCCCACTGTGTACACACACCATTGAGCCCAAAGATTTGCCCATAGCCAAATAGTTAATTCCAAAGATGGGGGGATGGTGGGTTTGCTCACGTACTGGGCTGACTCCTTGTCTACATAGCTCAGTATTCGACCCCAAAGAAGAATTTTTGCATTTTGGTGGCAGTAGTGCCAAAAATCCTGTACCACCCTGAAGAGCCAGTATGATTACTGGGCCCAAAACTGACTCTCAGCTCTCATGAAATACGGAGCAGAATTAAAAGGGAACCCATCACTGCCATTACTATAGCAACTATGTTTGGCCTTGGGATCGCCGGAGCTGGGACAGGAATAGCGGTCCTGTCCCTCCACAGTCAGGGATTTAACTCGCTACAGGCAGCCATAGATGAAGACATTACCCGCCTAGAAGAATCAATGGATGCCTTAGAAAAATCATTGACCTCCCTATCCGAAGTGGTCTTGCAACATCGCACAGGGTTAGACTTGCTTTTCCTGCAGCAAGGAGGGCTCTGCACAGCCCTAGGAGAGGAATGCTGTTTTTACGATGACCACACTGGAGTAGTCAGAGAATCTATGGCGAAAGTGAGAGAGGGACTGGCCCAATATAAAAGAGAGCGAGAGGCTCAACAAGGGTGGTTCGAGTCCTGGTTCCAGTGGTTCCCCTGGCTAACGACTTTAATTTCTACGCTTCTGGGACCCCTGCTGGTGCTTCTACTAATACTTACCTTTGGTCCCTGTATTATTAACAAGCTTATAACCTTCATAAAAGAATGTATCAATACAGTCCAGCTGTTTGTACTCAAGCAACAATACCAGACAGTGCCCCAGAAAATAGAGGAAGATTCCTCTATATGAACAAAGGACAGGGGGAATGTTGAGACCTGACAGAAGCCATGGCAAGCTTCAAGGACTAAAGTAGCCAGACCTACAATCACAGAAAAATCTGGGTCACTGCCCAGAAGGAGCTGAGATCATCATCCCCTCGACCTTCAGCCAGTCAGCATATTTCCTGTAGCCTGGTTAGAACTAGCCCAGATAACACAAAAAGTCCCTTAAGTGAGCCTGCATGCGCAAGATTTAGCCAATTAATAGATGCCAAGAACCCCTTGCAACCAATCCATCCTTGCCAACTCACTGTCTTTGTTCTAAGTCTATAAATACTCCTGTAATTCTGGACTCGGGGCACTCTGCCTCACTCCACTGCGTTGGATGTGACAGAGTGCCCTAACTCGAGTTAGCAATAAACTCCCTTCTTGCTTTTGCATTGCCGTGGTGGACTTGTTCTCTAAGTCTATTCGGAGACTTGGACTCAGAGCATAACAATACCATCATAGTCATATTATAGCAGAAATAAATTTGAATGTACAGAAAGCCTGCAGAGCATCAGATGAGAACAATTATTGCTGACAGTATAACTGAGCTGTAGCCATTCTGAAACTTGAGTTTTCTCCCTTAATAGTGTGAATGTAAAATGTTGCCTGCCAAATCAGTAAACAAAGGAGGTAGCAACCACTGAGCCACTGCAGCCACTGGACTATGAACCCTGAGGGGACTCAGGATGGGAAGAACAGAATATTGGCCTTAGATAGCTAAGGCTCATATCAAAAGAATGATTTCAATGACATCATTGAAATACATGATTTCAATGAACCCAGACTCTTGCATCTTCCCATATATAGAAAAGTACTGAATTCATTAACTTGACAATTTGGTTTTCTTTAGGGATGAATGTTTTTGTTTTTGTTTCTTGACTGCACCTGGTCTTAGTTGTGGCATGTGGGATCTAGTTCCCCAACCAGGGATTGAACCCCTGGGCCCCCTGCATTGGGAGCACAGAGTCTTACCCACTAAACTACCAGGAAGTCAGAATTTGTTAATTAGTTTCTTTAATTAACAGTTAAATCATTTGAAGTTCTGACTACATGTTCTTTGTTGTGAAAAGTCCTACATATCCTGTCTCCTCCCTTATCTCTGTGGAGCAGTCCCTCGGAGTTATGTGAGAGGCTGCTTTCTGGGCTTAAGTCCTCAGTTCTGTCCACCAAATAAAACACAGTTCTCAACTTTAGGTTGTGCATCACTTTTTCAGTCAACAATGGGAATGGACCATACACAAACTCCATCTAGGTATACATGAAAAGTCAGCTATTTTTGCCTCCAACTAGGCACGGAAAAGCTACTGTCTAGGCTTCAAGTGCCAAAAGTCCATGAGGCAAATTTGAGGGTGGGAGAGAGAAGAAGCTGGCTTAAAGGCCACGTGTCATTAGAGAGAGAAATGATTGGGAGGTTCCTAGATGGACTGGAATAATAGGAAATTCAGAAAGGAAGACAAAAACACAGTAATACCATCATAAGAACTGAAGAATCATAAGTACTGACTGGTACATGTAAATTTCCATGTTCAACATAATAACACTGAACATATCCATGTTTCAGTGCAGTCTGACTTGCAGTAAAGCTTGGTATTGGATGAAGCTAATCTTTCATGATGGACAGGGAGGCCTGGTGTGCTGCAGTTCACGGGGTTGCAAAGAGTTGGACACGACTGAGGAACTGAACTGAATCTTTACTAATCACACACACATCTGTGTGTGATTCTCTCCTCTACCCTGATCTCTTAAAAAGTCTCACAGGGGAGGATTAGGTATCATTCATGACTCAATAGGATTTAAGTGAACTGTGTTATACTTCCCAAGGGCACTTTATATTCTGATACTTTCACTCCCACTATGGAATGACAGACTTCGCTCACTGTAACAGGAATTCTTACATCAGAAGAGTTGGGGACGGGCAGAGGGCTTCTCATAGAACCTCTAAAATCCTCCAAGATGGGTTGCTACCTATAATAAGTCAAAATTAAGTACTATATTATCTTCCTAAATCTTAAAGTCATCATCAAAATGTTTACTTCCAGTTTTGAAAGTAACAATGAGGAAAACAAAACAAAAAGTCTCAAAGTTCTAAAAGTTGAAAATCAAGTAAAAGATTCAAAAAGAACAAAAAACAACTTTAAAGCTAGGACTTCAAAAAAAAAAAAAAAGCTAGGACTTCTATAATGTATGAGATACACATTGAGAGTGTTGTTCACAACTCTGAAAAACAGACATGATATTTGATTAGCGTTGTTGGTTTCTAAACCTTCCATTCATACTTTCTCTCCAGAATAGTCTTTTGCTTTTAACAGAACTCTGTTCTTTCAAATTGTCAAATATTAAAAAACAATAAGGGGCTTTCCTTGTGGTCCAGAGGTTAAGAATCTGCCTTGCAATGCAGGGGACATAAAATATGTGTTATATGTTGTGTATGTAGTTTTGTGTGATTCAAGATTTCTATGTGGCACAATATTCTGCAATTAGGTGTCTTATTTTAATAAACATCACAATTTTGAGATCTATCCACACTGGCACATATAACTCCAGTTCACTTAAATTATTGTATAGTATTCCATTTTATGAATATACCACAATTTACTTGCAAATTCCTCTCCCAACTGACATTCACATTATTGCCCATAAGCCATGATTATCAACAATACTATGGTGAATATCTGCACACACACCCCTGCACACACATGGGAGAACTTCTCTGGGGACTAATCTGGTTTTGCAAATATCTGATTTTGGAACATTAGGGCCTAAGGTTGCATGTGTCAGAACTCTGGAAGATGAACCCTGCACTCCAATGCTATGGATTGGTTTTCTGACTCTATCAGGTACAGGTGTGTGGCCTTGACACGTTAAAAGCCCCATGCCTCATTCTCCTCCTATATCATTGAGGATAATATCACTCACATCAGAAAATCACTGTGAGTGCAATAAATATGCAATTTAAGAAAAAAAAATCATGCAGGAAGTCAGAGGATCTCAGGAAGGAAAGCAGAGTGTGATAAGACAATATGACTGTATTACAAATGTATAAATCTTCCTCCCAATAATCAATAACTCCAGTCTTATGAGAAAAAAAAATCAAACAAATAGTGGGGGCATCCTACAGTATACCTTGCCAGTACACCTCAATACTGGCAAGGTCATCAGATACAAGGAAAGCCTGAAAAACTCTCATAGCCAAGAAGAGCAAGGAGATGCAAAAACTAAATGTAATGTAGAAACGTGGATGGAATACTGAACGGAAAAAGATTAGATCAAAACTAAGGAAACATGGAAAAGGCAAGAGAGCTCCAGAAAAACATTTCTGCTTTATTGACTATGCCAAAGCCTTTGACTGTGTGGATCACAATAAACTGTGGAAAATTCTGAAAGAGATGAGAATACCAGACCACTTGACCTGCCTCTTGAGAAACCTATATGCAGGTCAAGAGGCAACAGTTAGAACTGGACATGGAACAACAGACTGGTTCCAAATAGGAAAAGGAGTGCGTCAAGGCTGTATATTGTCACCCTACTTATTTAACTTATATGCAGACTACATCACAAGAAATGCTAGGCTGGAAGAAGCACAAGCTGGAATCAAGATTGCCGGGAGAAATATCAATAACCTCAGATATGCAGATGACGCCACCCTTAGGGCAGAAAGTGAAGAGGAACTCAAAAGCCTCTTGATGAAAGTGAAAGAGGAGAGTGAAAAAGTTGGCCTAAAGCTCAACATTCAGAAAACGAAGATCATGGCATCTGGTCCTATCACTTCATGGGAAATAAATGGGGAAACAGTGTCAGACTTTATTTTTGGGGGCTCCAAAATCACTGCAGATGGTGACTGCAGTCATGAGATTAAAAGATGCTTACTCCTTGGAAGAAAAGTTATGAACAACCTAGATAGCATATTGAAAAGCAGAGACATTACTTTGCCAACAAAGGTCCATCTAGTCAAGGCTATGGTTTTTCTAGTGGTCATGTATGGATGTGAGAGTTGGATGGTGAAGAAAGCTGAGTGCCAAAGAATTGATGCTTTTGAATTGTGGTGTTGGAGAAGACTCTTGAGAGTCCCTTGGACTACAAGGAGATCCAACCAGTCCATTCTGAAGGAAATCAGCCCTGGGATTTCTTTGGAGGGAATGATGTTGAAGCTGAAACTCCAGTACTTTGGCCACCTCATGGGAAGAGCTGACTCATTGGAAAAGACTCTGATGCTGGGAGGGACTGGGAGCAGGAGGAGAAGGGGATGACAGAGGATGAGATGGCTGGATGGCATTACTGACTCGATGGACGCAAGTCTGAGTGAACTCTGGGAGATGGTGATGGACAGGAAGGCCTAGCGTGCTGCGATTCATGGGTTTGCAGAGAGTCGGACACGACTGAGCGACTGAACTGAACTGAAGGAAACATGGATAAATTATGGACTTCAGTGAATAAAAGTGTATCAATATTGGTTTGTTAATTGTAACAAATGTACTATAGTAATCTAAGATGTTAATTGTTAGGGAATCTCAGGGTGGAATATATGAAAATTCCCTGAAATATGTTCTCAATTTTACTATAAATCTGAAACTATCCTAAAAAGAAAGACTTAAAAAGTCATTGTGAGGATTAAATGTGATAATACACAAAAACATTTAGCCCAGTGACTGGCACCTACATACTGCAAATAAACATCAGCTACTATTATGATTACTACTGCTATTCAGGCGGGAAAGGTAAATGAATGATGACCTTGTTGGAGAGATCTGTCAATCCCGACTTTCACTCATAAACTCAGCTCCAATTTTCTGATGTTTAGACACGGAACCACACCAATGTAGGGCCGGGCAGCATAGTGACAGCCAGGAAAGGAATCAGTACCTGGCATATTTTATTGTCATCCAGGGCCAAGACCTCCAGGTTCTTCAGCGAACAGATCTGCAACGGACAATGTTCCAGAAAGTTCTGGCTGAGGTCAAGAAACCGCAGGTTAACCAGGCGCCGGAAGGAGCGGGCGCAGCACCCGCAGGCCGGTGTTGCGCAGGTAGAGCAGGAACAAAGAGGTCCACCTGCAGAGGAGGCGCGGCATCTTTTCCAGGTGGTTCCCACTCAGCCCCACCTCCGTCATCTGCGAGAGCTCGCCCAGGGTGGGCGGGAGGGTGTGGAGGCGGTTGTAAGAGAAGTCCAGCACTGATAGCCTGGTGCACTGGCCCAGCGACTCCGGGAGAACAGCCAGGCTGTTGCAGGACACGTAGAACTTCTTCAGCTTCGTCAGGTTCCCGATCTCTTCTGGGATGACCGTGAGCTTGTTCTCATCCAGGTCGATGATCTCCAGGTTGTAGAGATCACACAGCTCCAGGGGGAACACTGCAAATTGGTTGTGCTTCAGGTGGATCTCCCTCAGTTTGGTCTGGTTTACTATTTCCTTGGGCAGAGATTTCAGGCGGTTTCCGGCCAGTCCGAGCAGCTCGAGGTGATGAAGGAGTTTGCAGATGACGACGGGGATGTCCGCTAGGTCGGTGTGGTAGAGGCGGAGCTCGCGGAGCTGGCGGATGCCACTAAGCACAGGCAGAGACGAGGCTTCCAGCAGGTTGTCGCTCAGATCCAGGCCCTCTAGGTTGCTCAGCCTTCCCCATCTCCGGGCATAGATTCTTCAGTTTGTTCTTGTTCAGGTAGAGTACCCTGATCTTCCTTAAATGCTGAATATCCTTGGGGATTTCTGCAATCAGGTTGTTTTCCAAATGCACTTCCTCTAATTCTCTTAATGCTAAAATGTCTGCTGGAATAGTAAGCAAGCCCTGATTTGAAGCGTCAATGAAAAATATCCTATCAGAGACCTGCTGTGGATCACTCTTCTGCTGAATTCTAGATGAATGTTCGCCTTTTGTGCTGTCACTTGACATTATTCTGATGGAAAGTTTAAATATTCAAAATCTGAAATATTGTGAAAAGAAAAATGTATCAGAGTTTTACCTGTCAACAGATTTAGTATCCTTAAGAGAAACAAAATTAAAATCTAGTTGAGTGCTCACGGTGACACAACATAAAATGAAGGGTTTTGTGTTTCATGTTGGAAGATAAATCGAAGTGTAGATTCCTCTTTCTCCTAACCTAGGTTGACTCATATTAATTAAGAAAGGACTGTCTGGTTTGTCTAATTTCAGTTTTTAGAAATGCCTATTTTGATTCTATTTTCAGGTTGGAGGTATAGAAGGCTGCAAAAGATCATTGCTCTAAAACACTGAGAAAACACTAGGATAAATAGCATTTTAAAATATTGCATTTGGGGGAGTTCTCTGGGGGTCTAGAGGAGAGAATTCCAGGCTTTCACTGCTGTGACCCGGGTCCAATTCCTGGGTGGGGGAACTGATATCTTGCAAGCCATGCAGCCAAAAACAAAACAAAAATTGCATTTTCCCTTAAATCCGGCATAAAGTTGTAGATGTAAAAGCCAACAGAATTAAATTCAAGAGATGAACTGCTCTTCTAAATCAGGAGAGACCAGTGGGCACTTTCGTGCCTGGTGGAACTTTTAAGTTTTAGGACTGGCAGGTGGACGATTAGGCTTTCTGTAGGCATAGGTAACAGCCATGTGTGAGTTGTATGATGGATTAGAATCTGTGAAACCAAGGGTAATTATCAGTTAGAGCCATTAAACTATAACTTGCTTAATAAATAAAAAACTAACCTGTCTTCACTGACCAAGCTCACTTTGTTTTGTTTTTTAACAGAAAGCATTGTATAGCCTAAACAATGTTAACAGACCCTTCACCACCACTATGGATAGTACCTCTCACTAAGAGTCTTGAGATATTTGCCCAGTTTGTTTTTCAGGAGTCAGCTGTCCAGTTGGCACCTCAGCCAGTTAAGACTGGTTGGCAGTATTGACCATGTACCTGGGTATGCGTGTTTGGTCGGTGACCATTTGCCATCAGAAGCTTGAGAACTCTGCCTCCAGAGTGAGCTAATGCCACCAAATTCTGAGCATGTATCCCAGGAGGCAGCATGTAACTAAGTTGTGCCTGCACAGGACAATTATCTCACTTTTTAAAATCTACAATCACCTTTCCCCATGCTCCCCATACCTCAGGCCACCCTGCTTATTTGTTTCATAAATATCCTGAATCCTTTGTCTTTGGGGAGGTGGATTTGTGATTGGTTCTTTCTCTTACTTGACTGATTCACGATAAACCATTTTTTGCTGCAAACCTCCACCTCTCATTGTTTGGCTTGCTTTGTTCTCAGGCAAATGAACCTGGATTGGTGACAATAGGTCCACAGGGTTACAAAAGAGATAGACACGACTTAGTGACTAAACCAAACCAAGCCCTTGGTTATGAATACATGCACACACATGCACAGCCTAAGGGGGAAGGCAGGAAGGACTATGACATGATGGTGGCTGGGTTGATTGTGGCATCTCTGACTTGCCTTCTAGGGTGGGGTCTTTTCTGCTGGAGGACTAGACCTCCCATCTGGCATAGAGGCCCAGTCAAGACGGAGAGGGGTGAATTCCCAGCCCCACACTTAATGTTTTTGCTCCTTGCAGCATAGCAGTGTGTGATTCAGATCCTTGTTTCTATATACGTAGCCCCCAAACGGAGAAGGCAATGGCACCCCACTCCAGTACTCTTGCCTGGAAAATCCCATGGACAGAGGAGCCTGGTAGGCTGCAGACTGTGGGGTCACGAAGAATCGGACTCGACTGAGTGACTTCACTTTCATGCATTGGAGAAGGAAATGGCAACCCACTCCAGTGTTCTTGCCTGGAGAATCCCAGGGATGGGGGAGCCTGGTGGGCTGCCGTCTTTGGGGTCATACAGAGTTGGACACGACTAAAGCGACTTAGCAGCAGCAACAGCCCCCAAAGAGTTATGAGATGGTGTGGCTGTTATTTAAAGAAAGAAAAAGATGGGGATTCCCTGGTGGTCCAGTAGTTACAGGACTACTTGCTTTCAGTGCCATGCACCTGGGTTTGATCCCCTAGTCAGGGAATCCCACAAGCCACATGGCCAAAAGAGAGATGATGTACCATGGATTAAATTATGTCTAGGACTAGTTGTCTCTAACATTTTTGTCTTTAACAGTGTAGAGTCCTGCAGGTTAAAATCTCATGTCCTAAATACAAATGACTGACAGTGCTGATGGATTTTAGGCAATCGACAGTATTCAGACTGAGGTGATAATATAAATAAAAATAAGAAATTATAAATAAAAGAGAAATAGAGAATACCAAGGACAGTTACTTGTTCTAGGTTTTACTTAATCTTTTAATCCTCACAAGAACTCTAAGAAGGAGGTACTATTACAATCCCTGTTTCACAAGTAAAGAAACCACTGAAAGGCTCTTCTCAAGACACAGTAGGAAGTGGGAGAAGGAGCAAGAGCATTTGACTGAACCTCAGTCACTTCCTCACCTGGGTTTGTAACATCATTTGTTCTCCAGAAACCTCGTTTTAATTAAAATCTTCTTGGATGTGAAGGTTCAGGCTTGATCTTTCTTTTTCAGTCTTCCAGCAGAGCTATCTGGGGGAAATTTGTGTGCACTGGCCACTCTAATTAAGATTAGTTAGCACAAGTATGTCTGGGCTTCCAGACACATAAAAGAACTTATTTCTCTTAACATTCACCCTGTTTCATGATGTGACCTGCCTAGACGGTCTCTATGTGTGTATTAGCTCACATGAGTCATATCCCACATATGTTTGGAATTAAGTTGATAGCCCTATGAAAGCTGTTTATATTGTATCTGCATTGTTGTTAGCTGCTCAGTCTTGTCTGACTCTTTGTGACTTCATGGAGTGTAGCCCACCAGGTTCCTCTGTCCATGGAATTCTCCAGGCAAGAATACTGGAGTGGGTTGCCATTCCCTTCTCTAGGGGATCTTCCCAACCCAGGGATCAAACCCAGGTCTCCTGCATTTCAGGCAGATTGTTTACCTTCTGAGCCAGCAGGAAAGTCCAAAATGTCAATTCCTTTGAGCCGGATTCGAACCAGCGACCTAAGGATGCCTGAGAAACTTCACACTACAGTCCTCCGCTCTACCAACTGAGCTATCAAAGGAACTGCACTGTACATGCATTTTTAGTGGACTTAATAAAAGGAAGTTATAAAGCCAGGATTTACAACAGCTGCCAGTAAATAAGAATAGGGAAGATTGATTCTTTATTGGCTATTTTTAACTAGGGATTGCTTTCTGGATGTACTTTTACAACCCAGTACTACTGGGGAAGTTTCTGAATGGAATTACTCTTCAAGGGCCTTCCCAGGTGTCCCTAGTGGTAAAGAATACACCTGCCAATGCAGGAGACACGAGATGCAGGTTCTATCCTTGGGTTGGGTCGATCCCCTGGAGAAGGAAATGGCGACCCACTCCAACATTCTTGCCGTGGACAGAGGAGCCTGGCAGGCTACATTCCATGGGGTCACAAAGAGTCAGACACGATTTAGCGACTAAACAGCAGCAGCGCAGGGAAGGGAGTGTGCTGAACTGTACCTACACTCACATCTCAGAATTTCAGGCTACCTTTCAACTTTGCTGGTAGCACTTGGGTTAAATGAAAACATAATTGTCTTTTCTATCACCATGTTTAATCTGAAGAACTACTTGCAGTGATGCTTAAAATCTGTGGGTTACAGAGTGTTTCAAGAGACCTCTGCCTTGCCTGGCACAATTTCTTGGCAGTGGAGCATGGTCTGGAATGCCTGGCCGGGTAGTGGGAGGGAGAGAGGATTCAGATATTTTCTTCTTCACCTTTGAAAACAATAAACTTCATAAATGACCTGTTTTTACCTTGAGGATCTTCCTCGCACATTTTTCAGACAAGGAGTCTACGGCTCCAGAGTCGACTGCAAGGCCCTTTCACTTCCTTCTCTTTGACCTGTGGCAACCCCAGACAGAAGGCCTTCCTTTCTTCCTTCCTTGTCTCCTCTCCCCCAGGCCCAAGTACCAAATTCTGACCCATTTACCTGGTAACTAACGCTGGGTTCTGTCTCCTCACTCCTCAAACTCCTGAAATGTTTCAGACCTCTTCTCCCCTGCGCGCGTGCACTTCAGTCGTTCCAGCTCTGTGCGACCTTATGGACCGTAGCCAGCCAGGCTCCCGTCTATGGGATTCTCCAGGCCAGAATACTAGAGTGGGTTGCCATTTCCTTTTCCAGGGGATCTTCCGACCCAAGGCTCAAAGCCGCCTCTCTTATGTCTCCAGCATTGGCAGGTGGGGTTGTTTGTTTGTTTGTTTGTTTTAACTACTAGCGCCACCCTCCATCAGCTGTTCCCAATCTGAGAGCTCCCTGCCCCATAACAGCTGTGCTTCTCAGAGGACGCACAGGACTCCACGTGGATCCGGTCTGACTTGCTTCGCCTCTAAAACACACCCAGTCTGTTTATCTGAGCAGCCCTAAGTTCATGCTCATCTCCAAAACGCACAAAGCAGTTCCGTCCTCTGGCAAGTTCACCTGGACAGGTCAGGACGATACCTCCTCCAAGAAGCCCTCCCTGATGGACCGGCCCCTCCATAAAATTGATCAACTAGCCCCTTGAAGTTCCCTTACCTCCGTCCGTTCTAGCTGTGGTGGGCAACTCAGCTTTTGCTCCCTCTCTGCAGGTTTGAGCACAACTTGGGAAGCGGTTTGTGTCATAATCATCTTTGTATCCCTGGCCCCTTAGTTCATCAGCCATGCCCCCTAAACCTGGAGAACTCTCTGCAAAAGAACCGGGATGCCCTGCCTCCGTATGTCTTTAACCCACGGCAGGGGACTAGGACCCAGATGGTGAACAAGGAGCCTCCCACAGCATCGGCGGTCACTTCCTGCCCAGCCAGGCCTCTGGGACCGAGGGGTAATGGCAGAGGTTCGCACAGCATAGGCGCTTATGGTCGCGAGGTAGGGCCACACCTCTTGCAGCTCTTCGGCTGCGGCGAGCGGAGCAGGAGCACGCGCGTGGTCGTCATGACAACGCCGCCGCTGCCGGCCGGTTGTAGGGAGTATGGAGCTCAGCCAGAAGCAGGCTGGGCCGGCGTCCGGGTCCTCACTTCCCGCTCCCTCTAGAACCCCGACTCCAGCCTGGGCCGCTGCGGACGGTAGCGGTAAGAAACAGGGGGGTCCCTTCGGCGCCCGCCTGGCCCGCAGGAAACGCGCGAGGGGCGTCATGGCCAGGTCGAGTCCTCCGAGCAGACTTGGGGGCAGAGGTTGCCCGGCGGGAGAGGGCCCCTAAGAACCCTAGCTGAGCCCGGAACTTCGGGGGCGCCCCCAAACGTGGTTGAGAGGGCAGCCCCAAGCTCCGCGGTGGGTGCGCGGTTCTTGCGGTGGGTTGTCCTGAATTCAAGTGTGTGTCGCTCGTCTCCATGCACTACTTGGGCCCCTTTTGTGAAGTCTCCAGACTGCAGGGCCCAGGTGGGCTAGAGGCTCTGGAGACCACTCTTTGCACGTTCACGCCTGCAAGGTTTTAAGTATTTCTGCACCCGTGAATTATCTGGTAGCATATTAAGCATTCTTGTCTGGAGAACTCCATGGAAAGAAGAGCCTGGCAGGGGTCACAAGGAATCAGACACGACTGAGTGACTCGCTTTCACTCTCGTGTTAAGCGGAGAGTGTACACCCCTCTCCCTTCACAATTTCCATTTAGGATGCTTGTGTGCTTGTAGATAGGGAATTGTGCCACAGGCCTTACATATTCCACGCAGCACTGTGAGGTGGGCGTTGACATGCTCTGCTTTTAGCATAAAAGGAAATTTAAGATAGAATTTCAGTAAGTTGTTTGACATCACACAGCCCTTCCGGGTTAGCACCCAAACACTCAGTCCTCAATCTCCCAGCACTTGACTATTTCAATAGAAGAGAGTGAAGGTTAAAGTCAAAGTGAAGTCGCTCAGTCGTGTCCGACTCTTTGCAACCCTATGGACTGTAGCCTACCAGGCTTCTCCATCCATGGGATTTTCTAGGCAAGAGTACCAGAGTGGGTTGCCTTTTCCTTCTCCAGGGGATCTTCCTGACCCAGGAATTGAACCCAGGTCTCCTGCATTGCAGGCAGACGCTTTACCCTCTGAGCCACCATAGAATAGGGTAACCACCTCCAAAATAAGCCCTTATTTTTATTTTTGGGGGCTCGAAAATCGCTGCAAATGGTGACTGCAGCCATGAAATTAAAAGACACTTACTCCTTGGAATAAAAGTTATGACCAACCTAGATAGCATATTAAAAAGCAGTGACATTTCTTTGCCAACAAAGGTCCATCTAGTCAAGGCTATGGTTTTTCCAGTGGTCATGTATGGATGTGAGAGTTGGACTGTGAAGAAAGCTGAGCACCGAAGAATTGATGCTTTTGAACTGTGGTGTTGGAGAAGACTTTTGAGAGTCCCTTGGACTGCAAGGAGATCAGCCCTGGGATTTCTTTGGAAGGAATGATGCTGAAGCTGAAACTGCAATACTTTGGCCACCTCATGCGAAGAGTTGACTCATTGGAAAAGACCCTGATGCTGGGAGGGATTGGAGGCAGGAGGAGAAGGGGGATGACAGAGGATGAGATGGCTGGATGGCATCACCAACTTGATGGACATGAGTGTGGGTGAACTCCAGGAGTTGGTGATGGACAGGGAGGCCTGGCGTGCTATGATTCATGGGGTCGCAAAGAGTCGGACACGACTAAGCAACTGAACTGAATTGAAGTAATTTTTAAACAGGATATTAGGTAAAGATTATTTGGAATTCAAGAGTCAGGTGTGGATTAAAAATGAGTGGATTAAAAATGAATCTAGGTTAAATTCTTGACATTTTCTTGTAGAATTGGTTATTCCTAGGTTTTTTTTTATGATTTGAAAACCAGTTTATTATTTTCTCCTAATACAGTATAGGAAATAAACTGTTGATGCCATAGAATCCTGACATACAATACTTGGGTGAATTTTAAATAAAAGAGAGAGTAGCAGAAAAATATAGCTGATGCTCAAAAATACTTAAAATCCATGGCCAAGTAGTTAAATATACATATTCTTTGGCTTTGTCTGGCCTGTAATCTAAGATTCCTTCATGCCTCCACATAAACATGACTTGTAAGTCTACATCTGTTTGCATGTCCTGGATACGGTTCTGCCAGCTGAGGGCAGGCAATGAACCTGAGAAATTCTCAAGGCAGCCTTCTCTTCTCTTTGATGACATATTTAAAACTATTTAAAAATCCAAATGGAGTAACTGTGGTTCAGGCATGCAAAATGGAGCCGGGTGGCTGTTGTGGATATGATTTCAGATGCATTCCTTCATCACTGAGAACTGGAATTGGCTTCCCTGGTAGCTCAGCTGGTAAAGAATCTGCTTGCAGTGCAGGAGGCCCCAGTTCAATTCCTGGGTTGGGAAGGTCCCTAGAGAAAGAATAGGCTACCCACTCCAGTTTTCTTGGGCTTCCCTGGTGGCTGAGAGACAAAGAATCCACCTGCAATGTGGGCGACCTGGGTTCTATCCCTGGGTAGGGAAGATCCCCTGGAGAAGGGAATGGCAACCCACTCCAGTATTCTTGCCTGGAAGATCCCATGGACAGAGGAGCCTAGCGGGCTACAGTCCACTGGGTCTATACAGCACAGTGTCAGACTCAAGGACACTACTAGCTGTTTTCAAAATAGGAGCTGCTAGCTACATCCTTATAGTTTCAGATTTCTTCCCACCATTGCAACTTTGTAATCATGTCAGACTCCCAGTCATTCTTTGCTTAACAAGCAACCTCATTTCTTGCCAGCTCAAACCCCAATCCCAGTTCTTGATGAACCACTTATGTAACTTCCTGGGTTTTTTGCCTTTGTAAATCGCCACCATTTTGTAGTCTGGTGCAACACAGTTCAAGTGCTTCTTGGATCTGTGTCTCCTGGGTTGCATTTTTAACAAACACCAGATAATTACCTCTGTTTCAACTGGGTCTCCATTTCTGAGATTTTGTTTAACATTTTTAATACCAAGGAAGGTAGGAGCCAGAGCAGAGGGAAGAAACCCAGTGGGAGCCCAGTTCCAACAAGTGAATTCGTTTGAGGTCTATTTGTTTTATTTTCTGTTGAGGATGCTAAAGGAGCATTTTTGGATTGTATTCCATGTGAACCATGGTCTCCTAAGTCGAGGAGCATTTTTATCCTCCTTCCCCTCCGGGCTCAACAACTTGAGAAGTCCTCGTGTACCTGAGAGTTTCAAATGTCCTGAGAATCACTGTAGATAAGAATCTGTTTAGCATTAACTCATCATTTCTCAAATTTATTTTAGGATAAACCCCATTCTATTTAGAATATCTTTGATCATGCAGTAGATTAGTATTCCACAGAACACAGTTTGGGAAATACTGTGCTAAAGTATTATTTAATACATGAAATAAAGTATTATTTAAATATATAAATACACGTCCTAAAATAAGTGAAAGATTTCTTTAAAAATTATTTTTAAATTGGAATATAGTTGATTTACAATAGTGTTAGTTTCAGGTGTACAGCACAGTTATACAGAATATACATGTACTTTTTGCAGATTATTTTCCATTATAGGTTATTACAAGATAGTGAATATATTTCCCTGTGCTATACAGTAGGTCCTTATTATTTTATGCTTAGTAAGTGAAAGATTTCTTATGTACAATTATGCTGTTAAAATTTTTCAGAGGGTATCTAATGAAATGGGAAAGATGCTCATAATGTTAACTGAAGAAGAAAAGGATATAGAAAAAGAAAAATAGTAAGGAACGCTCCCAGACCTCAGTTGCAGTGGTTCTTTGGTAATGAGATTGCCGATCAATGTTTATTTTCTTTTGATACTGAAATTTCCAAGTTATTTGAAATAAATGTAGGTTAAGTTTATTTATTTATTTACTTAGGCCACACCATGCAGCTGCAGGATCTTAGTTCCCCAATCAGGCAATGAACCAGGACTCTTGGCAGTGAAAGCACAGAGTTCTAACTACTGGACTACTAGGGAATTCCCCTAATTTTTTTTTTTTTAAGTTTATTTTTAAAAAACTGTAAGAAAAGATTATTTGCGTTCACTTTTAACATAATGTTCTTTCTCTTGAATTTTGTTTTGCATATTTGTTTAGCAAACTCTTTAGTTCATATAGTGCAGAAATCCACTCATGAAGAACATTTTTGAGATGAAGAGACTTAGAGAAACTGGATCCTCAAGATCTCAGGGTGGTTGAGTAGTGAGATTACTAAGCTCTCTTAAAGAGACATACAAACACAAAAGCTAAGACAGAAAAGAGACAGGGAGTGGTATGTGCTTATAAGAAAAGTGTTCGCATAGCTTCTACCCTAGAAAGCCTGGGCCTGGAAAATGCTTTTAAAATAATAACAAAGTGGGGGGGAGAAGGGATATATTGGGAGATTGGGACTGATATATACACACTTAAATATATAAAATCTCAGAGAAGGCAGTGGCACCCCCACTCCAGTACTCTTGCCTGGAAAATCCCATGGACGGAGGAACCTGGTGGGCTGCAGTCCATGGGGTTGCTAGGAGTCGGACGAGACTGAGAGACTTCACTTTCACTTTTCACTTTCATGCATTGGAGAAGGAAATGGCAACCGACTCCAGTGCTCTTGCCTGGAGAATCCCAGGGATGGGGGAGCCTGGTGGGCTGCCGTCTATGGGGTTGCAGAGAGTCGGACATGACTGAAGCAACTTAGCAGCAGCATATATAAAATAGATAAGGACCTACTCTACTTGATACACTGTAATGAATTATATGGGTGAAGTAAAATGAAAGTTGCTCAGTCATGTCCGACTCTTTGCGAGCCCGTGGACTGTGCAGTACATGGCATTTTCCAGGCCAAAATACTGGAGTGGGTAGCCTTTCCATTCTCTAGAGGATCTTCCCAACCCAGGGATCGAACCCAGGTCTCCCACATTGCAGGCGTATTCTTTACCAGCTGAGCCACAAGGGAAGCCCAAAACAACCAGTACCTCCTTCGAGCCAGAAATGAACCAGTGACCGAAGCATAAGAAGCTAAAATAAAGAGTGGATGTATGTATGTGTACGTGGGCTTCCTGGGGGGCTCTGATAGTAAACAATCTACCTGCAGTGCAAGAGACTCAGGTTCAGTCCCTGGGTCGGGAAGATGCCCTGGAGAAGGGAATGGCAATCTACTCCAGTATTCTTGCTTGGGAAATCCCACGGATAGAGGAGCCTGGTGGGCTACAGTCCATGGGGTCACAGAGTCGGACAGGACTGAGTAACTAACACACTACACAACATACAATATTTATGTATAACTGATTCACTTTTCTGTACACCTAAAACTAACACAACACTGTCGATCAACTACAATAAAAAATTTTTTTAAAGTAGTATTGAAAATAATAAGATGATGCATCAAGGAAAGCTGCAGGTATAACAGAGGAAGACTTCAACTCCTATTTTGTTTCCATCTTCCCTATCAGCGACTGACAGGGAAAAATCACCTTTAGAAAGGAAATAGACAATGGTAGGTAAAGCACTTCTATGAGTGAGGTCTCAACTTGGAGAGACCTGTTCTTCTACAAGAACAGACAGAGCTGTATTCAAAGATGCTATCAACTTACAGGGTATAGGTCTTCAAGAAGCCTGTTGGACTTGATTTTTCAGATCCCTTTTGAGTTTAGACTCTATGATAAAACTGTCTTTATCTGAAGCCGTTATAAGCAAACATGAGTTACCCTAATCCATTATGGCAGAATGGAAGAGGCTTTGGAGTCAAGTTTGATTCAATACTCTGCTGTATGATTTCAGGCAAAATACTTAATTTTTCTGGACATCATTTTCCTCAGCTGCCAGGCCTGTTACTTAACAGAAGTTAGTTCTCCTTTTGTGTCACTTCCAAGTTAAGTGTCTGCCCATCCTCAGTGGGCACTTCTATGGCCCTAGTTCTCCAAACAGCATTTTTCTTCTCTCCCATTCCTTATTTTCTCTATTCTTCCTTTTATTCCCCTCACCCCTGACTCTACACACACACACATTTGTATCTTTGAAAGAAATCTAATTTTGGTGGGAGGAAGCTGCTGGGATAATTTATATGTGATGAAAAGTATTGCATTTATTTTTCAAAAGTTTCAGCATCTATTGGTGGTCTCCAGGAATATTATAATGACCTATGTTTGAAAAAGTCCAAGGAAATTAAATCTTTTATATTGCAAACACTCCAAGAAGTGGATGAAGAAATTGAAAAAGGGTAAGGAAGACATATACTTGATTACATCAGAACAGTCACTGATACTCATCTGTGTGAACTCTTGGAATACTGAGTGATTTGAAAGCCATTTGCAAATGCTGGATGAAATGGACATACTTTTTGATTCAGCATAGATGACTGACACAGGTCTTGGAGGTAGTTGAGTTTAGTTAAAAAAAAAAAAAAAAAAAAAAAGGCACTAGACCAGATTGGTCGTTAACTCCTGTGAGCTGGGTTTATTTATGCAAATCATTGAATGACATTCTTCAGTGTCATTACCTAGTGGGAATACTTTTTTTCCTGTGGTTGAGAAATTAAATTATGCATAAAGTGCTTTTCAAAAGCTGTAATATATATTCAGTAGTTTTAAGTTACACTTGATAAAAATCTGTATTGTGGTACTTGGTTCCAGTAAATACTATCCAGTGATGTCACTAAACAGGAAGAAAAAATATTTTTCCTTTACTGGATTTCCTTTTAATATTTTAACAGATCGGTAGGAATCACATTAAATATTGCTGGTAACAGTCGCTCAGTATCAGGAGAGAGAGTAACAGGTGAAGATTTCTGGATTCTTTGCAGAGTTTTAAAGAATAATTCATATATTAATGGTATGTCTCCTTAAGAATCATTCCTTCCTGTTCTCATTCTCCTGATTAAGTATTCACTAGGAGGAATATCAGCTTCTATTCATTTGTATTCTTCAGGTTTGGATGTTAGATACAACCTCCTAAGTGATGTTGGTGCGTATTATGCTGCAAAACTGCTCCAGGTATTTTACTGCAAAATGTTCTTTGTTCTTTGTTTTTCTTCCAGGACCAAGTTAAGAACCAGTCTTTTCTTTGGAATGTGCAGGGTTTCAGCAGCCCTAGCTGCTAAACTAACCCTTATTGTAGACTTCACTTTGGAGATAACCAAACTGAAATGCTGCTTTATGGTTGTATTTTATTTAAGAAAGGTAGTGTGGTCCATCAATAAGAACAGGTGTCCTTAAAGGTTTTGCTTCAACCTCAGAAGATTGACATATACATGCGTGTGTCTGTATACATGTGTGTGTCTGTATTTTCAGTTAAAATAAAACATTTAAAGCAGCATATATCATTTGTTATTCTTCCCTTAAATTGGCTTTTAAATTTCCTAGCTATTTGTCCCATTCTCATGTGCTGCAAGTGTCTCTATTGAGCCAAAAGATCTTAAAATGCTCATACCCATGAAATGGCACAGAGTATAAGGATGGAGTGAAGATTAAAAAAACAACAAAAAAAACCAAGTTATTTTCAACAACCACAAATCAAAATGCTGCAAAAATCATAGCCACCATGTTCTCAGATCTGTTTATGGTGAAATCACCTAGTCTAGTGACATATACACAAAACATAGTTTTACAAAATATCAGGGGTAAAATACAGTAAAAACATATTTGTGTGTATGGTCTCAGTAGAGCTCATACCTAGAGCCTCTTGAGTCATTTTTTGCAAAGTGATACACATAAAGCACAAACATTCTTTGAATCGTTGATGAAAAATGAATATAGTGGGATAGAGGCTCAAGAGGGATATGTGTATACTTAATAGCTGACTCACACTGTTATACAGCAGAAACTAACACAACAGTGTAAAGCAACTACCCTCTAATTTCAAAAAAAACTAAAAAATGAATATAGTCTTTTTCTTTATCCTGTAATTAGTTTAAATGAGAATTTTTTTTTCCCCTTAATCATCCTCTGTTTTGCTGGACCTTGAAATTTCCTGGTTGTAAAGATTTTCTTTGCTGGTAAACACTTTTACTTAAAAAGCAGCTCATATATTCTTGATTGATTTCTAGTAATACATGTATAATAGCTTCTTTTCTCTTATTTTAGAAACAACATAATCTCATTTACTTAAATCTTATGTTTAATGACATTGGGCCTGAAGGTGGAGAACTGATTGCTAAAGCCCTACATGTAAGTATTCGTATACCTCAAACTAACAATTTGAGGGGTTTAATTTCTTTAAGTTTAGCTTGAAACCAACAGAAACAAATGTTAATATCAATTTAATATTGTGCAAATGTATATTTTTATTGTACTTTAGTTCATTAACATTTAGACATCACATGAGTACTTTTGAACTCACTTTTAATACAGTTTTATGGATAAACCATAATGGAAAATATTTTAAAAATGTATATATGTTTGCTGAACAGCAGGAATTAACACATTGTAAATCAACTATACTTCAATTTAAAAAATCAAGTTTTATTAAGACATAATTCACATACAGAATTTATCCTTTGGAAGTGTTCAGTTCAGTGGCTTTTTAGTGTACAGTGGACACCTTGAAGAGCACAGGTTTGAACTGCATGGGTCCACTCGTATTTGGGTTTCTTTCACTAAATACATGCTGCAGTGCGATACAGTGCATGGTCAGTCGAATCTGAGAGTGTAGGACTCCGATATGGAGGGCCAACTGTGAAGTTAAACTCATTTTCAACAGCACAGAGGGCCACTGCTCCTAACCCGTGTTGTTCAATGATCAGCTAAATTCACAGTTTTGCAACCAGCACCACTATCACTGTTGTTAGAACACCTCCTCCCCACAGAAGAGAGACCCTGTTAGTAATCCCTCTCTATGCATCTCTCCCTCTCTCTCCAGCACCCTGCAGTCATATCTACTTTCTGTCTATTCTGGCCATTTCACATAAATAGAATCACCATATAACATGTGGCCTTTATTGACTGGCTTAATGCTTTCAAGTGTCATCCATGCTGTAACACACTTCATCCCTTTTATTGCCAAGTAATATTCCATTGCACATTTCATTCATCCATTAGTTAACGGGTACTTGGGTTTCCACTTTTTGTCTATAATGAATAACGCTACTGTGAATATTTGCACACATTTTTCTCGGCACTTATGTTTTCAATTTTCTAGGGTATATACCTTGGAGTGGAATTGCTGGATCATTTGGAAACTCTGTTTAACATCTTGAATGACTGCCAAACTGTTTTTCAAAGTGGTTTCCCCTTTTTATGTTCCACCGACAATGGGTATTCTGATTTCTCTATATCCCCACCAATACTTGGTACTTTTTGATATGAGCTATCCTAGGGGGTATGAGAAGGCAATGGCACCCCACTCCAGTACTCTTGCCTGGAAAACCCCATGGACAGAGGAGCCTGGTGGGCTGCAGTCCATGGGGTCGCTAAGAGTCGGACACAACTGAGCGACTTCACTTTCACTTTTCAGTTTCATGCATTGGAGGATGAAATGGCAACCCACTCCAGTGTTCTTGCCTAGAGAATCGCAGGGACGGTGGAGCCTGGTGGGCTGCCGTCTATGGGGTTGCACAGGTCAGGCTGACTTAGCAGCAGCAGCAGCAGTGGGTATGAAGAGGTTTTGTGGTTTTGATTTGCATTTTCCTAATGAATAATGATGTTGACATCTTTCACATGCTAAGTGGTTATTTGTATATTTTCTTTGGATAATTCTCTTTTCAAATGTTTTGCCCTTTCTGGATACAAGTCCTTTATAGGATATAACTTGCATTTCTGACATTCTGTAGGTTGCCTTTTCACTTTCTTAGTAGTATCTTTAGAAGCACACAATTTTAGAAGTTCAATAAAATGCATTTTGTTTTTGTTGTTTATGCTTTATATCTAAAGTCATATCTGACCTAAACTCATGAAAATTTACACTTATATTTTCTTCTAAGTTTTTGACTCTTTCATTAAGTTGATACATTTTAATTTTTGCATATGAAGTGACATAGGAGTAATTTCATTTTCATGTGACTATCTAGTTGACCCAACACCTTGTGTTAAAACTGTTCTTTTCCCACTGATTTTGACATCCTTGTCATGAGTCGATTATAAATGTGAGTTTATTTCTGTACTCTCTCTTCTGTTAATTTATATATCTGTTCTTAGGCCAGTCCCACACTCTCTTGGCTTCTGTAGTCCTGTAGTTAAGTTTTGACGAAGTATGGGTCGTCTTTGTTCTTTTCAATGTTGTCTTGGTTCTTCTGGGTCCCCTGCATTTTCACATGAATTTTAAGATCAGTTTATCAATTTCTGCAAAGCAAACAAACTGGGATTTTGAGAGGGATTGCTTTAAATCTTTAGATCAACTTGAGGAATAGTGCCGTTTTTACTGCAAGGAGATCCACCCAGTCCATTCTAAAGGAGATCAGTCCTGGGTGTTCTCTGGAAGAACTGATGCTAAAGCTGAAACTCCAGTACTTTGGCCACCTCATGCGAAGAGCTGACTCACTGGAAAAGACTCTGATGCTGGGAGGGATTGGGGGCAGGAGGAGAAGGGGATGACAGAGGATGAGATGGCTGGATGGCATCACTGACTCGATGGATGTTAAGTTTGAGTGGAGTTGGTGACGGACAGGGAGGCCTGGCGTGCTGCAATTCATGGGGTTGCCGAGTCAGACACGACTAACTAAACTGAACTGATTATTGTCTTCTGATTCAGAAACATGGGATGTTTCTTCATATATTAGTTCTAACAGGTCTTTTTTGTTGTGGTGGATTCCTTAGAATTTTCCACATATGATTGTCATATGCAAAAAGTTTTGCTTCTTTTCCAACCTGTATGCCTTTTTCTCTTGCCTTATCTAGCCCCATCCAGTACAATGTAAAATAGAAGTGTTGAGAGTGGACATCCTTTTCCTTCTTCCCACTCTTGGCGGGGAAGAGGAGTTTGACTTAGTTTTAAAGATAATTATGTGCACTTATGGTTCAAATATTTACTCATTAGGACAATGAAATGTCTGTAATTTTGTGAATGATTTATCCAAAGAATGAATTACAAGAAGGAATTAAACTTAGCAAATGTCTGAGAAATTGTGTCACTTTCAAAGTAATACAGGGAAATGTGAAGTGAGTGTTTAACGAACGGGTATAGGGTCTCCCTTGAGGGTAAAGAGAATGTTTTGAAATTAGAGGTGATGGCTGCACAACACTGTGAATGTAGTAATATCCAGTGAATTGTACTTTTGGCTGCACCATGTGGCTTACAGGATCTTAGTCCCCTGACCAGGGATTGAACCTGAACCCCTCAGCAGTGAGTGTGCAGAGTCCTAATTGCTGGACCACCAGGGAATTCCCAAATGGTACACTTTATATTTTTACCTATTATGGGAAATTGAATGTTACCTTTATGGAATATATTCTGTTCAATCTCCATGAAAAACTGACTGAGTCCGCAAATAGTAATACAGTCTCCTAACATGTAATGCAAATAGTAATACAGTCTCCTAACATGTAATCTGAAGAGAATTCTGTGGGTTAAAATTCTAATCCAGTTTTGCCTCTTTTCCTTTTCAGAAGAATAGAACTCTGAAACACCTAAGAATGACTGGAAACAAGATTGAAAATAAGGGTGGAATGTTTTTTGCTGCAATGCTACAAATTAATTCATCCTTAGAGAAATTAGATCTGGGTGACTGTGATCTGGTGAGTTAAACTGGTTATGAGGATCACTCATGTATTTGATCATTCTCCCTGGAAACTAGCACAGAGAAGTGTCAAGAGACCAGCTACATGACAGTCTTATGAATGATTTAAGCTCATCTCTAAGATCTAGTATCAGAGAAAAAAAATCTTTAAGTAAAAATCAGATTATAATAATTTTATGAAAGAATAGCCAGTGTAATAAAAATCTTTCTCAATTTCCATCTATTACCCTTCTTAACTTGCATGGGATTTTCTAAAGAACCTTATGTTCGTTTTAATTAAACAAATACTTGATTTATATAATATAAATTTTTTATTTGTGGAAACATTTTTCAGTGAGTAGTTATAGCATAAAACCTAAGACAATTGTAAGAGCCTTCACCTGACCTGATATGTCTTCCAAGTCCAGGCTTCATTTTCTCAAACATGCCTTCAAACCTTCAGGCCTACTGTTAGGAACCTAGTTAAAAGGTTCATGCAAAATCACTGGGACAGGATGTCAGTAAGATGGGCCAAGGAGGCTCTTTGGTATAATAGGCTCTGAAGTTTAAGTGGGTAGATACAGTAAGGAAGGAATGAGGAAAGCATTAATCTAGTATACAGTTGACTCGACAACACGGGTTTGAACTGTTGGGTCCAGGTAAATGCAGACTTTTTACAATAGTAAATATTACAATTGCTACAGAAGTCAAGGTTCCTTGAATCCATGGATACCAAGGTATACAACTGACCTCTGACCCTTTAGGGTCAACTATATATTTTCTGCATGTAATAGTCAGAATCCTAGATTCTAAGGATACAGGAGTGCATCAGATATAGTCTCTGCCTTTACAAAGGTTACATTTTAGTTGGAAAAATATCAGTAAATTAGAGCAAAGTGCTACAAAGATGGCAAAGTACTCTGATAATGGGTAGATAGGAGGTCATCTGTGTGATAGGATGGTTATGCCTATGACCTGAGGAAGTAATACTAGGATGAAAAAAGCTGCCTCATCTGTGAAGGATGAGAAAGAGCTGCCTTCAAGAGGGACATGGCAGAATATTCCAGGCCAGGGATCCAGAACATGCAGACCCTAAGAAAGTGGTTCCCCAAGTATGGTACGGTGCTGAGAGTGCTTCCCCAAGTGTAACAGGACTGACAGAGATTGAAGTAATTTTAATACTCATGTATTTATTTTTACAAATGCTTTCTATTTATTTCAAGGGTTTATGTTTCCCATTTAAAGAAGTGAAACAGTTTTAGGAAGTTTCTGCACTAGTTCAGGTGGGTGGTGAGAACCTGGTGAGGTGGTAGCTAGAGATGGACTAATTAGACATCTTTGGAAGCAGAATCTGTAAGATTTGCTTCTAAGATCTGGCAATCAACTGATAGGAAGGTAAGAGGATGGGTGGAGTGGGAAGAGGCCCAGGTTTTCTGGTGTAACAACTAGGTATGTATCCATCACAGAGATGCGAGAGGATCAGGCCCTTCCAAAAGGCAGAGGGGGCCAACTGGAGTTGTGAAAAATGTGATTAGTAACAGTTTGCTGCCATAAACACCCATTTAAAGTGTGTTTGTATGAATATAAAAGGAGGTTTGCATTAAGAATATATAAGTAGCATAGAGCCCTAGCTGGGATCCACTTGTCTGTCCGCGTGTCTGACGTCTGCATCATATAGAATCTTGAAGATTTAGGAGCAAACCTAGAGGTAAACATCCGAGGAATCCTTAAGAAAGTCCCCGTGCATGTTAAAGATCGATTTTTTCTGAATTTGATCAACCTACATTCAAGGACTAGGAAATTAAACCTTTAAAAGCACAACTTTGATTTATCAGAGCCCAGTTTTACTGAACTTGAAAATATTAAGGTTACTTTATAAACTTTTTGTCAGTTTCCTTAATGAATTTATCTGTTTTTAGGGAATGCAAAGTGTGATAGCATTTGCTACAGTCCTAACTCAAAACCAAACAATTAAGGGATTAAACCTAAACCGACCCATACTGTATGGTGAACAGGTATGTATTCTAAGTGAGCAGTTAATAATGCTGTATGTGAATAAAATGAAGGTACTAACTGAGGGTTATGTCAAGGTTCATGAATGTGCTATATCTTTAGAATTGTAAACTACCATTTACAAATGAAACCTTGAATGGAAAATATTAAATTCTTCGTAAGAGTTTTATAAATGTGGTTTTAGATGTTGCTTATTTAAACAAACATGTTGTCTTTTGTTCTTATAAACTCATTCTCAGTGGGTAAACCTGGAAGGGGCAGAGTGCTTAAGATGAACACATATGATAAGGAGCTAGAGAATTGTAAGAGCCCAGTGTGAACTGTTTTGTCATTTGTTTTGTTATATTGATGTGATAAACCACTGCATCTTTGAAATCATAAGTAATAATGGCATACTGCCTAAGAATAGCAGTCCAGGAGGTCTGGACTTCATCCTATAGATAAGCTGCATTCTGTAGCTTGTGGGATCTCCGTTCCCCAACCAGGAGCTGAAACTGCGTCCAGCAGTGAAAGCAAGTCCTAACTACTGGACTGCCAGGGAATTCCCTCATGCTCAACTATGGTACCAATTATTGTGATATTTTTTCCTTCTGGGATGATCAATATTTTTAAAATAATGATTTCTGTTGTTGCTGTTCAGTTGCTAAGTCATGTCTGACTCTGCCAATCCCATGGACTACAGCACGCCAGCTTCCCTCTCCTTCATTATCTCCTAGAGTTTGCTCAAACTCACGCTCATTGAGTTGGTGATGCTATCCCAACCATCTTATCCTCTGTTGCCCCCTTCTCCTTTGCCTTCAATCTTTCCCAGCATCAGGGTCTTTTCCAGTGAGTCAAGCTCTTTACACCAGGGGCCAAAGTATTGGAGCTTTAGCATCAGCCCTTCCAATGAATAGTGAGAGCTGATTTCCTGTAGGATTGACTGATTTGATCTCCTTGCAGTCCAAAGGACGCTCAAGAATCTTCTCCAGCACAATTAGAAAGCATCAATTCTTCGGCGCTCAGCCTTTTAACGACCCTCTTTTACATCACTTAGTCACTGCAGTTTACAAGTGTCCGCTGCCTGTTTCTAAGATGGTAAAGGTATCATTTGTGACAAAATGATTTCTTTTTAAAAGCCATGCTAAACAAATACAAATTGTAGACTAACAGTCTTAACTGATAAAATCTTCTTAAAAAGCTAATTTAAATAACTGACCATGCTTGAAATAAACATGTACTGCTTTAAAATTATATTTTAGAAAAAAAGACTATCTATTTTTAGGAAGAGTCTACTGTACACCTAGGCCACATGTTGAAAGAAAATCAATGCCTTGTTGAATTACACATGTGTAAACATGATATAAAAAATTGTGGTATGCAACAGTTATGTGATGCACTGTATCTGAACAGGAGCCTACAATACCTTGATGTAAGCTGGTAAGTGATAATCTGGAAAAATCTATGTAAAGATTCATAGTAGGTATGATTCTGTGTTAGACACTAAATCTAAAAATTAGGAAATAAAACCATTTTTATCTTTTTATCTTGAGCTTCACTTATTATTCAGCTTAAACCAACATAGTATCTCCTAATAACTGGAATGAGCAATTTAAATATGTAAACCAAAACAGAAGCAACATTTTAATGGCAAACTTTCATTAACATTTTTGGAAACTGAGTGATTAAAATAAATCTTAACTAAAATAGAAAGTACTGCTTAAAAGTTTCTAAGCCTGTAATCTCTATGAATAAAAGGACACTTCATATTTTCAAATATAACTAGATATTTTTCCTTTCCCAGCAATAAAATAACTCAGGATGGAATGAAGTGTTTGGCCGATGTTCTTAAAAGCAATACTACCCTGGAAGTAATAGATCTTTCTTTTAACAGAGTGGAAAATGCAGGAGCAAACTATCTCAGTGACGCTCTTGCTTCACACAACAGGACTCTTAAAGCGTTAGTATGGTTTTACATTTAATCAAAATAACAGAAAAAAGTTGTTTAGAACACTAACCTTAAACCTCTTACCACTTAAGATTCATGGTGAAATATGAAAACTCAGTTTCTAAACTGACATATTAAGTTACAGGAAACATTTCAGTATCTTCTATTTTCTTTTTAAAGGAATGCCTTTTTAAAATTAGGTTGATACCAGTTATGAATGCTTAAGGTTAAAGAGAAAATTCTTATCACTTATATTATTTATCCCAAATTCTAACAGAAAAGTTATAATCATTCAATATGATAATGACTTTAAGAATGAATCAAGAAGAAAATATTACTCAGGTGACTTTATTCTGAAAAATATGTCTGTAATCCACTCCAAACCTTTACTGAATAAAAAGTAGAACAACAGTCTGTTTATTTCAAAAATGTAGGTAGCTCTACTTAGGTACATGAAGAATCCAATTAGAAAAGTTTCTTGGATTCTAGGAATTCTAAGATCAGTATTTTAACTACTACATTGAATACATTTAACGCTAAGACAACACAATAAGATGTGTGTAATAAATGCTGTTGGTAGCTCATCCATTCTCTCTGTGGAACTGTTTTCAGGGTTACTACTTTTTGTTTCTCCACAGGTTGTCTGTGGTGAGCAACAACATAGAGGGAAAAGGACTTGTTGCACTTTCACAATCAATGAAAACAAACCCTACACTCTCTCATATCTACATCTGGGGAAACAAATTTGATGAAGCTACGTGTGTGGTAAGTTTGCCTTCACTGAGGCTTTTTCCTGGGGCTTTCCCTACAACATTAGATGTTATTTACTGATGAGTTAGTCAGGATTACAAAGTACAGCGAGACACTTCAGTTTTGATAAATTTTAACATATGTTCTAAAAATTAGCTACTGCAAAGTTCTGTGGTTGAAACAGTGAAAGATATCAAATACTACATATTATAAATATCACTGAGGGACTTTTCTGGTGGTTCAGTGGTTGAGAATCCACCTTTCAATGCAGGGGACACGGGTTCCATTCCTGGGCTGGGAAGATCCCACATGCCATGGAGCAGCTGAGCCAATGTAACACAAATACTGAGCCCATGTTCCCCAGCTACTGAAGCCTGTGCGCCTACAGCCTGTGCTCCACAGAAGCCACCGCACACACCACAATGAAGAGCAGCCCCTGCTTGCTGCAACTAGGGAAAGCCTGTGCACAGCAACAAAGACCTAGTGCAGCTGAAAATAAACAGATAAATAAAATGAGAAATTATATAGTCCTAATTCTACTCCAAAGTTAATTAAAAAAAAAAAAATCACAATTGTTGATTCAGTATAAATTTGATGTGGCACAATCTCTAATCTGCTACCCAATAATTAAGACACAGAATTTGAAAATACAGTACAAGCTGTCAAAATATTTGGTATGTTGCTTACGTAAATATATAGAACCTTTAATACTGCTTTCAAAACACACAAAAGCATCATAATGGAATAGTTTTCAGTTAGAACAGAAAGAAAAATAAGGTGTCAGAATTCTCAAAAACTGCCAAAAGGCTAACCAGAATTCTATCACTAAAAGATTAATAACATGTACACTATTTTTTTTTTTTAAAAAAGCTTCATTTCAGAAAAACACCATATCCACATTCTGTAACACTAGAAGCTGAATTGAGTTGGACTAATAATGACAAGCTATAGCAGAAAGCAACTAGACTTGAATCTTTACTGATTTCTCCTTTTCTCTACAGTAATCACAGCCTTACTGACAAATTAGTTTAACATGTTTGTATGACACATTTATGTAGATGTCAATGATCCATACAAGATATACAAGGAAAATTCTACAATGAAGAAATAACTATGTGGCCAGCTATGCCAACATCTAATACTAAGGGAATGGTCTCTCAGCCTAAATCTGTCACTTACCTTCAGGGAGTCCATGAATTCAAAGTTTTAAGCCAAAATCTGTGGGTGTTTATTTTTCTAAAAAATGGATCCCCAACTATCACTGTATCTTCAGGGGCATATACAATAGCACTCCACCCCCATTTATGAGTCACGTTGGGATTTGAAAATTTTGACTTAAAACCTCTGGTCCACAAAACTGGTAATATATATAGAATTGTTATCTGAATCATAAGACAACAAAATATACTTAAAGTTAAAATGCAGAAATAAGTTTTATGAGATTGCAATTTACACACTATGTGAACAATACCTGAAAAATATTAAAATTCAGCAGTTATTCAGAATATTTCAGACTATAAATTATCACATCTAAATGTGAATGTTGAAATTTGTAAAGTGAGTATTTTCTTAATGATACAGTTTTTCTTAAAAATCCTAGGCATATTCAGATTTAATTCACACAGGCCGTCTAAAATCAGACAATACAGATGTGGAGCCGTTTGTGGTGGATGGACACGTGTACCTTGCAGAAGTCTCCAATGGCCTTAAAAGGCATTATTACTGGACACCAGGTTATGGAGAAGCTTGCAGCCCGTCATCTAATGCAGGTTTTTCTCTTGCACCAGTAGGTCAACATCTATGAAAAACAAACTTTAAAGTAATTTTCATCTATGTGTCTTATTACTTTTCAGATATTAATATTTTATTGTCTATTAAATTCTTTCACAGATTATGTTACTTTTGTTAGACAGGTAAAAGATACTAAATTCTAAGTAACTGTCCACTGTGAAAAAACTGAGTAATTTTTTCAAAATTTTTCAAAAAATTTTACAAAATAGGGACCAAAATTTGAACACTTGAAGGAAATCAAGGAACTAATTTCTTTTTATAAAGAAAATACACCCAAACAATAAAGCAGTATAGAAGGAGAAAGGTCATTCTAGGTATCCTAACTGAAAGTTGTCATGAAGTAAAAAGGTTTCAGGCGGCAGATTCTAGGTACCATCAAGGGGTTCAGAGCTTGAAAGAAATAAAGTTGCTCAGTCGTGTCCGACTCTTTGCGACCCCATAGACACCAGGTTCCTCTGTCCATGGGATTTTCTAGGCAAGAGTACTGAAGTGGGTTGCCATTTCCTTCTCCAGGGAACTTCCCAACCCAGGGATCGGAACCCAGGTCTCCCACATTGTAGACAGACAATTTACCACCTGAGCCACCAGGGAAGAGGTTGAAAAAGTATTTAAGGTATTTTATAGATGGGTTTTGGTACAATTTCACAAATATAGGCAAATATACAGACACACATATACATACATATAAATGTCTACTTTCCAAACATGTCAGTGCTGCCAGTGAACTTTTAAAGAGAATTCTCTTTTGGAGGATGCCACTAACATTTCAGTGATTTGATGGCAAATAATTACACTTGTTTGTGGCCAACTGTTTTCAAATTAAGATTTATACAAAGAGGCAATAGACACTACAATCCTTTGATTACACTCATGTTCACAAATTTATTAATTCATATATACTACTTAACTGTTTAACCTGAATGATTTATTACTGCTAAAGCCAGGCAAAGTGTGAGAAGAAAAAAAAACAACAAACAAACAGAAACACAACTGTGGACAATTTAAAGAGGTTACTCTAAGTTTTGCATCTAAAAGGAAAAACCATCTGTCTCTGAATGTTGAGTAATTAGGTGAAATAAAGGTGTTCAGTTTTACAGTTGTCAAAGTATTGCCTTCACTTTATTATTATGAATTCCTCATATCATAGCTGTACTTATTCCAAAAATTTAACATTACAAAAACCCGAAATCTGTTATTCTCCATTCCTTTAATAAAGAATTAAGATAAAAATTTCCTATTTAATGATTTTTAAAATTTATCAGGCTTTTCCTTATATTCATCACCTAATACCACATTTCCTTACTCCCTAGGGAAATGTGTGTGTGTGTGCAGGGGTGTTGAGGGGTAGGCACAGATGGTGGTAACGGTTATGAAATGGGAAGAACATCTGAGTAAATTATATGAGCCATTATTTTTCACTTAATGTTCTAGAGTTACTGAGCCAGAAAAGACCTAAATGCCTTACCAAATCCATTCTCATGCTTTCAGAGAGATGAACTTGAATCATCCAGGACAGATGGTTGCTATCAGGTTGAGTCTGTGCTGAAAAACAAAATCTTAAAAACATCTGCAACTGTTTGAGAAATACATTCATTAGTTGATGTTAATAATAACAAAATGTGTGAAATGGGTTTCAGGGCTTTTTTGGGAATATGTATCGTTCATATGTTAGATTAAAAGAAAACTCCCTGTCCATCACCAACTCCCAGAATTTACTCAAACTCATGTCCATTGAGTTGGTGATGCCATCCAACCATCTCATCTTCTGTCGTCCCCTTCTCCTCCCACCTTCAATCGTTCCCAGCATCAGGGTCTTTTCAAATGAGGCAGTTCTTCCAAGCAGGTGGCCAGAGTATTGGAGTTTCAGCATCAGTTCTTCCAATGAATATTCAGGACTGATTTCCTTTAGGATGGACTGGTTGGATCTCCTTGCAGTCCAAGGGACTCTTGAGAGTCTTCTTCAACACCACAGTTCAAACGCACCAATTCTTTGGCAATTTTACATTGCATGCTGAACATAGCTAGAACTAAATAACTGTTATCTAAAAAAAAGTTGCCTATCAGAGAAAAGTCAGGTTTCTATATTGTTAAAAATGCAATAGGAAATAAAAATTTTTTGATCTGAAAAGCCACAGAATTACATGTGTAAGAAAACCATGCTGTAAGAAAAATAAAAACATTTTTAACAATTGTCATTACATTTGGAAAACATTAAGCTGATGAGGAAATGCTATTCTTAGCAATTAAGACAGCCAATAAACTCAGAGTTGTGTAACAATATGACAGACTTCTTATGCTTGAACATCTGTCCAGTGTATAGTTTAAACTGAAGATGCTAAATCAGCATTTTTTAAAAAGTATGGAGAATGAGAATCAAATGGGGGAACTGTTAAAAATAGATTTTTAAGAGTAAGATCTACTCAATCAGAATTTCCGAACAGTCTGGGGAACCTGCATTTTTACGATCCAGATCATCTTTATTCTCACTGAAGTTTAAAAACCAATGCTCTGGTTTTCTCATTCTTCAAATTAATTTTTAAAAATATATACTTCTTTTAAATGGAAGTATCTAATAGTTAAATGAATTATCACAAAGCTAACCCATCTGTGTTAACCACAATACAGATAAAATGTCAGAACTGCCTCCAACCATCTTTCCCAATAGACAACCACCATCATGATGTCTAACACCATAGCGTAGTTTTTTGTTTTAGAATCCAATGGAATTACATATTTAAGATCCAATAGAATCACATATATGCTCTTTGTATCTGACTACTTTTGTACATTAGTGCAGTTCATTCATGTTGTTTAATGTAGCAGTAATCCATTCAGCTTTTGTTTTGAAATATTCCATAATATGCTGGGTAGTAGGGGTGTCAACTGAAGGAAATAACAACCCACTCCAGTACTCTTGCCTGGAAAATTCCATGGACTGAGAGGCTCCTCAGAACGTGGTAGGCTACAGCCCATGGGGTTGCAAAGAGTTGGGACATGACTGAGCGACTTCACTTTACTTTAGGGATGTCAATAGGATTCTGAGATTCTCTCAGGCTAGGACATAGTCACATCAAAGTAAACCTTTGTGATGCAGTTTATTTTGCCAGGCTACTCTGTTCCTCTGTGCTATGAAGTGGACCCACAAGTTCCAATATTCTCCCAAAGGGAGACTCACAAGGTAGCTGAGTAGGAAGCAAATAGGTGAACGTGAAGATAGTAGGCTTATCTGGAGCCTGCAGTGGGGTGCCATGTACTAACCTGCAACCAAACAAGACTGTTTGAGGCATTTATGCAGAAGTCTCAGGGCTCTCTTTTTAACATCCAAGAGAACTAAAGCGAAGCCCGGTCAACCAAGAAGTACTGGGCTCTGAGCAGGCTAGGAAAAAACCTGATCACATATTTTATAAGCTGCTGCCTACTGCATCAGAAGCCAGCAAGATGTCCAGAAAACGTTAAAAGAACAGTGTTTTCCTTCATGCCCCTTGGTTATATAAACCTCTTGTCCTCCACATAGGTGGACACCATTTTAGAGAGAAGACAAAGGGTAGAGATAAGACAAGTTTTAAAATGTTTAAACACTCCCTTAAGATATAAATTGTCTATATCAGACTAGGTTTTTAATTTTTTTCCAGAGTTCCCACTGGGTGGGAGCTCAAGGGGACGACCATGTTAAATTCTGTAGGAAAACTCTACTTCTTCTGCATATCTGAATTGTAATGAGTAGATCTGCAACCATATACATGTCATTTTCTTCCATTTCCTTCTTAACAGTCGTCCTTTAAGATCCAATGCAAATCCAGACTTCTGTTACAGTGCTGCACTCTTATTATGCTCATCACTTATCAATGTTTCAAGTTTGAAAGCAATAAAGAAAGTGGTTTATACTTTTCAGATATTTGATAAAATGACTGCTGTACTCACTCTGCTTTTCAAACTAAGTAGTCTGAAAAATCCTTACATCTACTCAAGCTGTATCCACCTGGCTTCTACCCACAATTATTACTGCAGCTGCCTTTCTCAAAGGATCATCATGCTCCAGTTACCCAACCCAATTTTGTCTTTGACTGGAATCCTATTTCTCTGTACTGTGTAATCAGTACAAAGCCACTTTGTCTTCATGAAATCTGCACCACCCTCGTTTTCTTCCTGTTGTCAATTTCCATCTCCTGTTCTGTCTTTTGCTTATTCTTAAGAATGTATTTTCCCCCATGATTCTGCCTTCATCTTTTGTTCTTCTATACCATCTCCCAGGGTTGCCTAAATCATTTCTGTCACAATAATTATTAGCCTTAGGCTGCAAGATCTATGTCTCTAGCTTTAACCTCAACTGGGTTTCAGGCCCCATTTCCAACCTCTGCTAGACATTTTCATATGGGTGTCTCACCATCAATCAAATTCAGCCGATAAAAAGTCTTCTCTTCATAAACCTCCATCTTATCTTCCTATCGTAATTAACAGCGTCACCATCTACTCAATCACTAAGGATCAAAACTTAGGTTACTAAGTTGGGGATGCAGGAAGAGAAACTGGCTCAAGCCTGCTTAAGAAAAGGGGGATTTAGGGAATTTGCTGGTTCAATCTGTGGCTGGGGAACTAAGATCCCAAAGGTGCGCAGCACAGCCAAAAGAAAAGGGGGATTTACTGTAAGGATTTAATAGGCAAAAATCATGGGCATTCAGGCACAAGGAAACGAAGCATAGCTATGGCAACTCGAGTAGGGGTGGGGACTGCAAAGTCCCAGGCCACTTTGGTTTCTCACAGGGTCGTGGTCGCTTGGCTCTGCAAACCTACTTCATCCCCTTGCTTTGTTCTCTAGATCAGCTTTCTCTGCTTCTTCACTATTTCCTTTATATTTTTGGCTTGGTTCACTATGGACCAGATCTAAAGGATCTTTTTATGTACATGTAAACCAAGTGTCTGAAGTAGCTTGTTTGGGCTAAGAACTGTTTTCTTCCTGGTAAGGTGTTCTATAAGCTGGGATCACAAGCACGGAATCACAAGCATGTTACAAACGTGGCCGTCTACTCCCTGCCCTTTAGCATTCAACTGTAGTTGAGGGTGTGAAATCCTGGAGTGTAAACCTGGCTATCTAATCCCATTCTTCCAGCACAAGTGAAAGGCAGAGGACTCTTTCAAGGTGGTAGGGGTACAGTCCTAGATGTGTCTTTGATGATTCCAATCTCTGCCAATACCTTTCAGATTTTCTCTCCATTTCTCTACCTCAGTCAGCTGTGAACAAATCCCTTCCAATAGCCATCTCCTCTTGCCTGCCTATCCAGGAAAGCAACAGCTCTTTCTCTGTCCATTCAATTTCTACTGACTGCTTGACATTTCCTTTCCTGCCTTCCTATGTTATAACACTTGGCATTCAGACCTGTCTTTCCCCTTTGACTGTAAACTTAAAAGAGGAAATCATTTTGTTCATCTTTATGGCCTTATGTATTCTAATTTCAATAATTTTGTAGCATTTCAAGTAATAGCCAGATATTTTAATTCAAATATTTGATTCATATCCATGGTGTTTATTTCAGTATATACTTCTTGAAAATAAATACCCTATTTCTGAATGACTACTATGTTTACATGGTAATTATCCAAATCCCTTAAGCAAATACATCACATCTCTGCTGAATGAAGTGGGGTGGGGGTTGCAGAGGACAGGTAAGTAAATTATATCACTATCTCAAGAAATGCTCTGATAACTATCAACAATGTTTATAAATAATGAGTAAAAATATAGAATTTACAGAAACGGCATTAAAATACAATTTATTTGGTGGTATTCTAGCCAAATTCCAAAGACTCAAAATCTAAGTAAAAAGTGGAAAGTCATATTGAGAGCTTCATTTATCAAGAGACAATATAGGAACTTCCCTAGCAGTCCAGTAGTTACGACTCCACACTTTCACTGTCAAAGGCCAGGTTCAATCCTTGTCACAGAACTAAGATCCCACACACAAAAAAAGATAGTGCCTACATACCACATATTAAGAGCTGAAAGAAAGAACACCAGGAAGTGTTTAGGATAATCGTTTTCTATGTTTGCATTAAGACCACCTATGGAGCTTTTCTAGCATGTTCTGGAGACTCATTCAGAGGGCCCAAGGTTTGGTGGGGCTTGGACACAACTATTTTAAAAATGTTTTTGATGTGTTTCAAATGTTAGAGCTATCGTACTAGGATATTTAAATGAGTACATGTAGATTGATTGTCTTTATATAAGCACATTTCAACCATCATTTGTATAATTTCTGTAGACATGGAACATACAGAAAAGTGACAAACTACTGTTGCAACAGAACTGACAGGACCTTTTCTTTTGGAAAAAGATAAAACACTTTTCTAAAATCTTATCAAAATCATTCTATGAAATGAAACATAAAACATACCAGCAAAAATCCTTTATATATAATTTATGGTTTCTTTTTAAAAAGCCTAAAATCTAACAATACAGAAGGAATTATCTAATACAAAACAAAATTAATTTAGAAAATAATTTCTTAGTAAGATCTTCAGCATTCTAAAAAGACTTTCAAAAAACGCAGTAATACTTACATAATTTAGAATAGACCTTTCCCAAAACACTGCACTGTAGCAAATATATTTAAAGATGAACTTAACTGATAATTATGAGTGTTACAATGATAGCAGATACAACTAAAATATATGCATATAATAGTAATACAACATTAGAAGAATGACAGGACAAAAACTCAGTCTTCAAACTTTCTTTACAAGTCATTCAGGAAGAACATCATGCCATGGCAATTTAAAATAAAATTATTTTAGCTAAGAAGCAGATAATGTGATGAAGAAAAACACAATAAATCAACCTTAGCCACTCCAATCCTTTAATCTGAAAAATAATAAATGTAAAGGCTAATTTATGTAAAGACAAAATACTAATTATCGTCTGTTAGAGGAAATCTGGTAACTACTACCCTTACACAATTATGACATCACTGTAGCAGTTTTTAAAAAGAAATTTTGTTCATTAAATGCTTGGATTAATGAAGATATGACTTCTTAAAAAGGCTGAGTCTTAATTTTCTTTAATTTCTTCACATTCCAATAAATTCCTATTGAATTTAAGCCAGAATAAATTAGTTGAACATTTTTATAACTTTATAAATTTAGTATTTAAACCCTGTATATTAAATTAATACATATGAATAATTAGATTTCTTAGATAAATTAAATACTAAGTTTGATGTACATTGTACAAAGGCAGTATTTCAAACTTTAAGTCAATCCCACTGGTGGCAATTTATTGTGAAAATGCTGAGTATGCTGTGAAATGGTGATGATCTGTACAGTTTACAAGAATTTAGTTTTATTAAGTCTTCTGGTCGGATCCTATGACTAGGACCCCAGAGAAAACACAATTAAATCAATACCAATAGAAAATATATTAATTTTATTATAGGTGTAGTTTAAAAGCAGAAAACAAATGAGCCATAACTAATGCATGGAAGAAACAGGAAATAATGTCACAATGGTGTTTGATCAGTAGTATAGGAACAGACTTTGTGGAACTAAAAATTTAATGTCCAAAGACTAGGCAGTGAGATTAAATCAATACGTGGGGAAAACAGGGCCACGTGGTAGTAAGTATCAGAATAAATTTGAATTTTCTAAGTTCATTAAGAAGGAAAAGGACTAATGTGAAACTACAGCCACCACAAACTGTTATGGTTTAATCTATAAAAATTTCAAACTTGAAACTTATAAAAACTCAAATATAAAATGTTTAATAAACTGCCTTTCTGATAACTCAAATATCTACTTATAATTGAAGTTAATCTTTTAACTATTTATGAATATAATGTACCAAATTCAGAAGTCAAGTGTTTTATACTATGCACTAAGTTTCCATTTAGAAAATTCTTTAGGATTTTATTTTTTTTAAAGTGCATAAGAGGTATAAGAGAAGCTTATCAAAAATTTTCAAAACTCAGTATATTTCCCTCATCTCCAATAATCTAGAAACTTATTAAAACAATCTGCATCAAATTTGAAACTGCTTTTAATAAGATAAAAACACCAAATAGCTATCTAAAATTCATTTTGAAAATGTAGTCTCAGATAACTCAAAAAGTACTGACCACTGATTTTCTCCAGAATTCTGAGTTCTACACAGTACAATTTATATCTAGTTTTCTAGTTTTTAAGAGAAGTACTTTTTGTTTCATTAGAAAAGTTACCTTCAGTGGACTATATTAATAGAGAAATAGCACAATTCTTACTCAGTACCTCAATTTTTATAGTAGAAATATGAATTTCCCCCTCACAGTTTATATGTGAAAGTCTTCCCTTGTGGCTTAGCTGGTAAAGAATCCGCCTGCAGTATGGGAGACCTGGGTTCAATCCCTGGGTTGGGAAAATCCCCTGGAGAAGGAAAGGCTACTCATCCCAGTATTCTGACCTGGAGAATTCGCCAAAGAGTCAGACACAACTGAAGGACTTTCATAGTTTATATACTGATCTATGGAGCTTGCTAACAGCACTGTCATGGGCTGATACTATTATGGATTTTGTTTAAATTTTGAGAAGAAAATAAACGTTCTACAGGTCAAAACTCAATCATAAACTGATAGATTTCACTTCAGTAAATGAAAGGCAATTCTGAAATGAAAAATAGAAATGGAATTAAGGCAGCTCTAAAACAAAGTTATAGTTATTTACCCCAATTAGTGCTATTGCAGTATAATTCATTCCTTTAAAAGTTGTGTGAATAACCTAGACAGAAAAGCCAAACATCAAAACAAGCATTGCAGCTATGATGCAGCATCAGGTGCTTTTACTTCGGTGAATGAAAATAATGGTCACAACTCAAATGAACTGTCAGTTTAATATGAATATATGCACCTTACCAGCAATGTTTATGTTTACTACCAGAGACGTCTTAGCAATTCCATATTCCTCACAAAGTCAATATAATTGTTGTAAAAAAATCAACTGTGGCTCTGAATACCCGTTCGCAGCCGGCCTCAGCAATGTGTCTGGCGCAGGGGACTGGCTGTCTGTGACAGGTAGCAGCAGGTGATGGTCCTCAGCCCCCAGTGGGAGAGTCAGTGGCAAAGTCACATCAGAAGGTTTCACGTCCAGAGTTTCTGACAGAGGACTTTTTTGTATGGAGTCTTGTTCACTCAAGGGATGGTCCTCTATACTGGAATCTAGAATTTTATCTGCACCTGAAGAAGGGAAAATATTCACTATCTTTCAAAACAAAACAAAAATCCGAAAGACTCATCTACTTACCATTCCCATTCTAACCCCACCTTTAGTCACACTGTTTCTCTTCTGCTGATCTGCCCTTCTCATTACCTGCACAAACCCATCATGGGCCTCAAACTAGGTTCATGTATCAACTCCATTATAAAAATGGACTTAATTGCTCTAGACCAGGGTAAGCTGTTTCTTAATCAGTCATTTGTCAATACTTCATATACCACCTTGGGACACCTAGCTATCCATCTTACTGCTATGTAACATCCTACTTAGGTATGCCTTGAATGCTCAACAGACTATATATTCCTTAGAGCAAATGTCTAATTATACTTCTCTACTTGCAAGTACTTCACAGTGCTACATAGATAAGTACTCTTTTCAATTCACTGAATGTATTAGTGAGTAATTCATATCATTCTGTGAGTTCATGTTCAGAAATATGGCACTTTCATTTACTTTCAGAAGAAATTCTGCATTACTCAAGGGATTAATTAAGTGGCTGACTAAAGACACACTTTTCTCTTCAAATTTTCCACTAGCTTTCCCATGCTCTTGTCACTCCAAAAATACTAACATGATTTCAATCTCACTACCCTCATTAGACAAACCTGCATACTTTTGTAAAGTTATAACTCTTATTTTTGCCAAACTATTCTTCAGTTCAACCAGTCAGTTGCAGTGACTCTCTCCACAATGTTCTCTCTGCCTGGATGAACATTTCTTTCCCTTTTCCATCCTCCATGTTTCAAGTTCTCTAGAATTAAGCTTTCCCAATACTCATGTCAAAAGGACTTAATCTCTTCTTCAGTACTCTTACGTCTTTACCATATCCTACATCTTGTCTTATAATCATAGTTATTTATTTAGATTTCTGGTTTCCCACACTAGACTGTAAGCTCTTTGAGGACTAGGACTACACTTTCATAGTACTTGCATGGTTACATATACTTTAGAGGTACTTAATAAATGCTCATTGAATTTATGACTCACTGAAGTTTTTAGATGTTACTACCTTAATCTTTATGCTGTTTATGTTTACTACCAAAAATTTACTATCATCTCTACACAGTGAGGAAGATTTTGTTTCTAGGCATAAAAGAATGATAAGCACGTTGAAACTTTTTCAAGGATTCATTTTTAAGCAACAGACTAAAAATTCTGTAGTATGGTTTTCCATTTCACATCTGTTTCCCTATTTCCTCTCATACAATTTTGGGACTAGTGTTCATGGTGCTCCTTTCTCTGCATAACTACAATAAACCCCAGGTAACCCAGACTCTAGTATGGGAAAGAGTGATATACAGTTGTTTATGTATTCTTTCATTCTTGAAATTGTTCATACATCAGGTTTTTAAAGGAGAAAATATTTTAAAGCAATGTTTACTACAGGTCAATATGGACAGAGGGAACTCACCTGCACATTACAAAGCTACCTTCCTCATATGGGTACACCTTGTTTCAAAAAATATATATCTAATTTAAACTGTCAGAATGTGTATCTCAACATTTTAAGGAATAGCAAATGAGAGCTCCAAATTTTTAAAAAACACAAGCATTTACCAGAATGTACTTTTGTTTTGTGCTTCTTTAAATTTTTAATATCTGTGTAAGAATTTCCACATAATTCACAGATAAATGGTCTTTCTCCTGAAAAATAAGTTAAAAAAATCAAAGCTCAGTATTTCAGAAACTGCTAAGGCAAAAATATCAACATTCATGAACACAGTGCTAACATTATCATATTACTTTAATTTCTTTCAAATTACCATTTTAATCTCTTGGCTCTAACACAGCGAAATAAAAGCTTCCATACATAGGCACTCCTTTCCTTTATGCAAAGCTTCCCTATTTCGAGAAAAATCAAGCATTTTCACTGACAGAAACCTCAAACTAAAAAATTAACTCTATCAGACATTTAGTGAGTGCCAATCATATGCCAGACTCTGGCTAAGAGATGTAGCTGAGGGGGAAAAATGCCTAACTATGGTTTCTACTCTCAGGTAGCTTATAAATTAGAGAATCCTTTCTATTACGAGGAATAACTTTTAGAAAGATAAGAACAGTACATTTTCAAAGTGGTCTTTTCCTTTGTTTTAAAAAACCTTGAACATTTAACATGTTCTTCATACTATCTATATACTATCTTCTAGAATAACCATGTCAGTGTTAGAATATATCCCTAAAACTTGCATACTGAATATTGTTTCATAAGAAAATCTGATATTATCTTAGTATTACCCATTCCTTTTCATTTTTTGGCATATCTGTGCAATTTTATCCAGATCATTTAAAAACTACTGATTACCTGGAACACGTCTTAGAAAATCTACATAATTCTTGACCCAATTTAATCCATACTCCAAACAATAAAAAAACAAACAAATAAAAACTGATACTCATACATTAAAATATAGCTATAGCTAGAGTATGACTAGATACCATATAGTCCATAATGGTTTAAAGTCAATGTTTACATAAAAGAAATTAGAGAGAACAAAAAATAATACGTTCTCCCTAAACACAGACCTGTATGGGATCGAAAGTGTTTGTTGAGCTCTCCTGAGGAAATAAAACTTTTCCCACAAATACCACATATGTATGGTTTTTCACCTAGATGGAAAATAAAAGATAGCGAAGTGGTGTACTATACCAATATAATATTTATCAATTACAATAATCTATAGTAAGCTATTCTAAAGTATTATTTAAGACCTCTTTATATTGTATTTTAGAGGTATTTTCAGTGTGATCCAACTTAAATGAACATTAGTAGTTATTTTACACTGTTCATATAACCTGATACTTTTTCATATAATAAAACTTTCTCCAAGTATCCTTCCAGTAGTCTAAAAATGGGCAAGAAGTCTGATTTTTATAAAATTAAAAACATGAAAATTCATCAATCCATATTTCAATTCTTGTTATCTACAAGATTATTAAAGGGGAATTAAAATCACTTAGGAAGATCTATTGAAAATTACCCTACAAAAAAATGAAAACCTTTGAACAACAGATTTTGCTTCAAAATTGATACTTTGGGTTTTAAGTATCTATTTAATTTACCAATCTTAGAATGTTTTGGAGAAAAAGTCCTAAGAAGTTAATAAATTGATGTTCTATCCAAACTTATCCCAACCCCTTAACTTTACAGCTTTATTCCAGGGAAATGAAGCTTCAAGAGGCTGAGTTTTTCTAATGCCATAAAAAATGTCTTAACTCAAACTTACATATACTGTCAAAATTACCTAATTTTCATGTACGTATTTACATGATAAAAAAAATTTCACCCACTGTGTATTATTCTAGTAAATATGTCTGTTTTTACATCTAATATTTATGTGAAAATCAGAAACATAAAAAGCTTCAAGAAGCACAAACACAAAAGCCTGTAACCTACTTTTGTAAAGGCTCAATTTCCCTTTTTCTTTTATTTACAACTGTCCTTATTTTAGGCAATCCCTGTTTCACATTCTTACCTGTGTGTTTCCGAGAATGAGTGATAAGAGAACTAGAGACAGCAAATGCCTTCCCACAGGTATCACACACGTAAGGCTTTTCTCCTGTATGCCTTCGAACATGGTAGGTCAATGTGCTGGCTTGGGCAAATCGCTGTCCACACCTATCACAGACATATGGCTTCTCTCCACTATGCTTCCTATTAGTAAATAATTATAGAGATATATGATGGCAAATAAAACAATCTGAGGATCATGCTACATAGCAAACTTTTCTGTACAATTTTTCATGCAGCATTTTTATTTCATCTGAACAGATCTAGAATATGTATTTTAAATCAACAGTTTTCCCCAGAAATAAAGCCACACACCTATGATCAATTAATCTGTGACAGAGGAGGCAAGACTACACAATATTGGAAAGACAGTCTCTTCAGCAAATGATGCTGGAAAACTGAACAGCTACATTAAAAAAATGAAATGGATTAAAGACCTAAATGTGAGACCAGACACTACAATTCCTAGAGCAAAACACAGGCAGAACACTCTGACATAAATCTCAGCAGTATCTTTTTCAATCTGCCTCCCAGAATAATGGAAATAAGCACAAAAATAAACAACTGGGACCTACTTAAATGTAAAACCTTTGGCATAGCAAAGGAAACAATAAACAGAACAAAAAAGACAACCCACAGATAGGGAGAAAATGTTTGCAAATGATGTGCCCAACAAGGGATTAGTCTTGCTTCACAGCATCAAAACAACCCAATCAACAAATGGGCAGAAGACCTAAATAGACATTTCTCCAAAGAAGACATACAGATGGCCAAGAAGTACATGAAAAGATGTTCAATATCACTAATTAGAAAAATGGAAATCAGAACTATAACATAAAAAGAGAAGAACTACAACATATCACATCACACCAGCCAGAATGTCTTATTATCAAAAAATCCATAAACAAACACTGAAGAGAGGGTGAGGAGAGAAGGGAACCCTCCTGCACTGCTGGTGGCAATGTAAATTGGTACAGCCACTAGGAAGAACAGTATGGAGGCTCCTTAAAAACTAAAAACAGCTACCATGACCCTGCCTGCCACTCCTGGTCTTACACCCAGAGAAAAACAAGATCCAAAAGGATACATGCACCCCAATGTTCACTGCAGCACTGTTTATAATAGCCAAGACATGAAAGCAGCCTAAATGTCCACCTACAGAGGAATGGATAAAGACGTGATACTTTTATACAACAGAACATTACTCAGCCATCAAATAGAATGAAATGCCTTTTGCAGCAACAAGACTGGACCTAAAGACTGTTAAACAGACCGAAGTCAGTCAGACAGAGGAGAAATATATGAAATCCCTTATATGTGGGATCTAAAAAGAAATGATACATATGAATTTACATACAAAACAGAAAGAGGCTCAACATACTTAGAGAAAGAATTTATGGTTGTGCAGGAGGGGGTTAGGGGGAAGGATGGGAAGAAATAGTTAAGGAGTTTGGGATGGGCACGTACACACTGCTATACTGAAAATGGATAAACAAAAAGGACCTACTGTATAGAGCATGGAACTCTGCTCAATGTTATGTGGTAGCCTGGATGGGAGGGGAGTTTAGGGGAGAATGGATACATGTCTATGTATGGCTGAGTCCCTTCCCTGTTCACCTGAAACTATGACAACATGGTTTACTGGCTATATTCCAATACAAAATAAAAAGTTTAAAAATAAATTTAAAAATAAAATCAACAGTTTCAATGTATAATGTCAAGAATGAATGTTTCAGTTATGAAAACATTAGTTCTGAGATCAGTTCAAAGTTTTCCCATCAGCTCTATGTGGTAGTCAAGTATGCCCACAATACTACAGGCAATGATTTTTGCTTGTCCATTCACTGTCCTTAAACCTTCACCACCCATCCTCACTCTCAGCTGATGTCCTTGCTTCCTGTTTTGCTAAGAAAAATCTTAGCAACCAGAAGAAAATTTCTACATCACAAACCTCCACCTATAGGCATCTACAGAGTTTGCTCTTCTTCAGAACGGTAGTTCTTCCTATTTGTACACTTAAGACACTATCCCCCTTGCCTACTCCAGGTTCACTCCTGAAATTTCTTCCATCCTGTATCATCAATTCCCTCCCCACTTTGGATTATAGAACACAAATATACTGATACATCTCCCATCTTAAAAAAAAAACAACAACAACAAACACCCCGACCCTACTTGTTCCTCTATTTTTCTGCTCTCCTTTTGGTAAGATCCTGAGTCTCCAACAGTTCCACTTTCATTTCTTCCCCACTAGTCTCTGCTAACACTGCTTTTTTCAAAACCACTGCTAACCTTTTACTGTGCCAAATCCAATAGTCAATTCTCAGTCCTAATCTCCCTGTCATCAGAATTTGACACAATGACGGCTCCCTTCTGAAATCATTTCCTCCACCTGGATTCTAAGACTGTCCACCATTCTGGTTTGCCCCTATTTTTGCTGTTCCTTCCTAGTCACTTCAGCTGGTTCTTGGCTATCTCTTAGAACTCAAAAGTTAGTGTGCTTCATGACTCCATCCTTTGATGTCTTTTTGTCCATCTGCATTCTCCTGGTGACCTCATCTCTAACATTATGACTTTAAATACTACCTACATGCCAATGACTCCCAATTTATGCTGCTGCTAAGTCACTTCAGTAGTGTCTGACTCTGTGCGACCCCACAGATGGCAACCCACCAGGCTCCTCTGTCCCTGGGATTTTCCAGGCAAGAATACTGGAGTGGGTTGCCATTTCCTTCTCCACCGAATTTATGTCTTCAGCTCAAACCAGTCCGCTGACTTCCAGACTGAACCATCTCTTACACATTTCCATTCAGGTATCTAATAGTCATTTCAAATTTAACATGATCAGAACTCTACTCCTAAACTCCCACACTCCTACTTAAACTGCTCTATTCACAAATTCCCATTTCAGTTAATGGTAATTCCATCTTTTCATATGATCAAGCTCAAAACCTGCGTATCGTTTTTAATTCTACTTTTTTATACCCCACATCCAAATGTGCTGAGAATTCTGTTTGCTATACTTTTAAAATACATGCAGAATCTGACTACCACTTCTCTCTCCCACTACTACCCTTCTGACCTGAACCATCATCCCTCTCACTCGTTTTATCTATAGCTTCCTAACTGGTAACTTTGCTTTCACTCTTGCAATCTTACAATCTTTTGCTAACAAAGCATCCAGAGGGATCTTAAACACACGTTAAGTTCACATCACTTACTTCTCATTCTCAAACATAAAAGCTTCATGCTGCTAAGTCACTTCAGTTGTGTCCGACTCTACGTGACCCCACAGACAGCAGCCCACCAGGCCCCCCATCCCTGGGATTCTCCAGGCAAGTACACTGGAGTGGGTTGCCATTTCATCCTCCAATGCATGAAACTGAAAAGTCAAAGTGAACTCGCTCAGTCGTGTCCGACTCTTAGCGACCCCATGGACTGCAGCCTACCAGGCTCCTCCGTCCATGGGATTTTCCAGGCAAGAGTACTGGAGTGGGTTGCCATCACCTTCTCCGATACACATGTATGTATCTATACATATGCGTGTGTGTGTCTATGTGTGTATATATACATGCCTTTTGCCATGGCTCTCTAATCCATTCTTCCCTGAGATCTTCCCCCAGTGGTGAGGTGTGGGCCGCAGTAGTTATGACCATCCATTAACACTGCCCTGGCAGTGGCTGACTGGCCCATGAGTAAACCACTGATTCCATGCTGGGCCAATCAGATCCTCTAACCCTAAAATCTGGGATTAAGATAAAGATGCTGGAACTTCTCTGGTGGCTCATCTGCTAAGACTCTGCCCTTCCCATACAGGGTGCCCAGGTTTGAACCCTGGTCAGGAAACTAGATCCCATATGCCTCAGCTAAAGACTTGCATGCTGCAACAAATACTGAAGGTCCTGCATGCTGCAACTGAGACCGGGCATAGCCAAAAAAAAATTTTTGGAAAAAATAAAGATGCTAGCTCAAGTGGGTTGGAACTGACAAGTGAAACTGGGAGCCCTGGACTAGAGAAAGGTAAAGTTTGTGTGCAGAAATGAACATAGCCCAGGGGAGAAAACTGAGATGTGCTGCTTGGTTGGATTTCTGCTAGCTTTCCAATTTCACTCAGTAGTCTCTTGGGTCACCAAACCACCTGCCCTGCCTTTGGGTTCTATAGTCTTAAAACAAATTACTTTTTTTCAATGGCCTAATAGGGGCCTGAATATTATTTGGAAGGACTAATGCTGAAGCTGAAACTCCAATACTTTGGACACCTGATGTGAAGAACTGACCCATCTGAAAAGACCCTGATGCTGGGAAAGATTGAAGGCAGGAGGCAAAGGGGACGACAGAGGATGAGATGATTGGATGGCATCACTGACTAATGGACATGAGTTTGAGTAAGCTCTGGGAGTTCGTGATGGACAGGGAAGCCTGGCATGCTGCAGTCCATGGGGTTGCAGAGTTGGACATGACTGAGTGACTGAACAAGGGCCAGGTGGTAGGAAGGTCCAAGGTGGGTACAGACAAAAAGGAATGAACTGGTTTAGAATCATGGTGACAACAAAAAGCAGGCAGACTTTTAGATGATTTTACTACTGCTTGAAATTCTCTAAAATCCTAGTGATAAGATACTACTCCCTTCTCTCCTCCACACATCAGTGACAATGGCCTACAAAACCTTCACCTTCTGAACACCTTAACACCATTCAGACCTTATTTCCCTCCCTTACTTGTTCTCCTCCAGGCATTATGGCTTCCTTCTGGTTCCTTCACTGTGCTAATAATATGGTGTGACGGTACCACAATTAGAACTCTACTGTCCCGAATTCTCATATGATAGTCTATTTAAGGCTACAGTGAATGACAGACTTAAAGATCAAATGTCTTTTTGCTTTTATTTTTACCTTGCATGAATCTTGAGATTGCTAGAAGTTGCAAATTGTAAATTGCATACATCACATTTATAGGGTTTTTCCTCACCATGATGCATGCGACTATGGAAGACTAGCTGGCATTTCTGAGCAAATCCTTTATCACACAATTCACATTTGTATGGCTTCTCACCTAAAAGAGAAGTAAATAAAATTTGTATTTAGAAGGAAATAGTTTTAGTTGCTTAATTCATACAAGCTTTCAAAAGAGTTCAACAGTATTAGTTTCAGTATTCAGAAAATATTAACTGCTAGAAGTAAAAAGCATATAGGATCTTTTTCCAGACTGATTATTGAAAACACCAATAGAGTTAAAAGAAATTAGTGTTTCTTATTTCGTAACAGTGAAAGGTGATGAGAGAAATATATAATGCTTCGTACAAATCTAGCATACCAATAAAAGTTGAGGAAGCAATGTACATATAATTTACGTCCAGAAGTTGACAAAGTCTAAGGAAGTAGGCAGTGAGATATGTTGGCAAAATCTATTAATCAGCCTGAGTTGTAATTACTTTTTCTCTTTATCAGTTTTAATGTATTGTCTGTTAAAGAGTTAGCAAGATAGAACTTAGTTTATGCTTATTTTAACTGTGAGGAAAAATGGTTTAGAGTTCACGCACTGGGACTTCAGAGTACCAATTACAACAAAACAGAGCCATTAAATATTTGGTCATAATTACAAAGGTATTTTCAAGTCTAACATGCTCAATATTTTTATGAATATAAGTATATACTAAATTTTGGACATAGTCAACACTACATATTAGTGTCTATATAAACATTTCAGTCACAAAAACTGTACTTCCCACAAACAGTCTTACCTGTATGAGTTCTTACATGAGTTTTCAGCTGGTTACACTGGGTAAATGCCTTTCCACACAAGTGGCAGACATAAGGTTTGACTCCTTTATGTATTCTCATGTGCCTTCTCAAGCTGCTGGCTTCTGAAAACACTTTCCCACATGTGTTACACATTGGTTTGGCCTTGGAATACCTCTGATCCAGCTCTTCTCCAGAGCTTTCCAGTTCATAAGAGTTCTTGACACTGGCTATATTAGACATAGAGTGTTCTTTCAGAGCACAGTTTGGCTGTGATTTTCCACGTTCCGTTTCACTGTAACAGTCTGCACAATATCTTGTGCTGGGAAAGTATTTTCCACAACTGATGTCAACTCAAGTTCTGAATTACTTCTTTGTGCAACTTGTTCTATTATAGGTGTGGACAACTTATTTGCATCGAGAAATAATTCAACAGACGCATTCTCTAAAATGTCACTGGGATATTGCACTGTTTTATTCTGCCCTGTTTTCTGGGAATTGAAGGCCTTCTTCTTCTTTTTAGTTTGAGATGACTTCTTTGCTAAAGCTCCTTGCTTAGGATTTGCCTGAACTAAATCTGTAGACACTTCTGATTTCTCCCGACTGTTATAATCTCGAAGAGTCAGGAGACAAGTCTGTTGATTCAACTCAATGTTTCCAGTAATACTAGATATCTCTGTAGAAGAGGGATTAGCAATAAAAGCAAAATCTTCCATCTTTATTTTACATTTAGTGACCACCTCTTCCACTTTGAGATAGTCAGCAGCCTGATGGATTTCTTTAACATTCCAACTGTAAGGAAACAAGGCTAAATGACAATATTCTGATCAAAGAAAAACGTTTTTGAAACACAACTACACAGATATTTCTGTCTTTTAAATACCTAATGAAGTAGAATGATGAAAAATGATTAACAGAACAAATTTTTAAAATCTATTCCCTCAGAATGTTTAGGGAAAAACTTCAGTTTTACAGAACTTGAAAAGATAAAAAGTAATGGATCATTCATATGTGCAGCCATGGAAAAACAAAAATGTTAATATCTCTACTTGTTAAAAAACACCTGGAACACAAAAATAGTTGTTGGCAACCTACTGCCTCCTCCCATTTATCCTGAGGCCTCTTCAGATAGCAACCAACTTTTCTTTATTTGTAATTAGAAGAGTCTTACAACTATTGTCTTCCTTTGCTCCCCTATGAGGAACCTGAACAGTATTTCTTGAAACTTCCTGTGCACTTGAATTACCCAGAGATTTGTTAAATATAGATTCAGATTCAGTAGGTCTGTTTTGGGGCCCAAGTATCTGTATTTCTAACACACTCCCTGGTGATGCCAATACTGCTGGCCCATGGATCACAGCTGAACGAACAAGGTTTTAGAATGCACTAAGCTCTCTCTAGAAACCTTCCCACCTTTTTTGTGTTTGATAGTCAACATAAATTAGCTGGAGAATTTGTCATATTAGAGTTATGTAGAAAAATTTAACGTTCAATTTGAATGTTCAAATCAATACTCAGAGGGATATTGAGACATATCAAATAGTCTCTGCCCACTAGAAGTTTACAATGCAGGGGAAGGCTGGTTGTTCACTTACGTTAACAATGGCTCTGTGCTACTAGCTGACTTAATTAGGGTAAGTCAGCATCTTTGGGGGCTTCAAATTTTTTTAGTTGTAAAGTCAGAGACCAAAAACATGCCCTTTTAATTATTTGAGAATGAATATATACTTAACACACACACACACACACACACACACACACACACACACCCTCCCCCCAAGTAACCTTCCTATTTGTCATTTTCCCCAGAAAGAAACTTTTTCAGAAAATATTAAGTAGATTTATAGACTAGTTTGGAAACTTAATCACCAGTTTTAGTGAACATTTTAATCCATCCCAAATTCCTAAATATACTACAAACTTTTGGACAATTATATGTTTGCAAACTGACTTCCTTAGCTAAGAATACATTACTTCCTCTATTCTTATGGCCTTTGGCTATAATTTTGGAACAAATAAGGAATGATCTTGGTAATCAAGTTAACTCTCTGTTTGCAAAGGTACAGTATGAATGCCCCCAAAATACAACCTTATTAGTCTTCCATATGAATTTCTTTGCATGTATATACCACTTAGTCTGTAAAAACATTGTTTCTTAAGCATTTTAATTTATTTTTGTTACACATCCTATTATTAAATTACAAAAAGTGAAAGACAGTATTAGAATGAAACCCAAATTTATTCTATCACTTAATATACCAAGGTCTCAAATTACAATTGTTCTTAGTAAATGAACCACAAACTAGGTGAGATAACCTTTAAGACCACTACAAACTAGTACTGAATCACACACGAACTGTTCAGAACTGAAACTGTAATTCATACAAATTATTTACCTATTTCATTGATAGCCTATAAGCTCAGTTACAGTTAAGAAAATCAATCAGCATTTGTTCATGTCAAACTGATTTGCTTTTGTTTACAGCATGAAGTTAAGTGTTTGCAAACTTGATTTCACTTTTTGAACAGTCACTGAAAATCATTTATTACCTATGCCAGATATATGGATAACTGCTTTATATGAATAACCATTTTACATACAAAGGATGAGAGGTTCAAAGTAACTCATCTAAGATCACAAAGCATTAAAACTAAGATTTGAACAAGGAAACTAGCTCCTGAGTCCACTTACTTCTTTATTATTCTGTTTTCTTAATAAGTTGTACAGACTTTCTATTTTTGGTCTATATCTTCTCTTACATTTGTGGCTGGGCTCAAACAATTAACTTCCCAGCTCTCCAGGAAAGATGTGTATCAAAAAGATAGAACCAAACATCTGGCTCTTCTTCACACTCGTCCTCTGCATGAAGGCTCAAAGTAAGTTGCCCTTCAGTGTGTTCAAATCAATTCAAGATTTTTCTGGCAAAGTTAACTGAGAAAGGGTAATAACTAAATTAAAGATCAACCAAAATTCACTGGTTTTGTGATTGTTTATTTTATATTACACATTCTAAATTTCTAGATCAAAGGCACTTGTATAGCCAAATATTCAGTGAACTTCATGTGACATTTATCTGTGTCACTGCTGTTCCTTTAAGCAACTTATGCAGAACTGACACAAAAATTTCATTATATCAAAATTTAAAAGTAATCCCAAACAGCATGAATGATTCCTTTTAAGAAGATTAAGGAAAATCCTGATTCCAGCTTTTCAGAGAAATGTATTTTCATGATAAGCTGCAATGTAAAAAAGGGAAGGATTTTGTTTACCGTGAACACGTATGTATCTGTAGAGATCATCTGGAAAACAATTATCAAAGTGTTAAGAGTGATTATCTGTGTGTGACAGAATTTCAGATGTTTCTTTTTTTTTTTCCTTAATTTTTCTCCAATAAATGTGGATTTAAAGGATTTGGAGAGTAGAATAGAAAAGAAGAAATAAAGGAAGGAAACTAATGTTCACTGGGAGATAGTAAATCCTAAATTTTCAGTTAACAACCCATGTAGTTATTATCATCTCATTTTTTCAGATGGAGAAACTGAGGCCTAGAGAGGATGTATATTGATCCAAGAGACATAGTGACTGACAGGCAAGATCTAATTCTAAAGTTCATAACTGTGCTATGTCAGATGGTAACCCATTCATATTTACACTTTCAAAAAAGCTGGAGAAAAGAAGGTGGGAGTAATTTGACGGGTTTCTCTTTCCTTTTATCCCCATCACCTTTCTCTACAACAACCAGTAAACATATTAATTAGTATTAATCTAACCACACAGTTCATCGAAAATGAAAGACAAAATGCCTGAGTTATCAGGTTCTTCAGAACCTACTTCTGGTCAGTGCAGTGACAGCATTCAACATCTCAGAGAAGCATTCTAGCCAACTTAAGCATTGTATTTTTCTGAATCAAGATCAGGAAGAGGTCCTGCATGTCGCTATTTACGGCTAGAAAAGAGGGCACTATTAAAGAACAGATTCTTTCTTCTTTCCCCACCTATACCTCCCACCCAAACATCTTATGAGGTAGAGGATAAAGAGTGAGAGAGAAGACCAGAGGGAACCTAAAGACCAAAAAACAAGGGCAAACTGCAATTCAATGAAAATTTATCATATTTCTATTTTGATCTTTAAGTTTCCATTCCTCAAAATACACACTGTGTTTCAGTAGATAAGTCAAATATGTCAAAAACCATGCTGTAATCCTATGAACATCTGTACTTTTTGTGCTTCTGAAATGTAGTCTGTTTACCGCAAACCAGTGATATTGACCTCTTTATTAAACACAACACTGGGCACATCAGTATCTGCAGACTGAGAGTTCAGGGACTGAATGGAAAAAATACTAATCTGCTTTAGCTCAAGACTATTGACCAGCTTTTGTAAGTGGAAATAACACAGGTACCTTACCTGTCAAGATTTAAAGTTCCTGTGTATATAAACTCCAACAGTTTCTGAAATCCATCAGCCTTCACCTGACTCTGATCAAGAAAGACATTGTTCTCAGAAGTGCTCCGGTAGATTGCACCAAAATATTCACTAAAGGAGGCAAGCACATTCCTGTGAGCTTTAAACTGGAACTCCCCAATGACTATGGTGCAGTCACAAAGAAAACCTGCTTCCCGTTGTTTGTTCAGTCTCTCTAAAAGGTGCTCACAGTGGTGCGAATACTGCATTTTGATATCGGAATCGAATTCTATCCTTGTTCTAAAAAAACAAGACAGAGAGTAAATCAGTACCACTAAGTTTTCATCAAACGTTACTCCCAAGCCATTGGTGAATAAAGAGACATAGAATCCAAACAAGAACAAAGCCTGTTCTTATTTTACGCCCCCAGAAAATTCTTACCAAGCAAATACGGATAAAAATGCCGAAGGGATAAAAATCCTTCCTAGTTTTTATTTCATCTTGGTCAACTAACACAATCCTTTGGACACGTCAACAAATGACGATGTGTGAAAACATTTCTACAAAATGAAAAAAAAAGGCACCGCAAAATTTCACACTTCTACATCGCAGAGTCGGACACGACTGAGCGACTGAACTGAAGTGAACTGAATTTCAGTTTCAAGCTCAGTAGGCACATGTAAATTACGAAAAACAACAACAACAAAAAAATAAACCACTAAGAAATTATTCCTTGGGACAAATGGTCCAAGGACATAGTATGAGTTCTTTAAAATTTTCTCAACTGCTTCTCTGCTTTTCGACTAAGTGTAAAATTGCTCTCAAATTGCCGAAACCCGTTACCTTCCGCAGAGCACACAGCGGCTTAAATGCAAGGCGGGTGCCGAAGGGGGGCGGAGAACCAGCACATGGGCCAAGAGTTTTCAAAGATCTGGTCACCCCGCCCCGAGGAGGCCACGCTCCTCCCTACCACTACCCCTGTCTACTCGAGGCCGCAAGGCAAAGTGACAGTAAAAGCCGGTCTCTCCCAACTTCCGCCTTCCTGCCCTTCGCCCAGCTCCCACTCCCCCAATTCCCACGGCAGAGGTTGTGGCCAAGGCCAACATCGGGGCTGCCTCGCCCTAGCTTTCCACCCTAACACCTTCACTCCGGCCTGAATGCGAACTCCACGTAGCCTGCCCTCCAATGCCCCAAGGTCTGGAGAGAGCGGGAATAGCGGCCTGGGGGGCAAAGACAGAACTCACCTATAGAAACCCGAGGGGGAACACAGTTTCTTCACTCTCTATCCGCCATCTTGGAAGGACGTCACCACGCCACGCTCCGCCTTTCCCTGCTTCCTCCACCATGACGTCACATCCGGTTCCGGGCGTTCCGCGGGTACGCGGTAGGCTATAGGACCCTGGAGGTCCAACAGCAGCCTGAGGGTAGCAGGCTGGTGCTTAGAGACCCCGCTGCTTAGCACACCGGGAACACCCGGAAACTGGGAGAGTCTTGGCTAGGAGAGTACGGGCTGGCTTACGGAGCCACGCCTGTTGTCCTCACCTTGAGCATTCTAGATAGTCAGCATCTCGCGCTCGGCCTGCGTTTTGCGCGTAGGCTGAGCCGCGCTGCTCTGCGGGCCTCTTTCCAGGAGCCAAATTGTGCATTGTATGTTGGGGCTTGTAGTTAGTTGCTCGTCTTCTCCCATTATCCTCCACTTCCTTGAGGCCCCACGAGTGGGAACAGCTACTTTGTGTACTTCGGCTCTCGGCCATGGGAATTTTGGAGCTGAGACTGATCACCGCTTTTTATTTTAGGTACTGCCCGAAAGCTCTTGGGAAACTATGAGCCCTGTTTGCATCAGCCAGCTGGAGTCCAGTATCCAGGATACTCTTACCTGATGATAGAAGTCTGAGATGCAAGAAAGCGGCGCAAAGCAGTAGGGCACAGTGGGCATGCGCTTGAGGAAAAGTGGGCTTTATACCGGAAAAGGTTCTGCTTGTGGACTACTGCTGCTGTTGCTGTTAAGTCGCTTCAGTCGTGTGCGACTCTGTACGACCCCATAGACAGCAACCCACCAGGCTCCCCCCGTCCCTGGAATTCTAGAGGCAAGAACACTGGAGTGTGTTGCCATTTCCTTCTCCAATGCATGAAAGTGAAAATGAAGTCGCTCAGTCCTGTCCGACTCTTCGCGACCCTATGGACTGCAGCCTACAGGCTCCTCCACCCATGGGATTTTCCATGCAAGAGTACTGGAGTGGGCCTGTAGACTAGAAAACATTTAATACAATTGTTTGCATATTCTATGCAGATTTTGTACAGTGAGGGAAGCTTGGCAGGCTACGTACAGTCCATGGGGTCGGAAAGAGACAGGACAGAGCACGCAGTCAACCACAGTGAGGGAAAGGTTATCTCCGTGATTTAAAAAGACATACAAACAGTACGTGGTGATATGTTAGGGTGAGTTCTTCCATGCTACTCGCGGACATCAAAAATCTAAGAAAACCAAAACTTCAGCGTTTTTTTCCTTGTTAAAATTTGTGTCAGGACCATGGGAAATTTACTCACGACTTTGTTTTAAAGAACATTGTAAACTTGAATTTATTCTCTTTTTTTTCCTCGAGATTTTTTTTTACAACCAGGTTTTGTTTGCTCTCTTCTCGGTAAGAACCATGTTTATGGGGGAGGAAAGTCCCACAACCGTTAGGTTTATAAGGGGAAAAAATGAGGCTGGTTCTCTCTTGATTTCGTCTTGTCCCTGAGTATAATTTTCTGATTATTTGTTTTTGTCGGAATCCTTTTCGGTAATTTATTAATTCAGGGGTAGCTGTGAGTCTCTACTAGGTGTCAAACAGAAAGCATATAAAGAGCGCAAAAGATGGTCTCTGGCATTTAGAAAAATCAACAATCTCAATGGGAAAACTAATGGAAAACCGAAGACTTGTAATACAAAGAGTGCTGAGGTGACAGGGATTACCAGTTTTTACCGTGCGTTTAATTACTCTTACTAGGCTGTACATTATTTTTTCAGTATCATGTTGTGAATTGAATTTAAAAACAATTGTTTGAAGTCTGGAACCCTTCTTCCACGTGCAAGCCATTAATAAGAATATTTGTTAAGTTACATCCACGTAGAAAATTCAAATTCCCAAGGTACTGCAAATTATCATCAGAATTTTGCTTTTTTAAAGGATAAGAAAAGGATCACAGGAGCCTGTGATCCTCCCACAGGCTCCTGTGAAAAAAAAAAAAAGATGAAAGCTGTTTCCGCCCGGTTTCGAACCGGGGACCTTTCGCGTGTTAGGCGAACGTGATAACCACTACACTACGGAAACCGCGCTGGGAAAGGTGCTGGAGAAACTCCCTCATAGTTCTTCATAGCTCTGTTTTACCACGCGGTTCACAAAGCCAGCTGTAACTTTTAACAAAAGAACAAAGAACCCCCAACGAAAAATAACCGTAAGTCCAGTTAAATAGTGCTACCAGTTGGAATTTACGTACATTGTTTTCAAAGCCCTTAGTTAGAAACTGAGCACCCATTAGTTGGCCCTTCTTTTTTTTTTTTTTTTTTAATTCAATCTCCGTAGAGACTGTCAAAAATTGCCATGCCGACTATATTTCAAGTCGACATGGCGGGGTATTGGGAAAAGTTTTCAATTAGCAATAATCGCGCCTCGGATAGCACTGCGCAAAGCTGGCCCTTCTTTGAGGTTTACTTTATTCTATGGAAAAGAAGTGAATTCGCTTCTTTGTTGCTGAGTGTCTCGGGTGTGTTTCGGGGCTTTGGCTGGCTAGGAAGAGGCTACTGCCCTTGGATCCCGGAGTCCTCGCTCACACAGGGGCGGTGAGGGGTGGGGTGGGGGAGGGGGCACCAAACTCCCTAGCCTTGAATTTATAGGGAGAACGCGACGCTTTCAGCCTCTGGTGGAAGGACGTGTAGTTTGGTTTTGAATTTCCTTCCTTGATTCTGTACTAGTTTTAGAGAGTACTTAGTTTTAAAATCTTCTATAGGGTGTGCAAAATTCAGGTTTTTTAATCAGACACTAAGATGCAATTTTTGCCGCACAGCGTGCGTGTATTTTCTAAGCCTGAACTTCTTATGACCTAAGTAATATCGTTTATCCTGAAAAGAAGCAGATACACCCTGATACCTTAAAAACCAGTAATTTTTAGGGAATGAGAGTGAGTTTCCATATTACACCGGGGGCGGGGATTGGAGGAGTAATCTGATGGGATTACTAAACAAAATTAAAAGTGAGATGGCACTATTTCGGTTTTGAATACACTTTGTTTAGAAACCACGGGGAAAGAAAGTATTGCCGACTACGTATAGATATAATTTATGTTAAACCCACTTTAAATCCTCGCACTTTCCCCCTTTCTCCTTTTAGAAATTGACCAAGTTCTCTTTCAAGAAGTTGAAAAGCGTGAACTGTGCCCCGCCTTATACGACACTTTCCCCGTTCAAATCTCTGCACCTTTTGTCGATTTCAAGGGCGCATCTGAGAACTTCCCGAAGGACCCTGGACGGGCATGTATTAACCAGAATGTAGATGGTAAAGAGTCTGCCTGCAGTGCAGGATGCCCGGGTTCAATCCCTGGGTAGGGAAGATCCCCTGGAGAAGGAAATGGCAACCCACTACAGTATCCTTGCCTGGAAAATTCCATAAAGGAATTCCTGTACAGTCCATGGGGTCGCAGAGTCGGACACGACTGAGTGACTTCATTTTAATGACGTTGAGAAATAAAAGGTTTTACAGCTCACGAATAGCCTTTTGTGAAGCCTTTTTTTTTTTTTTAAGCTTTTGGGGAAGAAAATCAGGTTTTCCTGATATTGGTATTCCTGGATTCCAAGAGGAGTGGTCCAGGCCGATGCAACTGTAGGTGGCACTTTAGAGCGCACTTTGCATCCACTGAGTCCTCTGCCTGGGACTCTCTTGCCCCCAACCCCTCCCCCTCCTCAGACCCCCCTTCCCTAGCCCGCCCGGCTCAGTGCCGGTGGGGCGGTGCCAGGGCCTCTATGACGCGGGGTTCCAGGAGCTGAGACCCCGCACATCACTTTCCGCGCTCTCCGCAGCCAGGGCAGTCCGAGCAGCCGGGAGACAGGAGGCGGCGGCGGCATGAGCTACTACCAGCTACCAGTGGTGATCGACAACGGCTCAGGAGTGATCAAAGCGGGCCTGGCCGGGTCCCGGGAGCCTCAGTTTGTCTACTCGGACATTGTGGGCCGCACCAAAGGCGTCGAGGGCGCGCAGGAAGTATGCGTGGGAGACCAAGCGGAGCAACGGAGAAGCTCGCTTTCCATCAGGTACCGCCTTCTCCCGGCAGGCTGGACCCGGTGAAGGGGAAGGCGGGAGAACCCAGAGGAGGGACCGAGGCTAGAAAAAGGATAAGAAGCGAGAAACGAGTCTCCGTCAGGCAGCGTTATTGCAAACGCTTGAGCACAAATCTCTGAGGGTACCACATACCTAAAGAGTGAACATTACTTGCTCTTCGTATCTATTCGAATATATTCAAATGTATAAACATCATTCGTAAAATACAAGTTCATTTAGAAATGTTAATTCCTGATACCTTTGTCATTTGGGCTGTTTTCAGCTAACTGATATAAAAACTATTACGTGAAGATTTCCCTATTTTCTTTTTAATTAAAAAGAGTATTCCAAAGGGACAGGGAAGATAGAAATCAACAAAAATTTCAGAGGAAGGTAGCTAGGCTATCTTTTTGCTGGCAGTTACCATCTCTAGAGTCGCTGGCAGTCACCGCCCATAAAGGGATACTGTTAATAAATATGAGGATTAATCCAAGTTTGAAGAGAGTAAAAACTGGAAAAATTTAAAGCTCCCATTTATATCTTACAGCTACCCAGTGGAACGTGGTCTCATTACTTCGTGGGAGGACATGGAGATCATGTGGAAGCATATCTATGATGACAACCTCAGGCTAAAGCCCTGTGATGGCCCAGTCTTGATTACAGAGTCAGCACTGAACCCACTGGCAAACCGGCAACGGGTCACTGAGGTGTTTTTGAGCATCTGGAGGTTCCTGCTTTCTTTATGTCCATTCAGGGGGTGCTAGCTCTCTTTGCAGCTGGCTTCACAACTGGCTTTGTGCTGAATTCAGGTGCTGGGGTTACCCAGTGTGTACCCATCTTTGAGGGTTACTGTCTGCCTCATGGTGTCCAGCAGCTAGATCTGGCAGGTCTTGACCTCACCAACTACCTCATGATGCTGCTGAAGGAGAGTGGGATCATGCTGCTTTATGCTTCAGACAGAAAGATCATCATGGATATTAAGGAAACCTATTGCTATGTGGCAATGAACTTTGAAGAAGAAAAGGCCAAGAAAGCTGCCTGTATAGAGAAGATTTACCAACTACCTGATGGGAAGAGGCTCAAGCTCCATAACCAGCTCTTTCATTGTCCAGAGGCCCTCTTCTCTCCAAGTTTCATGCACCTTGAGACTCCTGGCATTGATAAGATGTGCTTCAGCAGCATAATGAAATGCGATGCAGATCTGAGGAATGCTTTTTCTCCAATATTATCCTTGCTGGGGGATCAACCTCTTTCCCTGGTTTAGATAAACGTCTAGTTAAGGATATAGCAAAGATGGTGCCTGCCAACACCCCTGTGCAGGTTATTGCTCCCCCAGAAAGGAAAATATCAGTGTGGATGGGAGGCTCTATTCTTGCATCCCTGTCTGCCTTCCAGGACATGTGGATCACTGCTGCAGAATATAAAGAAGTTGGGCCCAATATAGTACACCAGAGATGCTTCTGACTACAGATAACATGGTTAGGAGAAAATGTTTTGAGTATATGTGACAGAAAACTTTGGATATTATATGTTTCTGGGGAAAACAAAATATTTCAGTTATTGGAATGTCCATGTCTCTCTTGCATTTCTATAATGGGGGAAATAATGGAGAAGCAGTCAAATAACAGATGCTTACGCAGTTGAACCAAATTAAATGCTCATGCTAAGTTGCTTCAGTTGTGTCTTCACTCTTCATGACTCCATAGATTGTAGCCCACCAGGCACCTCTGTCCATGGAATTCTCCAGGCCAAATACTGGAGTGCACTGTCATGCCCCACTCCAGGGTATCTTCCTGACCCAGGGATTGAACCCGTATTTCATTTCGCTTGCATTGACAGGCCAGTTCTTTACCACTAGCGCTACCTCGGAAGCAAGTTAAATGCTAGAGGAGACATTATTCTTGACCTTGGAGATCTCACATTTCTTTTAGAGGGAGAGAGCAATTTGTGGTACAACATAGTATGTGCTAAATGAGTGATATAGCTTTCAGTTTGTTGAAATTTATGAAAGGAAGGTTGCTATGAGGGAAGATTTCATAGCAGAGGGAAGCCATCATGAATGAGGTAGCATTAGGATGGGCATGGCAGGGTGAAAAAAAAGGGCAGATATTCAGAAGAGCATAATGGAAATGAGGAAGAGTCTAGATATGAGGATGAACAAAGCATATTCAAGGTATGTTTAATACACTGGTTTAGTTAAAATGAAGAGCTCTTATTGAACAGACTAAGAGCAATGACTAGGAATGTAAACTAAGGCCAGAGGCTGGAAGGCTTTGTTTTAAATGTTGTATAGGTAAAAGATTTGAAAACAGGAGACGTAAAGAAATTAAGATGAATGTGGTGGTAGTTGGGAGGATAAATTGCCCTGGGAAAGGCCTTGTAGATTCAATGATCAATTAAAAAGTTATTAGTCCAGATATAAAGAAGTCAAGTCTCATACTCAAGATTATAAGCAAAAAATGAAAAACTGACAAGTCTTGGTGCTTAATTAGTTATGAAGGGGAAAGAAGGGTCTGAAATGACCAAGATGGCTGACAGAATGTTGGCAGTGTTGACATGACTCAAAGTGTAGCATCTGCCCTGTGCAAAGCACTGGTTTAAGTGCAGTAAGTGCTAAATCAGGAGTCAGACTGTGTCCTGTGGAATCCAGCAGTTCAGTGTAAGAGATGAAATTCATACCTACTACAATGAGATGCAAAGTGGGTTAGTGTCCTAAAAGAAATGTGAAATGGGGTTTCATAGGAGGGAAAACACATTGAGTGCTCAGGAAGACTTTCTGAGCACTTCAAGTTCGACTTGAAGCTGGAATTTAATAGACTGCCCATCCCTCTGAATTTAGGGGCAGTATATGTGGATTCAGGTCCAGGCCCTGCCAGCCTACCAGCTGCATTTCAACAAATTGTTTAAACATTATGAATATCAATTTCCTCATTGGTAAGTGGAGTTGCTAATCCTAATCCCTATCTGTTTCACAGAGTGCTTATGAAATACAAGCAAGATAATGATTCTACAAGCACTTTCAAAATGTTACTTTGCTGATAGACAATTTATAGATCCAGTTCATGATAATTCCTCCTCAGAGTCAAAAATCGATTGTGTCCTTCAGCACACATTATATTACTTGAACTTTTATTGATCACAATTTATGCAGGCTTTTCTTTTGGTTTGCTTGTCTTTCTCCCTTACTAGATACGTCCTTAGAAGACGAGGCTGTGGGCTTTCTCTTCATCTCTGTCCCCTTCCCTCATGACCTCTGTAGTAGGTATGCAGATATAGAGAACTGACGAAAAGCACACACTAGGAACATTAGGGCTAAAGGCTCCAAGGTGTACAAATGATGTTATGTACAAGCAGCAGGAAGTAATTCAGTTTGGCCTGAAGGAAACATCTGTGAAGAGGTGCATTTCATTTTTGACATGTGTTTCCCATTTAATTGTGATTGTAAGCCAAACTACTAGATTGCATATGGTGTAGAAAATGATTATCTGAGAGCAAGTTTTGAACATTTGGTGAGGTACTCACTGGATTCACAAGCATTGTAGAGAGAATGATCCCAACCCCCTCATTTCAGAGTTCTTAAAGTGCTTTTTTCCTATAAGAAATCTCAGCCAATGCGTTACCTTAATTTAAACTTCAACAGCTCAGAGAGATGGGCAAGACAAGCAGTATTCCCATTTACAAATTAAAAAAGAGATTAAGAAATAAAAATTTAAAGTGATTCCCAAAGTAGCTTACTGGGTTAACTAAACTAATTTAACTGTGGCTTCTTAGGCAGTTAACCCAACAACTAGCCTGGAATAGACTCCAGCCTCTTAGGATTATGGATGATCCTTTTCAGGAAATCTAGGGAAGGGAAATGTGAAAATTTTCGTTTAATAGTTTTTGTTGTTCCCGTATCAAATCAATCCCCATAACATTTTACTTTTCTCTCATATAGAGGTGCCAATAGTGGAAGCTCCATGGAGTTTACCCAATTGAAAAGTTCAACTTTTAAGATCAGCCAATTATATGAAAAACAGCATTGTACCAACGAATATGAAAGCCTCCTACAATTTATGGTGCATTGTTCTTTCTTGATGTGATTATGACACATTAAAGCAAAGTCCATGATTGAAAAGCCTTTATTTCCTAATAAAAGGGAGATTCAGTTCTTAATGTTAAGATCAAGAATGAAGTAGTTATATGTAATAAAAACATCCTCTGCTCAAAAAGTTGAGAGGACAGTCTAAGGAGGAGGGAACAGGTTAGGATTTCAGAGGCAGCCCAACGAGCCGAACCAAGATTCTGGTTTAGTCGGTGCTGCTAGGGAATCTATTAAAGTTCCCTATCAAATGTGATCAGAACTGAGCATCACTGTATTGGCCCTAAATTTTTTCTAAGAACTCCATTTCTTTAAGATGATATCGTGAGCCGTACCTGGTTTTTAAGAGGTGGAAAACAGCGCTCAGAAGCACTCAAGTTAATTTTCAAGTCACAAAGTCATACGTCGGAAGTAAAGATTCAAATCTGCGGGTAAGAAACTTGCGGTGGGGCGGCGACTATCCTTTTGACCGGAAACAGAACTTTTGAAAAAATTTGCGAGCCCGGTTATCGCGAGAGCCGCGGTGGACAGGCTCGGCCAATCCGCGTAGGCGCCGGCTGCTCCATTCATAAGGAGACGCAGCCGGCGGCGCGCCGGGATGCGGAGGGTGGGCCCCGGGTTGGTGGCAGCCATTTCTCGTCTAACCCTAATTGAGACAGGCGTAGGTGCTGTGCTTTTGGTTACCGCGCGCTGTTTTTCTCGCTGACTTTCAGCGGGCGGAAAAGCATCGGCCTACTGCCATCCACCATCCAGTCTGAAACAAACAAAAAATGTCAGCCGCTGGCTCGCTCACCTCTCCCGGGAACCTGCGGTGGCCCGCCTGCCCAGCCCCAGTGCCCTGCCTGAGGCCGCGGTCGGCCCGGTGCTTCTCCGGAGGAGCCCATTGCCGCCGTGAAGAGTTGGGCTCTGTCAGCCGCGGGTCGCTCGGTGGGCCGAGGCATGGCTGTAACCGCAGGGAGAGGAACGGAGCGGGGTCCCCGCGCGCGGTGCGCTTCCCTGAGCTGTGGGACTTGCACCCGGGACTCGGCTCAGACACCTGCAGCCTGGGTACTGCGGAGGGCGGGAAGGGGAATGGTAGCGGGGGGATCTGTTTTCTCCCTGAATGGAGGGGGTCCGTCTGTGTGCGTCTGTCTTCCCTGCGGTCAGTGAACCTCGAATCTTGCAGATTAGACCGGAGAGCGTGCACAGAAGGACAAGTGGAGGCAGCTCCAAAATCTGTCCAAATGAATGGGCAGTGAGCCCAGTAGTCGGCTATCTTATAGGGTTTTTTCCGCCTCCTCTCCTTTGGTTTTATTGCCCTTTATCAGTGTATCTCAACCTAGTTCCTGCTCTGCAGGTTTTGTCCAGGTTTTTGCCTCTGTCGAACTTGATCCCGATCAGTCCTGGGCTGTGGAACAGCGGTGATTTGTGTGTGTGAGAAATCATTAATTCATATTTGTTAACAGGAAGGTCTATTGTGTTCTCAAAACAGTGGAAGTCATGTCCTTTAATGGTCGTCGCTTTTCTCTTTGTCTCCATCTTTGATGCAAAGTATTAAGGAGCGATAGGAATTTAAGAAGAAATCTATGCCCCCATCTGCAAGAATTAGGTTTCTTTGCCAAAAGGGAAGGGGGGCGGGGGGGGAAGGCCCATTAGGAAACAACCAACAAGTCATTCTGCCCTCCTGTCATAAAACCTAACTTTCAAGTTATGTGAGGATTCATCCGAAGTCAATGCCTTCACTTTCTTCTACAATAATGAAAACATTTTAATTGGCGAGTAATTGCTTTAGTGTTGTAGTGGTTTCTGCTGTCCAGGAGAAGTGAATCAGCCATATGTATAGATATGTCCTGCTCTCTTGAACCTCCCCCAGGTCCCCACATCCCACCCGTCTAGGTCACCACAAAGCACCAAGCTGAGCTCTGCTATACAGCAGCCTCCCACTAGCTACCTATTAACATTGTATACATGGTAGTGTGTGTGTGTCACTGCTGCTCTCTCAGTTTGCACCCCCACTCCGTCTGGATTCATACCCTGCAAATAGGTTCAGTACCATTTTTCTGGATATCATACATATGTTAATATATGACTTTTTTTTTTTTTCGCTTTCTGACTTAACTTCACTCTGACAGACTCTAGGTTCATCCACATCACTACAAATGACTCAGTTTTGTTCCTTTTTATGACTGAGTAACATTACACACACACGCACACACACACACACCACATCTTTATTCATTCATCAGGACATTTAGGTTTCTTCACACACACACACACACACACACACACACACACACACACATACCACATCTTTATCCATTCATCAGGACATTTAGGTTTCTTCTATGTCCCGGCTGTTGTAAATACTACTGCAGTGAACATTGGGGTACATGTGTCTTTTGAATTGTGGTTTTCTCAGGGTACATGCCCAGTAGTGGGATTGCTAGGTCATATGGCAGTTTTATTCCCCATTTCAAAAGGAATTTCCATACTGTTCTCCATAGTGACGGTATCAATTTACATTCCCACCAACAGTGCAAGTGGGTTCCCTTTACTCCACATCCTCTCCAGCTTTTGTTCGTAGATTTTGATGAGGGCCATTTTGACTGGAGGCCTTCACTCTCTCAAGACAGCTATTCTGGTAGCAGTTGCTGGGAGAAAGAGTAGCAGGCAGCCTGAATTACAAAGGCAATCAGTCTGATGCCTTGTTGGGATCTTGACCCTGAAAGATAGATCAGGAGGACCATGGGACTATATGTATTTATGAATGTGTCTAGCATTTCATCTTGTTGCCTGAAGTAGGTCCCTCAGTGCTGTCCGATACAATTCTTATCCTTCAGTTAAGAAATGTGGAAAAAACTGCACTGTTGTTGGTAATGTTCTCTGTGTAAGAAGGAAAAGAATCTTCCCATCAGCATAGCTTTGTGGAAAGAACATGGAGTAAATTAGTGAATGAGGTTCTAGTTCTGATTTTGCTAAAGATTTTTCTAGGTTTTTGAGGTAACTCAGCTAGCTTTACTAAGCTTGCATTTACTCAGAAAGGGATCTCTTAAGATTGCATTTGAAGACTGCCAGTGCTCCTTCAACTATAAATAAATAGATGTCTTTTGTTCCTGCTCCATCTAGTGGTACTTGTGGTTCCCCACATTACAAAATCTGTGGTGGAGGCTGGTCTGAAGTGAGCCTCCCGCTGGGGAGGCTCTCACTCTCTCTCTCTCTCTTTTTTTCTGTTTGACTGCTCTGTAAATCAGTGGGGTTCCCCTGACCCATGCCCCCTGCATTGCAAGTGCAGAGTCTTAACCACTGAACAGTTAGGGAAGTCCCTCTCTCTCTTCATTTTCTTTCAAAAAATTTTTAATTGAAGGTAATTGCTTTACAGAATTTTTTGTTTTCTGTCAAACCTCAACATGAATTAGCCATAGGTATACATATATCCCCTCCCTTTTGAACCTCCGTCCCATCTCCCTCCCCACCCCACCCCTCTAGGTTGATACAGAGCCCCTGTTAGAGTTTCCTGAGACAGCAGCAAATTCCCATTAGGTATCTATTTTACATACGGTAATGAAAGTTTCCATGTTACTCTTTCCATACATCTCACCCTTTCCTCCCCTCTACCCATGTCCATAAGTCTGTTCTCTACGTCTGTTTCTCCATTGCTGCCCTTCAAATTCTTCAATACCATTTTTCTAGATTCTGTATATATGCATTAGTATACGATAGTTCTCTCTCTTTCTGATTTACATCACTCTGTATAATAGGCCCCTCTCTCATTTTTAAAAAGGAAAGTAGTGATTTAATAAGTACAGTTCAAAAAATACTACAGCTATTTTCTTGTTCTTACACTTGAAATCCTCTCCTTGACAAATGTCTTATAAACATTCCAAGGAAAATTCTCAGTAGTATGAACATTTGCTATCCGATGAGATAATATACATGGCAATGTTTTGTAGATAATAATTATGACAAATATGACTTCTTATTCCTACAAGATTTTAGTCCCCTCACCAGATGGAGAAACTCCCTTACCTAAGTTTATTTTTTGCTGAGTTGGGACCAGCAACCAGCCCCTTGAACTGCTCAAGTCCAGTGTTGTGTTTACTGTGTGCCACCTTAATGCTTCATTGTCTCGCCGGCAAAGATTAGTATTAGCCCCACCATCATTTTCTGACTTAAAATAACATCCTTAAAGATTACTTACCTATGAGCTTCGTTTTAATTACTTATGATGAATTTCAAGTTATAAAGGGAAATGTGAGAATTTAAAATTACTGAGAAACGTGGGTTTTGTTTTGTCTTTAGAAAGAGTCTTCTTCTCTAAGGTTGGCTATAGTTTTTGATTTGAGGATGTCATGAGTTTTAATTTAGTTTGTCCTGGTTCTGCAGTCAAAAATTTCATATTGGCCTGGCTCAAGATACAAGAGACAAACAGAAGATAACTGCACCCATACTCATACAAAGTGTAGAGAAAGAGTGGTTTTAAATTCAGGTGAGAATGAAATGACAAAGGTAATTGCCATTCCTTCCCCATTTATTCTTTTAAGGTAATAATGTGTGATGGAAGTTAAAAACAGCAAAAATATCCAAGACTTAGGCCAAGGTTTGCAATTTGAATCTCTGCATTGCACCAGAAGGAAACAAAATGAATGAATTACATCAAGATTAAGAAAATAGACTGTGGATATAGTGGGGAAACTATCTCTTTTAAAGGGGAGGTGGCCTTGTGGGAATGGAGTTCCCAAATTGCAAATATTTCAGGGGAGACAAAAGTAGAGATTGAAGACTGATTTCAAAATGTTGATAGCTAATTTAAAATAAAATTTAAATATTGCTACTGAAAGAGTGTGGGGTCCAGCTGCTCACTGCTCAAAACCTCAGGCAGGTTGGTGGAAAGGAAAATTTGATTTATTTCTTATGCTGGCACCTGGGGAGGAAGTCGGGGAAGGCAAATAGCTGTCCAAAGGCCAACTCCCACGCTCTGGCAACTCGTAGGGTAAGAGCCTTTTTTTTTTTTTTTTAGACAGAAGGAAGGGGCTATCTGCAAAAACAGAACAGTCAGCTCTGACAGTCATCTTCAAATTGGCCATCGGTGGTCTGACCAGCGTAATCTTGGTTGTTTTAGGTGCAGTTAATATTTTCAGTTCCAGGGTCCATTTGCTCCCATTTCTTTGAAGCCAGTTCTCAGAATTGTGGCAGCTCATGTAGTAGGTACAGTCTGGTCATCTTGTAGTTAACTTCTCCACCTGGTGTTTTACTGGCTACAAGACAGCTCACAGGATATAGCTCAGAATATTATTTATAGCCCTTGAGAAAGAACTAAAGGCCCTTGACTATGCTGAATGACTACATTATTATTACTTGGTCTTCTTTCTCTGTTTTGTTTGTGCATTTCTCACTTCTCTGATTAAACTTATTCTTTGACTAAAGTTTTCCAGAGACAAAAGGCAAGCAGAAGACATGCGGGGGTGGGTGGGTGGGGGAAGGACCATAGGGTCCTGCTCCATTTCAGTATGGTTGTGTAATAAAGAATTTGTTGTTGTTATTGTTCATCTGCTAAGTTGTATCAGCCTCTTTGCTACCCCATAGACTGTAGCCCGCCAGGTTCCTCTATCCAAATACTAGAGTGCATTGCCATTCCCTTCTCTAGGAGATCTTCCCAACCCAGAGATGGAACCTGAGTCTCCTGCATTGGCAAGCAGATTCTTTACATCTGAGCCATTGGGAAAGCCTCAGGTAAAGAATTTGGATGGCTTTTCTTCCTGAATCCTGAGAAGTAGCGCCTATATCCTTGGGATTTCCTAGGAGTGCCTTTCATATTCATAGTGGGCCCCTTAGACCTCACCTGATAGCTTATGGGATGATGACCTAGCATGGAGTCTGGTTACACCAGCAATCCCAAACATGTCCTCATCAGCCAGACCTCTCAAGAGAGTAGTAGGGTTAGAGACTGACCAATGACTCAACCAGTCATGCTGACATAATGAAGTCCCAATAAATACTCCGGACATTTTGAAGCTTGGGTGAGGAAGCTTCACTTTGGGGACCCTCCCAGACTTCACCATACACATCTCTCTCTTTGACTGGTTTGGATTTGAATCTTTTTTTGTAATAAAACTGAAATCATAAGTATAGCACTTTTCTGAGTTCTATGAGTCACTCTTAATGAATTATCTAACCTGAGGAGTAATTAACTGAATTGTAGTCAGCTCATCAGAAGTGAGGATGGCTTGGGGAACCCCTGTATCACCCCTTATATCACTAAGGGCAGCCTTATGGAGAACTGTGCCCTTAACCTGTGAAGTCTGGCCTAACTTGGATGTTGGTGTCAGAAGTCATTGCAATGGACCACTCAAAAACATTTTGAGGAAACATCTGGCCCGCTGTACCTACTTATCTGTGACCTTTGGCCTAGGTAAATTCAACAATACTGAAGGAGGAAACAGAAAAAGCTCTATCTTGAAAGCAGGACTCCATCTTGGGCCAGACCGTGTGTGAACTTTGAGCTATCTGCCCAGTATCTATGGAAATGACATACCAACTGGAAAACCAGGCCCTGGGAAGGGAGAGCCCCAGGGCTCTCTGTTGCTAAAAGAATACCCTAATTATCTGTATAACGGAATAGAACCATACATTCTATTATGCTTATTGGGCTATGACCACAGGCCTATTGATAATTGTCCACTGTTAACTACCTAGGCTTAAGGCATATAAATCATGGGTTAACTTTATCAGGGAATTTGGGGAGTTGGATTTGTGCACGTACACTTAGGGTATATAAGGTTTTCACAAAAAACTGGTTGGGTTCCTTGGCTAAGAGGAGACTCTGCCTTGGGCTCACCGGTGTAATAAACTGCATTCCACTATCTGCATTGTCCTTCTGAGTGAGTTTGTTTCCTGGAATGTGTGGCTACAACAACCAGAAGTTAGGAGTGATTTTCCCAGAAGTAGGGCAGTTTGGGCCATCCCACCAGTTAAAGGCCTATGCAAGATAATTGTATTTGAGAGGAGGCTATGCTCATGGCAACTTTTATAGGCCCCCAGAAATATCACTAAAGACAGAAATTTCAAAATAAAACTTTAATAACATTGTGAAAATATAATTGGAACTCCTTCCCCACTTTTAGGACCTAGGACACCTAGGACATTTGTTTTGTGAATCAGCCTGAGGGATAGGCCTGTCCTTCAGTGTCCACCGATCAGATCCTGGTAGGGTGTGAGGAGGCTTCTACCATCTCTTGATGAGGTGGAGGCCATTTCCCCCATACCCTTTCTCCACTTTGATTTAGATCTCCCTTCTTAGAAAGTCATCAAAGTGTGCAGTATTGAAACTGAGCAGAACCCTGTGGGACTCCCAAGAACAACTCCTCTCTGGGTCGCCCTTTTTTAACTTGTAGGAAATAGGCTTCATTCAGCCTCTGTGACCTTCCCTGAACTTCAAAGGGCTAATTAGGGAGGAGAGGGAATGCAGAAACATTGGAGGGGCAGTCAAGAAACAATGGTTTAGCCAGGAGGCAGAGTTCAGTAGCCATGGGGCAGGGTCCTGAGGAATATTCCTAACAATATCTTTGGATTCTTCTGCAGAACTAAGTCCCCCACCCAGGTGGAGGGTGGAGACTTCAGGCTTACCACAAGATGCCTGGAGTACTGCCCTGTTACCTCACCAACCAATCAGAAGAAAGTTACACACCTTGCAGCCCTCACCCCAAATTTGGCCTATAAAAACTTTCCCCCCATAACCATCGGGGAGTTTGAGGTTTTTGAGTGCAAGTCACCCATTCTCTTTGCTTGGCCCTGCAGTAAACCTTTCTCTGCTCCAAACTCTGACATTTTCGTTTATTTGATCTCACTCTGCATCAGGCTCATGAAATTTTTCAGGAGCAGTATCTCTAATTCTCATTTCTTCCCCAAGAGAAGAAGAAAACAGGAAGAAATACTCAAACATTTTAAGCCTGGGTTCTAACTTGGTGGAAAGAATCTAGTATAAGTCGTGTAACTGCAGACTTGACATTTATCAAATGGATATACTAAGACTTAACGTAAATGGTTTTACTTAAGAGGTGAGACAGGTCTTATTCTCATAGTTTGCAAATAATGATTTTATAGCACTCTATTGGGAGCATTATGTCCACTCCAGCAGAAAGTGGTTTTGATTTGTGTTGAGTATACAAGTAAAGGATATATGGAATAAGGTTGGAAGTGCTATGTCAGGTTTTTTATATCACACTGATTATGAACTTGTAATTATGAACTGATTATGAACAGTAATAAGACATACTGTTCTAGGGACTTTCCTGGTAGTCCAATGGTTATAACTCCATGTTTCCACTGCAGGGGGAATGGGTTCAATCCCTGATTGAACAGGGGGAAGTAAGATCCTGCATGCTGCATGACCAACAAAAAAAAAAGAGAAGAAAAGAAAAGAAAAGAAAAAAAGTTGTTCTAGAAGATGTTTGCTATCCTATGTTTTGTCTTGAGGGCTGTAGGTCTTTACTGGCTGTCTATGTTAGAAATGTTAAAAGAATAATTATAGCTATTAAACCCGATTTTAGGAGAACCCATCAGAAAAAAAAATACAGCAAATGAAGAAATAAAAATACTGTATTTTTATATCAAGTTTTGAGTGAGGATATTACAGCTAAAATGAAAAGTATTATTTGTACATATCATTTGCAGAAAATAGTTGAATTCATCTCATAATTATTTAAAATGTAAGTAGCTTACTAAAGTGAACCATTGACTTATTTTCAACCTTGGGAGAAAAACTCAATTAAAGCTGCAATTGAACTGCAATGGCACCAAGTTCAGCTTGACCTCATATGCCAGATGATAATCATCTTTCAAGTGTACAAACAAGGAAGCACAGTTATCAAAGAATGAGAAATACATTTGTTCAAAGACCATTTACTGCTTTAACAAGAGGCGAAAGCTTGCCAGAAATGTATAAACACCTAACACAGTGCTATTCATAGGCTTAACATGTTCAAAGACTTGGGGGCAATTTAAAAATATCTTTGAAGTTGTGGGTATTTATCATCATATGTAATAATGCTTACTTTCTAGAGCCTCTCTCTAAGGAGGGCAAAGCAATTTATCTGACTTATTTTCATGACATCCTTGTGAGATAAGGCAACTACCATTATCTCCCTTTTGCAAATGGAGAAAACTAAAACACTGGGAGGTAAAACTCACTTGAAGAAGGTCAGTAGCAGGCCCAGGAATTTAAACATACACACTGAAGCTTTTAACTCCCATTTTAGGTTAACTACAGAAAACTAAACAAACAAAGAATTACAAAAATAAGCATCTTAAACTTTTTCTTTTTCAATTAAAGAATACTTAATGGTCAATCACTTTTTCCTTGTCTGCCTTAGTAAGGGAAACTGTCTAAAATCAGGCTTTTCATAATAAGAATTTTATTACACTAGAAGGAATGAAATGTTTGCAAAACTGTGACATTCATTTCACACTTACTAAATGCTTTGTCTGTAACATGTTGCATTGTTGAGACTTCAAAGGAGAGAAACATATTCCCCTCCTCAAAGTTCTTCCTGGAGGGTAAGATTATATAAACAGGTAATATATTGCTTTTTTTTTTTTTTTTTGGCCATGCCACATGGCATGTAGGACCTTAGTTCACCAACCAGGGATATTACCCATACCTCTTGCATTAAGAAAGGGAATCTTACTCATTGGACCACCAGGGAGTTCCCACAGTGTTATCTAAATTTAACTAATTTCTTCATTTTATTTCCCTAATTCTAACTCACTTTCCCAATCTCTGTAAGTGCCATTGCTGTACACTCACTTGCTCAAACCAATAATCTGGGCCTCACCCCTGACTCATTCTCCCCTCACGTCACCATATCCTCTGGTCTATCTCTAATTCATTCCATTCAGTTCAGTCGCTCAGTCGTGTCGGACTCTTTGCGACCCCATGAATCGAAGCACACCAGGCCTCCCTGTCCAACACCAGCTCCGGGAGTTCACTCAGACTCACGCCCATCATGTCAATGATGTCATCCAGGCATCTCATCCTCTGTCGTCCCCTTCCCCTCCTGCCCCCAATCCCTCCCAGCATCAGAGTCTTTTCCAATGAGTCAACTCTTCATATGAGGTGGTCAAAGTACTGGAGTTTCAGCTTCAGCATCATTCCTTCCAAAGACATCCCAGGGCTGATCTCCTTCAGAGTGGACTGGTTGGATCTCCTTGCAGTCCAAGGGACTCTCAAGAGTCTTCTCCAACACCATGGTTCAAAAGCATCAATTCTTTGGCGCTCAGCCTTCTTCACAGTACAACTCTCACATCCATACATGAAGGAAAAGCCATAGCCTTGACTAGATGGACCTTAGTAGACAAAGTAATGTCTCTGCTTTTGAATATACTATCTAGGTTGGTCATAACTTTTCTTCCAAGGAGTAAGCGTCTTTTAATTTCATGGCTGCAGTCACCACCTGCAGGGATTTTGGAGCCCCCAAAATAAAGTCTGACACTGTTTCCACTGTTTCCCCATCTATTTCCCATGAAGTGATGGGACTGGATGCCATGATCTTAAGTTTTCTGAATGTTGAGCTTTAAGCCAACTTTTTCACTCTCCTCTTTCACTTTCATCAAGAGGCTTTTTAGTTCCTCCTCACTTTCTGACAAAAGGGTGGTGTCATCTGCATATCTGAGGTTATTGATATTTCTCCCAGCAATCTTGATTCCAGCTTCTGTTTCTTCCAGTCCAGCATTTCTCATGATGTACTCTGCATATAAGTTAAATAAGCAGGGTGACAATATACAGCCTTGACATACTCCTTTTCCTATTTGGAACCAGTCTGTTGTTCCATGTCCAGTTCTAACTGTTGCTTCCTGACCTGCATACAGCTTTCTCAAGAGGCAGGTTAGGTGGTCTGGGATTCCCATCTCTTTCAGAATTTTCCACAGTTGATTGTGTTCCACACGGTCAAAGGCTTTGGCATACTCAGTAAAGCAGAAAGAGATGTTTTTCTGGAACTCTCGTGCTTTTTCCATGATCCAGAGGATGTTGGCAATTTGATCTCTGGTTCCTCTGCCTTTTCTAAAACCAGCTTGAACATCAGGGAGTTCACGGTTCGTGTATTGCTGAAGCCTGGGTTGGAGAATTTTGAGCATTACTTTACTAGCATGTGAGGTGAGTGCAATTGTGCGGTAGTTTGAGCATTCTTTGGCATTGCCTTTCTTTGGGGTTGGAATGAAAACTGATCTTTTCCAGTCCTGTGGCCACTGCTGAGTTTTCCAAATTTGCTGGCATATTGAGTGCAGCACCTTCACAGCATCATCTTTCAGGATTTGAAACAGCTCAACTGGAATTCCATCACCTCCACTAGCTTTGTTCATAATGGTGCTTTCTAAGGCCCACTTGACTTCACATTCCAGGATGTCTGGCTCTAGATTAGTGATCACACCATCATGATTATCTGGGTCATGAAGATCTTTTTGTATAATTCTTCTGTGTATTCTTGCCACCTCTTCTTAATGCCTTCTGCTTCTGTTAGGTCCATATCATTTCTGTCCTTTATTGAGCCCATCTTTGCATGAAATGTTCCCTTGGTATCTCTAATTTTCTTGAAGAGATCTCTAGTCTTTCCCATTCAGTTCTTTTCCTCTATTTCTTTGCATTGATCGCTGAAGAGCTGAAGAAGGCTTTCTTATCTCTTCTTGCTATTCTTTGGAACTCTGCAATCAGATGCTTATATCTTTCCTTTTCTCTTTTGTTTTTCATATTTTTCACCTCTTCTTTCCACAGCTATTTGTAAGGCCTCCTCAGACAGCCATTTTGCTTTTTTGCATTTCTTTTCCATGGGGATGGTCTTGATCCCTGTCTCCTCCTGTACAATGTCATGAACCTCAGTCCATAGTTCATCAGGCACTCTATCTATCAGATCTAGGCCCTTAAATCTATTTCTCACTTCCATTGTATAATCATAAGGGATTCGATTTAGGTCCTACCTGAATGGTCTAGTGGTTTTTCCTACTTTCTTCAATTTGAATCTGAATTTGGTAATAAGGAGTTCATGATCTGAGCCACAGTCAGCTCCTGGTCTTGTTTTTGTTGACTGTATAGAGCTTCTCCATCTTTGGCTGCAAAGAATATAATCAATCTGATTTCGGTGTTGACCATCTGGTGATGTCCATGTGTAGAGTATTCTCTTGTGTTGTTGGAAAAGGGTGTTTGCTATGACCGGTGCATTTTCTTGGCAAAACTCTATTAGTCTTTGGCCTGCTTCATTCCGCAATCCAAGGCCAAATTTGCCAGTTACTCAAGGTGTTTCTTGACTTCCTACTTTTGCATTCCAGTCCCCTATAATGAAAAGGACATCTTTTTTGGGTGTTAGTTCTAGAAGGTCTTGTAGGTCTTCATAGAACCGTTCAACTTCAGCTTCTTCAGCATTACTGGTTGGGGCATAGCCTTGGATAACTGTGATATTGAATGGTTTGCCTTGGAGATGAAGAGATCATTCTGTCTTTTTGAGATTGCATCCAAGTACTGCTTTTCAGACTCTTTTGTTGACCATGATGGCTACTCCATTTCTCCTGAGGGATTCCTGCCCTCAGCAGTAGATAAAATGGTCATCTGAGTTAAATTCACCCATTCCAGTCCATTTTAGTTCGCTGATTCCTAGAATGTCAACGTTCACTCTTGCCATCTCTTGTTTGACCACTTCTGACTGCAGCCATGAAATTAAAAGACTCTTATTCCTTGGAAGAAAAGTTATGACCTACCTAGATAGTATATTCAAAAGCAGAGACATTACTTTGCCGACTAAGGTCCATCTAGTCAAGGCTATGGTTTTTCCAGTGGTCATGTATGGATGTGAGAGTTGGACTGTGAAGAAGGCTGAGCGCAGAAGGATTGATGCTTTTGAACTATGGTATTGGAGAAGACTCTTGAGAGTCCCTTGGACTGCAAGGAGATCCAACCAGTCCATTCTGAAGGAGATCAGCCCTGGGATTTCTTTGGAAGGAATGATGCTGAAACTGAAACTCCAGTACTCTGGCCCCCTCATGAGAAGAGTTGACTCATTGGAAAAGACTCTGATGCTGGGAGGAATTGGGGGCAGAAGAAGGGGACGACAGAGGATGAGATGGCTGGATGGCATCACTGACTCGTTGGACGTGAATCTGAGTGAACTCTGAGAAATGGTGATGAACAGGGAGGCCTGGTGTGCTGCGATTCATGGGGTCACAAAGAGTCGGACACGATTGAGTGACTGAACTGAACTGAACTGAATTTACCTTGATTCATGGACCTGACATTCCAGGTTCCTATACAATACTGCTCTTTACAGCATCGGATCTTGCTTCTATCACCAGTCACATCCATAGTTGGGTACTGTTTTTGCTTTGGCTCCATCCCTTCATTCTTTCTGGAGTTATGTCTCCACTGATCTCCAGTAGCATATTGGGCACCTAATGACCTGGGGAGTTCCTCTTTCAGTATCCTATCATTTTGCCTTTTCATACTGTTCATGGGGTTCTCAAGGCAAGAATGCCGAAGTGGTTTGCCATTCCCTTCTCCAGTGGACCACATTCTGTCAGCCCTCTCCACCATGACCCGCCCGTCTTGGGTTGCCCTGCAGGCATGGCTTGGTTTCATTGAGTTAGACAAAGCTGTGGTCCTAGTGTGATTAGATTGACTAGTTTTCTGTGAGTATGGTTTCTGTAAGTCTGCCCTCTGATGCCCTCGTGCAACACCTACGATTTTACTTGGGTTTCTCTTACCTTGGCCGTGGGGTATTTCTTCACAGTTCCTCCAGCAAAGCACAGCCACTGCTTCTCACCTTGGATGAGGGGTATCTCCTCACCGCCGCCCTTCCTGACCTTCAACATGGGATAGCTTCTCTAGGCCCTCCTGTGCCCACACAGCCACTGCGGTAATTCATTCCATTACCACCACCCTAATCTAGTTCACTGTTTCTCCTGCAGAGACCTTCTGACTAGCTCTCTGCTTCTTATCATGTCCCCTGCTGCTGCTGCTAAGTTGCTTCAGTCGTGTCCGTCTCTGTGTGACCCCATAGACGGCAGCCCACCAGGCTCCCCTGTCCCTGGGATTCTCCAGGCAAGAAGACTGGAGTGGGTTGCCGTTTCCTTCTCCAATGCATGAAGGTGAAAAGTGAAAGTGAAGTCGCTCAGTCTCATCCAACTCTTAGCGACACCATGGACTGCAGCGCACCATTGTCACCACCAAATCATTCTTCACAGCGCAGCCTGAGTGAACTTATTAAAATGCAAACCAGACTATATTTCTTCTCTTCAATAGTTTCACATTGCACTTGGGATAAAATCCAGAATTTTTATGAAGGTTTTGCATGATCTGATCCCTCCTTACCTTTTCAACCTCATTTTCTCCCCTCTTCTCTCTTTTTCTGTGCTCCAGCCCCCCAGGGCCTCCTCCTTTCAGTTCCCAGGACTTGCCAAGCTCTTAGTCACCATAGTTCCTCTGCTTGCATTGCTCTGTCCATGCACTTCGAATTTTGGGCACCTTCTCATCCTCATCTCGACTTAGATACTAACTCCTTGGAAGCCTCTGACCCCCTTTTCAAGCAGCTTCTCTTTCCTTGTATGACATTTTGTTGGTTACCTTCATAGCATGTTTTCCTGATTTGTAATAAATTATTTGCTTATTGTCTGTCTTCCTCACTGGGCTGTAGGGATAGGGGCAGGGACAAAATCATTTACCTCACTGAAATATCCCTGGTGTCTAGTACACAGCAGGTAGTGAATAATTACTCAGCAACTGTTCAATAAATGAATGAGTGCTGTTGGGACAGACCACAGAGCACCAATTGTAACTGCTTTTTCTATCAGCACAAAGGCCAAATGCTAAGTAGTATCTTCCAAGTAATAATGCTTTCTAATTTTTTTCAGTTATAAATGAATGTAACAGTATCACAAAAAACATTGAGAACTAGATAACAGTATTTCAGTAAAACTCAAGTACCATTCACTATATTTTTTTTAGTCTCTTTTTGACTGTATATTTTACATAATTATATCTGACATGTAAATTTTACAGAATTATTTTTCAAATTCTGCTTTTTAATACTTGGTGGTAAAGGCATCACAGGCATTGCTTTTTGATATTACAGATCCTTCAGAACTGTTATTTAATACTGTTACTTAATGTCCATTGAATGGTTGAACCGTAATCTATATGGCATTTTATCTACTGATGGATATTTAAGTTAATTTCAACTATTTTCCTGCTATAGTGAAAAATTATTATGCACATTTGCCATCTTTTGTTTTGTTTTGTTTTAATTCTTTTTGCCACACTGCACTGCATGTGAGATCTTAGTTCCCCGACCAGGGATTGAACCCATGTCCTCTGCATATGGAGTCTTAACAACTGGACAATCAGGGAAGTCCCTAATATCTTACCTTTATTTTTATTTTTGCCTGTATCACACAGCTTGTGGGGTCTCAGTTTCCTAACCATGGATTGAACCTGAGCCATGGCACTGAAAGCCTGGAATTATAACCACTAGGTGACCACGGAACTTCTTGACATATTTTTAGATTAGTCACATACTTAATTACTGAGAGCGCATGACTAACACAAGCAATAGTATTTGTTAGAAGCAATGGTATAATAATCTACCTATTTTGCTTTTTCGTCTAAAGTTTCCATAATAAATTTTTTTCTGGATCACCACACACTTCGCTAACATAGGGCATGAGTTCGGACCACAGTTTCAGACTTTGGGTAGCTATGTAGATTTAATCTTTCATTTCTCAAGTCTAGAAGTTTTCTAGAGTCCTTCTACTAAAATGAAGGACATATTATATCTTTTTGTCTTTTCCTCGTCCCCTTTCCCACCTTGCTTTCACTGCCAATCAGTTTTCACAAGGCAGAAGGTAATGATGATATGGAGAATGAGAGAAAGAAAGAGAGAGGAAAGAGTGGAAAGAAAGAGAATAACCAAGAACAGAGTGTGTCTCTTTCTTGGACGGCTCTGATGTTCTAAGTTACAGGGACAAAGAACATCAGTGCAGAGGCTGGATAAGGAGACAATGATGCCATTCCTACATCACACCTGACTCACGCATTCAGCTGCAGCCATGCATTGCAGGTGGGATAGACTGACCCTGGCTTCTTTCTGGAACGGTTCTAATCCCATCTCCCTTGTCATCATGATGGTTCTAGGATGGTCCAGCTGATACAAGTCCCACACTTCAGTTTAGTGGTTAAGTGAAGTAAGGATCTCTTCCGATGGGAACGAAGAAGTAAGAAACTGATGTTGCTTCTCTTGGCAGCAAAGAGGGAAGCCATTCTGAGGACAGAGTCAACACATAAACAAAAGCAGAGCCCAGAGACACTCAGAGAGAAAGGTGGAGTCCTTAATGGACTGTATTGTAAAGCTTGCCCTACTTCTGCACTTTTCAAATACATGAGCTGATAAATCACTTTATCCTTCAAGTCAGTTGGAGTCAAGGTTCTTGTTGCTTCTACTAAGATCAGTGTAATGATGCAGGAGGACTGGCATGGCTGCAGTATGATTGCTATCTTGCCAAGAATGGAAATGTATTCCTGTTCTAGGTGGCTTCTTTCCTGGAAGAAAATGTTCTCCATGACATAGGAGGCCTGCCTTGGAGATCTCTGGGGCCTGTTCTTCCACTGGGAACTCCCACAGCCTGGATGCCTAGTGTTGAGGGCATTGCTCTTTCTAAAGACAGGACTTGCAACTTTCACATGCTATATTTGCAAGTAAATTTTCTCCTGTTAGGGATGTTTTGTAGCTACCACTACCATGGATGTGGCATGTGATTATTTATAATATCAAACATCAGAGGCACAGATGCTGGAATGCCGAGGCAGCACCAATCTTAACAAGACTTATGCTATTCAGGGATATAGGCCCAAAGACGAGGAAGTTGGAGCCAACTTCCTAAGAATGCTTAGACTGCTTATTCTAAGAGAAGAAAGACTCTCTTCTTCTATGTGTGTGTCTTATGTGTTGATGTGTAGCTTTTCAATAATGAGATATATGGTAATGAAAACTTGAATTTTTCCATCTCCCAATCCCATTCCTTCCTTTTCTCAGACTAGGCTGTCCCTTTATTGTCTGGTTGTTTATTGTAGAGAAGTTCCTATAAATAATGTTATATCTGAAGTCAGATATCCATCTACTTTAAGTTTTACCTAAAAGTTAATGTTTAGGACTTCCCTGAGGGTCCAGTGGTTAAAAGTCCACGTGCCAGTGCAGGGGATACAGGTTCAATCCCCGGTCTGGGAAGATTCCACATGCCTCGAGGCCACTAAGCCAGTGTGCCACAACCTCTGAGCCTTCCTGCTCTAGATCCAGTGCCATGCAACAAGAGAAGATACTGTTGCAGGAAGGCGGACCCCTTCCAGGGCCCGAAACTGGGCTCTTGTCTAACACTCGGAAATGAATTGTCCAAAGGAGACCAGCCCTGGGATTTCTTTGGAAGGAATGATGCTGAAGCTGAAACTCCAGTACTTTGGCCACCTCATGTGAAGAGTTGACTCATTGGAAAAGACTCTGATGCTGGGAGGGATTGGGGGCAGGAGGAGAAGGGGATGACCGAGGATGAGATGGCTGGATGGCATCACTGACTCGATGGATGTGAGTCTGAGTGAACTTCGGGAGTTGGTGATGGACAGGGAGGCCTGGCATGCTGCGGTTCATGGGGTCGCAAAGAGTTGGACACGACCGAGTGACTGAACTGAACTGAACTGAGGAGACCCATGTGCTGACAAAACAAGAGATTTTATTGGGAAAGGGCACCAGGGCAGAGAGCAGTAGAGTAAGAGAACCCAGGAGAACTGCCCTGCCATGTGGCTCGCAGTCTCGGGTTTTATGGTGATGGGATTAGTTTCCGGGTGGTCTTTGGCCAATCACTCTAATTCCGAGTCTTTCCTGGTGGTGCACACATCACTCAGCCAAGATGGGTGCTAGCGAGAGGGATTCTGGGAAGTGGACGGACATGCAGTGTCTCCTTTCGACTTTTCCTGGACTCTTCCAGTTGGTGGTGGCTTATTAGTTCTATGTTCCTTATCAGGCTCTCCTGTCATAAAACAACTCATGCAAATGGTTACTATGGTGCCTGGCCAGAGTGGGTGGTTTCAATCAGTGTGCTTCCCCTAACAACTCCCCACTGAGAGACTTCATATTGAAGATACTCCTTGGGATTTAGGGCACTTTCTTCTGTAACTTATTCCTGCTGTGCATGGTCATAGGCCCGCCTAGCAGAGCAGAAGTCTCTCTCTACCTGATCTGATCTAAGTTGGAGTGTTCCACATCTGAAACCAGCTTCCACCCTTGTAGTAACAGCAATTTAGTTTGAAACTGTTGGCCCCTCTCAGAGATGAAATAGACAAGGGCCAAACAGGAAACCTAACAGGATGGTCATCTCTGGTCCTTGGAAACAGAAGGCAACATTTGGGGTGAGGGTTGCAGGGTTTGTGACCCTTTTTGATTGGTTGGTGGTGAGGCAACAGAGCTGTGCTTCAAGAATGTTGTGTCCAGTCTGAAATTACCATCCTCCACCTGGGTGGGGGCTCAAAGACACTGTTATGCATATTTCTTTGAGTAGGAACCAGGACTTGTCTGGAGGCTGTACCAACCTTTGATTGTTTCTCCTGTTTCTGTATCCCCTCCCTTCCCTGATAAGCAATTGTTTGAATCCACCCTTTGGAACTCAGAAGGTCAAGGAGGCTGAATGAAGCCTATATCCTACAGAACAGATCTCTACTCCAGAACCCCACAGAGTCCTGCTCAGTTTTAATTTAGGGAACTAGGCAACTATGACCACAATGAGAAGCCCGAGCACTGCAACTAGAGAGCAGCCCCTGCTCGCTGCAAATGGAGAAAGACCACATGCAGCAACAAAGACACAGCACAGGTGAAAAACAAAAACAAAAGTTAATGTTTAAAAAGAAGTAATACATGCTGTTGGATGATTGTCTAATTTCTGTGTAGAACGAATCTTCCTTTGGCATCCATCACAACAACCCAAGTCTAGAAAAGAAGAGCACTGTTGATGATACTGCTTCTGAATTGTTGACTTTCAAGTCAACATATCTTCCCCTTCTATATCAGACAGGACGGTGTTCCAGAAAAATTGTTCTTACATATTCAATAGTGTACTTTTCTCTGCTAGCACAAGATATGGAATTAAAACAAAGTTATATGAAGGGCAAGGGAGAAAACTAGAGGGAAGGGCTGTTTCTTTTTTAAACTTAAAAGCTATTGTTATGGAAAAAACCTAATTGAAATTTCTGGCCAACCCAATAAAAATAGAGTTGCCATATGATCCTATAATCCATCTCCTAGGCATATGATCTGGGGAAACTATAATTTGAAAAGATGCATGCACTCCAATGTTCTGAAGCACTATTTACAATAACCAAGACAGGGAAGCAAACTAAATGTCTGTTGATAGATGAATGAATAAAGAATATGTGGTATATTTATACAATGGTCTATTACTCAGCCATAAAAAAAATGAAATAATTAATGCCTTTTGCAGCAACATGGATGGACCTCAAAGTTATCATACTAAGTACAGGGAATGGTTTGAATTTTCCAGTTCTCTCTGCTTTTCTCCTCTCCTGTCTTCTTTCTTGCCTTTCCCCACTTACTTGGTTGTTTGATCTTTGTCTTAGAGATTCAAATGCTGAGTTTCTAATAGGGCACAAAGACTCAGCTATTTATTTTGAATTTCACACTATTTATGCTAATATTTCTTGAAGGTGTTTTGCAGGTATTTGCTTATTTTTTGCATCTGTTTATTCATGTATTCATTAATCCAATAAATATTTATTGAGTATCTGCTATGTGTCATCATCATGCTAGGTGCTGGGAATGCCAGGCATTGGGTGACCAAACTGCAGGGTCCCAGGCAGTGAACTAGGGAAGACAGATAGTGACAAATAAACTAATAAATATATAATTACAGTGGCTCAGTCTGTAAAGCATCTCTCTACAAGGCGGGAGACCTGGGTTCAATCCCTGGGTTGGGAAGATCCCCTGGAGAAGGAAATGGCAATCCACTCCAGGATTATTGCCTGGAAAATCCCATGAACAGAGGAGCCTGGTAGCCTACAGTCCACGGGGTTGCAAAGAGTCGGACACGACTGAGTGACTTCACTTAATCACTTCACTTAATTACAGAGTGTAAAAAAACGAAGAGGGTGTTATGCTAGAGAATAATGAGTAGAGGAGAAGGTAGCAGATGGAAGAGGAGAGGACTATATATTTTCAGATGATATTTTGTAGATAGGTCTGTGATAGGGATTTTATGATGTGCATATGAGAGAAGGGAAGGGGAAATTGGTCATGATTCCTAGGTTTCTGCCTGAGCAAGTGGGATGAATGTAGATAAGATTTAATAATATGAGGAAGAATAGGTTTTGTAGGCATGTCAATGATTCAGTGTTTTTATGCTGAGTGAGATGTGAAACATCCAAGTGAAAATATTTAGACAGTTGTCATTAGTTTTTAGTTTGTGTATAGGACAGGCCCTGCTTGTTTCTACCAACCCTGTGTAATTATTTTTTAATTAATTAATTTATTTTAATTGGAGGCTAATTACTTTAGAGTCAGTTCAGTTCAGTTCAGTTGCTCAGTCGTGTCTGACTCTTTGCGACCCCATGAATATTGTGCTGGTTTTCACCATACATCAAAAATTATGGAACGCTTCATGAATTTGCTTGTCATTTTGTGCAGGGGCCATGCTGATCTCTGTAACGTTCCAATTTTAATATATGTGCTGCCAAAGCGAGCACCATTCAGTGTAATTATTAATGCTACCTTTCACTCTCAAAAGTTTTGGTTTATATAATATTTACACAGTCATCCCATGTATTGGTGAAAGTAGTTTTGGTGGATTAGGGAAGTATGATATTGTAATTTATAATTAGAAATATATATTTAGTCTTCCTTCCTCTTCCTGCCACAGAGCTCTTAAAACCCTTGGAATTTCCTAAGTGGTAAGAATGACAAAGATGTCTTGATATTCACAAGAAATTCCTTGCAGCCACACCTGAGCTTATGTTAATAAGGTGATCTTTGGAAAGCACCTAAAGTTGCTACAGGAATCAACCAGGTGATAAGGGGGTTGAAAGTTTCAGTCCCACCACCCTTGACTACTCCACAAGATGTCAGAGCTTAGGTTATGTGCAAGGATTCCTTCATTCTTCTCATACTCAAACAACACTTTGTTGAATACTTTCAAACAATTGTTTCGTTAGTATAAGACTAATGGTTGTTGAATACTTTAAAATGATTATTTGTACAAAAACTACTATTGTAACTACTACTATCTGAATTTTATATAGGATAAAATTGAGGGTGAGCAAGGTCTATGATCTCCTCACTTAACTAATGCTGCCTCTGTACTTCCAACATCACTATTCCCCACGCAACTTATTTAGCTTTTCTCCTTTTGACTCTTTTCTTCTTTGGCTCTGCTGCACAGCATTTGAGATCTTAGTTATCAGCCCAGGGATGGAAACTGTGCACCTGCCATGGAAGTGAGGAGTCTTGACCACTGGTCCACCAGTGGTCAAGGCTAGGCTAGGCTATTATGGCAGGTCTTTAAGCTCTTCCTGGCTAGAACTAACACCCAAAGGCACAGGGCTTCACAAAAGCAGCACACAGCAGAAAATAGATAAAAACAAAAAGCTTATGCTCTAGAATCAGAAATTTATCCACCCCACGTGCTTTATCTATTCTGCGATCTCCTGATAGTCGCTTCTCATTGCCTGGACTTAGGTATATTTATGCCTTTTTGCCTCTGCTGGCCTCCTTGAACTTGACTATATGTTATCAATTTGACCTCTGCTTCAATTTGACCCCTCTGTCTAGACTCCCACCTAGATCTGGCCCCTCTTAAATAATCATGTCATCAATGCTATCCCTACCAGTTCAGTTATTTTTTATCTTAACTTTAAACCATATATGGAACATGAGTCATACATTCTGTTGATGGGAATTTCCTGGTGGCCCAGTGGTTAGGACTCTGAGTTCTTACTGTCAAGGGCACAGATTCCTGGTCAAGGAAGATCCCATAAGCAGTGTCTCATGTTCAAAATAAATAAATTTTGCTGTATTGATCAAACATACAAATATTTTATCTTCCCCATTTCTTCTACCCCTGAATTCCTTACACCACCTGTAGCTTAAAAACCAGCAGTCACAGAACCCTCCTGGACTGTGTGTCTTTCATTAAATCACATGTGTGCATGCTAAGTCACTTCAGCCGTGTCTGACTCTGTGACCCCATGGACTGCAGTCCGTCAGTTTCTTCTGTCCATGGGATTCTTCAGGCAAGAACACTGGAGTCGGTTGCCATGCCTTTCTCCAGGGGACCTTCCTGACCCAGGGATCAAATTCGTGTCTCTTATGTCTCCTGCATTGGCAGGCAGTGGTGGTTCAGAGGTTAAGGCATCTGCCTGCAACGTGGGAGACCTGGGTTCCATTCCTGGGTCAGGAAGACCCTCTGGAGAAGGAAATGGCAACCCACTCCAGTATTCTTGCCTGGAGAATCCCTCGGATGGAGAAGCCTGGTGGGCTATAGTCCACGGGGTCACAAAGAGTCGGACAGACTGAGCTTTCTTTACCACTTTCTTTCTTTACTTTACACTTTCACTTTCTTTACCACTAGTGCCACCTGGGAAGCTCCCTTTTTTCTCTCTCTCTCCTGTGTGTCTTGAGAGACTGGGCTTTTCTAGATTCTCTTTCAGTTGCCCAGTTACGAGTTAGCCATCTCCTCATTCTCCTTTCCGATCAGTCTCCAACACACTCCCTGCTCATTTTAAATAAAAACTGACTCATCTTCTCTAGATTCTCAGTTGCATTCAGCCCAGCTTCTTTTTTCCTTACTTGATAATTGGCACACTTATACATTTCATACCTAGGAATTCTCAGTTCAGTTTAGTTCAGTGGCTTAGTCGTATCTGACTCTTTGTGACCCCATGGACTGCGGCACACACCAGGCTTCCCTGTCCATCATCAACTCCTGGAGCTTGCTCAAACTCATGTCCATCGAGTCAGTGATGCCATCCAACCATCTCATCCTCTGTCATCTCTTCTCCTCCTGCCTTCAATCTTTCCCTAGGAACTCTACCTGTCTGGTATTCAAGTAAAGCAGGAAATTATCAATCTGGTGCTATTTGGAAGCCATTTGAAGATTACAGAAATCTGCACATGAGAGAAAATGACATATAAATGTAGCACAGTTAATTACTTTACCAAGTTTACAGTTGATGATGTCAGAGCCATATTGAATCCCAAGTCTATTTATCCTAAAGCTTGGACTGCTAATTACCATGCTTATTTCTTACTTTCAAAAAGTTTATAAAATTATATTGAAAGATAACTCTTAAAAAACTAAACATACTTACCATATGGCCCTGCAATTACACTCCTAGACATTTATACCAAAGAAATGAAAGCTTATGTTTTTACAAAAACCAGTACATGTGGTCATAGCAGCTTTATTATTTTTTTAAAGAAAACCTTTTTGTTTTGTATTGGGGTATAGCTGATTAAGTATTCTTGCTTGGGAAATCCCATGGACAGAGGAGCCTGGCAGACTGGAGTCCATGAGGTCACCAAAGAGCCGGACTGACTTAGCGACTAAACACAACAGCAAATAGCTGGTTAACAATGTTGTGATAGTTTCAGGTGAACAGGGAAAGAACTCAGCCATACATATACACGTATCCACTGTCCCTTAAACTCCCCCACCCCATCTGGCTGCCACATAACACTGAGCAGATTTGTGTCATAGCAGCTTTATTTTTGAGACCCAAAACATTGGAAAAGCACTAAAATATCCTCCACTGGGTGAATGATTAAACAAACTGTGGTACATCCATACCATGGGATGTTACTCAACAGTAGAAAGGAACCACTGATACTTGCAACAACTTGAATATATCTCGGACATTATTCTGAGTGAATGAAGCCAGTAACACAAGGTCATAGAAATATGATCCCACTTACATGACCTTCTAAAAATGACAAAATTATAGAGGTACAGATTCGTGGTTGCCAAAAATAGGGATGATGGAGGGAAGTAAGGGTAGATATATCTGCAAGTGGGGAGCATGAGGGACATCTTTGTGAAATAGTTTCAAGTCTTGATTACACTGATGGCTACACAAATCATATTTGATAAAATGACAAAGAATTATACACATACATTACCGATATCAATTGCCTGGTTTTAATATTCTGCTATAGCTGTGTAAGATGGTCCCATTAGGGAAACTAGGTGAAGGTCAGGAATGGCAGCACCAAGGAGATACCCCTCATTCAAGGTAAGGAGCAGCAGCTGTGCTTTGCTGGACCAGCCGTGAAGAGATACCCCATGGCCAAGGTAAGAGAAACCCAAGTAAGATGGTAGGTGTTGCAAGAGGGCATCAGAGGGCAGACACACTGAAACCATACTCACAGAAAACTAGTCAGTCTAATCACACTAGGACCACAGCCTTGTCTAACTCAATGAAACCAAGTCATGCCTGCAGGGCAACCCAAGACGGGCCGGTCATAGTGGAGAGGGCTGACAGAATGTGGTCCACTGGAGAAGGGAATGGCAAGCCACTTCAGCATTCTTGCCTTGAGAACCCCATGAACAGTATGAAAAGGCAAAATGATAGGATACTGAAAGAGGAACTCCCCAAGTCATTAGGTACCCAATATGCTACTGGCAATCACTGGAGAAATAACTCCAGAAAGAATGAAGGGATGGAGCCAACGCAAAAACAATACCAGCTGTGGATGTGACTGGTGATAGAAGCAAGATCCGATGCTGTAAAGAGCAGTATTGCATAGGAACCTGGAATGTCAGGTCCATGAATCAAGGCAAATTGGAAGTGGTCAAACAAGAGATGGCAAGGGTGAACGTTGACATTCTAGGAATCAGTGAACTAAGATGGACTGGAATGGGTGAATTTAACTCAGGTGACCATTATATCTACTACTGTGGGCAGGAATCCCTCAGAAGAAATGGAGTAGCCATCATGGTCAACAAAGAGTCTGAAATGCAGTACTTGGATGCAATCTCAAAAACGACAGAATGATCTCTGTTCTTTTCCAAGGCAAACCATTCAATATCACAGTCATCCAAGTCTATGCCCCAACCAGTAACGCTGAAGAAGCTGAAGTTGAATCATTTTATGAAGACCTACAAGACCTTCTAGAACTAACACCCAAAAAAGATGTCCTTTTCATTATAGGGGACTGGAATGCAAAAGTAGGAAGTCAAGAAACACCTTGAGTAACAGGCAATTTGGCCTTGGAATGTGGAATGAGGCAGGGCAAAGACTAATAGAGTTTTGCCAAGAAAATGCACCGGTCATAGCAAACACCCTTTTCCAACAACACAAGAGAATACTCTACACATGGATATCACCAGATGGTCAACACCAAAATCAGACTGATTATATTCTATGCAGCCAAAGATGGAGAAGTTCTATACAGTCAACAAAAACAAGACTAGGAGCTGACTGTGGCTCAGATCATAAACTCCTTATTACCAAATTCAGACTCAAATTGAAGAAAGTAGGAAAAACCGCTAGACTATTCAGGTAGGACCTAAATCAAATCCCTTATGATTATACAGTGGAAGTGAGAAATAGATTTAAGGGCCTGGATCTGATAGATAGAGTGCCTGATGAACTATGGACTGAGGTTCATGACACTGTACAGGAGGAGACAGGGATCAAGACCATCCCCATGGAAAAGAAATGCAAAAAAGCAAAATGGCTGTCTGAGGAGGCCTTACAAATAGCTGTGGAAAGAAGAGAGGTGAAAAACAAAAGAGAAAAGGAAAGATATAAGCATCTGATTGCAGAGTTCCAAAGAATAGCAAGAAGAGATAAGAAAGCCTTCTTTTTAGCAATCAATGCAAAGAAATAGAGGAAAAGAACAGAATGGGAAAGACTAGAGATCTCTTCAAGAAAATTAAAGATACCAAGGGAACATTTCATGCAAAGATGGGCTCAATAAAGGACGGAAATGGTATGGACCTAACAGAAGCAGAAGGCATTAAAAGAAGTGGCAAGAATACACAGAAGAACTGTACAAAAAGATCTTCTCGACCCAGATAATCATGATGGTGTGATCACTAATCTAGAGCCAGACATCCTGGAATGTGAAGTCAAGTGGGCCTTAGAAAGCATCACTATGAACAAAGCTAGTGGAGGTGATGGAATTCCAGTTGAGCTGTTTCAAATCCTGAAAGATGATGCTGTGAAGGTGCTGCACTCAATATGCCAGCAAATTTGGAAAACTCAGCAGTGGCCACAGGACTGGAAAAGGTCAGTTTTCATTCCAATCCCAAAGAAAGGCAATGCCAAAGAATGCTCAAACTACCGCACAATTGCACTCACCTCACATGCTAGTAAAGTAATGCTCAAAATTCTCCAACCCAGGCTTCAGCAATACACGAACCGTGAACTCCCTGATGTTCAAGCTGGTTTTAGAAAAGGCAGAGGAACCAGAGATCAAATTGCCAACATCCTCTGGATCATGGAAAAAGCACGAGAGTTCCAGAAAAACATCTCTTTCTGCTTTATTGAGTATGCCAAAGACTTTGACTGTGTAGATCACAATCAACTGTGGAAAATTCTGAAAGAGATGGGAATCCCAGACCACCTAACCTGCCTCTTGAGAAAGCTGTATGCAGGTCAGGAAGCAACAGTTAGAACTGGACATGGAACAACAGACTGGTTCCAAATAGGAAAAGGAGTATGTCAAGGCTGTATATTGTCACCCTGCTTATTTAACTTATATGCAGAGTACATCATGAGAAATGCTGGACTGGAAGAAACACAAGCTGGAATCAAGATTGCTGGGAGAAATATCAATAACCTCAGATATGCAGATGACATCACCTTTATGGCAGAAAGTGAAGAGGAGGTAAAGGGCCTCTTGATGAAGGTGAAAGAGGAGAGTGAAAAAGTTGGCTTAACATTCAGAAAACTAAGATCATTGCATTCGGTCCCATTACTTCATGGGAAATAGATGGGGAAACAGTGGAAACAGTGTCAGATTTTATTTTGGGGGCTCCAAAATCGCTGCAGATGGTGACTGCAGGCATGAAATTAAAAGACGCTTACTCCTTGGAAGAAAAGTTATGACCAACCTAGATAGTATATTCAAAAGCAGAGACATTACTTTGCCAACTAAGGTCCGTCTAGTCAAGGCTATGGTTTTTCCTGTGGTCATGTATGGATGTGAGAGTTGGACTGTGAAGAAGACTGAGTGCAGAAGAATTGATGCTTTTGAACTATGGTGTTGGAGAAGACTCTTGAGAGTCCCTTGGACTGCAAGGAGATCCAACCAGTCCACTCTGAAGGAGATCAGCCCTGGGATGTCTTTGGAAGGACTGATGCTGAAACTGAAACTCCAGTACTCTGGCCCCCTCATGAGAAGAGTTGACTCATTGGAAAAGACTCTGATGCTGGGAGGAATTGGGGGCAGAAGAAGGGGACGACAGAGGATGAGATGGCTGGATGGCATCACGGACTCGATGGATGTGAGTCTGTGTGAACTCCGAGAGATGGTAATGAACAGGGGAGGCCTGGCGTGCTGCGATTCATGGGGTCGCAAAGAGTCGGACACGACTGAGCGACTGATCTGATCTGAGGTGAAGGGTGTATGGGAGCTCTCTGTACTGTGTTTGCAACTTCTTGTGCATCTATAATTATTTCAAAATAGAAAGCTAAAATGATAGCTGGATTGTCTTTCATCTTCCTCCTGACTCTCTCTTCTCAGTCCAGCTTGTAACTCAGCCAGAGACTAGGTAACGTTAGACTCTTCCTTCTGTCTCCCCAGATCTAACCAGCCTTGAAGTTCTGTTGGCTCCACCCCCGAATGTGCGTCTCTGCATTCTGACTGTCCTCCCACCCTCTTTGCTTTGTGCCAGATCCTCTAGTCTGATCTTTTGCAATAGCTCTCAGACTGGCCTCCTATCCCCTGCCTGTCTTTCTCAATGCTGGTGTCCTCTGTAATTTATGAATCAGATCCTCTTACTTCTCTGCCCATAAACAGTTGGTAATTCCCTGATGCCCATAGCTTCAAATCAACTCAGTGAGGCCAACGGGGGCCTTCAGTTGCTGTTCTCTGCTCCTCTTAGGAGCAATAAATCTGCGTGTCCTGGAGGCTCTTCTCCTCTCTGTTTTTGGTAGATTAGTAGATGGTTGGTTTAGCAAGGCAGAGTTTGCACACAGAAGAAGAGGCTGATACCAACCTGTGGGCTTTGGAGGCCCTCCCTTTCCATCAAGGTCACTTCTCTGTCCAGGGAGCATGCAAGGAGCAGAGACATTCCCTGTTCCCCAGAACATTATGCGGTGACTCCCCTTTCTAGTGCGATGTTAGCTGTTGGGGAGGTGAACTTTCTATGCAGGGCCTAACCTCTGCAATAATGAGAGTTCAGGGGATTACGACACTACACCACTTCTCTGCTTATAAGCTGCTCTCCTTGTGACCTTTATATCTTCCCTGCATATAAGACGCTATGCATATATGCCTGGGGCTCCCACATGACATTTCCTCCCTAGATTCACCTGCTGGTGCCTGCTGAGTGTGTGGCATGCCACAGTGACCTTCAGTTCTCAGAAAGTGTCCTCTCTGCTGGCTCATGTACTATTCAGTTCTCTATCACCCGCACCTTTCTGGTTCCTGCTGCATCCACCAAGCAGAAACAGATCTGGTATTGTTTATGTTATTAATGCCTAGTGCTTCTTCATTCTTCTGTCAGGAAACTTCTAACTGTTTTGTGGACCCAGCTGTGAGGTTGCTTCCTTCTTACCTCACCTGGACTTCAAGGCTCTCTGAAGGACAGGCGAGTCTGTCTTCCAGCTTTGCGTTTCTGAGGCTCAAGAGAGGCTTGCACTTGGCTGGTGCTCAGTACACATTTGTTAAATGAACAAATAAATTGTGACTTGAATGAGGGCCCCTCAAAAGCAGTAAATGCTCTACCAATATTAAGCATGATGAAAATACCTTAAAGAATCCAGCCAAGTAAACCATAATGGTTGGAATCAGAAAAGTTGATAAAGCAAAATCAGTTAATAATTTTTAGAAATGTTAAGTCCTCTACAGACATACACAACACAAATATACATAGATACATATCATACACAGTGGATGGTGTGTAGTCAGCTTTCATACTTGGATTAACACACTGCAAAGAGTAAAGGTCTCTTTTCCTTTCATTTATTGGGGGCTTGCTTGGCACCATCCACGTATCACCCTTCACATCCACTTCTCTTCAGCAGGAGATAGCTGACATAGGCCATCGCATAGTGCTCAGCTGTTGACAGTTAAATAAATACTTTTAAAGGGAAAAATACTTTCTTAGGTGCAGAAACAACTGAATTTCAGCTACCAGATCATTTCCTCCAACTCGTCACCAGGAAAACGACAGGTCATTCTTCATGTTGATGGACCTGGAGGCACAGAACTCTATCTCCCCTTACCAGCAGGAGAGTTATAATGTGACTAGATTTCTTGACTCAGATGCACTGCTTTCCTGGTATTTTTTATTCTTAACTTGGAGGATAATTGCTTTATAATGTCATGTTAGTTTCTTCTGTACAACAAAGTGAATCAGCTATATGCATACATTCTACCCCTTTCTTCTTGGCTTCTCTCCCTTCTTATTATCCCACCCCTCTAGGTCACCACAGAGCACAGAGCTGAGCTCCTTTGTGGTAGCTTTTTGCTCTAAAAGGGCCTTCTCTACATTTGAACTTGCGTGCTTCTGTCGTGTGTGACTCTTTGCCACCTCGTGGACCGTAGCCTTCCAGGCTCCTCAGTCCGTGGGATTCTCCGGGCAAGAATACTGGAGTGGGTTGCCATTCCCTCCTCCAACATTTGAGTTTAACTATGTTCTGTTAGAGGCTGAATTGTTAACTACCCAAAAGGCTGAATTATTAACTACCCTATTTTTTTGAAGAATATTTATAGCTAAATCTGTAGTTAAGAGCTGACTTTGTCTTATGCACTTCCAGTGGCTTTATGAGAAAACAGAGGAAATTAATTAATCTATACCTTAAAACTTCCATTATAGCTCAGCAGGTAAAGGATTTGCCTACAGTGCAGGAGACACAGAAGACGTGGGTTCGATCCCTGGGTTGGAAGGATCTGCTGGAGGAGGAAACGACAACCCATTTCAGCATTCTTACCTGAAAAGTCCCATGTATAGAAAATTTCAGTCCAAAGGGTCCAAAAGAGTTGGACACAACTGAGCATCTAAGCACACATATAAGTTAAATTTTTAAATGAATAAAGATGATTAAAAAGGGATGATATTTATATTTATTCTTCACTTTAGTATCTAAAATGATGAGCCAAATAGAAATTGATAAAACAATGATTTGCTTTTAACTTTTAATCAGAAATAAGAATAATTGCACATAGCACTTTTTCTGACTTTAGGGAAGAAAGTTTTGTTTGTTATATTTTCTGTTCTCCTTAGTTTTCAAATGACTTATGAATACCAAATCCTATTTTCATAAAGTCATTTTTTTCTGTTTTTAAATTTATGCCCTGTCAAAATCTTAAGGCTGAAAACTTTGAGCTTAACCATTTTGTTTTTTCCCAACAGTAGATGGCAATATCTGTTCACCTGTAGCAAAAACCTCAATCATAGTAATGACTATAGACTTAGCGTTTATATTTTTCTCTCACTCTGTAGAATGAAATCAGTCTATTTAAAATGGTAAAACTGAATACAGAAACAGTTTGCATGCCAGTATAATCTTACTTTAAAAATTTTGGTTGAAGGGGTACAGAAGTACATGAGTAGATGAAACTATGCCTTTTTTCACTCCAGGGGAGAGAGGCTGGCAGCGCCAAGAAAAGGCTGCTAGACACAGTGAGTCTGAGGCAAGAATGAGAGAGGTTAAGCTAAGAGTTTTTAGCTAGTTCTGTTAAAATTTATGCTCAGATCCTGCTACATACCCAAAAAGGTTTTTGCTTTTTTTTTTTTCAAAGTGGGTGTTGCCTAGGAATTTTAAAACTTATACTTTTTTGGGGGAGGAGGTAATTAAATAAGAAATAAAGAAAGAAATCAATGCCAGTTTTGTACCCAAGGCCCACATTTACACTTTCCTTCTCCAGAAAGAAAAGGAGTAGGGGTTGAGATTAGGATTTGGGAGAGATTTCCTTCCAGATCCAACACTGCTCTGATCCCCTCAACTGGACCATTTCTTATAAAGTGGGTTTTTAATGTTTATTTGAAGAAATGGGCCTGAAGCTTCAAAAATTTCAAAAATTCCAACTGATGGCCTAACAGAATTGTGCTTTACAGGTTCCATAGCACTACTTCCGTGATAAATCAATAGATAAGCTTTCTTAAAATTTTTTTAAAAATTTCATTTATTTGACTGCACTGAATCTTAGTTGCAGCATGTGAACTCCTATCTGAGGCATGTGGGATCTTATTCTCTAACCAGGCATCAAACCTGGGCCTCATAACTTGGGAGCTTGGGAGCTTGGATCCTTAACCACTGGACCATGAGGAAAGTCCTTAAGCTTTCTTAAAGATAGGGATAATATGCAGTTGATCCTCCCAAGGATACAACTAGCATCATCTGTGCCTTTGTAAGTGCTAATGTATAGTGTTGTGCACCATGATGACAGAAACATACTGATATACTCTCCAGCTTTTACTTTAGGAATTCCCAGGATGAGTATATCATAATTAAAATTTATATTTAATAATTACCATTTGGAACTACTTTGATTGCTTATTAGCTATACCTTTTTTTTTTTTTAAACTGGTGATAGAAGTAAAGTTCGATGCTATAAAGAGCAATAGTATATAGAAACCTGGAATGTTAGGTCCATGAATCAAGGCAAATTGGAAGTGATCAAACAGGAGATGGCAAGAGTGAACATCGACATTTTAGGAATCAGTGAACTAAAATGGACTGGAATGGGTGAATTTAACTCAGAATACCATTATATCTACCACTGTAGGACAAGAATCTCTAAGAAATGGAGTAGCCATCATAGTCAGCAAAAGAGTTCAAAATGCAGTACTTGGATGCAATCTCAAAAATGACAGCAGAATGATCTCTGTTCATTGCCAAGGCAAATCATTCAATATCACAGTAATCCAAGTCTATGCCCAACCATTAATGCTGAAGAAGCTGAAGTTGAACAGTTCTATGAAGACCGACAAGACCTTCTAGAACTAACACCCAAAAAGATGTCCTTTTCATTATAGAGGACTGGAATGCAAAAATAGGAAGTCAAGAAATACCTGGAGTAACAGGCAAATTTGGCCTTGGAATTAAAAAAGGAAGCAGGTCAAAGGCTAACAGAGTTTTGCCAAGAGAACTCACTGGTCATAGCAAACACCCTCTTCTAACAACACAAGAGAAGACTCTACACATGGACATCACCAGATGGTCAACACCGAAATCAGATTGATTGTATTCTTTGTGGCCAAAAATGGAGAAGATCTATACATTCAGCAAAAACAAGACTGGGAGCTGACTGTGGCTCAGATCATGAACTCCTTATTGCCAAATTCAGACTTAAACTGAAGAAAGTAGGGAAAACCACTAGACCATTCAGTTCAGTTCAGTTGCTCAGTCGTGTTCACTCTTTGCAACCCCATGAATTGCAGCATGCCAGGCCTCCCTGTCCATCACCAACTCTCGGAGTCTACCCAAGCCACATCCATTGAGTCAGTGATGCCATCCAGCCATCTCATCCTCTGTCATCCCCTTCTCCTCCTGCCCCCAGTCCTTCCCAACATTAGGGTCTTTTCCAATGAGTCAACTCTTTGCATGACGTGGCCAAAGTACTGGAGTTTCAGCTTCAACATCAGTCCTTCCAATGAACACCCAAATTGATCTCCTTTAGGATGGACTGGGTGGATCTCCTTGCAGTCCAAAGGACTCTCAAGAGTCTTCTCCAACACCATAGTTCAAAAGCATCAATTCTTTGGCGCTCAGCTTTCTTCACCATCCAACTTGCACATCCATACATGACTACTGGAAAAATCATAGTCTTGACTAGATGGACCTTTGTTGGCAAAGTAATGTCTCTGCTTTTAAATATGCTATCCAGGTTGGTCATAACTTTCCTTCCAAGGAGTAAGCATCTTTTAATTTCATGGCTGCAGTCACCATCTGCAGTGATTTTGAAGCCCCCAAAATAAAGTCTGACAGTGTTTCCACTGTTTCCCCATCTATTTGCCATGAAGTGATGAGACTGGATGTCATGATCTTCATTTTCTGAATGTTGAGCTTTAAGCCAACTTTCTCACTCTCCTCTTTCACTTTCATCAAGAGGCTTTTAGTTCCTCTTCACTTTCTGCCCTAAGGGTGGTGTCATCTGCATATCTGAGATTATTGATATTTCTCCTGGCAATCTTGATTCCAGCTTGTGCTTCTTCCAGCCCAGCATTTCTCATGATGTACTCTGCATATAAGTTAAATAAGCAGGGTGCCAATATACAGCCTTAACGTACTCCTTTTCCTATTTGAAACTAGTCTGTTGTTCCATGTCCAGTTCTAACTGTTGCTTCCTGACCTGCATACAGGTTTCTCAAGAGACAGGTCAGGTGGTCTGGTATTCCCGTCTCTCTCAGAATTTTCCATAGTTTATTGTGATCCACACAGTCAAAGGCTTTGGCATACTCAATAAAGCAGAAATAGATGTTTTTCTGGAACTCTGTTGCTTTTTCTATGATCCAGCAGATGTTGGCAATTTGATCTCTGGTTCCTCTGCCTTTTCTACACATGGACATCACCGGATGGTCAACACTGAAATCAGACTTGATTATATTCTTTGCAGCCAAAGATGGAGAAACTCTATACAGTCAACAAAAACAAGACCAGGAGCTCAGATCATGAACTCCATTTTTTTCTCCCTGCCTGCCACACCCGCCACTCCCCCGAGCCTTATGAACTCCTTATTGCCAAACTGAAACTTAAACTGAAGAAAGTATGGAAAACCACTAGACCATTCAGGTATAACCTAAATCAAATACCTTATGATTGATTATACAGTGGAAGTGAGAAATAGATTTAAGGGACTAGATCTGACAGGGTGCCTGATGAACTATGGATGGAGGTTTGTGACATTGTACAGGAGACAGGGATTAAGATCATCCCTATGGAAAAGAAATGCAAAAAAGCAAAATGGCTGTCTGAGGAGGCCTTATAAATAGCTGTGAAAACAAGAGAAGCGAAAAGCAAAGGAGAAAAGGAAAGATATAAGCATCTGAATACAGAGTTCAAAGAATAGCAAGGAGAGATAAGAAAGCCTTCCTCAGCAATCAGTGCAAAGAAATAGAGGAAAGCAACAGAATGGGAAAGACTAGAGATCTCTTCAAGAAAAATTAAAGATACCAAAGGAACATTTCATGCAAAGATGGGCTCGATAAAGGACAGAAATGGTATGGACCTAACAGAAGCAGAAGATATTAAGAAAAAGTGGCAAGAATACACAGAAGAACTGTACAGAAAAGAGCTTCGTGACCAAGATAATCACCATGGTGTGATCACTCACCTAGAGCCAGACATCCTGGAATGTGAAGTCAAGTGGGCCTTAGAAAGCATCACTATGAACAAAGCTAGTGGAGGTGATGGAATTCCAGTGGAGCTATTTCAAATCCTGAAAGATGATGCTGTGAAAGTGCTGATACTCAATATGCCAGCAAATTTGGAATACTCAGTAGTGGCCACAGAACTGAAAAATGTCAGTTTTCATTCCAATCCCAAAGAAAGGCAATGCCAAAGACCATTCAGGTATGCCCTAAATCAAATCCCTTATGATTATACAGTGGAAATGACAAATAGATTCAAGGGATTAGATCTGATAGAGTGCCTGAAGAACTATGGATGGAGGTTTGTGACATTGTACAGGAGGCAGTGATCAAGGCCATCCCCAAGAAAAAAAGAAATGCAAAAGGCAAAATGGTTGTCTGAGGAGACCTTACAAATAGCTGGGAAAAAAAAGAGACACTAAAGGCAAACGAGAAAAAGAAAGACACACCCATTTGAATGCAGAGTTCTAAAGAATATCAAGGAGAGGTAAGAAAGCCTTCCTCAGTGATCAATGAAAAGAAATAGAGGAAAAGAACAGAATGGGAAAGACTAGAGATCTCTTCAAGAAAATTAGAGATACCAAGGGAACATGTCATGCAAAGATGGGCTCAATAAAGGACAGAAATGATATGGACCTAACAGAAGCAGGAGATGTTAAGAAAAGGTGGCAAGAATACACAGAAGAACTATACAAAAAGATCTTCACGACCCAGATAACCATGATGGTGTGATCACTCACCTAGAACCAGACATCTTGGAATGTGAAGTCAAGTGGGCTTAGGAAGCATCACTGTGAACAAAGCTAGTGGAGGCGACTGAATTCCAGTCGAGCCATTTCAAATCCTAAAAGATGATGCTGTGAAAGAGATTCACTCAATATGTCAACAGATTTGGAAAACTCAGCAGTGGCCACAGGACTGGAAAAGGTCAGTTTTCATTCCAATCCCAAAGAAAGGCAATGCCAAAGAATGCTCAAACTATCACACAATTGTACTCATCTCACATGCTAGCAGAGTAATGCTCAAAATTCTCCAAGCCAGGCTTCAACAGAACGTGAGCCGTGAACTTCCAGATGTTCAAGCTGGCTTTAGAAAAAGCAGAGGAACCAGTGATCAAATTGCCAATATCATAGAGAAAGCAAGAGAGTTCCAGAAAAACATCCACTTCTGCTTTATTGACTACGCCAAAGCCATTGACTATGTGGATCACAAAAACTGTGGGGAAATTCTTCAAGAGAAGGGAATACCAGACCACCTGAGCTGCTTCCTGAGAAATCTGTATGCTGGTCAAGAAGCATCAGTTAGAATTGGACATGGACAACAGATTGGTTCCAAATCAGGAAAGGAGTATGTCAGAGCTGTATGTTGTCTCCCTGCTTATTTAACTTGTATGCAGAATACATCATGTGAAATGCTGGGCTGGAGGAAGCACAAGCTGGAATCAAGTTTGCTGGGAGAAATATCAATAATCTCAGATATGCAGATACCACCCTTATGGCAGAAAGCAAAGAACTAAAGTGCCTCTTGATGAAAGTGAAAGAGGAAAAAAAAAGAAAGTGAAAAAGTTGGCTTAAAACTCAACATTCAGAAAACTAAGATCATGGCATCTGGTCCCATCACTTCATGGTAAATAGATGAGGAAACAGTGGAAACAGAGACTTAATTTTCTTGGGCTCCAAAATCATTGCAGATGGTGACTGCAGCCATGAAATTAAAAGACACTTGCTCCTTGGAAGGAAAGCTATGATCAACCTAGACAGTATATTAAAAAGCAGAGACATTACTTTGCCAACAAAGGTCTGTCTGGCAAAAGCTATGGTTTTTCCAGTAGTCACATATGGATGTGAGAGTTGGTCTATAAAGAAATCTGAGAGCTGAAGAAGTGATGCTTTTGAACTATGGTGTTGGAGAAGACTCTTGAGAGTCTCTTGGACTGCAAAGAGATTGAAAGGTTGTTGCTGAGCTACAAAAGACGCCCGGAATTCTTGGCTGCTGTAGGAGAAGAATTAAATCTGGGGCCAGTGACAAGGCTTGATCACTCAGAGCTTTTGTGTAATAAAGTTTTATTAAAGTATAAAAGAGATAGAGAAAGCTTCTGACATGGACATCAGAAGGGGGCAGAATGAGTGCCCCCTGTTAGTTTTTAGCTGGATGTTATATGTTATTACCAAGCGATTAATTATAGAAAGGAGATGTCTCAAAACTCAGAGTGGCAACAGGCCCCTCAGCCACAACGTGCATTTTGAGATAACTCTGGCACCAGGTGAGTCATCCCAGGTCACAAAATGACTGACGAATTTTGAAGAAAGGCAGGTTTCAAGTAAATATATAGTTTCGGTAACGTCGATTAGGAGAACAATGTATGAGTAAAATATGCAGATTTTTCAAGTAGGTTCTGAGTCTTAGGTGGAACTGACTGGAAGAAAGACAGAGTCTAGGGTAAATTCATACTTCATTAACATAGCTTAAGACAAACATTTCCATAAGAAAAAAGTATTGGTTAGCTCAAGGTTTGAGAAAAGTTAAGTTCATGTCCTTATGGTAACACAGAATTTTAAGAGAAACCTCTTTTTAAATTTCTATAGAAAAGGGGAAAAAAACTTAACACTTGTTTTTTTCCTCCTGCCACTTTAAAGAAAGAAAAAAAATGTCTGACTCTTGCATCCTATTTCCTCTGTTTGGAGACCCCTGGCCTTCCTGCCTGTTACCCTCTCAAGATCCAACTAGTCAGTCCTAAAGGAAATCAGTCCTGAATGTTCTTTGGAAGGACTGATGCTGAAGCTGAAACTCCAATACTTCAGCCATCTGATGTGAAGAGCTGACTCACTGGGAAAGACCCTGATGCTGGGAAAGACTGAACGTGGGAGAAGGGGATGACAGAAGATGAGATGGTTGGATGGTATTACCAACTCAATGGACATGAGTTTGAGTAGGCTCTGGGAGTTGGTGATGGACAGGGGAGCATGGTGTGCTGCAGTCAATGGGGTCGCAAAGAGTCGGACACGACTGAGTGACTGAACTGAACTTGCCTCACCACACATGGCATGCAGGATATTAGTTTTCAGGTCAGGGGTTGAATACAAGCCCCCTGCAATGGAAGCTCAGAGTCCTAACTTCTAGATTTCTAGGAAAGTCCCTATAACTTTCCTTTTTGTATTTTAAGTTGTCCTTTTGTCAAACTAGTGCCATTGAGAATTTGCCCCTTGGAGGACTATGGATGGGAAAACAGCTGTTTTCAGACAGGACTGCTGGGAAGTGTGACAAGTGTCTACTACTGCACCACCAAGCATCAAGCCATATACGACATACAAAGAAAAAAGACAAAATGGGTCATGCATGCATGCTCAGTTACTCAGTCGTATCCGACTTTTTGTGACCCCACGGACTGTAGCCCGCCAGGCTCCTCTGTCCATGGGATTCTCCAGGCAAGAATACTGGAGTGGATTGCCATTTCCTACTCCAGGGGATCTTCCCAACTCAGGGATTGAAGCTGCGTCTCTTGAGTCTTCTGCCTTGGTATACCTTGTGTCAAATACCTCTAGCTCCCATGACATCATACTGACCCAGACTTCAAATGTTTTTATGGTCCACATTAATATCGGGCCAATTTTCATAACAGAGGAAATGACTGTTTCCTTGTTTTGTGATTGACAATCAGCCTCTCAGAATCAATATCTGATTATAGTCCTTTTGGATTCTTTTAAAAAAATGTTTCACTTGTACCTATGGCTGATTCTTATTGATGTTTGATAGGAAACAACAAAATTCTGTAAAGCAATTATCCTTCGGTTAATAAACAAATAAAGTAGAAAAAAAATGACTCACTTGAAGTAGCTATATTTTGGAGATAAATGTTTTGAGACACCAAGGAGAAATAAGATATACTCTCAATATTTCTAGATCAGTCTGTGTTGGTGACTATTGATTTCAGAAGAAAATTCCTTAGGATTCTAGACTGTTGTCACACTCCCAGCAGTCCTGTCTGAAAACAGCTGTTTTCCCATCCACAGTCCTCCAAGAGGCCAATTCTCAATGGCACTAGTTTGACAAAAGGACAACTTATTTTAAAATACAAAAAGGAAACTTATAGGGATTTTCCTAGAAATCTAATATTGATACTTGAATTCCTATTAAAGGACAGGTCCCATGGTTGTCTATCTCTCTTATTATTTAAGAAGGTTATGACATGTGTGGTTAACTGAACACAGTTACTGCATAAATAAAGTGACCACATTCCATGGAGTTTTGATGGGTTTATGGTCAAGTGAAGGAAATTGTCTTAGCTATTTCTTGGTGGATCTTTTCCATAGAAGACACTATGCTTTATTTCCTGTGAAGTGATGGATTTCACAGCAGAAGCTTACCTGTTTTTAGGATCACTGGACATCTGACCAATTTTTTTATTTATGAAAAATCTCCCTCCAGGCAAAAAACTACATTTCATCTTTTCTTTTATCATATTAATATGCTTGTAAACTAATGCATTATGGGATCTACTGCATGTAGCTGAACACAATCTGCAGTGTAGATCTATATATTTTTCATCACAAGAAGCAGCTTGAATTTCTTTATAACACATAAGACTCTCATCTATCCTATTTCACAACAGCCTTTTGCTGTTTACCTGGTTTTATGGTCCTTACTATGTGCAAAGAAAAGTATGGACCTAAGAATAGGCCTTATGATTGTAAGCTCCCCGCATCAGAATACATTAAAGGTTCAATTTAATATTACCCATTTGTAGGCAGCTTTGAACAAACTAAGAGTGATGATTATGAGTGTGTACTGGTAAAGCCTGTTAATTTCACTTTCTTTCCATTCACTCTTATCTCAAATTCTCCAAGGTGGGACTTTTATCTGCATGTTTCCAAGAAGGTGTTCAATTAATAACAGAAAAGAATTAAGACTGATACAATCATTTCATGGCTTACTTTAGCTCTTTTAAACAGAGAGCTGGGAAGAAATAGTACAATTTTCATGTTTGCTTGTTTGATCCAGTTTTTTCCCATTGTATTTGCCATGTAACAGATTTAGTAGTTTCTTCTCAGTAATTTATAACAGTCATTTGGTTTTTGGTCACGTACCATATGGCATATACCAAATTTAACTCTAAGTGAATAATATTTGAAATGTTAATTTGTAATCTGCACAAGTCTTGCTCAAACCACAGGTGCCCTCTCTATTTAGAGCAACTATCTCCTGCCAAGGTGTCCACATTTTATGTCCCTTACATATCCCTCCCATGTTTTCTCCTCTAACCTTGAATTGTGTTACCCTCCTCCTGTTAGCCCTGGGTTCTAGGCCCTCTGTGTCCTGTGTTTAGCTATACCTCAGCAGTTAAAGAATTGGAAAAAAAAGAGCTAGTGCAATTGACATGCATCCATATCACTCCATCATTTGAGACTTAATTAAATGGACTCAACTTCTAACCCCATACGTGGAGGGAATGCAGGCATCTCTTAGCCCCACCCCATCCCTGCCATGTCTGAGGATTCTTGTGGGGGCTATGCTCCAGACAGAGGCCCTTGGATTTTTGCCTTTCTGCTTCTGGAAACTTTCTCCACTGTACATTTATCCTTCTCTCTGTGTTTTCTCCCTGCTTTTATAACTGTAATCTTTCTGGACATCACTCAGATCTTCTGTTTAAAGTCCTGACAGCTCAAGTTTGTGCATAAGATCTTATGAAGGGCTTGGGGCCATGAAGGCATGCAAATTGCTTACAAGTGTACTTCAGATGTTCCTGTTCTCAAAAACCGTTGGCTATGTGGCCTCTGGGCAGCTGCAGTCTTCCGGACTAGGAGGATGCAAAATTCCCTTTCTCCCTACTTCTAAGTGGCTTTTTCCTGTGACCAGTGCCTGCTCCCGAAGTCCACAAATAACCTGTCTGCTCTTATGCAGAACAGACTTGCTCCTTGGTCTTTTCCTGCCTCATTAACACTGTGCCCCAAAGATTTTTTCACAGCCGAAATGGCTGTCTTCACCAAACAGAGTCTGTTCTCTAAGATGACTTCTGATACCAGCAGTTAAAGCAGTGTTTGTTTAATGTGCTATGCTGAATGTGAATAGTTAATGGATAATCCCCTTCTGGAGATATTTGCACGTTCACAGGGGATTAGCTTGAGGAACTGGCTGACTTAGACTACATAAGAGTAAAGGTAAGAGTCTCACCTCTCTCCCTTTGGTGAGAGGTGTCTGATTAGAAGAAACTTTTTAAACCCCACAAATTGTATCATGGAAGCCACTGATTTCTCCAATATTCTACTTGTCTCGTGGTCTCCTTATTTTTCTCTCTGCAAGCATAGAAAGGAATGCGGAGACATTTAAAGAACAGAGAGTTCATAATTAGAGTTTAAGTCAATGTCTATGTTACCTATTTATATGCATTATTTTATTTAATAAAAACTCACACAAATGAGGAACTTGTGTGATAGGAAACTGTTGTTGTTCACTGGCTCAGTTGTATCCAATTCTGCAGCCCCATGGACTGCAGCATGCCAGGCTTCCCTGTCCTTCATCATCTCCTTGAGCTTGCTCAAACTCATGTCCATTAAGTCAGTGAATGCAATCCAGCCATTCCTCTGTTGTCCCCTTCTCCTCCTGCCTTCAGTCTTTCCCAGCATCAGGGCTTTTTCCAATCAGTTGGCTCCTCGCATCAGGTGGCCAAAGTATTGGAGCTTCAGCCTGAGCATCAGTCCTTCCAATGAATATTCAGGACTGATTTCCTTCAGGATTGACAGATTTGATCTCCTTACAGGGAGACTCAAGAGGGACTCCTTACAAGGGACTCTCAAGAGTCTTCTCCAACACCATAGTTCAAAACCATCAGTTCTTCAGTGCTCAGCCTTCTTTATGGTCTAACTCTCACATCCATACATGACTACTGGAAAAACCATAGCTTTGACTAGATGGACCTTTGTTGGCAAAGTAATGTCTCTGTTTTTTAATACGCTGTAGATTTGTCATAGCTATTCTTCCAAGGAGCAAGTGTCTTAATTTCATGGCTGCTGTCACCATCTGCAGTGATTTTAGAAATAGTCCCCTTTGAAGTAACTCACCCAAGGCCACAGAGGCAGTGGATTCACTCTAGATGGGTCTTACTTCAAAATCTGGTGCCCTTCACCATTAGGCACCATGGAACTTTTCTCCATACACAAGGTCAGTACATTTCTTCAAGGGCAGAAGCCCGTTGACTTCAATGTGCTAATTTTCCCCCCCTTGTCAGTAAAGACAGCGTTATTTAAACACATACTATTTCTTTATACCTGAACAAGAATCAGTTTGTTGTGGGATATGCTGGCCTTGTGACAAGTTTAAATCAACAATAAAGGGATTGAGATAATGCAATATTGTCTAAAAATTAACCTCTGTTTCTTTATAAATATATGTTGTATATATATATATATGATATAATATGAAATCTATTTTCCTCTTTATCTTCCTGTACCTGTCTCAGTATAAAGAGGGGTTGGTATATTCAAAATATCTGGAAATTTTTTGTTTGCCAATTTACAGTAATGTGATAAACTTTGTTAAAATTAAACATGAGAAAACAATGACCATTTCTAAATGAAATATTATGCTCTGTAATATGGTTCTCCTAAAAAATAGGGATTGTCATAAATATATTCACAAAATCATTTCCTGGTATAAAAGGCTCATTTCCAAATAATTCATAGAGGAAAAAATACTCCAGTTAAATTTTATTTTTTTATTTTTAAATTTATTTAGCTGTGCTAGGTCTTAGTTGCAGCACGCAAACTCTGGGTTGCAGCATGTGGGATCTAGCTCCTTGACCAGGGATTGAACTCAGGGTCCCTGCATTGGGAACCTGGAGTTTTAGCCACTGGACCACCAGGAAAGTCCCCCATTAAATTTTAGTTTAAATTTTCTTGATAGGTTATATAGGTGGCACTAGTGGTAAAGAATCCACCTGCCAATAGAGGAGACATAAGAGATGCCGGTTGGATCCCTGGGTCGGGATAATTCCCTAGAGGAGGGCATAGCAACTCACTCTAGCTTTCTTGCCTAGAGAATTCCATGGACAGGGGAAGGCTAGTGGGCTACAGTCCATGGGGTCACAGTCAGACATGACTGAGCTACTGAGCATGCACACATAAATATGTGCATATTTAAGCACTCTCATGTACTTTGCTTTCTTTGCTTAATAATATGTCATGGAACTTTTCCCATGTCAGTTTATAAAGAATTTTTCCCTTTTTTTCAGTTGAATAATATTCAGTTGTATGAAAAGAAAGTGAAGTCACTCAGTCGTGTCTGACTCTTTGTGACCCCATGGACTGTAGCCTATCAGGCTCCACCTTCCATGGGATTTTCCAGGCAAGAGTGCTGGAGTGGATTGCCACTTCCTTCTCCAGGGGGTCTTCCAGACTGAGGAATCAAACCCTGGTCTCTCACATTGCAGGCAGATGCTTTACCATCTGAGCCAGAGACAGTTGTATAGCTGTACCATATGTCATTTACTCAGTGCCCAATTAAAGGTTATTTGGCTGTTTTCAATCTTTTGCCCCTTTAAACAGTGTTTTAGCTATTAACTTTGTGTTGTTTTGCATGTATGTGAGTGTATCTGTAGGAAGTGGAATTGCATTTACAATTTTAATAGACATGTAATTGCCCTCCATAGAAATTTAACTAATTTATAATATGCAAGGAATGTCATAATATTCAGCTCACATACAAGTGTTCCTATTTCTCTACAGTCACACTGAAAGGGTGCTATCAAACTTTGGTTTTTGCCAATTTGATAAGCGAAAAATTGTGTCTTAGATGCATATTTTATATTTTCCTACTATGAATGAGCTAAGCTTCTTTTCATATATTTAAGACCAATACGTATTTCTTCCTCTGTGACCTGTCACATATTTTGTCTGTATTTTCCTATGGAGTTAGTTTTCTTATCAATACTATTCAGGAAATTTATCTATCATACATATTGCAAATATTTTCTTCAGCTCTACTCCTTGGCATTCTCTTCTCCAAGGGATCTTCCTTACCCAGGGATCGAACCCCACGTTGCAGGCAGATTCTTAACCATCTGAGCTACCAGGGAAGCCCTCAACTCCTTGGAAAAGTGAAAGTTGCTATGTGGTGTCCAACTCTATGCGACCCCATGGACTATATGCTCCATGGAATTCTCCAGGCAAGAACACTGGAGTGGGCAGCCTTTCCCTTCTCCAGGGGATCTTCCCAACCCAGGGATCGAAACCCAGGTCTTCCACATTGCAGGTGGATTCTTTACCAGCTGAGCCACAGGGAAACACAAGAATACTGGTGTGGGTAGACTATCCCTTCTCCAGCGGATCCTCCCAATCCAGGAATAGAACAGGGGTCTCCTATATTGCAGGTGGATTCTTTACCAGCTGAGCTACCAGGGAAGCCCTCTAAAGGTTTGGCCTGCTTTGATTTAAGATTCCAGTTCTCACATAATCCAGTGAATATGTCTCATTCACTAGCTAAGGAGTGATAAAGTGAATCTTTCCATTCCATTTGGGAATAAAAACTCCATCAACATTAATCTTTTTTTTCTTAAAGAGTGGCTTTCTGTCTCACAAATCCTGCTCACAGTGCCAATTAATTTTTTTGCTGAAAGTTTTCACTTTCATCTCAGGTTCAAAGGATTTGTTAACAAAATAAGCTACTTGTTGTATACAATTTATCTAGCTTACTTTCAACACACTAACATTAAAAGAACAGAGAAACAGAAAAAGCAAAGAATATATCACCAAATTGGGTTTTGACCAACATCCAGACTTAATCAGCACTGGGAAGTCCTGTGTCTCAGCACATCTGGAATCCCAATTGGAAAAGGGTCCCAGGCAGCACATTCGCTACATGGGTAAGACTTCCAACTCCTTGGAGGTGACCACAATGAGTAGTTTGAGTTCAGAATAAACATATAGATTAAATAGGTATCATTTGAAAATTTTTGAGAATTGCTTATTTCCTATCTAGGAATGAGGTCTGTCTTAGGTTTATTGTTTTTGTTTGTTAGCTTTATTGTTGTGCTTACAGAAGCCCAAAACATTTCTTGTGCTTATTTCTAAGCATGTTATGAATTTTTGTTGTGACTATTTGCTTTTTGGTCCAGAAATATCCTTTCATCTCTCTCTCTCTAGTTCAGTGTCTCAGGGTTCTGGTATGTAGGTCTATTACTCTTAAACTGTTCTGAACTGTTTTGGGGATGGAATATCCTGCCCCATGTAGTCGTTAGTGACTGAAGAAGAATAAAAGGGAAAGGCCAGTGTGGCTCTTATTACAGTCAAGTTGAGAAGTTTCATTCCCTTTAACGTTCTGTGCTTTCAAAGGAAAGTTCCAACTCTCAAAGTGTTACTCCTCAATATGAAAGGACTAATCAATGCCTAAAATTGATTGTAAATGCAGTACAGTTATTCCAGTTTACTTCAAGTGGGTTAAAATGGGTCAAATGGGTTAAAATAGGTTAAGATAGTGGTTTTCAAGTTTTCCCTTTGATTAATATAGACTGTAAAATTAGAATTTCTTTAATGAAATCAAGATTTTTCTCCAATGACCACATTTCTAAGAAATCTACCCCTTATTCAAAGAAATGTAAACCCTAATTTTATTCTGCTGCTGCTGCTAAGTCGCTTCAGTCGTGTCCAACTCTGTGCGACCCCATAGACGGAAGCCCACCAGGCTCCCCCGTCCCTGGGATTCTTCCAGGCGAGAACATTGGTGTGGGTTGCCATTCCCTTAAATTTCAGCTGTTTTGGTCAGCACAGTGTAAAAAAAAAAAATGTCAGTATGATTTTTAGTTTGTCAGATGATCATTGACCAATTACAGCAATTTCTTGTTCCTTGGGAACTCCTATGTATTAAAAACAAATAAAAATAACACACTTTTGGTAATGACAAATTCTTATGTTTTTCAATACCTATTTACCCTAATTTATCAATTTATAATATACAACAGTCTGTTATGTAGTTATAGATTTTTAAGGATTATGTCATACATTTTATTTATTTTTCTTTTTCCATTTTCTTTTTATTTCAAATACAAACATGCACAAACATAAATGTATTGAAGCAAAGAAATGAAATATGAATAGTCACAGCTATCAGGACTGTGAATAATTATAATCTTTTTGTTTAACTTTTTTCCAGGAAGATATGGCATTCCTTTTAGCTTATATAAAATAGTAGCTGGAAAAAACTTCTGTTATTTAAAAAATCACCTGTGATAGCATGAGTTATAAATTAGTTGTCCTTTTATTGTTGCCTTTTCCTTCTTTTGAAAATTCTTTGTACTGGGCATTTGTGATCAACTCCAGCTTTTCTCATGGTCTGTTGGGCATGCCCCTTCACTCACTGTGTTGAGAACATGTTTTTCTGCAAGTGCTTGATCAGAGTGCAAGGATGTGGCTTCTGTGCTTCAAAACATGGTAGCTGGTTTAGTGATTTATCTGATGGAAAGTTTTCTCTGGAGGAGCAGTGCTGATGATGTCTCTCTAATTCAGCCACCTCTGCTTCATTGAACACAGCTTACACCAGATTTGAAAGCAAATGGGGAGACAGTGTGGTAAACCACAGGCAGAAAGACAGAGCTCTTGAGTATTCCTGACCAAATAAAGGCCTGACAAGGAAGAATATGTGTTGACAGGATTTCTTAGGACATGCTTCACGGATCACATTAAAACATTTCCACAGGGTACAGGCTTCAATCAGCAGAAGATGTTCTTGTATCCCAAGTACCAGAGGGTCGAGTTCGCCAATGACCCTAGCATAGCAGCCAATATAGGAGCTGCTAGAGCAATTAAACAGATTTCATTATCAGCAAAAGCTCATGGCCAACTATTAGACAAACTTTTATGCATTATTATAGTCAGGTCCCTTCCAAAAACATCCAGACTAATCTAATTGAATTGGATATTGAAGTAAGGATACATTTATTAAAAGGGAAGATTTATTCTTCTGTCCTATATGATACCTTAAGAAATTCTTCTACTTCATCCAATTAACAAAATGTATAATTTGCTAAGGATAAATTCTCCCAAGGATACTTTTCTGAGAAACACATGTATTTTCTTTCAGGAGTTTTACTGATTTTGGATTCATAATCACCTAATGTTAATTATCTACCACGTTAGGCACTGAATTCCAACAAACTATAACAGTCATTGTTCTTTAAAATTTATAGTTGAGAAAAGAGAGACTTAAAGAGGTTAAAGAATTTACCCAAGATCACATAAATAGTAAGTGGAAATAAACTCAGGTTGAATCATGCAAACTAATTATATTCCCTTCTTACAGCACTTTTATTATGTATTTATAAAAAGCAATTGGTATGTCACCAGATGTGTATTGTGCTCAGCTCATTAATGAAGTCTCATTCTATTTGATGTAAAAATGTTTATGCTAAGCAACCTTACCGGGGATTTGTTAATAGAACAATAGAAACTATTTTACAGCCTAGTTATCTCATAAATGTTTCACATTGTCTTTACCAGTGTGGAAAAGATGGGAACAGTTTGAATATGAAGCATTTCCCCCAAAGACAACAAGGTGGGCTATTTGGACTGTGACCCTTAGCTTATGGTATTGTACTTCTCAGAGTTCATGGCTTTTTTTTTTCCTTTCAAAACTTGTGGGGCCTTAGGGAGAAGCATAAGTTGGACCATATAAAGTTGCAATGATATGTGAAAACTTGAGAGATTATAGCTTATAAACAATTTGGCTTCTCTTAGAGATACTTTGGATGTGTTTGATGGTGTTTCCCTCTTCTTTCAGTCTTGAGAGTTCACTGAACTCAGAACATGGAGAAGAGACTGTCCATTCCTCCCCTTAAGCCATCCTTTAGTTAGCAATCTTGAATAGACAATTGATTATGTTAAAAATTCCAAAGGTTTAATTTCTCCAATTTCTCTGGTAACCTATGTAGTCCAGGGTCCATAGTTATTTTTTTAAATGAACAGTGTCCAGAACAGTATCCACCACATGATAAATGCTTGGTGAATGAAAGATAAATCCATCTGTTATCCTGAGAGGAGATGGGAAGGCAAGAAGGCTCTTTGCAAAAGTGAGATACATTGAGACTAAGAAGGAAAACTGGATTGAAATGAGACTCAAGCAGGGGAAGAATGCCCTTCATTTGTAGGGGCTTTTGGTATTAAGAAAAACAAAACAAAATTTTTAAACAAAATTATTTTAACAACAGTGAGAAGAAAATTAATTTTAGTAGTTTTATAATTCAAATATAAATCACTATTAAGTTGACCTGGTAGGAGAATAACAACAAATGGCATAAAGGGACAGTAATGGAAAAAATATATACTTTATGACTATATTATAACAACCAAATAGTTCTTAGACTTGATGGAATGAAATAACATATTAGAATCTCATAACTTGAGCTTGAGCATTGCATGTACAAAAGGTCCAAAGCTGTATAACAAAGGTATTGAAAAGGGACTTATGACATAAGTTACTAAACAATTCAGTCACTAATCCCTGAGAAGCACACATGTGGCATTGAACAAAGCAGCACAGCAAGAGATCTGAGAATAGAACTGATATTGAAACTAATGACTGAAGGAGAGCTAGAACTTAGAGTTTGAATCTAACCATGTTATTTGATTGTAAAAATTTTAAAAAGTCAACATTCCATGGAGGGTTCTAATAGGACTGGAGTTTCATAATATAACATGTATTCAAAAAGTCTAGAATACAATCCAAAATTACTCAGCATACAAAGGAACAGGAAAATAGGACCAATTCTCAAGTGAAAACTCAACCAACAGATTTGAACCCGCAGATAACCCAGATGTCGGAATTATTAGACTTTAAAGCAGTGATTATAATCTTCCTCCAAGAGGTGAAACTGAACACATTTGAAATGAATGAAAGATAGAAAAAGAAATTATATACAAAGAGCCAAACGGAGATTTCAGAGCTGAAAAATACCTGTGAAAAAAAAATTTGGATGGGCTCAATGCAGATGATGGAGAAAAGAGTCAGTGAATCTGAACATTAACCAATAGAAATCATCCAGTGTAAACTAACTGAGAGAGAAAAGGTTAAAAAAATAAGCAAACCACTAGTGCCTACAGGACAATATCTTAAGACATAACGTGTGCCACCGCAGTCCTGGAAAGACAAGGAAGGAGAATGGTGCAGAAAAAATATTTGAGAAATAATGGCTGAAAACTTTCCAATTTGGTGAAATACATAAGGTTACAAAATAAACTCGAAGAAAACCACACCAGACACATTATAATCAAACTGCTGAAAACCGAAGGTAAAGAAAAAAAACTTTTGAAAGCAGCCAGAAAAAACATATTACACAGAGCCTGAAAGACAGTGGAATAATGTCTTTAAAGTGCTTAAAGAAAAGAGTTGTTAACTAACAATTCTACATCTAATGAAAATATCCTTCAGAAGTGATGGGGAAATAAGGATATCCTCAGAGGGAGAAAACTAAGAAAATTCATTGCCAGCAGACCTTTTCTAAAAGAAATGATAAAGGAAGCTCTGCAAGTGAAAGGGAAATGATTCAAGAGGGGAAAACGGAAACACTGGGAAGGAAGGAAGGACAAATGCTTTTGGGTAAAAGTAATAGCATGCTTTTCCGAATAAATTCTTTAAAATATATATTGACAGCAAACATATAAAATTAGTGGAGGTTTCAATGTATGTAGATGTTGTAAATGGCAACTACGATGTAAGAAGGGGGAAGACTAAAGGGACTTAGGTAATTGTAAAGCTTCTACATTTTACAAAGTGCTAATATTAACTCTAAATGGATGCATATAAAATTTAAACCCAGAGTACTTTAAGGACCTTTATAAATTATTGAATTTGAAAGGAAAAAAATAAAAGTCAATTAAGATTTTAAAGTTTTGTAGCACTTGTTGAGAAAGGGAAACTTCATCAACTCAAGCCTAAGAAGTACATACATTATTACTCTGAAATCAATGATTTACCCTCATGTTCTTACTGCAGTCTACATGGCCTTAGTTTCTTCAAGTTCAGCTCAAAGAATATGTCTGGCAGTTGGCATTGTATACCTGGGCCAGATAATTAAGTAGTGTTAGTTCCCATTATCACAGCTTTAAGAAAACCTTCAGTTAAGCATTTTATGATTCTTTTTGTCTTTGACCTTGGTTTCTGGTGACTTTTACGCCTCAGTTTTCTTGCTGCTGCTGCTGCTGCTAAGTCACTTCAGTCGTGTCCTACTCTGTGCGACTCCATAGATGGCAGCCCACCAGACTCCCCCGTTCCTGGGATTCTCCAGGCAAAAACACTGGAGCGGGTTGCCATTTGCTTCTCCAGTGCATGAAAGTGAAAAGTGAAAGTGAAGTCACTCAGTCAAGGCCGAGTCTTAGAGACCCCATGGACAGCAGCCTACCAGGCTCCTCCGTCCATGGGATTTTCCAGGCAGGAATACTGGAGTGGGTTGCCATTGCCTTCTCCCTCAGTTTTCCTGAGGATTGAACAATTATTGACCGGGAAAACACTTGAAAAGATGAAGTTTGATTAATACCTTAAACTATATATAATAAGATACACTCCAAGTGGATTAAAAAAAAAAAAAAAATGCTAGTAGGGACTTTCCTGGTGGTCCAGTGGTTAAGAATATCTACCTTGCAATGCAGGGATGCAGGCTCAATCTGATCCAGGAACTAATATCCCACATGCCACGAAGCACCTGAGCCCATGTGCCACAATTACTGAAGCCCGAGTTCTGGAGCTCACATCCTGCAACTACTAAGCTTGCACACCACAACTGGAGAGAGTCCATGCACGGCAATGAAAGATCCTGCATGATGAAATGAAGATCTTGTGTGCCACAACTAAGACCTGATGCAGCCAAATAAATTAAAAAAAAAACAACCCAAAACTATGCTAGTACAAGGAAAAACATGATATGTTCCTCTATAAATGCTGAATGGGGAAGGCCTTTCTGTGATTCAAAATTCAGAGACTCTGAAAGAAAAGATTTGACAAATTCAACTACATACATGAAAAATGTCTTTGTAGCAAAAATAACATACCAAGTCAAAAGACAGTGAAAGTATCTGCCGCTCAGAACACAGAAGAAAGCCTGAATTCCCAAAGAACTTCTAGAAATTGAGAGAAGTCCAAGAACTCAATAGGAAAATAGGTAAAGAATAAGAACAGACAGTTCACAGAAAAAGAAATATACATTTCCCCTCAACTTATGTTAAGTTGCTTAACCTCATTCACAAAAGAAAGTCACAGATTAAATCTGTAGAACTGAGATATCCTGAAGGCAAACAAAATGGCATCATCTTTATCTGGAAAAATTTGACAATATTTTGTAAAACTTTTGACCAAGAAAAAAACAGACCACACAGTGGTGTTCATTATAATACTATTTGTAATAGCAAAAGAAACACTGGAAACAACCCATATGGCCATCGGTTAGAGAATGGTTGAATAAAATATGGTATATATACAAAATGAAGTACTAAGCTGCTGCAAAGGAATGAGGACTACCTCTACATACTGTTGTAATAAAACTATTTCCGTATATACTATTAAGTACAAAAAACAAGATGGAGAAAAGTGTATATATTACATACCACTGTCTTTTTTTTTTTTAATTCAAATAAAGTCTATTTACAATGTTGTGTTTATTTCTGCTGTACAGCAAAGTGACTCAGTTAAACATATACATACATTTCTGTTTTTGAGTTGTGCTGAGTCTTAGTTGCTGCACTTGGGGGAGCTGAGAGTTTCTGAGAGTGGGGGCTACTCTCTGGTTGTAATGCATGGGCTTCTCATTGCAGTGGCTTTTCTTTGTTCCCATGCCCATCTCTGATGTGTTTACTGTTCCCTGGGCAGCCAGGCCTGAGTCACATACCCAGCTTTGGAGGAGGTGGGAGCCAGCCCACTGGAGCTGCAGGAACTGGGCATGGGAAAGGGGGTATTCCTCCAAGGAAAATTTGCATGTACTGGATCTGGGAGTGGGGTAAAAGCAACACATACCCGCTGTAGGGGAAGTTTGGTGACTAGAAACTTGATCAACATGTAAAGAAGAGAGTTAACAGTACATCCTCAGGGTGCAAGGAGAAATTAGGAGGAAAGGACATTAGGAAGTCAAGAGAGAGGAAAGCATTTGGCATCCATGCAGTGCGAGTCTGCAGAGATTAGTAAAATAATCACTGAGCAGCCCTGAGGACCCAATTAAAGTTAGATAGTGTGGATTTGTCATTAAGTCATTAAACGTGATTTTCAGTAGCCTCATAGCAGGAAGGAAGAAAGGCCATTTTACTGTAGTTTTCCCAGGGCTGGAGATTGGCCTAAGGGTGGGGAGAAGTCAGGTGCTAGCAAAGTCATGGTTAAGATGGGGTCCAGGCTGAGGTGTGATGAAAGGGAAAGTAAATGGTGGGTGGTGGACCACGAATGGGGGAGGGTCAAAGAACTAAAGGTCAAAAAGCAGATAAAACGTCATTTTAGCAGGGGCCGTGGAGTGTAGATGAGGAAGGGTAAGTCTTCTGGAGGTACAAGATATGTGGGTAGAGTACAGACAGAAGGTATAGACAGACGCACAGGCCCCACAGCAGGTTGGGTTCTCTAGGGACCAGGTGCTGAAATAGAGTGAGGAGTGCAAGAGGCGTATTGAGGAGCTAACAGGATGGGTGCAGAAGGAGAAGAGAAGGACTGGCCAGGTGGAGCCATCAGACCAGGACACAGACCTGACAAGCCCTTTGTCATCCAGACCCGGAGCTCCAGGACAAGGAATGCCAGTTAGAGCAGTTCTGTTTTGAGTAGGAATGACTGGACCCTTGAACCACAATCTTGCTCAGTGATTGGCTTTGGGCCATGTGGAAAGGAACATGAACTCCCCCAGAAAGCGGAGGCAGACTTTGGAGGAGCTGACAGATGGAGGCAGTCAGCTAACTGCGCTCCTCACACCTGGACAGCTGGTCCTTTCTTAACGGGGAATCTGAGGTATCACCACCACAGGTATCTCTGTGCAAATTAGAAAAAGGCACTTCTGGGAGTTCACAACCCTGTGGGCATATGACTTGGTGAACACAAGGAGACTCTGGTGGTATTTGGAGGTGAGGGGACGCCCCCTGCCTGGGAGCAGACCCCAAGGTGCACAGCTTGGTGAGCAGAGCAGCCCCCATTCACTCCCTTGTCTGGGTGTCTTCAACAATGTGCAAACTGCAAAGCTATATGCAGTGACCCTGATGGACACACTGTAAAATCAATGGTGGAAGCAACCAACCATCCCCCTTTCCTCCTCAGCAGAATCCAGAAAGTGTCCACTTCCTCCCCAGGCAGGGAAAAGTGAGCTCCTGCTGAATTTTGAATGATCTCGACCAATCGTGATACTCCCATCCTCTTTGCTAAGGATTGGCTCAGGAATCTGGGTTTAAACCAATTACTTTATGTGTTTGCCTGTATCGGTCCAGGGGTGGGGAGGTGATCCAATCAGGTCTGGTTGGAGGAGAGTTCCTGCCCTCAGTGGCACTAGGACAACAGCAAGAGAGTATGTGGGGCCAGTGCTTTTAGCAGCCATCCTGAACTCTTGAGGGCAGCCAGCCTTTGATTAGGTCTACAGAGTAGGGAGATGGAAAGAACCTTGGTCCCTGGATCTTGATGGTGTTGTTGAGATGCTCAGTCATGCAGCCCTGAAGTACGGTCCACCCTGAACAATTTCTATGATATAAAATAAATATCGCAGTCAGTTAAGCCAGCCTGAGTTGGAGGTTTAGATTCTTGTAGCCCAAGTATCCTGACACTAGGGTATTAGAGGAATTAGAGCAAATAAGCTGGGAAGAGCCCCAGAGTGATGGCAAAGAAAAAAAGGTAAAGGGGTCACTTCTGGTTAACCTTATGGAGTACAGGCTGACAAACTGTCCTTAAAGTTGGGACAGTGGTGACCTGGGCCAGAGCTACTGTAAAGAGAGAGAAGAAATTTTAAAAGAGGGGTTGCTGCTAGGGGCTGAGAAACCATATACTGTTCTATTAAAATCTTGGGCTCTGGGCTCAGAATGCTTAAACTCAGACTCAGCTGGTGAAGAATCTGCCTGCAGTGCAGGAGACCTGGATTCCATCGCTGGGTTGGGAAGATCCCCTGGACAAGGGAACGGCTACCCACTCCAGTATTCTGGCCTGGATAATTCTGTGGTCTGTATAGTCCATGGGGATGCAAAGAGTCAGACACAACTGAACGACTGTCACTTTTCATCATTGATAGTTGTCTCATTTTTGGCAACTTAATCTTTCTGGACAACAATTTCTTCATCTTCAAAGGGTGGTATTAATACTAAGGACTGAATCAGATAGTACTTACCAGGTACTTAGTAAAACTCAATGAAAATGAAAGTGAAAGTCACTCAGTCATGTCTGACTCTTTGTGACCCCATGGACTATACAGACCACAGAATTATCCAGGCCAGAATACTGGAGTGGGTAGCTGTTCCCCCTCTCCAGGGGATCTTCCGAACTCAGGAATTGAACTCAGGTCTCCCGCACTGCAGGCAGGTTCTTTACCAGCTGAACCACCAGGGAAGCCCAGTAAAACTCAATACTCACTACTTTAAAAGATTCTATCAGATGAATGGAGACTGTTTCTCAACTAAAAGCACACCGTCGACCCCAAACTCTAAGCTATCTGTTTTGTGTCCAGGAAAAAGGCTAAGGGATTGGGATAAAAGATCTGAATATGCTGTTCCTGTGGAAATGAGAGCCTGGAAAGAGTGAATATGTGGGACTCCGTTGTGTTCTCTCCTGGCTATGGATTGTTGATAAACAGCAGCTCAGAGCCCAAGGAAAGGCCGGCAGAGCAGACTCTTGCCCTTGAATATGGGAGTGGGTGGAAATGAGGTGCATGGGGGTGAGCATGGAAAGGACTCCCGTGGGGTGCGGGAGAAGGGTAGCAGTCAGGGAGTGGACTGGAGGCTCAGGCACATGGGAGGCAGAGGCTGGGGTGAGAAATGGAGAGTCTGAGTGTGGAAGACCTTAGAAGCTGACCACATGCAGTGTTCCTTCTGGAGGGGTCAGAATGACAGCGGGGCTCTGGCTCCAGGCATGGGTAGGGAACATACATCCTAATGTTACTGACCAGGAATAGGCCTACAGAAGGGGATCGTATCACTCATTTCAAGGGATGCCTTTATTTTTCTGATTTTGTGCAGGCTGTGCTAATTTGCATGGCAGAAGCATTCAGTGTTTGAGGTTGGCATCCACCTTGGGGGCGTCTGTGGGGGCAGCTGCCAGGGAAGGACCTCTGGTTAATGTGCTGCCAAGTCACTAACAGTTTGTCATCATGTTTGTGTCCACTGTGGTAAGTTCCCTGGGGAGATATGGGAATTTCAGAGACGGGGGTGCTGCCAAGCTGTGTGTGTCCAGAGGTCACTCCGCGGGTCTGCTTGGGGTCAGAGAAGTAGGGAGAAGAGTCTGGTGGACATGGAGTTCTGGCATGAGAGCGTTTGCCAAGATCAAAATGTTCCCCATCGCTGTGAGCAGATGAGATCTTGGAACCTGGAATCACACAGTCTTAGCTCCAGCAGGGCTTCTGGCAACAGCCCCAGTGTCTTCAGCTACAGACACCACCTCTGCGAATGCCAAGAAAAGCAAACACAGGCCCCAGATCTCCTGTTGCACCAACTGGAAAGCAGCCCGCAGTGGAGGAGCTGTGAGGACCATCGTCTTCCCATAGTTCTTGATTTTCCACCATCCTTCCCCAGTCTGCATCAAACAAACAAACAACGTACTTGTAATAAAACTTTCAGGTGAGGCCGGTTTATATTCTGAGATTTGCTTTTGATCAAATTCCCTTTAGGACACTGGTATAAAAGGGTGAATAATGTTGGATGAGGCAGTGTGTCCCAGACGTCTGAGGCTCAACAGGAGGGGAGGAATCCTGGAAAAGCAGAGATTTCATTTCACCCCTGGGAGCTGGTTCTTTTTAGTGGCCCAGGATGGTGTCACTCAAATACCCGCCAGCCAGCCCTTGGAAAATGCATTCCAAATTTCTCTTCTTAGGGATGGAGGTGGGGGTGGGGTGGAGATGGTTCTGTAAAGCATAAAGAGTAGAGAAATAAAATGGTATCTTAAAGTCCTGGCTGTCTGAGGTTGGCAAGTAAGATCAGAAATCCATTTGCAGAAAAAGGTTTTCTCAGCTTTGGGAGACGAAAAGTAGAATTAATAATCCAGAGTGACACTATCTAACGATGAGGGGGAATAAGCCATAGTTTATCAGAGAACCCCTGGTGGTACACAGGTGAGTGGTAAATCTGAGATCTGGGGAGTCTGAATTTCTGGAAAATGAACTGGGGCAGTTGGTGACTCAAGTCTTCAGATACTCTGGCTTTAGTTTTCTGAATCAACAAAGTTTAATCAGTTTCCAGGTTTCTAGAAGGAAATGGCACCCCCACTCCAGTACTCTTGCCTGGAAAATCCCATGGACGGAGGAGCCTGGTAGGCTACAGTTCATGGGGTCACAAAGAGTCGGACTCGACTGAGTGACAACACCTAGGTTTCTAGATTGAGACTGATTAAAATCTGAGCATTGGGCATTTTTAACACATGAGGCATTGGGTTTCCTCTGGATTATTTCTGAGAGTTGGTTCTCCTCCATTTGTGCTTTTGTGAGCCCTGGAGATGCTTCTACACAGTCTCTCCCTGCTTCTCATTTGTCTTCCAGACTCTGCCATACTTTGATTTTGTAATTAGGCAGATTTTCAAGCATGTAAAAATATAAACAAGTGTCCCAAACTCCACCACACCAATCTCTCAGCTTCAACAGTTATCAACGTTTTGTGAATCTTCATTTTCTCCTTTATTTCAAAGCAAATCCAAGACATTATATCCTTTTCATCCTTTAACATAATTTCTATATTTCTACTTCTGTTCAAAAACTTTATTTTTCTGTTTGAAAAATCTATTGTGAAATGTATATACAAAAGTGTGTTTAAAATACTTAGGAATGCTTACAATAAGACAAATAAAACAAGCATTCATGTAGTTACCTCTCATCTTAAGAAAAAGAATATTGGCCCTTTTTCAAAAAACAAAGATGGAATTTGACTTGCAGTTCCTGTCATGACGGTAAACTAGCACAGATTCTTGGCTTCCTCCCCTACACTCACTGGCAGAAACTGTAGAAGAGAGGACCTCATTGGTGCCGCCATCCCTCCCTCATCTGCTACCCTGGACTCTCAGTTCTGCCTGTCCACTCTGAATAGTCAGACTGCCATGGGCTCTATGCACCATCCCCTCAATGTGCAAAAAAAAAAAAAAAAAAAATTCCCAGCTCGGGGCACCTGATTGGCCAAGCCCCGGTCACATGACTGTATCCTGGTGGGAGAGGAAATCTGCTCCCTTGCTGATTACTCTGATTCTTGCCTCCATTCATTTTATATTACCCAAATAGGAAGGAGATTTAGATACCGAGTACAAAAATGATCAACGTCCACTATATCAAGTATGTATCTCTCTCTCAGGCCAGTATTCTAGCTCCAGCTGATAATGTTCAACATCCTACTTCTCACCTCCACTAGGCTGTTCCTCAGGCGTTTCAGATTCAGCATATTCAACTCTGAACCTATCATCTTTCCCCAAACCCCCTTTCTTCACCTCTGTTCCTTTACCTGGTGAATAGTTTTAACATCTTCTGAATGTATATCCCATTCACTTCCTTTGTCTCCGGGTTCCTTGCCTTATTTAGACCTTTTTCATCCCCACCTACAGTGGCCTAATGTCTTAGTCAGCATCAGAAACAGATGCTGAAATGAAGATTGGAGTACAAGTAATTTATCTGAGAGGTGAAGGACCCAGGATAGGGGAATGGGATGTGAAACAAGGAAGAGAAAGCAGCCAGAAGGTCTGTTATCAAGCCGACTGCAACTGTGGCAGCTAAGGCTTTATCCTATTGGGGCCTAACAATCTTACCTGAACCACTTGACCTTCATAGAACGTGGCACATCTTTTCATGGTTCTGTGTCTCCGCCAGTGCTGTCTCCTTCCTCAGAATGCTTCTCCCAGCTCCTCTTCTGGCTCCTTCCAGAAGAGGAAGGTGTGGCTGAGTATGTGTGCTCTGGGTAGACTTACCAGAGTTTCAATCAGAGCAGAGAGAGAGAGAAGCAGAGGTGTATATATACCTACATAGCTACATATGTGCTCCCCATAAGACTTTTTCCTGAAAATGTATCCATTCACTAATAAAAAATAGAAATTGAAAAAGACAGAATTAGACTATCAAAATCCAGGGCCATCAAATATTTGAATCATACAAATAACTCTCTTAGTTCAAATTCCTCACTGCTCACCAAGCAACCTTCTGGTTATAATATGATTTAAATATTCATTGCTAACAGGGAAAGTACAGGGCATGCCAAAATGAGCATTCTTTTATGTGTTGTGGTCATATTTCTTATTTAAATAAATAAATTGCATTATGATTCACATATCAGTCCCCTGTGTGTTTGGTTGTCATGAAATAGTCTTCTTGAATCTGAAAACTCTGGTGCACTGTGGAGATCAAATTTTGAATCTGTAAAGCCAAAGACTATATCTTATATATATATGATTGAAGTATCATTGGTTTACAATATTTTGTCAGTTTCAGGTGTACAGAAAAGTAATTAAGATTTTTTTTTCTATTTTTGTGAGTCTTTTTCTGTTTTGTAGATAAGTTCATTTGTATCATTTTTTTAGATACCATGTATAAGTGATACCATATGATATTTGTCTTTCTGTGTCTGACTTACTTCACTTAGGATAATAATCTCTAGGTTTATCCATGTTGCTGCAAATGACATTATTTCATTTTTTAAAAAATTTAGTCACTTTTTTTTGCCACAGCATGGAATCTTAGTTCCATGACCAAGCACTGAACCTGGGCCACAGCAGTGAAAATGCTGAGTCCTAACCACTGGACCTCCAGAGAATTCTCTAGCCATTTTCTTATTTAAGAACATTTACATTTTCCCTCTTTTGCTAGTACAAACAATGCTTCAGTGAACAAATCTGAACCTTAATATATCTCTCTGCATAGGACATGAATGTTTCTGAAGGTAAATTCTTAGAAGGGAAATGTATTTTGCTTTTTAAAAATCACGTAACTTTTTGCTATTATTTCTTTTAATCTCTCAATTTTTTAATAGTGTAAAATAATAACAGGACCCCTTGGCAAGAAGTAACAGAAAACCCAGCTCCCAATTATTAAGACAAAAAAATAGAGAGATAATGTTATCTTACCTAAAAGTCTGCCAGTATGGCGGCTTCAAGATTGACTTAGTGGCTCAACAGTGTCTCTCCTGCTAACTAGGTGGTTATTGAGATAATAAGTGGTCTCTCTCTTAAGGGTGCCTCTTTTTAAGAGTGAGGAACTTCTTTCTCTCTCTCCCACCGCCCCCACCACCGCTCCGTAAGTCTCCTCCATCCATGGAATTTTCCCAAACTCGTGTCTTCTGCATCAGTAGACAGATTCTTTACCACTAATGCCACCTAGGAAGGGCTTCCCTGGTGGCTCAGATGGTAAAGAATCTGCCTGCAATGCAGGAGACCCAGGTTTGATCCCTGGGTCAGGAAGATCCTCTGGAGAAGGGAATGGCAACCCACTTTAATATTCTTGCCTGGAGGATCCCACAGACAGAGGAGCCTGGTGGGTTACAGTCCATGGGGTCACAAACAGATGGATATGACTGAGCAACTAACTATCTGGGAGACCCGTAAGCAACCAAGTTCTACAAGAGAAGAGAAAAGGGAAGAATGATTGTTGGCTAGACATCTCACAATGTCTATTACAGACCATGTTTATCGGTCTACTTTCAGAATAATCTGTTGTTAACATACATAAAAATTAGATTTCTTATCCGTTTTGAGTAATATTTCTATCAATATGTAAGAGTGGTTTTATTGAGCTGCTGACAATTACATATACCTCCAGAGATATATTCAAAATAAAATTACTTCCAGTTTAAGGGATTAATACAACTAATATAGATTTAAAAGATATTTTTAGAAAACCTTTTGTATTCTTTTGAAGCCAGGTCACTAAATCTCTGTTACAATGGTTGGAGCTGAAAGACCAAATTTGTATATGAGAAATGCTGTTTAAAGTTTGTAAATCTTCATGTTGATTCAGAATGGAAATATTTCTGCCTGTATGCTGACTTGTATTGGCCAACTCATATTTTAAAATACTAATTTGGCTTTGAAGATTTATTCATACAGTTTTGGAGTACACAAATGCTACACATTAATTAAACCTGAACTTATAGACAGTTTATTGGCTTCTTGTAGGTTCAAATATTTAAATGTTTTTTTTCATTGTAGCTGCAGATTCCAATCTTTACTGAAACTGTGGCTAATTTAACCCCTTGTTTCAGTGTTTTGAAGATATTAATTATATCAGAGGAAGAGGCAAGGAAACATTGCAGAATTGAAAGTGGCAACTGAGGTAGGATAGAGACAACTGAGGTAGGATGTGGTCTGGAAAATTTCAAAACCAGAGTCCTTTGCATTTTAAGTAAATATATTTTTTAATGGGCCTGAGGATTGAAGGAAATCAGTATCTTCAGTTCAGTGATCTGTTCTAAATTTTAGACCTATATTTTCTGCTCCTTGATGTCTTTTTTCTTTGACTTGCCAGGAAATATAATTGTTCTTTATTATTACTATTGCCTCTAACCTTCTCAGCCCCGCTCCCCCACCTCATCTCTACCCAGGTTTTACATGTATGGTCACCTGGTTGCTTAGTACCAACATCACACAAAGACACTTAGGCCTGAATTACAGTGTCATTTCAGAGCCTTTCCTGGCCCTCACTAAAATCAGTCAATTGTTCTCTCATACCTTATGCCTTACACCTTCTAAATATCACTAATGTATTTGCTCTCTGTTAGAGACATTCACTACTTTGGTCTGCTTTATTTACTTCCACTTTTCCCTTAAAGAATCTTCTTTCCCACTCCTCATTCAAGTGGTTTGGGTAGGGCTCCCAAGTTGAACATGGAACCCAGCCTTGCTCAATCAGCATGTCCTGTTTTCCTGTCCACAGTGATTGGTCAGAGTTATGGACGCACATCCAGAGTTCTTCCAATGAGATGCATAGTCATAACTTTATTGGAACTTCTGGGATTGCTGATAGGATGGGACATAAGCCTGGAGATGCTTACTGATTGTTGCAGAATCAAAGAGAAGAAAAAAGAGAAGACATTGAGTCTTGGTGACATCATCTGGGCTACTGGAGCCAGCCATACCTGAAATCTTACTTCCGCACTTTTGGTGTAAGCTGTCATTTTGTCAGTGGCAACTGAAAATGTTCTGATAAATGACCACTTCTCCACGCCCACTTAACCCTCTTAGTCCCTCTCTTGAAACAATCCTCGCTTTTGTCTACTCTGACAATTTCCTTTTCCCTTTGAAATTCAGTGCAAACATTACTTCCTCAGAGAAGCCCTACTCAACATTTCCCCTAATGTGAGGATAGATTGTCTTGTGTTCTGCAAAATTTATTATGTACAAACCACATTGTAGCATAATTGTCAATATACTTGTTAGTCTATGGCAGACACTGCTTATCACCAACCAACCCCTATTCTCTCTTTTCTTACAACAGAATCCTTGTTTTGTTTGGAAGGGCAATATGCCTAGGTTAAATACTTGCCTTTTGAGACCACTTTGCAGGTAGAGGTGACCTTGCTGCACAATTCTGACCAGGAGACATAAGTGAATATCTACCTGAGATTTTCAGGAGAAGCTTTATTTTCCTAATTTAGGCAGCTTTCTCTCTCCTCTTCATTCTCCTTCCTTTGTCTTGAAAGGAGGCATAAGGCTGGAGATAAAGCTGCTACTTGGCAGCCTTGAGTGACAACCCTTATGTTAGTGAAGGTGGGTGTATTTGGAACTAGAACCTGGATGAGCCTGGGTAGTTCTGAACTGCCCATCTCTGGATCTAGCTGTGGAGGAACACAATCCTCTATTCTTTTAAAAAATTATTTTCTTTAAACATTTTTGTTTGCCCTGAGTCTTCATTGCTGTGCCGGCTGTCTCCAGTTGTGGAGAGCGGAGGGTACTTTCTAGTTGTGGTACGCAGGTTTCCATTGCAATGGCCCCATGTTGTGGAGCATGGGCCCTTTGTGCATGGGCTTCAGCAGTTGCAGCATGCAGGCTCAGTAGTTGTGGCACATGGGCTTAGTTGCCCCCAAGGCATGTGGGAATCTTCCTGGACCAGGGATCAAACTAGTGTTCTCTGCATTGCAAGGCAGATTCTAAACCAGGAGTCCACCGAGTAGTCCAGACCACCAGACCACCACTGGAAGCCCAGAATACAACCCTCTTTAGTTTAGCCACTGTAAGTGGATTTTTTCACTTGGATGTAACTAAATGCCATCCTGATAGAATTGCATCTTGCCTGATAGACCCACTAGGAAACCATGATCTCTTTAAAGATAAAACCCAGGCCCTTACTTCTGAACCCTGAATATACCTAATGCTTGGTACAAAGAAAAGTTTCACTCTAGTGCTTAAAAATGGGACTGAAGTCTCAGATCTGTTACAATCCTGAGATTTTATGGTTTTACTCTGTAAACCACTTACAGTGTCTGCTCTCACTCTGGCATTTACCCTCCTCGCCAGCCATTCTATTGCATGTTATTTTAAAGAGAAACCCCAAACTGGGAAGCAGAGGTTGATTTCCACTTCTCTGTAATATGGCTGACTGCTGAAATTACCTTCCTTGCTTAATAAACTTCTCATATTTTTTCCACATTTTTCTTATTTCCATTTCATATATGGGACCCGTAAAGACTTTTCAACATGAGATTGAAATTTCAGATTCTTTTGAATATGGTTTCACTCAGAAAACACTTAAAACAATAATTCTGACTTAGGAATTCAATATATTAACAGCTGCCAGCATCAGTCATCAAATTTGTCTCCTTGAGAGGCCACACTGGGCCTCAGGTAAAATTCATCATCGTCCTAGATAAAAATGCATTTCCTTAGGCCCTGACTTGTTCTCCAAGGGACAGATCAGGCTGATGGTGATGATTATTGTAATGAGTAGTAATTACTGTTGGCTGGACACTGATTTCAGAATTTCTGAAGTCAGAAACAAAAAATAAAACCCTAACCTAGCTATTATTATAGTGCAGCAAGAAAACTTTATTCCATAACACATGTGTTTTTAACTCCCATCAACAGTAAAGGAGAATTACACATGTATATTTCTCATTCATCATGAGTATCAAAGAATTCAAAATGGGCACCTCCCAATTAGTTTCTGAAAGCACAAATTATGTTATCACTCAGAAGGAGGCCAAACTAATGCCTTTTTCTCAAAAAGAAGTTTAGTGGAAAAGTAGTCACTTCTTAAGTTAACCATAGAACGACTTCTCCACTGTGAGAAGTAAAGACAAGAATACTTAGGTCATCACTAAAGTTGCTCCAAGTCATAGGTGATGATAGGATAAAAATTTACAAAAAGAAGCAAGAAGTCCCCTGAATTGGTGGCTTTTGGTTGAGACAGAGGAACATAGAATACAGGATCCAACATTCTTTGGGCCGTATGACTTAGTCAAAGAGCTCAGATGTTAGAGCTAGAGCTAAATTAGTGATTATATTCACAAAATTCCAAACTTTTCCAAAGGACATTCAAGAAAGCCAGTAAAAGACCTCGCTGGTGATCCAGTGGCTAAGATTCTGGGCTCCCAAAGCAAGGGTCCTGGGTTCAATTCCTGGTCAGGGAACTAGATCCCACGTGCTGCGACCAAAATAGTCCCCATGCTGCAACAAAGATTGAAGATCCTGCATGCTGCAACTTAGACCGGTGCAGCCAAAGAAATATATAAATATCAAAAAAGGGAATGGGGCTTCCCTGGTGGCTCAGTCGTGGAGAATCTGCCTGCCAGTGTAGGAGACACAGGTTCCATCTCTGCTTTGGGAAGATCCCGCGTGCTGTGAAGCAGCTAAGCCTGTGAGCCACAACTATTGAGCCTGTGCTCTAGAGCCTGGGAGCTGCAAGTACTGAAACCCATATGCCTAGAGCCTGTACTCTTGCAACGAGAGAAGCCACCACGATGAGAAGCCTATACACCATAGCTAGAGAGTAGTCCCTGTTCACTGTAACTAGAGAAAGGTCTATGCAGCAAGACTCAGTACAGCCAAAAATAAATAAATAAAATTATAACCACCCCCTCAAAACAAAACAAAACAAAAACAAACCAACACCACACAGAGAAAGGAAACTAGTAGTACCTATGAAATCTAGGCACTATCCTCAAAAAGGGAGGTTTCCATAGTGTAGTGGTTATCACGATCACGTTCGCCTAACATGCGAAAGGTCCTCGGTTCAAAACCGGGTGCGGAAACAGCTTTCCTTTCTTTGGACTTCCCTGGTGGCTCAGACGGTAAAGCGTCTGTCTACAATGCGGGAGACCCGGGTTTGATCCCTGGGATCGGGAAGATCCACTGGAGAAGGTAATGGCAACCCACTCCAGTACTCTTGCCTGGAAAATCCCATGCATAGAGGAGCCTGGTAGGCTACAGTCCATGGGGTCACGAAGAGTCGGACACGACTGCGCAACTTCACTTCATCCTCAAAAAATGAGGTATTGTTTTTAGACTTTCTCAGAATTCATCTTTCCCAAAGGCTTTTTCTTACTGAACTAATCCTTGGAGATTACCTTTAAAAGCAGCTGTACCTGTCTTGAGATGTCAACTAAAATCATTTCATTTGTTGCAAGTGTCTTGAAGGAAAGAAAACTGCATACTGTAAAAGAAGTGATGGGTTGGGTGGTGGCTGCTTCACACTGAATAGTCAGAGAGAGGAAGTGACTTTTGAGCTGAGCTGAGAAGAAACTGAACAACAGATGTTCTAGGAGGTAGACATGTGAGGAGACCCAGAAGAAATGAAGACTGAGACTTTTCTGCAGCACAAGATGGCGAGGAACGTACAGGAGCCCCCACTGCTGGAGCACCGGTGGCGGTGGTAAGAGGGGTGACCTGAGATGAGGTCTGATGAGTTAGGCAAGGGTCGGATCAGACGGGCCTTAGGAAAGAGAATTTATTCAAGCGGGAAGCTATTGGACACAGCCTGATCTCATCTGTTTTTTTTTTTTTCAAACAAATATGTTGTTGTGTAGAATATGGATGTCGTGAGGTAAGAGTGAAGATGGAAGGCTGTGAGGAGGATGCTGGCTAAGCCCCGGTGAACCAGTAAAGATTGTTGGTGAATCGGCTGGAACAATACGAGATACAGAGTCGTGAATGGATTCAGGGGTATTTTTGGAAGAACAGCCAATAAAACACTGATGAATTACACATAGTATATGAGAGAAAGAGAACAATCAAGGCTTGAACTGAGTGAATGATGTTGCACTGAATGACACTGGAAGACTGCAGAAGGACCAGATTATTTTGTGGTGTTGTGGTGTTAGAAAAAAAAATTGGAGACATATTAAGTTTGAAGTTCTTTTCAGATATCGTAGAGAGGTTTGGAAAGTAAAGCTGAATTTGATAATAGTGTTTTCACTAGAGTATTATGAAAGTAGGGAGAGACACTAATGAAAATTTTTAAAAAGGAAAATTCTATTAAAAAAATTTTTCTTGGCAGCACCACTCTGCATGTGGGATCTTAGTTCCCCAACCAGGGATTGGACCCTGGTCCCTTGTGGTGGAAGAGCAGAGTCCTAACCGTTGGACCACCAGGGAATTCCCAAGAGCTTTGTAGGTGATTTAGGTGCAATTCTGGTTAAAAGCCACTGTGTCACAGGAAGATGGACCATCAGTTCACACTTGGGGACTGAGTGGTCAGTGGAAGGAGTGAAGGCAGTGAACAACACGTGGCTGCATGGTGGCCTGGGAACAACCCAGGAAGGAACAAAGTTTTCCTGCTCCTCTGGTCAAACAGTGTCCAAAAGGATAAATTTGAACATCACTACAGTGAGTATTCACTGGGACAATAATCCTAACTGTTAACAGGAGGACATTGCCATTGTTGCAAGCATTCGTCCTGGGGTTCTCTGAGCTCATTGTGGTGGGGTGGCCTGAGAGAGTGACCGTCACGCCCACCAGCACAGCACAGCTCTGGGAGGGTCTTCCAAAGCACCTGGGTCACAGACACTCCGAGGGGGCTCATGGGCTTCTGTCTTCTGTTTCAATGTGGAGAACTAAACGTCACTCTGTGTGTATATGGTCAAAAGCAGTAAAACAAAACAACAGCAAAGCCACTGAAAGTCTAAATTCCGTGTTACCCTCCTCCACCCATTTTATGGATTAAAAACATGACAAGGTGTCACTTACGGCCTAATGAGCTACAAGGAATTTTTTAAATGCCAGTCAACAAAAATATTATAACAGAACAATTTCAGAAACAGTCCTGTAAGCGGCAAGGTGTTTTTGAGAAAGTTCCTCGTCTTGTTGAATTTTGCGCCCAGGAGTTGGCCAGGGCCACAGGAGGCAACAGAAGGCTAGCTGCAGGTAAAGTCATCTATGGATGGGGCTTTCTACACCGGCTCCCTCTAAGCACAGCAACCAGAGTGCTAAGTTGCCTAGTTTACAGAGGCAACATGGGGCCTCTTACCTGAACTGCCACGAAGCGACCAAGTGGCATGAAACAGATGTGACATCAAAGGGAAACGAGGAAAGATGCATGTGGTGTTCAGCCATGGCTCGGTTTGAAAGTTAAGAGCACCAAGTAGTGTCAAATGTAGCCACGGAACTTAAAGAACATTCTCAAGCAGGGCTCTCACAGCTTACCCTCATCACTGTGAAGGCAGCAGGGTGAGCAGCAGCTCAAAGAGGGGAAAAAGTATAAACATTTTAAAAGAAAATAAACGGCAAGCTTTTAAAATGTTAAAGGATGCTTTCTGTTGGTTTTAATCTAAAATGGAATTTATCAAAAGGAGATGAAAATGATCAAACAGTGTCTAGAGGGGTAAAATAAAGGGTAAATTTGAATGTAACTACAGTAAATATCCACCAAGATGATAATCCTAACTGTTAACATGACTACATTGCCGTTGTTACAAACATTTGGTTTAACTTAATCCCCAGAATATATTACTGCCAAAAGAAATCTCATTGACAAGAGCTAATGCATTGGTTACTCTAAAAATGATCCCTTTTTAACTATTGACTTACTGGTAGTGTTCACCATGGAAAAGACTATTTTTATTACCATTGTTATCAATCTCAGTGAAGTTCAGAGATATTTGCTTGTAGTTGCTACAGCTTATTCCTTTGTTGGTTAGAATCCACATGTGTGAACAAGAAACCCAGAGGTTCGGATGATGCTGTGCTTCTATCTGATGACAGAGTGACTGTGATTGGATCCTTTCAAAGTGTTTGGCTGAGCATTCAAACCAGATTCTTTTGACTAAAGCCAACGGGGAAAAAAGAAGCAGAAACAAAATGCATGATGAACATATTAAAAATGTTTTTACATGATAATCCTTGCAAGGAAGTACAAGTGAGGGTGGTGGGGTGGGTAGGTCTCCCCAGCTTCTCAAATACTCCCAGGACCCTGGCAAACATCTTTCAACATCTCAGAACCAGAGAAGAAACGCAAATTAGAAAGCCTTCTTCAAATCTAACATTTCTGTGAAGTAATGTAATGTGGTGGGAAGGCTTTTGGCCAAACAGAGGTTCAGGAAATGTGGATTGAGCTCCAGTTCAGTCATCAAATAGAAAAGTCATCTTGGTCCAGATATGCCCTTTCTGGGCCTCAGTTTCCCTAATCTATAAAAAGAGAAAGGATTAGCATATCAATGGTCTGCAAATAGTGCTTTTCTGAGCTCTTAAGGAAGGGAGCGGATGGGGAAACCTACCAAGGATATTGTTTGTTTTAGTTATTGGGACTTTCTTCAATGAAAGATTTCTGCCATCGAAACATTTCACAGACTACTAGATTACATATTTTTGATATCTAAAATTTAATTTAAAATTAAAATTTAACATCTAGAATATCTAATTTTTAAAGGTCTCTTTAAGAATAAATACGTTGAAGTAGCGGGGAGGGATAAATTAAGAGTTTGTGATTAACATATATATACTGCTGCTGCTGCTGCTAAGTCGCTTCAGTCGTGTCCGACTCTGTGTGACCCCATAGACGGCAGCCCACTAAGCTCCTCTGTCCCTGGGATTCTCCAGGCAAGAATACTGGAATGGATTGCCATTTCCTTCTCCAAGGCATGAAAGTGAAAAGTCTTATATACTACTATATATAAAATAAACACCTGGAACCTACTGTATAGCACAGGGAACTATATTCAATATCTTGTAATAACCTATAGTGGAAAAGAATCTGAATCAATTTGGTGTACAGCTGAAACTAACAAAACATTGCAAATCAGCTATACTTCAATGTTAAAAAAGAAATAAAATGATCAAAAGCAAAAAACAAAAGAAAAAAGAATATATTAAATTGACAGCAGTGGCTTGCAATTTTTTTTTATGGTACATACTAATCAGTAAAAATATTTAGCCACCTATTTCCAAAATAAGTATTCAAAAATTGGAAATTCCTGGAGGTCCAGGGGTTAGGGGTCTGTGCTTTCACTGCCAAGTGTGCAACCCTGGTAGGGGAACTAAGATCCCTGCAAGCTGCATGGTGTGGCCAAAAAACAAAACAAAATAAACCTCCCCAGAACAAAAAATTACATATGCATATTACTGTAAAATATATCCCTTATAAAACATTTCCCCCAAAACAAAAAAGTCAAAAGGAAAATAAAGATGAAAGTTTTAAAGTAAATCATAAATTTGTTTTTTAATAGTTAAAGCATTTTGTTATCAATAATGGTTTAATACTATCAAGATTAACATTAAAGCTTTTACTGAAAGTAAATATGAATATGTCATATCTGATTGATTGGTTATTATTTTTAACATTACTGCATGAGATTTGCTAATTTTCTAATACCACTATAGGGCTTATGGTAGATCTTCAATGCTAAGAGTACTCTCTGTCAGGATCTACAAAACAAAATTAAATAAAATCTATGGCTCTAGGATTTTCTGAATGATTCAAAGATCACAAGAAGTTGGAAGATAGTAAATTCAGTGATCTTAATTCCAGGCAAAATAATCTATTCTGGCTAATTTAAGCAAAAGGTTTTATTGAAAGTTAGTATCTAGGCTTCCCTGGTGGCTCAGTGGTAAAGAATCTGCTTGCAATGCAGGAGAGCCAGGTTTGATCCCTCCGCCAGGATGATCCTCTGGAGAAAGAAATGGCAACCCACTCCAGTATTCTTGCCTGGGAAACTCCATGGACAGAGGAGCCTAGCAGGCTAGTCCTTGCGGTCACAGAGTTAGACACGATTTAGTGACTAAACAGCAAAAGCAGTATTAAATCTGTAGATTGGTTTGGGTAATATGACTTATTTAACAATACTAATTCTTCCAGTCCATGAATGTGGGACATCTTTCCATTTATTTGTATCATCTTCAGTTTTCTTCATCAATGTCTTATGGTTTTCAGAGGGCTTTCACCTCCCTGGTTAATTTATTCCTAGGTATTTTATTCTTTTGATTCTTTTGTAAATATGATTATTTTCTCGATTTCTCTGATAGTTCATTATTAGTATATAGGAATGCAATAGATTTCTGAATATTAATCACAACCTGTTCCATCAACAAACGAATGGATAAAGATGTAAATATTACTCCACCATAAAAAACAACAAAATGTTGCCATTTGCGACAACATAGAAATAAGTCAAAGACAAATATCACATGTTTTCACTTGTAAGTGGGATCTAAAAAATAAAACAAATGAGCAAATAGAACAGAAACAGACTCAGATACAGAGAAGAAACTAGTGGCTGCCAGAGGGGAACGATGTAGGGTTAAGTTGCAAGACAGAAGGAAGAAGACGGTTAAGAGGCATAAATTACTAGGTAAAAAAAAAGTTACAAGGATGTAGTGGTCAACACAGGGAACATAGTATTTTATAATAACTGTGTATGAAGCATATTTTATAAAAAAAATTAAATTGCTGTGCCATATTCCTGAAACTGGGGCTTCCTTCCTTGGTAGCTCCGTGGTGAAAGAATTTGCCTGCAATGCAGGAGACGCAGGAGCGTCGGGTTTGATCCCTGATGGAAGATCTCCTGGAGGAGGGCATGGCATCCCACTTCAGTATTCTTGCCTGGAGACTCCCAGGGACAGAGGAGCTTGGTGGGCTACAGTCCATAGGGTCACAAACAGTCGGACATGACTAAAGCGGCTTAGCAGACTCACACCCATACCTGAAACTAATGTAAGTCAGAGAGAGTGACTGCATGCTCAGTCACCTACGTTTCAATTTGAAAAAGGAAAGAGAGTAGGCAGTTCATAGAGTCCCCTGGGAGAACCAGGGAAGTAGGCTTGGATGCTTTACATAACAACTAGAAGAAAGGCCCTCCATAGCACAGGAGTAACCTAGCAAAGCCGGTGGCTGTCCCTGCTTGCTTCTTAACCTGATGTTTGGGATTGGATGCCACAAACTCCAGCACAGCTGCCCCAGGAGTTCTGCAGCACAGCTGCCCCAGGAGATCTGCATGCCTCCTCTGGACTTGCCTGGAGAGCTAACTGCCCCCTAGTGATCACTGCCTCACATTGCTCACTCTGCCTCCACATCTGTAGGTGAAGATCATAGAGATACTATTGGCAATTAACAGGGTGGGTCTAGCCCTGCTGTTCCCTAAGAAACCTGGTAAGGAGAAGGGACGTATTGGGTAAAATGGCTGGGGGTGAAGAAAGAACTATCCCCTTCTAAGAAGGGGCCAGAATTCAAATTACCATGTCCGTGTAGGCAAAGCTTGGCTGGTGGCCTGGACCGGAATCCGTCCTTGAATAGTCCTGTACAAGAGTGGGCATCAGGGCTTTCAGGAGGCAGCAGGGCTTAGTTTCGGTGAGTGACTGGGCTGCCGTAGGTTAGGTGACCTGTCAGAATCACTGTGAGGGATGGCAGAGGTAAGGTCCAGCCTCAAGAAAGGGAGTGGCAACGATTAATTGGGAGGTCACTGCTCTCAGCCAGCCAGGTTGGGTTCAGGACTGGGGCAGGACAGAAGGGTGATAGCCAAGTGCTCAAAACCTGTCCAGAAGCCTTTTGTTTTTCAGTTTAAAAAAATTTTTTTTTATTGTGGTAACATTGCTTTATAATATTACGTAAGTTTCATGTATACAGCATTATAGGTCTACTTCTGTATACACTGTAGTGTGTTTATCATCAAAAATTTAATTTCCATTCATCACCATACAGTTGATCCCTTATACCTATTTCATCCTTCTCCTGCTCTGTCCCCTATACAAATCTCTGTATCTAAGTGTTTTTGCTTGGCTTGGTTTGTTCGCTTGCTTTCTATATTTGAAGGAAATTATATGGTATTTGTCTTTCTCCATCTGACTTATTTCACTAAACATAATACTCTCAAGAGATTCCCTTGTGGTTCAGCAGTAAAGATTTCACCTGCAATGCAGGAGCCACAGGAGACATGAGTTTGATCCCTGGGTAGGGAAGATCCTATGGAGGAGGGCATGGCAATCCACTCCAGTATTCTTGCCTCAAGAATCCATGGACGGAGGAGCCTGGTGGGCTAGAGTCCATAGGGTTTCGCAGAGTCAGGACATGGCTGAAGTGACTTAGCCTGCATGCATGCAATACTCTCAAGGTCTATCCATGTTGTCAGCAATGGCGAGATTTCATCTTTTATTCTATGACTGTGTAGCATTCCACTATATATACAGTCACATCTTTCCATTCACCCATTAATGGGCACTTGTTTCCAGATCTTGACTATTGTAAACAATGCAGCACTAAGCAGTGCTGATATCTTAAGAGTTCTGATTGATACTTTATTTTGTTTTAGGTTGGGTGAGATCAGGCTTTAATAATTAAAAAAAAATCTATGTCTAGGTGGTGAGGGACAGGGAGGCTTCTGCTGCAGTCCATGGGGTTGCAGAGTCAGACACGACTGAGCAACAACATACTAGGTGATTTTATATATAAATCTGCAGATGTCGAGCACACTTTTGATTCTGGACATGGCAGCAGCTGCCCACCACAGACCTTTATTATCAGGAGAAAGGAGTGCCCTATACCAGCTAGAGGGTTCAGTACTGGCCCGGCTACAGCTGTTCCGAGCAGTCAGGCCGGATGAAGGCAGTGCTCCAGTTACTTGCTGCTGCACAACAAACCACCCCAAAGGTAGTGGTGTGGAGCAATAATAATTTCATTATGTTCACAGTGTGTGGGGTCAGGAATTCAGGCAGGACAGAGAGGGATGTCTTGTCTCTGCTTCATCCGGGACCTCAGCAAATGACTGGAGGTGTCCCAAACAGCTGGGGGCTGGAATCATCCAGGGACTTATTCACTCTCCTGTCTGGCACTGGGCTGGGATAACTCAAAGGCTTATCTCAGCTGGGAGTGTTGACCAGAGAGCCTGCAGGGTTGGGTTTCTCAGTGTGGCCACTGGGTTCTGAGGTATAGCACCCAATTGGAAGCATTCAGAGAGTGAATGTTCCAGCTCAGGCTTGGGACTCACATAACATCACTTCTCTCTGTTGGTGAGAAGAGAGGCCTACGACCTGCCTGGATTCATGGAAGGGAGGCTCAGACACCACTTCTTGACGAGAATGTCAAAAGATTAGGGACCATATTTTATTTATTTTTGGGGGGCTTTGCTGGGGCCTTCTTGCTTTGTATGGGCTTTCCGTAGTTCCTGCGAGCCAGGGCAAGTCGTCATTGTGGTGGGTGGGCTACTCCTTACAGTGGCTTCTCTTGCTGCAGAGCACAGTCTCTAGGCGTGCAGGCTTCAGGAGTTGCGGCACACGGGCTTAGTTGCTCCACAGCATGGGAGTCTTCCCGGCCCAGGGATCCAACTGTGTCCCCTACATTTGCAGGTGGATTCTTATTCATTGTGCCACCAGGGAAGTTAGGGACCACATTATCTAAAAACTTCTCTCAAGAGAAAATGAGATAAAAGGGAAAACTCAGGAGCACATCAACTGCACACAATGATTAAATACTTCAGTTTTTTATTTAAATAAAAAAATATTGAAGACTTGTACTGTGCTAAGCACTGGGAATGGAAAGCTAAGGCACAGCCCTCAAGGGTTTACAATCGACTGGAAGACAGGTGAACATACATTATTGTAAGTGAAGGTCAAGTGAAGAAAGTGAATCAAGACAGATGATATGACAGGACCTCCCTGGTGCTCCGGTGGTTAAGACTCTATTCTCCCAATGCAGGGGACCCAGCTTCAATCCCTGATCAGGGAACTAGATCCCATATGGCTCAACTAAGAATTTGAGTGTTACAACCAAAGATCTCGCATGCTGCATCTAAGACCCAGTGTGCATGCAGCATGCATATGTGGTAAGTCGCTTCAGTTGTGTTCAACTTTTTGAGACCCTGTGGACTACAGCCCACCAGGCTCCTCTGTTCATGGGATTCTCCAGGCAAGAATACTGGAGTGGGTTTCCATGCCCTCCTCCAAGGGATCTTCCCCACTCAGAGATCTCTTATGACCCCATGTCTCTGATGATCTACCTGCATTGGCAGGTGGGTTTTTTAACCACTAGTGCCAGCTGGGAAGCCCAAGACCCGGTACAGCCAAATAAATAATAAAAATAAAAGAATGTGGTATGAGAGTCGTAGTAGCCTAGAGGAAGGAGTGATTAATATAATAGAAAGGCTGTACTGTTCAGGGGAGTTGAATTAAATTAGAAATTAGATCTGAATTTGAATCCCATCTTTGCCCTCTTTTTATATTGAACCGTGTAAAAATGCTTTTCTGTGGCTAAAAATGCATTGAATATCAGTAATTTCATATGGTTCAACCTAACACTAGCTAAGTCACCTTGAACAAGTCACTTAGCTTTTAGGAACATCAGTTTCCTGACCTTTATAATGAGGTTAAAAATGTGGAAGGGTAACGTAGAAAAATAAAGTGACACATACAAAGACTCAGTGTACTGCTTAACACAGAATAATCACTTAAGAAATAGTTGTTACTGTTTTGTAATTATTATTACTATTATTATGAAAGCATTAGAGAGAAGGCTGAGATGGCATTTGAAGGCTGAACGATTTTGAAATGGCCAGATAAAGGAAGTGGTGTGAGAGATTTTAAATTGATCAAAAACAGGCTGTTTTTGTGATTCTACTTATAAGTGATGTTTGGTTCTACATTTGTTTTGGGACCCAGATATTTCTTTTGAAAAGAAGAATTCAAGAAAAATATTGAAACTGAAATTCACTAACAATAAACCACCACAAGTATTTTCAAGTCTAGACATCCCAGTATTTTTATGGACTAAATAATCTGCAATCCCTCCTTCCTAAATCACTGAAGCATTTGGCTTAACAACTAATAAATGTGCTTGAAAGAAAGAAAGGGAACTCCTTGAGGCTGAACATAGAGTGGATAAGAATCTTGGCAGTCTGTGTTGGGGGTGGGGAGCCAGTAACTTTGAGAACTCTGGGCTTAAGTTGCAAAATCTTCATAGAATCAGGACATAAAGTTCTGTCTAATATGAGTTAGAAATGATACCTGTGCATGAAGCTGGGTCTCAGAGAGTTACACTACCAGTGAAAGTCTGGTCTAGAAAAATCTAGGAAGCTTCTATCTCATCTGGCCCTTGGGTTAAAATGAAAAGTCTCCCCTGATAGTTCTTTCCAACAGGCATACTATCACTTATGTCTGAGGTTCTAATTATACTTCCTCCATAGTTTGGAAAAATCCCAGGCTGGTAAAAATAAAAATTGATGATATCTTTGGGTATCTGATAAAGCAAATAAAAAAACATTCTGGAAAGATAAGACTTCAAGTAATTTTAAGTATGATTCCCACAGATAAAGTCTTGCTGAAGGTGAACTGAAAATCTAAAATTCTAAAAATGTAGGAAAACAATCTATCTGAGCAAAGGTAAGTAGATGTAACAAACAGCAGGATTAGATCTCTAGAAACTCCACATAATTAGAAGCTAGATAAAACAAATATACTTAAAATGTTTAAAAACTTAATGTTGAGTCTGAAAATAAGGCAACAAAGCAATGTAAAAAGGAAATGGGCACATATTTGGAGAGAACCTATATAAATTATAGAAAAAATAATTGAGATGGAAAAAATTAATGACAGTTTAAATAGCTGGTTCAGTTCAGTTCCGTTCAGTTGCTCAGTCATGTCCTACTCTTTGCGATCCCATGAATCACAGCACGCCAGGCCTCCCTGTCCATCACCAACTCCTGGAGTATACCCAGACTCATGTCCATTGAGTCGGTGATGCCATCCAACCATTTCATCCTGTCATTCTCTTCTCCTCCTGCCCTCAATCTTTTCCAGCATCAAGGTCTTTTCAAATGAGTCAGCTCTTTGCATCAGGTGGCCAAAGTACTGGAGTTTTAGCTTCAACATCAGTCCTTCCAAAGAAATCCCAGGGCTGATCTCCTTCAGAATGGACTGGTTGGATCTCCTTGCAGTCCAAGGGACTCTCAAGAGTCTTCTCCAACACCACAGTTCAAAAGCATCCATCAATTCTTCGGCGCTCAGCTTTCTTCACTGTCCAACTCGCACATCCATACATGACTGCTGGAAAATCCATAGCCTTGACTAGATGGATCTTAAATACAGATAAAGGGAGAATTAAAGAACTTGTATATAAATCTGAGGAAATGATTCAGAATTAAGCACAGAGAGAGGAGAATTTATGAAAGAAAGGTGAAGAAACATGGAAGATAGCACAAAAGTATCTAATCAGAGAAGAAGAAAGAACAAGTTGAGAGACTGAAGGGGTGGCTGATCAAAAATAGTAACTGCTGAGCATTTTCATAAATTGTTGAAAACTGAAGTCCTTACATTTAGAAAGAGCTGCTAGTTCTTAGCAAGATGTCCTTTAACACTGGAGGACAAGAAGTGTTAGATACAAATATCCCTCAAGGAATTTACAATCCATTACAAGAGATTGTAGAGGAACAGACAAAACCAGCATACAAGGGAAAGGTGCTAAAGGAGGTTGGCAATGGGAAGGGATTGCTTCCAGTTTGGAGAAATATATCAACAGTTTATTGGAGGCAGTGATGTCTTGGATCTGAAAGATAGGTAGACTGAACATGTGAAGAGGAAATGTAATCCCTCCCACGCCATTGCCTGCTTGATTCTTCCTAAGGTACAATTTTAATAACACCACCATGTTAACCAGAATCTTCAAGATCATTCAATTATTTTCAAGACAAAGCCCCCAATTTTTGCCTTTCATTATAAGCCCTCTATGGCATATGCCCAACTTAGCTTTCTGAACCTATGAAGTCTCTTCTTGAATCCCATAACTCAGGCGTAGTAAGATTCTTTTTTTTTTTTCTTTCAGAATAAGATTCTTGATACTTCTGGTGCATATCTCATGCTTTCCCATCTCTCTTGCTTGTTCCTCTATCTAGAATACCTTTGAATGAAAAGCAAAAATTTGGGGCTTTATCTCAAAAGCTAAAGAGTTCTTGATGATTCTGAGTAGTAGAATGATATTTTCAGAACTGTGCTATAGGAAGATTAATCAGGCAGTGGTGTGTAGGGTGAATTAGGAAAGGTAGTTCTTAGAGCTAAAGAGCCCATGCTCTGTGACTACAGGCTGTACCTTCCCAGGGGTGTGGGGTGGGGAGAGACACAAGTGGCACCAAGCACTGGATTGCCGATTTAGTGAGGTGGAGAAACCTGTATGATTGTTGATCAATAGAGATTTAAATACAACTGTTGTTAAAATCTCAGCATAACAGTAATGCAACAGAAGCAAATGCATCAGAATATTGACAGCATTTACTATCTTGATTGCTCTGCATTGGTGCTTCCATCCCAGCTAGAAAAGAAATCTGTCTCTCAGAGCCCTTAACAGTCCCAATGTCATGATGTGTCAATGTATACATGTTATCATTATATCCAGCTTCAGAATTCCGAGTTCAATATCAGCTAGCTAGGTGAAAACCTGGATATGAGATAGAGGGTAATATTTTTACCTACAGACTATTCTACCTGGGAATAAGTGCAGACCAAGCTTAGAATTATTCTCGAGTTTCTCTATGCAACGGAAAATTCTTCCCCAGTGTTGAAAAGTATTTTCAAGAGTGTTTATAGAGTTGATTTGGAAATTTTTGTATTTAAACCCAGTACAAGAGCACTGTGTTTTCTGAGACATTTTTAGACTGAATCCTATCATGAGTCAGACTTGCAGTACATCTGCATGAACCCTCAAAATAGATAATTCAGCAGATCAGTTCCTAGTTTCTTCTGTGTAGAATTGACTTTCTATATAGAAATTCTTTCTTCTCCAGTCTCAGAACTGTGGTATGCTTCCTTGTCTTAACCTTTGAAAATGGACTGCTTATAAAACATTTGCTAAGGGACATGCATCATCATTTAAAAAAATAGAACTTTACCTTCATAGGTATGTTTCTGGGAAAAAGTGAGTATAAATCAAATTTTTGTAAGTCAAATCATATTTTAAATGTCCCATGAGAACTCATTATTTAATAAAATAGCATGGAGCAAATAATCACATTGTGATGTGGCTTTTCATAAAGCAGGGCACACCTGTATCACACTCTGTCATGGCTAAAGGTGTTCACTCTATAGCTGAGTTTGAGGGTAGCCAGGACTGCCTTGGACCCAAGTCAAAGGAATTAAGTTACTGAGTACTGAGGATCTTGTTACAAGGCAGTCTTCTCTATAAGCTGTCTCAGCATGGGTCCTATAGTTTGTGCTTTAAAAGATGTGGAAAATCTGCTATATCTATAAGTTTAAAAGTACATTAAGTAAATTAATGTACTTTGATGACGTCTATATTTTCTCATGTCAACCATAATCATTTGTTTGAGTAAAGAATTTTAAAGTACCTCGTGTGTAAATTTCACAGGTCTTTTATTTCCTGGCAGCAATATAGACTGTCAGTTAGTTTCATGTATTGACAGTAAGGGTAACAACTAGATTAATGAAAATCAAAATTTCAAAACATTAAACAAACAAGAAATCAAGTAAACAATTTTTTTTTAAAGAGAAAGCACTAACCCTGTTAAAAACCTCTCTATTCAAATTGTCTGTGTGGCTTTCATCTCCCAGGAAGAGACTATGGTTACTAGACACACTGTTGCTGCTGCTGCTGCTAAGTTGCTCGGACTCTGTGCGACCCCATAGACGGCTCCCCCGTCCCTGGGCTTCTCCAGGCAAGAATACTGGAGTGGGTTGTCATTTCCTCTCCAATGCATGAAAGTGAAAAGTGAAAGTGAAGTTGCTCAGTGAGTCCGACTCTTAGGGACCCCATGGACTGCAGCCTACCAGGCTCTTCTGTCCATGGGATTCTCCAGGCAAGAGTGCTGGAGTAGGGTACCATTGCCTTCTCCAACTAGACACACTAGATATCTTCAAGTGATGACTTTGTAGCTACTGTTCTGAAAGACTTGCAATTACATGGCTAGGGGAGGAGCAATGCTCCTGTCAGTGAGTCTCAGGGGCCCTTATCACCGTGGCCCAGATTCTGTTGCCTCAAGCTGTCTGGGAGATGGCCAGGGTTCAGTTGGGGATGAGCTGTTTGGTATAACCCTGATTCATATAGTGGCTTGGATGATAAATACTCTGCCCACAATGCAGGAGACCAGAGTTTGATCTCTGTGTCAGGAATATCCCCTGGAGAAGGGAATGGCTACCCAATCCAGTATTCTTGCCTGGAGAATCCCATGAACAGAAAAGCCTGGCCGGCTACAGTCCATGGAGTTGCAGAGTTGGACATGACTGAGCAACTAACACTTTTGCTTTTTTCACTTTTCATGTAGAGAGCAGGCACAAGTACAAGAAACCATTAAAAATATGTAGCTAAAAATCCAACCACACACACACTGGTGCTTGTTCAAACTGCAGTGTTGAGATCTAGTGGCACCAGCCGGATTTTATATATCAGAGGCCTTGGTTTTCAGCTATTTGAGAGAATAGTCTGTTGAGCAAAGGAAAAAAAGTCTCAATCCAGATGGGAATGGGAAGGGCACTGTCCAAGACTCCTGGACACACATACACACACACTTGACATAAGCCTTATCATTATGCCAAATTACAAATGTTAGAACTTAGATCTCTTATAGCTCCATTTGTTAAATTTTTATTAGGTAGTAGGCACTAAATACCAAACACTTTGTAAACATTATCTTTAATCTTTGCAATGATTTTGCAAGATATACACAATTGTCCCCATTATACAGAGGAGAAGACGAGGACTCAGAGACATTCAATAACTTGCTTAAAGTAACAGATCTGGTAAAGGTAGGACTGGGATTTGAACTTTCAAAGGTTTGATTCTTAAGGTCTTAGAATGCTATTTTGCTCTCCCAGAGTTTGTCTAATTTGCAACAGTCTTGAAATTTGAACACTGCCATCTTTTCCTAAAGATGGCAAGCACGGTTTTTCCAAAAGAGCTCCAAGATCTTTGATGGTATTTGTCTCTTTTGCAGACCCTAAAAAGGACTCACTTAATTTTGTTTTACAAAACCTAGCTTTTAACCCTTGAACATCTCAACCTTCAGGTATTTATCACTTAGAATGCTGAGATATCCAGGCTTCAGCATCAACTCTCTGAGTCACAAAATTAGAGTATGAAGTTGTCACACAATTCTCTGAATTCTTTCTACCCTCCCCCAATTTCTCTTTCTCTAGAGAATTCTATAGAAGAGAAAACTAGAACTCAAGGGCTTACACAAAGAGCTTTATAAATGTGGCTGTAATCTGGGCTCAGGATATCAGACGTTTGAGTTCCAGAATTGTCCAGAGAGAGACAACAACAAATTAAGTGCCTAGTGATATAGAGCATTGTGCTATCCTATGGAAAGAGGGGGTTGAGAAAAAGAGATAACAGTTGTTTCAGCTTTACGGTTCACAAGACATTTTCATACAGTAATACCACATGGAAAGGAACAACTCCACGTTAGAGTGAGAAAACAAAGCTTAGAGAAGATAGGCATGGTCTCCTTCAAGAAGCCAACAGCTGAGAGAGGAAGGAAGACGTGTAAACAAAGAACTCTAATCTAAGGAGGGAGAAATACATGTCATACACTTGACAGCAAAAGGCTGGGGGTGCGGGTGAGTGGGAAGTGGAGGCGGCTGTCAGTCAGACCAGGATCCAGGAAGGCCTTGCCGGTGGCAGACGGGGGGGCCAGAGGAGTTGTAGCCTTTAATGGTATAAATTCATTCACTGCTCCCGCTCCCGTGACCAAGGCAGAAAGCAGGATTTAAAATGAGGTTATCACAGAGGTGTCATGATCCAAGACAAGAGAAAGAAAACTTGGCCAGGAACATTCTAGAGCAGTGCTTCTCCAACTTAAAATGTTCAAGCGAGCCACCTGCTAAAATGTTGATTTCGATTTACTAAATCTGGGTTGAGACCTGAGATTCTGCGTTTCTAATAAAGTTCAGGTTATGCTTCTTGTCGCTGGTCCACGGGCCACACTTGGAGGAGAACCCGCTTCTCCTGGGAGTGTGTTAGGAATGCAGACTGCTTGGGTCTTACTCTAGACTTAACTGAATCAGAAAGCACTTTTAAACAAGATCCCCGGGGGTGGGGAGGGGGTGGGGGAGGGGGGCCGGGGGTGGGGTGGGGAGGTACATGCACTTTTAACTTTGAGGTGCACTCCTCTGGCATATTCTTCTTTCAGAAGGGACCTAAGGAATTGCAAACTTCTCCGGGGCATCGCGTACCAGTACTCTGGTTTCTCTCCGGAGCTCCTGTTCCACGGGCAGAGATTTGTGCCCCTCGAAGCTGCTCCTCCTGATCCTAAACCAGTAGCAACTCCAGGAGTTGATCGCCTCATAATCCTCCTTGCTGGGTTTCTTTCCACCCCAACACACGCTTCCCCGGGGCGGTCCAGCTGTTTCCCACCCCCACACCCTGGCGGCTACTGTGCACAGCTGGAGCCCGACGCAGCGGGCGCACCCGGAGCTGCGGCGGCCGGGGAAGCCAGGCGGGGGCGCCGCAGACTAAGGCTGTGCGGGATCAGGCCGTTGCGATCCCGGAGAGGGCGCCAGGAGCGACGGGCGGGGGAGCGCGAGCTCAGCATCTGGTGCCAACCAGCGGGGCCCTGGCGCGGCCCCACATTCCCACACCGCGGGAGCGGCGGCAAGCTACCTGGGAGGTGGCGCGCATCACCCCAACCTGTGTTTCATAAACCCGTCGGGAAATAGTTCTCAGCCTCGAGGGCCAGTAATCAGCCCGACCTTCTCTCGCAAGAACTGATTACAATCCCCGAGCTGGGCAAGGGCCTCGGGAGCCTAGATTTGAAGTCTACTATTTAATATCATTATAGAAAAGTCAGCCACGTCGCGGCCCCTCTTCCCTTACGTACACTTCTGACATTGGGGGGGTGTTGAACAACCAGAGAGTAGGAGCAGGATTGTAAAATCTAACGATTTGCTAAGAAATCCAGGACCGAAAACGCAATTTACAAAACGGCGAGTTTTACAAGGTAGAGAAGGTAACAACTGGGCAGAAAACTCGCGGCCGCCGAAGTCCCGCAGCGCGTGCTCGCCGGAGCCGGCTGGCCCCGAGCACGCCACCCCCTCTCTCCCTGGGGCAGTGCGAGGATTTCGCAGGAAGAGGAGGCTGCCTGGGTGCTCTGACCCGGCGTCCGCGCGCCGCTGAGAGGGGTACCCGCCTCCCGCGCCCCCTGCGGCCCGTGGCGCCCCTTCTCCAGCAGGTTAATGAAACCAAGCTAGCCCCGCGCCTCGCCGGCCCTTCCAGCGCTCTAATCACCGAGAGCTTTCCTTTCTGGGGAAAGCTCAGTGGACGCTTTCAACTTAACACCTTCACACAGCCACTGCAGTCGGGATGTGCGCGTTTCCCCCTTGCGTGGGTGTATAAGGCTGTGTTTCTCCCAGACTAAAGGGACAATCTTAACATCTATTACAATCTTAACATCTGCGTTCTCTGTCTTGAGACAATCGGATTTGTCTAAACTTTTGTGATTATACGTATGTATTTGTGTGTGTGTGTGTGTGTGTGTGTGTGTGTGCGCGCGCGCGCGCGCGTCTCCACCCTCCTCTCGCCACCCCATCCCCGCCCGTGCAGGGCGAAGTAGTCCTATATAGCGATGATAAATATCCCTGTTGATCACTTGATTGATTACCTCCCTGAAAGGTCACGCGGGCTCGCAGTAATTTCCTTTTGCCTAAGGCTCCCTTTTCACTTTTACTCCGGCACGACAGCTCCGAGTACACGGGATCTTTATTTTTATTTTAACCCCTAAATGCAACCCCTCCCGAAAACAATGCACACAAGAAAAATCGAATAAAATCAACTCGAGACCTTTTGCTCAGTCGTAGCCACCCTCCCCCGTCTCGCTCCTTTCTTTCTTCTGGCTCCCGCCCCCTCCAACTCCGGGCCCCTCTCCCCAACTCAAATGTATTCTGGACACCATTTAATAGATGAGCGTCTTGCAAGTAAACTCAGGCGTCCCTTGGGTCTGCATTTCATGTCTGTGGCTCTCTCTCTTTCTCTCCCGTGGACTAAAAATTCGGATTTTAACCACTAGACAAGCTATTAATTTAGCTAGACTACCTAGGGTCCTGAACCCAATTAATTTCTAATAATTATAGCCGAAGGGGGCTAGATAGATCTCCCTGCCTCTTTCTTTTATTGCCACTCCACGCCACGGAGGTCAGCGTATAATAATAAAGTGTATATTTTGAAAGCGATCTCAAGAACAGTGAGTTATTGCAATGAATGAAAATTGTTTCCATTTTGGCTAATTGAGCTGGTGGCCGAAAGCTAGAGCTCTGAGACTAAATAAAGAGGACTGTTTCATTTCAACATGAAGAAACCCCTGCCTAGCTCTGGTCACCCAGCGAGAGTTTAATTTCTTAACAGCCAACCTGAAACCCAGCGTTGGGTAAACAGTATTAATAATTGCATTACAATGATTAAATTAATCTTGCTGGTAGCCAGCAGAATATAGGTTGTGACTGAATAGCAAGATGTAAAGTTCACTGCACAAAGACAATAGGCCAAGAAATACCTTCTTAAAGAATTCAAACTTTTTTCAAAGATACCGTGGGGCTGGTTCAATTATAATGCGAGGAAAGGAAAATTTCCTGTTGCATGTAATTTATTGAAAATCGGTTCTTTACTGTTTCTAGCATTAACTAAAGAAACATAGCTGGAAAAGAGATATGCTTGTCCTATTCTCTTCTTCAACGACCCATCTTTCCTCCAACTCCCAGCTCGTGTTCTCTGCTTCTGTTATAGAAAAAAATCCGAAAAAAAAAAAAAACCCCGACAGTAATAAAACAAGCAAATCCAAACAGCCCGTAAACTCATCGACTTTCCAAGGACGCGGTTTCCAGGATGCCCGTTTCCGTGGGAGGAAACGCAAGAAAACGTGGGACCCAGTCTACTGCCCCTTAAGGAAACGAATTTCAGGAGGAGAGGGAAAGGCGGACGGTGCAGATGCAGGCAAGGACTGCAGCTCCGACAACTTGTTGGAGGCCTCTTTTCTCTTGGGCCAGCGACAGCTTAGACGGGACGTCAAAGGGTGTCGGGAACCTCAGGGGCCGCTGAACAGAAAGTCACCTGTGGGGTCTCACGGCTGAGACTTGGGTCAGGTGGACCTGACGGGGTCCGGGTACTGGGGAGTGGGAACCCGCCGGGGTTGGCGCTCTGGGTAGTGGCGCTGCAGGCGGTGAGCGCGGTCCGCGGCTGCTGGCATTTGCTCCGTCAGGTTAAATACACTTGAACTAGCACGTTAGTTCTTTTATTAACACTCAGGGCAGAAAGCACATGATAAAAGAAAGAAATAAAAAGAAAAAAGAAAACAAACCCAGTTTTCAGGTTTGAAAACAAAAGTGATGATTCTGTGAGTACTTTTATTAAACAACCACCACAAGTATGATGCCTGATCTTTTCACAGTGCTTTGGCCCAAGGGCACAGAGGAGTTTGTGTTTATTTTTTCAGTTAGAATATGTTGGCTTCACTCGCGTCGGAAACTCTTGGAAAGACCAGGCTGAAGACCCATTCGCTGAAGCCACCGTGACCCCAGGGATTTGAAAAACCAGGAGGGGTGTGTGCCCTGGCCATGCCTCACTCCCCACACCCCCTGCCCTCTAGAAAGGCTTTCAGGACAGAGATCTCTAAAGTTGGGGGAAAATCAGTTTTGATTTTCTTTAGTTTTCCGTATCCCACCCAATTCTCACAGCCCCCACCCCAACCCCTGGTCCACCACTGTGGTTAATAATTTTTCAGCAGAAAACAAGGGCTGCAGCTTTACATGTGGGTCTTGTTTTTACTTGGGTTTGAGTCCATGGTCCCTTCATTTTCTATAAAATCACTTCTCTTAACGCCCTTTCTGCAACGGGGACCCAAATATAGACCTCCGCCCCCACCCAGGGCATGAGATAAAAGGAATTAAGTAGAATAGTACAAGGGGCAATATTAACTTCTTTTATTTATTTTTTAAGTTCCCCAGAGTGAGAAAGTGAAATGAAACCTCTCAGGCAGAGCCTCCCCCTGTCCAGGCGCTCTTAAACATCCTTGGTGGACTCTACCACCCTTCCTGAAGGTCAAAGACCTTTAGGTTTGGATAGATGGGAGGGGCTTGGTCCTCTGGACTGCCTCTCTATCCTCTGGCCTAGGTGAGGATCCCCAGAGAGTCCTTTAAACTGATCAGAAGCAGTATCTATGCACTTCTAGCCAGTCAGTCTAGTGCGTTTCTCTCCCTAGAGATTTTACTTTCTTTGGTGAAAGTTCTCAACTCCCATTTCTCCTTTTCCTCTGAGGACCTTTTCTGATTGGAGGAAGGTTTGCCTTCTTGTAAACTGAGGGAAACTAGTGAACTCAGTCATAGACTTCCAGCATTTACATTCAGAATGCTGAAGTGCTTGGTCATTTTGCACCGGCCAGATGTATGAGCACGCCACCTGTATGCAGAGGGCAATAGGAATTGTAGAAGGAATGGAAACATCCCCACCCAAACTTGCCTCTTTACTTCAGAGGGGATGAAAGAGTTCTCTTGTGCCCATGTGTGTGGGCACCAGAGTCTCTCTTTTGGAAACTGTTTTACTCCTACTCTGTGTAATTTTTTCATCACCCTGTTCCATCTCCCCCTCCTCTACCTCACATTTCAACATTACACATCTGTCTCCCTTGGGTCTTGTAGCTTGATTCTCCAGGGACCTGTACTTACAGCCAAATGCTCCCAGAATTACACAGCTCTGGAGAAAGAGAAGTGATGGGCATCCTTGCCAAGCTGAATATTTCAAATTTCAATTTTCTGGAATAAAGATATTTGCGAGCCATTGATGGATAGTCCCATTTGGGGTTGAACTTTGCTATTTGTTCCTAGTTTTGACAATAAATGACAACAGGTACAATTGGGCATTCTCTGTTATCTTCCTTCCCCTATCGTGCCTTAAACTCATGCCCAGAACCTGCTATTCTTTTCTCTTTCCTTTAACTTGAACATCAAGGATGTATCACTGTAGCACAGAGAAAAAAACTGTGATTTTCTCTTACGGTGTCTGGCAGGATTTGAACAGATATTAATGAGGACATAAATAGCTCATGGAAGCTATTGAATAAAACTAAGGTAAGGAGGTTGTACCAAAAGAAAATCCACACCTACTCGAGATTTATTCATACCTTAAACACAGCTAGCTCCTTTAAGAGGTCCCCATTTCTGCGTGCCCACTTCTTTGGTAAATCCTGTAATTAAAGCAAATTTTCAATACTGTATTTTTTAAACAGTGGTGGTGATGGGGGAATCTCTCTCCTACCTCTTCCTTATGACCCGGGAGGTCGTGGGTTTAAGCGAATGCGTGAAATGGCAGACAGGCTGAGCTGCAGCAGAAGGCGACAGGGGGAAGCGATGGGGGAGGCCGGAAGGTGACAGCCGACCTCAGGGAAGGCAAAAAGAAGGTCTTGGATGTCAAATTCCCCGGACCTGGGAATCAAGGGTGATCATTATTACTTGGTGGGAATAGACCAGCAACTGACACGTTCCAAGGATGGCAGGAAGTATTAGCATTACACCTAAAATCAAGGAAGAAGCAGTTATTTATTCTGCTTTCAGCTTTGAAAGCAGAAGCCGAAATAGCTTCAGTAGCAGTAGTAGCCGCAGAAGATTTCCCGAAGTTCAGGATGATTCTCACTTTCTCCTGGATAGCTCGCGGAGAGTCCGGTCCTTCTAGTTCTTTAGTGTGGGAAAGATTTTTAAAAGTCCCCTCCCCTCCCCCGACTCCTTGCTTTCCCCCAAGGACCGTACAGAAAATGTCCTGCAATTTATGGTGGGAAAAACAATAATGGTAATGATGCAGGCTTATTGGTGATTCCAACATGAAATCAATCCTTTGCCCGAGTCTTTTCGTTCCTTTTTTTTTTTCCTGGGCGAGGTGTCTGCTCCCCTCCGACTCCCTGCGCTCGTTCCCCGCCCCCCGCCGCCCTCCCCATGGCTCCCTTTCTCCGCCTCCTCGGCGATTGCCATCTGACAAGATCTCCAAATCAAAGTGATAAATCGCTCCAAACTTTTTTGGCGGCGCTGAGATGTTGGAGGGGCGTCTAGCGCGCATGTGCGAAGGTGTCCAAACTGACAATGCTGGAGAGATAGCGAGTGTGGATTGAGAGAAAGGGAGAGAGGGAGGGAGAGAGAGTGAAAGAGGGAAAGACAGAGAGTGAGTGTGTAAGAGAGAGAGTGTGTGTGTGAGTGTGTGTGTGTGTAAGAGAGAGAGAGAGAGGGAGAGAGAGAGAGAGAGAGGAGAGGGAGGGAGCGAGAGGGAGAGCAAAAGAAGGAAAAGATCCAAGAAAAAAACCCCAACCACACACCAGCGGCTGCAGGACTGGGCACAGCATGAGATCCAAAGGCAGGGCAAGGAAACTGGCCACAAGTAGGTGCAATATCCCTTTTCTATTGGATTTCCCCCTCCTCTGCCATCTTGCATATCTGTCTGCAGCGCCCGGGAGGGAGAGCGGGGCTGCCTCTCGCGCCGGGGCCCCGGGTGGAGGGCAGGCGCAGCAACCTGCCAGTCCCAGCCTCCGCGCCGGCCGCCCGCGCTCTAGCTCCTTGTTTGGGCGCCAGAGGAACCGGGGCAACCCTAGAGCCCAGTGCGCGGACCAGCTGTGGCAACCCCGGGGTGGGGGGTGGGGGTGGGGGCAGCAAAGACCTGGGTGGGAGGGAGGAGAGAGAGCGAGAGTGAGCGGGAAGAGGTGGGGTGGGTGGGGTGGGGGTGGGGGAGAGGAGATGTGAGAGTCTCCCCCCTCCCCTCTCCTTCCCCCAGGCGGAGGAGAGTTGCCTCTGGCCAACCAGCTAGTCCCGGGTGTGGGAGGGGAGCGGGAGATCGGGGGCGGGGGGGGGGCTCGGGCTGGGGAAAGAAGCCTTTCGCGCCTCGGTTTGTTTCTGGGGTTTGGGGTGGGTGGAAGGCTCGGAGGGAGCTACAGTGGCGGCAGCGGTGGCGGGCAGCCGTGGTGGAGTTGGGAAAAGTTGCGAGGCGGCCGCTGGAAGTTGCGCGGGCTGGCGGGCTGCGCCGAGCGGCTGTTGCGGTAGTGGGCGCTGTGCGCTCTGCCGTGGTTCTCCAGCGTGCGCGGCGCGGCGGGAGGACTGGGGTGGGGAGTGGGGGAGACGAGGGTGGAGGCTGTAGTCCGGGGTGTGTGTGTGTGTGTGTGTGTGGTGGCGGGGTGGGGGGTGTGGCGCGGGCAGAGCCGAGCTACCAGCTCCGCCGAGCCGCGGGCAGGTGGGGAGAGAAGAGGCCCCGCGAGCGCCTGGAGAGCGCGGAGTAGAGGGCGCGCAGCCAGCGGCGACAGCAGCCGAAGGGAAGAAGGCCGAAAGGGCGCGCTGCGGCCTGCGAGATCCAGGCTGGCAGGGCGCCGAGTGACCCCCAGGGGGCGGGCTGCGGGGACACTGGGCTCGGAGAGGGCGCGGCGGAGCCTCCCGCGCTGTTTCTGGACGCAGCCGAGGTCTTGGGTCACTAACCCTCCCCGGCGCCCCCTGCCTGCCCGGCGTGGAGCGGCCTTGGTCACGGGAGAAGAGGGCGATTGAGTTCGGGGGCAGGGGCGACGGGACTCCCATCCCCCATGCTTCTCGCCGGTGTTGGGTGGCTTCGGCCCGCATTGCCCGCCGAGCCGACACTGTCCGAGAAATCGGTAGCATCAAGCCGGGAGTATAGGCGACGGGACTGGATTTGTCCAAATGCTTCTACGTCGAGTCTAAGGGGACCCGGCGCTGCCGAGTTCCGGAGCGATCTGGGGGAGGTCAAAGCGCTGCTCCGCGAGGTGTCAGCACGCGGGGCTGCAGCAGCCTCGGCAAAGCACAGGCCGCTGTTCGCTTTCCCGCTCGCTGAAAACATAATTCTCTTGTTTTGCGTGTGGATCAGAGAACGTAGAGAGAGGATGGTGGGTGGGATGCTTCTCCTAAGTGAACCCCTAGTCTCCCCACCCCTGCATATTAAAGCCTAGTAACGTCCCGAGCCTTCCCGCCTTTGGTGACCCCGCCGCAGCCGCGCGGAAGGCAGCAGCACCTCGGGCGGCTTGGTTTCTTTGGTGGTGAGAGTCAGCGGTCTAGCCCAGCGAGATGCTGTCATCTTAGGCGCCTTTCCAGTGCTTCTTTCAGTCCTCACCCAAGCACTCCCTCTCGCCCAAATATGTTTCCTTGCAGTCTGGTCTCAGGGATCAACCTATATATAGGAGTCCTTGGGCTATCAGTCCATTTGTTTCTTTTTGAATATTGTTCATTTCATTTAGCTGCGACAGTGTCAAAGCGCGCCCGTGGAACTCCTGCTTTTCCTGTTTGCGTTTAATGGGGCCGATGTCTTTATTTTCATCTGAGGAGGAATAAATGTACATATATGCTTGGAGGCCTGTGGGCTTCAATTAAGGTTAGGGGTGTGTGTGTGTGTGTGTGTGTGTGTGTGTGTGTGTGTGTGTGTGTGGTTGCGCGGACGAAGCGGGGGTTGAGAGCCGATTTCAACTCTGCATAAGTTGTGACATGAAAGCCGAACCTTTCGCGCGCCTCATTGCCTGGTATCCGCCAAAGTGAAAGCAGAACACAAAACCTTTCGATTTTTCTTGGGCAACTTTTTCAACTATTTTAATTACCAAGTTGTTCGCTGCCAGATTCAAACATTCTCGCACGCACAGCCCACTCAACATCCAGAAACCGAGTCCGGTTTCCTATCTGAGGATACTTGTCATTCATACAGTGGGAGACCCGCTTATTTTGTGTCTAGTGTTTCTAAGGATGCCGCTGCGGCTTTCTGATAACTAGATGCGAACTCTCACAAACTTCTTGCTAAGCCTCAGGTTCCCGCTGGCGCTGCTCCAGCTGTTGCCAACACGGCTGCCTTTCGGACAGCAGCGCTGCTTTAAGCAATTCTTTGGTTCTAATCTGGGTAACGAAGGAAATCATATTAAAACTAAGAATTTTTGTATCTTGAAGCGCTATTTCCTTCCCCCGCGTAGTGCGTGAGTTTCTGAGCGCAGGGCGGAGATAGTCCCTGACCCCTGCTGTGAAGCCAGCGAAAACTTCGTGGCTGTGTCTGGAACGGGTTTCTTTCTTTTTCTGGGTTAGGAAGAGGCAATGTGACCAGCATACTTTAAAAAACAAAACCACTCTTCTTGTTGTAAAAGTAAACACTGCAGTGGAATCAAGTCACTTAGAAACAGTCGTTTCCTCGACTGTTATTCTTCATGTATTTTGTAAATTTCTTTGGTGGCCAAGTCTTGTCGCGATCTTGGCTAAGGTACAGGATTCCAAGGATCCAAACCAGGGACCACAGACCCTGAAAGTACCGCTGAAGTTAAACTCAGAATGAATGCACAGCCTACTTCCCGACTTACAGGGCTTGCTTTTTTCTTACACAATTGTTAAAACCAATACATTCGTTGCAAATCATTTGGGAGGAATAAACCATTACATTAAAAAAATAAGAGAAAGCAAGAAGACTGACATTTGTACCGTCTAAAGATGGTGGCTTTTATTCCCACCTTTAAGAAAAGAAAACTAAAAGCCAAGCAATCTCTGGCAGCCGGGTGAGGCTTCCCAGCCGTTTTCTTGGGCGGCCAGGACAGCACCTGGGCCGTGCCAGAAATGCCAATTGCAACTGTTTCCTTCTGGTGATGGGAAAGAAGTGAAGTTGGACCTGCCTAGTGCGTCTAGGGCCCGAAAACCGAAGGAACCCCCCCACCCCACTTCTCCAAAGTGACACCCGGCAGGGTTTCAATCACAGCAATGAACGAGTTGCAACGAATAACCCCCTTTAGCTACCGGGCCACGCAGAAGTCTTGTAAAGACCCAGAAGGCGATGCGATTAGCAAGACCCCGGTGAGGGGAGGGCGGGGGAGGGGGGGACACTTGTTACTTGTACACTTGATCTCGGTTTAAAAAGGCTCTGAAGTAGGTAAGGTAGATGACGACTCTTCCTCTCCTGCTTAAACGCCTCCCCCTTAGTAAGCCCAGTACATAAGACGGTAAAGAACCGCAAGCCCAGGTTCCAGCCTCCACTGCCCCTATGCCCATCTACTTGCGTTTTCTTTTTCCTTTAAAAAGCTCAGATGAAAATGCAAATCTTTGCTTAAAGCACGCATTTCATTTGTTTATTTCAGTCTGCTTTTGAGGAGGGAAAAAAGCGCTTGCCCTGTGGAGGCCCCGTTTAGGAAGGCGGTTTATTTGCCATTACTTGACCATTACCCTGGCTTAGGGCTTCTTTATTGTATTTGGCACTTAAAACGAAGCATTTCTGATGTTTCGCCAAAAAAAAAAAAAAAAAAAAAAATCTGTGTTTAGGGGAAGGTTAATAACGCTTTTCATTCTCCCCTCACACTCATCTTCAACACTCTGGAAGGGGACGGTTCATTAGCTACAGGGGCTGGAAGGCTGGAATAAAAGGCTCCTTTCTCAGGTTTTTATTTGTGAGGGGCTGAAGAGTTGCAGGTCTGGGGGCCATTGGCTGCGGTGTGTCTGTGTAAGTGTGCCTGAGTGTGTCTTTTGCAGGGTAGCCCAGCTCTTGGCTTTCTGAGCGGAGGCCTCTCCCTCACTACCCGTGGGCGGGCGCGGCCTCCTCAGCAGGCAGACATTCAACACGTAGGACGCTCAGCGAGTAGAAATTAATGCGTCATCCCGACGTCTTTGCTTTCTTCTTTTTTAAAAGTTGAGGGTAATAATTCAGTAAGCAGTTTTTCTTTAAACATCTTGTCGTTTGGGAGTTTATTTCATTTTTTTGCGACTTAGGGCCATGTTATCCCAGGCTGCAGACGTCGCCTGGGGCAGGAAGGCCACAGCTGGGGACTGCTGGCTCCATCCTCCCGGGCCAGGAGGGCAGGGGAGCACCGACTTGTTGCCCTCGGCAGGCCTGGCCCAGTCTCCTCTCTCCCCACACATCCTCCGTTTGCCTCTGCTGGAAGCGGGCCCTGAAATGGAGAAACTTGACTTGTCATCTGCTGGCCAATGGCTCTTACCGTGTTCCCAAGGTACTCAGAGCTTGGCAGAGCCCTATTCCCAAGCGCTGGGTACATTGTCTGTTCACTGTTCACTGCCATCCCCCCCACCCCCTTCAGTCATCTCGAAACCAGGCCGGGTGGGACTTGGGGGTGGAGCTGGGGAGGCCCTCGAGAGGAGGGAGGTAGTGCTCACCAGAGCGCTTCCCCTCCACACCTCACTCCTCCAGCTGCTCCAGGCCCAAAGCTTCTCCCCTTTCAACATCTGAGATGCTGTGTGCCTGGCGTGGTGCTTCGCTTGGAGCCTTGTTTGCACCCGACCCTGTACAACATGTGCACAAACATACACACACACACTCTCACAGCTCAGGGGTTCAGGGACACTTACCCATTCACTCTCTGACAAAGCAAGCCCCTTCCTAACCCCCTGGGCAGGAGGAGAGAGTGGCTCTGGGGAGGTGGGGCAGGAGCAGACAGTCACTCTATAAAGATGCTGGGCACATTTTTCTGGAGAGGTGGTTAACCCTTCTTGAGCTGAAAGTCTCAGCTCTAGGCACTTTCTACAAAGATCTGTGGGGTCTGCTTTTCTTTTATATGAATCACTAGTTTCCTCCCGACTTCATTTGCCAAGGTCCTCTTTCTAAAATTAGATTTTCCCCTTCCCACTCTTGAATTTACCAGGGAATTCTCAAGGAAATTGGCTGGGTAGTGAGAACAAGTGTGAGGAAGAGGATGAAAAGGAGACAAACAGATGGAACAAACAAGAGAGGGGAGAAAGGAAGAGAGAAGCAGCGTGCTTCTTCTTCCTAGATCTCCAGTTTGCACACAGATGGGTATTATCCCCCCCAGTAAATGAAAAAAGTGTAATCCTTGTTAATTACCTTTGTTTACATGCCATACAAGAAACTTCAGAGACATTTCTACATAAGGAAGAAACTGTTTACAAAACTCTTTCAAAAGTGTGACATATTGCTCTAGTTCAGCACTAAAAAGCTAAACACACTTACCGTCCTTTGAAGTGCCCTGGCCAGGGCAGCTTATTTGAGTGTGGTTCAGATATTGCTGTGGGTATAACTAATGGCCTCTACCTATTTAGCTCAAGTGGGAGGAGAGAAAGGCCTGAATTCCTTGTCCAATGGGTCCCTCTGGAGACTGGATTCTGGCTCCTGGCCAGTTCTGTACAATGTCAACATTGAATATTTGAATTCCCAGACTCTATTTAACAAGTTTCTAAATAAATAAACTCATTGTGTGTCTGTGTTTAAAATTATTTCACCTCCTCCATAAAAGCCACAGTGTCTTATTACACTGGCCTTGCAAGTTGGTTTTTTTAAAAATAAACAAACAAACAGAGCTTAAGGATTTTTAATAGGCAGATCTTCACAATATGTTTTACAGAGACGTTCTCTCATGTGTGGCTGGGTAGGAGCTATTTAGAGGGATCTTGGGCTGTTCTGTGTGATGTGGTAGTGAATTATACTAAAAACCAGACTAAGTTCAGAAAGTCAGTGCAATATTAATCACATCTAAAGGGAGGCCTGACTGTGTAACTGTGCTGTCTTTATATATTTGATAATTTTGCCTGCTGGGTCTTAGAGAGCTTCACTGATGTGTCCTAAATGGCTATCTGTAGGCTACCGCAGTCCGTAAATATTGGTAGGTGTGGGACTTTGCCCAGATGGAGTTTTCCTTCTGAGCACTTTTTCTTTATCTGTGTCTGTCTCTGTAAGTTGGAAGGGGTAGATATACATGTTATCCTACTGTTTCAGTATGGGGTCTGAAATGGACCACGTGAAACCTATGGTTTTACTCATCTCTCAGCATTTGAATATCCACAGCATTTTAATGCAGATTGGAACATACTTGTTCTAAGAAGTACACGCATAATTAAAAAGAAAAGGCAAGTTCTGGTCTTCTTGAAAGTGTGGACCGCATCTGGAGTTGTTAGGAAAGAAAGTGGAATTTACTCTAATTTATGTGTATAAAGGACAACATTATTAAAAAGAGTGGGATTTGAAAGGGCACACAGCAAAACCTATAACATTTAGCTGGTAACATGGAGAGCTCAAAGCCAAGAAAAAAATACCACTAACCCATACAAACCTTAAAATAGATTACAATGACCTCAGCCATTTTCATTTAAAAAATAATAGCCATGATTAAAATGGGGGAGTGTTTTACTTGGAACTATATTCTTCTGCATTATTATAAGAGCTGTTTTGTGGTTAAAGAACTGTTGGATTATAGAAAAAAAGCAAGTGAATTTTTAATCAAATTCCTGACTCTTCAAAAGCTCTCACTTTTGAATTACTTCTTATTTTGGTTTTAGTTATTATTCTTATTCATCAACAAACATGCTGCTTTTAGCTTGTATATATAGACAAATCCTTTACTACTAACATTTGAAAAAATTCTAAAGGAAAAATTTTATTTGGAGAAGAGATTTTTATTAATTCCTATAATGACACCAGACTAGGAACTGGTGGCTATAAAAAGGAAGGACCAAAGCTTTCTTAACTTTATTTAAGAACCCGCTTAAAGGAATTAATTTTGTGTGTTAAGGTTCAAACTATGACATTTATGAAAGTCTTTGTAATAGCACTTGGTGGGCTTTGGGTACAAGCAGACTTAAACAGATACTGGTGAGTAGGAATGAGCCATCTGATCCTGAAGGTTACCACTGTGCTCGTCAGTTTGCATCTGGATGTGGTCCCTGATTGAATAGCCAGGTCATCTTCAAGCAACCGAATGCCTCTGAGCTCCAGGATCTTGACTTGTAAAGGAAGAGTTATAACATCACTTTCCTAGGCTGCTGTAAGAATAAATTGGAGTAAGTGTACCCTCTGTACCTCAGTCACAAGCCATCACTCAATCAATCTCAGTCACTTTCCTTCTGTTTGATCCATTACTTTTTCCAAATTTGTAAGACATCCTCCCTCCTCCTCATTCTGTTTTCATCCAGTCTCATCTGTAGACCTGTTTGCATATATATAGTAAACAGTTTGTATATCTCCTCATCAGTCACATCTTCAGGATAAATGGGAGTCATATGTAGAATTTGGACAAGTCAAAACTGTCTACAGCAAGCCAAACTAAGTGGTACCTTTATTCTGAAAACTTGAGAATCTTCCTTTGCCCCTTTTGGGGGAGTTGAGGGGCACTTTGTGCATACAGTGGGAATTCACCTTTGCTCCACAGGTGTTGGCATTGTATGTATACAGCCTAAGTCTAGTTGTGCATACCCTCTGGTTCTCATGATCCCTTGTGTATAAAAATTGTACTTTAAGAGAATGAGTTAAAATTTATTTAAAAAATTATTAATTTATATATTTATATTTTTGGCTACAACATGTGGCATGGGAGATTAGTTCCTCTACCAGAGATTAACCCTGGCCCTCCTGCATTGGAAGCATGGAGTCTTAACCCCCAGACTACCAGGGAACCCTGGGAATGAGATTTGTAGTTCACTTCACTACTCTACAGAAGACCTTATTCTCTAAATGAGGTTAGAGTAGAGCAGAGCATGTAAACTCGAATGCCTACAAGATTTGGCAGGCACAACAAACGCATGAGGCCCGGTGGTGTGTGCACCAAGCACTCTTTTTATTTAACATTTTTAATATAAATTTATTTAATTGGAGGCTAATTACTTTACAATATTGTGTTGGTTTTGCCATACATCAACATGAATCCGCCACAGGTGTACACGTTCCCCATCCTGAACCCCCATCCCTCTTCCCTCCCTATACCATCCCTCTGGGTCATCCCAGTGCACCAGCCCCAAGCATCCTGTATCTTGCATCGAACCTGGACTGGTGATTCATTTCACATATGATATTATACATGTTTCAATGCCATTCTCCCAAGTCATCCCACCCTCACCCTCTCCCTCATAGTCCAAAAGACTGTTCTATACATCTGTGTCTCTTGCTGTCTTGCATACAGGGTTATTGTTACCATCTTTCTAAATTCCATATATATGCGTTAATACACTGTAATGGTGTTTTTCTTTCTGTCCTACTTCACTCTGTATAATAGGCTCCAGTTTCATCCACCTCATTAGAACTGGTTCAACTGTATTCTTTTTAATGGCTGAGTAATATTCCATTGTGTATATGTACCACAGCTTTCTTATCCATTCTTCTGCTGATGGACATCTAGGTTGCTTCCATGTCCTGGCTATTGTAAACAGTGCTGCGATGAACATTGGGGTACACGTGTCTCTTTCAATTCTGGTTTCCTCGGTGTGTATGCCCAGCAGTGGGATTGCTGGGTCATAAGGCAGTTCTATTTCCAGTTTTTTTAAGGAATCTCCACACTGTTCTCCATAGTGGCTGTACTAGTTTGCATTCCCACCAACAGTGTAAGAGGGTTCCCTTTTCTCTACACCCTCTCTAGCATTTATTGCTTGTAGACTTTTGGATCGCAGCCATTCTGACTGGCGTGAAATGGTACCTCATTGTGGTTTTGACTTGCATTTCTCTGATAATGAGTGATGTTGAGTATCTTTTCATGTGTTTCTTAGCCATCTGTATGTCTTCTTTGGAGAAAAGTCTGTTTAGTTCTTTGGCCCATTTTTTGATTGGGTCGTTTATTTTTCTGGTATTGAGCTGCAGGAGTTGCTTGTATATTTTTGAGATTAGTTTTTTGTCAGTTGCTTCATTTGCTATTATTTTCTCCGAATAGTTTCCTTTGTTGTGCAAAAGCTTTTAATTTTAATTAGGTCCCATTTGTTTATTTTTGCCTTTATTTCCAATATTCTGGGAGGTGGGTCATAGAGGATCCTGCTGTGATTTATGTTGGAGAGTGTTTTGCCTCTGTTCTCCTCTAGGAGTTTGATAGTTTCTGGTCTTACGTTTAGATCTTTAATCCATTTTGCGTTTCTTTTTGTGTATGGTGTTATAAAGTGTTCTAGTTTCATTCTTTTACAAGTGATTGACCAGTTTTTCCAGCACCACTTGTTAAAGAGATTGTCTTTTCTCCATTGTATATTCTTGCCTCCTTTGTCAAAGACAAGGTGTCCATAGGTGCGTGGATTTATCTCTGGGCTTTCTGTTTTGTTCCTTTGTTCTATATTTCTGTCTTTGCACCAGTACCATACTGTCTAGATGACTGTGGCTTTGTAGTAGAACCTGAAGTCAGGCAGGTTGATTCCTCCAGTTCCATTCTTCTTTCTCAAGATTGCTTTGGCTATTCAAGATTTTTTTGTATTTCCATACAAACTGTGAAATTATTTGTTCTAGCTCTGTGAAAAATACTGTTGGTAGCTTGATAGGGATTGCATTGAATGTTGACATGGAGCCTTTGTACTTCAGAGCTAGAGGCAGTGGTGGGGATTGTGTCAAGCTGGGGGTTCAAGCCTTTTCTAAAGGTGCCCTAACTCCCTGCTGCATTTGGGAAATGTGGCCCAGTGCTGCTAGGTCTTCCATGTTTAAGAGAAGCCACATACCTGGATTGTTCTGTGAATTTTCCTCTATAATGTTGACTCAATTTAAACAGCAACATAAAGCATTCTGCAGGTCCAGCCAAACACCTCTACCTGTCATGTCTAGCTCATGGACCCTGGTTTTGCAATGTCTGGATTAAATGATCTACAAAGGTCCTTCAAAGTTCCAACATTTTACGATACCCACAAGGCTTCCTTAATATTACTTTGTGTTTCTAAGATTTGTATCTTCTTCCTCCACCCCAGAGTTACTCTGTGTGTGTGTGTATGTTTTGATAGGTGGAAGTACTTATTACAGAATCTGATATCTGGCCATTTATCTGGAAAAAAAGTCTTTCTCAGCCATGTTGTGTCTTTCTTTCCCTCCATGCTGCTTCATCATTAATTGGCTTAAGAAAATAAACTGAAACAGTCACTCCCCATCTCATAGCCACTGCTTACCATTCTTCCTTATTTCTCCCTCAACCCAATTCTTTGATTTGTGGGCTGGGGGTTGAGCAGTAAATCACTTGGAGACAGTTTTCTGTGGTTTTCCTCAGTGGGAGAAGAAGTCATTTGGCTACTGTGAGTATCACAGAGGAAGAGTTCACTCCTCTTCCCTAGGAGGGTCCAGATGTCATGTCTTGTACATCTGTAACTGAAGAACCCAGCTGAATTTTAAACATGAACTTAAGATGGAGAAATTAGTTTTTAAGGGGCAGATGTATTATTTGACAAGAATGGCTCTCCTTGCAGCAAGGTTGATATGTTCAAGGAACATTTGAAAATAAACACACATTAATCTGTTTATTGTCATGATTTGTATTTTTAGCAGAAGTGGTGGGTGAAGAACAGGTAAGATTAAGTCCTACAGATACAAAGGTAGAAGTATAGTGATAAAATACTGACACAACAGATTCTCCCAATAATGTCTGGACTGAGAACACTATAATATCTGAATCAGTACTATGGTCAAGGGACTGGTCAATAAATACTTGCTAACTTTCAGTTAGCATTGTTAGCAAAATCACCAGATAAAGCAATGCTTGTAAAGTAGTGATGAACCATGCCTATAAGTATTACCAATGGGTTATGAGATAAGCTCCCAATTTTTACATCTGACACTGAAACTTCAATTTTTTAGTCAGGCCTTTGAGTCCTTCCACTCTTGAGTCAGATGGTTATTCTGAGCCCACGTTCTGACATAGATTAGCCTTGGGTCTGATTCTGATTCCACTAATTACTAACTGAGTGAAATAAAGGCCACTTATGCAAAGAGTTGACTCATTGGAAAAGATTCTGATGCTGGGAGGGATTGGGGGCAAGAGGAGAAGGGGACGACAGAGGATGAGATGGCTGGTGGCATCACCGACTCGATAGACGTGAGTCTGAGTGAACTCTGGGAGTTGGTGATGGACAGGGGAGGCCTGGCATGCTGCAATTCATGGGGTTGCAGAGTCTGACACGACTGAGCGACTGAACTGAATCTTTTCTGGCCAATCTGAACCAATCTTTTTTGGCCACAGTTTCCTTAATTATAGACTAAAGGTATTTTCTTCATGGGAGGATTTGATGAACTAATGTATTATAGCACCTTAAATATTTAATAGTAAGAGCTCAACACATGTTCATCGTTTTATAAAACTTTCAGGCTTGTTTGTCTCCCTATCCAAGTTAGTCCATTCAACCTGATTTGTTTAATCATTCTGCTTTTCTCAGTCTTTTGTCAGCCTAGTCTTGTGTCTCCATCTTCCAGCCTCTGGCCACAATGTGGTCATAGTCTGTAGACCTCCCCATACTGTCCTTTAACCATCAACATCTAACTCCTTTAAGAGTTAGTTGAAATGTTGCCTTCTTCATGTGGTTCATCCTCAACCCTCCTGGAGACATGTGTTCTCTATGTTTTTTTCCTTCCAATTGTATGTAATTATTTTTATCCTATCATCATGTGGATATTTTGTTATAAATTACTTTCTTCACTTTCTGTATCTTATTTTTCTAGCTAAACTGTAAAACTCCTGGAGAGTCCATTTCTGGTTTGTACAGTCCCCATTTCCATGCTTTGCATATGGCAGATATCAGTACAATTAGGTGATGGTGGTTAGTGATGGGCTTTGCTGGATTATGTGAACACCTTCAATTTCTTTGCCTGTAAAACCTGTGCAGTCAGGTATTGTCGGTGCTAGAACTCGGGGATATCTGACACTTTAATTGCATGCTAAATCCACAGTTAGCTTATTTTGACAGTGATAAACCACCTGGAAAGCATGTTTGGAAAGTAGAGTATTATTCCTAATTTTCACCAATAATGCTCCTCATTTTGCCCGTGCAGTTTTAACCTATGGCTCCTCACTTAAATTACAAATTGTTATTGATCTGCACTTGATCTTAAGGTTTATGGAAACACTGTTGCTGGACTTGATTCCGGAGACTGTAAGTGGAATCAAGATAGAGACAGTGGAACAGTTTGTGGATTCATGTAATTCCGAGGGATTTGGGGGCAGTCAGCTTTACAAAGGTCATCAGAAGCCAAGGTTTTAGACAAATTCCAACTCTAATTCAAACAATAGCAACAATAATTTTGCTGTATATTTTAATGTTAATTTATAATGAAAGTCTCTTTCAATTTAAGGCTGACCAAATGATGTTGCATTCAATCTTGTATAAGGATCAAACTAATTTCACCCACCCAATGGGGCCCCTTAGTTCAAATCAACCATGTCTTCTTCCTCCTGTTGAATCCCTCTACCCCTCTCCCCTACTTACCCTTTTGCTAATCTCTCATCTCTATGGTGAAAACAGGACTATTTGTGCCTTGGACAACTGTCCTCAGGCTCTGAATGACTGCAGGGTTTCCGTTCCTGTTAGAAGTTTTCTTCCTGCAAGACCAGCCTGGAGTGACTTTTTGTCCTGCTCTTTGAGCTGCTTTTAAGGCATTGGAAGCCCCTTTGACATGAAACTTAGAAACTAAGAAGCACAATTTTATACTTTAATGCTGATTATAGACTTTATCTTTGGCTGCTGCTGCTGCTGAGTCGCGTCAGTTGTGTCCTACTCTGTGCGACCCCATAGACGGAAGCCCACCAGGCTCCTCTGTCCTTGGGATTCTCCAGGTAAGAACACTGGAGTGGGTTGCCATTTCCTTCTCCAATGCATGAAAGTGAAAAGTGAAAGTGAAGTCACTCAGTTGTGTCCGACTCTTAGCAACCCCATGGACTGTAGCCTACGAGGCTCCTCTGTCCATGGGATTCTCCAGGCAAGAGTACTGGAGTGGGGTGCCATTGCCTTCTCCGTTACCTTTGGCAACAGCCATGAAATTAAGTAGTAATAAAATGTTTCATGATGAAATGAAAATAAAAATGGAGGGATTAAGCAACTCTTTTGGTTTCTGATAGGGTTATGGTTTTTAACCTTGTTTAGAGTCTCAGATACCTGTGAGAATCTGATGAAAGGTATGAAGTCTCCCTGCAGAAAATGCATATGTTTTCACATATGCATAAAATATCCTTAAAAGTTTTCATAGTGTCAGTGGTTCATGGACTTCTAAATTCCAGCCATAGGTTTTATAATGGTTCATTCATGTCAATCAGACTTGCCGTACTCTAATATGTTTGTTATGTAATGTCTTAAAGTTTTTAATCAATATTTTTCATTATCTTAGAGATATTTTTCTTGCTTAAAAATTTATACTTGTTCTAAAAATTTAAAACTGCAAAAACAAGCACACCAAAAATGAAAGTTCTTTGTTGCCTACCCTCTTTTGTCACACACTGCCTGCCGATGGCTCCTGTATACCATTCAGTGTAGTGTGTCTTTTAGCACGTATGTGCGTATAAAGTTACAGCCTTTTACAGTAACTTGCTCTTCTCTTTTTAAATACTTAATCATATACCTTGGACCCTTCCCGTCCCTATGTATCAGTTTAACCCATTCTTTTAAAGGCAGCAGATCCTTCATTGTTTGGATGTGACACATTTTATTGAACCCTATGGTTGACATTTGAGTAGCTTCCAGTTTTCGGAACAGGACAGAGAAGTTCCCTAGCCCAGGACTCTATGGGAAAATGAAAGTGAAGTGTACAATTAAAGGAAGCTCACAGTTCAGGGTGAAGTGTGCTGGCCCTTGAGCCTCAAACACAGTGGGGCTTTGGGAAGGTCACACAGGGTTGCCTCACCCTGTCAGGACAGATCAGATTTCCAAGCATCTTTACCCCCTGGGGTCCAAAGGTCGAAGCCCAGAGCTAAGGTACATCTTTGTGAGATCCACTGTGATATATCAGTGACATTTCAAGCTTTCTGGATTGTTTTGGACCTCATATTTATGACCTATTTCTATTTTCTCTTGCTGTTCAGCACAGGCTTGAGCTGAAACCAGTTCACATACCCCTAATTGTATAAGAACAAGTAAGTTGACAGGGTTTCAAATCTCAAGTTTTTGTTTTGAAATTACAATTTCTTTGCATGTACTTTTGTTTTAATTCGAGGATAATTGCTTTACAGTATTGTGTTGGCCTCTGCCATACATCAACATGAATTAGCTACAGGAATACATATGTCCCCATGCATGTACATTTTTCATCACATTGTGTATACAGCAACTAACTAATGGGACTAGGTAAATGCAGTTTATTTAAAGCCAATAAAATATTCTTTTGATGCTCTTTAAAAATTACCCACAATAATTTCTAACCTATGAATTGGAAAGACCATTTTTATAGGATAATGTTTTTCACTGGATAACTGTACTATGGGAAATTTTTATAATGGAAACTATCTCTTTTAACTATACATCAAAAATTTGACAGTGTAATGTTACGTACTAAAGCCCATCAGATGCAAAACTCCAGTTTTTGATTATAAGTTATAAACCAGGATAGAAAGACTTCTGAAAAGTGGTTTTCTTTGGCAATGATGTTGTTGATTAAATATAAAAAATTCAGAAAAAATTAGTTCAGCCCATTCCTTTACACAGAAGTTTACAAAAATGAAATAGCTGGATTTTGGTTCTAGTGGGAATAACTTTGCCTATTAAAGCCCATTAGATTAGATTAGATTAGATTAAAAATACACCAGACATTTTAGACTGGATTTGAAAAGGTGCCATTCAAGGGATCAAAATTCAGTCATATAAATCTTTTTAAGAATTAATTTACTTTGCAATTTTGGTTCCTTAGAGTACAGTATTTGTTCCAAATTCAAATATTTTTTTAATGGATGCATAAAAGTTGTTCCATGGGGCATTACTCTTGTTAACATTTTTAAAGCATTTTTTAAAGGATATCAATCAAATCAACTCAATAAATAGTTACTGAGTGCCTAGTATATAAAAGGCACAATGAACAAAATCCTAGAAATACTGACTTTCCTGAAAATGTTGAACATCAGCACTTGACTGAAGCAACTTAGCAGCAGCAGCAGCTTCAGTCACGTCTGACTCTGTGTGACCCCGTGGATGGCAGCCCACCAGGCTCCTCTGTCCCTGGGATTCTCCAGGCAAGAACACTGGAGTGGGTTGCCATTTCCTTCTCCATGACAGACGTACATATACCCCTGACAATGGTTTATTAACTGAGAGAAAGACCACTGTGTGCCTGTTGCTGGTTATCAATGACTACATTGTGGTTTAATGAGCCTGGAGCACTGAATTCTATGCCTGACTCTTCTCCAACTATACTTTGCTAACTTTGCTAACATTGTGAAGCCACACACTTAGCAAACTGCAGTGCCATTCCAAGCATTGGGGGTCTTCCATTTGACAATAATACCATGCTTCATTTCTCTTAATACCTGTCAGATATGGAGGTCATTGCTTGCCTCACTAAGTTACTTACATACTAGAGCTGATGGTTTCCATTGAAGATACTTGAAAACAAAACCAGGCCCTTATAAATATTTACTGTTGGTGACTATCACTTATGCATTCATTTAGCAACTGTTCTGTAATTGTAAGTGAAGGGAAGATAGCAGCATACACAAACACACACACACAGAGGCAAGGCCCATGGAGTTCCCATTCCAGGGGAAATAAATGGGAATGGTCGTATACTTTCAGATGTTGACTTGTTGTCTGAGGAAGATAAAGTAGGGTAATTTGCTAGAGAGCACCCAAGACTTATTTTAGAAGCATGGTCGGAGAAGACCTTCTGAGGAGGTGACACTAGAGCAGAGTGATATGACAAGACTGTTGTTTAAGTGTTTGAAGTGTGCCACTTTGACACTTACAGCTAGTGAACTCAATCTACCTGGTTCTCTAACTGAGGGCAAAAGCAGACAAGGCGTCAAAGTATTGTCATTGATTTCATTTTGTCCACTGCGCTCACAGATACCATGTACATTTTTAGCTGGCTCCATGGCCTAGGGGTCAGAACAAAAGTTTTTATGTATCTTCTTTTATAGATGGAGGGAGTGGGAGTTTTGGGTTTGATCTGTAAACACTAGGTTGGTGACAGAATCAGAGAGCAAATTAGGTTTCTGGACACATAGTTCAGTCCAGTTAAACAAATATTTATTGGACACCATTTTAATAGCCTGAACCAAGCATGGTGTTGGGCACTGAGTGTACAAAGAGAAATAAAATCAGTTTCCTGCCCTTGAAGAACTTACAGTCTTTGGGAGACACAGAACGCGTGGACAGATGTCTCAGTACAGTGGGCTCAGGGTAAGCCCAAGGGTCACAGCCCTACTCTGGTTGAGTCACAATGGTGCACCTTGTTTTACATCTTTTCTGACAAAACACCCTTTAACCGCTCCAAGCTCAGAAAAAAACTTGTTTCAAATTTAAGAGTTAAAAGCTTGTATGGGTGTAATGCATTTAAAGACACATTTCTAAATTTATCTTCTGAGCCTGCAAATGCCTAAGATGGAAGACATTTGTATATTAGGTGGGCAATTAAATGTTTCCTGAAAGATCCCCTGCCCCTGCTCCAGTCACATTTATCTGTGGTTAGGGAAACACTAAACACTGATTGTAGGAATGTAGTAAGATGCAGAGTGCTTGAGCTGCGAGCCCCATAGCCTTCGGTCTGCACCTGAACAAAATGTTCTTCCCACACTCACCACTTCAGTGTATTTTATCTCTGGTGCAGCTAGAACAAACTTTCTAATCACAGTTCAAGAAGAAATTCTTCCCAGAGATTTTTCAAGAGTTTCCTCCAACTCCTTGCCGCCTGAAGCTGTATCTGAGAGCAAAGATCTGATGTCCAAACTGAAATCCTCATGGTTTCAAAAGGTGCGCCTTGCTTTTAGGCTCAGCATTTGTCTAGTAGAAGATAATGCTATCCAAAGACTGCAGCTGGATCTTAGGAAGCATTACTATGAATAAAGCTGGTGGAGGTGATGGAATTAACGCTGAGCTATTTAGAAACCTAAAAGATGATGCCCTTAAAGTGCTGCACTCAATATGCCAGCAAATTTGGAAAACTTAGCAGTGGCCACAGGGCTGGAAAAGGTCAGTCAGTTTTTATTCCAAAGATTGACAGGAGCTCAGAGAAGTGGCTCCTGCTTGGGTCCGCATGTGATTATGTTGTTTATAAAACAGAAATCAAATAAAAAGCGTGGCCCTCTCATCCAATTCTCTTTGCTAAACATCTTGCTGTGCTGTGTGTATATGTGTCTAAGCTAATTTTCCAGCTGCTAGGCTTGGCGGAGAAGTTGGTCTGTCCAACATCATTATTGCTAGGCACAGTTTGAAACCCTGAGCAGACTCCCCATTTACCTGAATGCATATGATGATAGTGATCTAAGCATCCTTATTGCAACATTAAAACACCAGGAGAGATGTTGTTTGACTTATGTAGTAGTATTGTGTCTTCATTTCTTTGGCCTAAAAATACTGGGTAGATGAATCTGAAGAGGATGGGAAATGTCAAGGTAAAAGCACTATGTATCCAGGGCTTTCAAAGGGCCTCATGATCTGTGGATCAGATCTCTCTTCCTGCCCTTGAGTTATAATAATCTCTCAGTCACCAGGGTTTTACTCTCAAGAAAAGAAAATACTGTGATACCTAATATGATGAGCTGTACCTTAGGAAACCTTCCAAGTGAATCTGTGGCATAGGCCAGGACTGGTAGACTGCTTCCAGGGTATATGGAACACAACCATTTATTTCTTTCTTTCACTCTCTTACAATTTGCCTGGATGATATCATAACATTTCATTATGTAGAGTTGACAATTAGTAATAATTTTCCTAAGAAGAAAATGCTCTCTGCAGCATTTTAAGCCCTGTCTACTTAGAAGATAGATGCTCATTTTTTTTCTTAGGTGTTTTCATCTCAAAAGTTCAGAATATTTTGGGTACTATGGGCATGTTTTCTGATGGATGATGTTCTCCAGAGTATCAAAACATAGCTTGAGTCCCAGCTTTGCTACTTGTCAGCCTGGTGTCCTTTGGCAGGGTACTGACTCTTTGAGCTCAACATCCTCAAGTATAAGATAGGAACAGTACCTCTGCTTTTGTTTCCTCTACACTAGTAATGTCAAAAATGAGATAACATTTGTGTAAGCTTTTGTAAATTGTAATGAACTGTGTAAATTTAATACAGTTCTAAAATTATAGAATATTAGAATGCTGGAAAGGGATTAGGCATGTAGATTCTGGAGCCGCATTGTTTAGGGCTGACATCTTGGCTCTACTCCTACTGTGTGGCCATGGACAAACTACTCAGCCTCTCTGCGCCTTAGTTGCTTCATCTGTAAAATGGACATAATTTACAAAACAACAAGTAATGGTACTAATGAAGAGTGCTGAATGTTCACATGTTATGAGGTCAGTTCTCACACTTCTGTGTTTTGTTATCTTGGTTCTGTGGGGAGGGCACTTGGGATACACTAGTTGTTTGCTCCAGGCCTTTTGGTTCTGAGGACAGAGCTAGGATCAAGCCTGGATTTGCTTTACACCAAAGCCTAAGAATTTACTTAATCTGAACATTCCACTGCCTTTTTTTTTTTTTCATTCAGAAATAAAAGTGGAACATGACATTGCCTGGGCATTCCAGAGCTCATAAAGATAATAAGATTTTTTCATAGAGGGCACCTTCATTTCAAGAAATAATTTCATACAATTCTCAGTAAAGGGGAATTTTGCCACAGTTGATATAAGTAATCTTTTCTATGACAAGGGCTGGTTATCTTCCTGTCTTCCACTTTCTTCCCAGAGTTATCTGCAGTGTGGTTTTCCATCACTTTATGTTTTTAGTTTTATTTAGGTAGTTCTACAAATCTTTGTTCAATGGATGTCTTAGGAGAGACTTCGTCACTTAATTGTCTGAATTCACAAGCTAATTACACCTTACAGCTTACTAGTCAATGGTGCTCGATTCAAATTCCCATTTTCTGAACAATGCACTGTGACTGTAAATTTGCCCAAGGTCACCAGCGTGTTTTTAAGGCAAGAAAAGCAAGTCACACCTTTATGAGTCTTTCCTCTGTGCATCGCATCTGAAAGCAAGTCCTCAGCTTTGTTCTGATAGCCAAATCACTTGGATCTTGCGATGAAGTGTTTGACTAGATACATCGTTGAATAATCTGTGGGAATTAAATAAGGGAAGGGCTAATAAGGTCTCAGACTTAGTCTGTTTTTTGTTTGTTTTTTATTTTGGGGGACAGGGTAGTGGACAAGTTAAGAGAAGATTGTTTTGTTTTAGTCACTAAGTCGTGTCCAACTCTTTTGTGACCCTATGGACTAGCCCCCCAGGCTCCTCTGTCCATGGGATTTCCCAGGCAAGGATACTGAAGTGGGTTGCCATTTCCTTCTCTAGGGGTTCTTCACAACCCAGGGATTGAACCCACTTCTCCTGTACTGGCAGGTGGTTTCCTTACCACTGAGCCACCAGTGAAGTCCTAAGAAAAGATTCAATTATAGCTGGATAGAATCACTTGGAGAGCTCAAATATACCAGTGTTTAGGATCCAGCCCAAAGTAATTAAATCAGAATCCATGGTGGTGGGGCTCAGGTGGTGGGGAGCAGTGAGTCCCAGACATAAGAAACTGGGAAGAAGGAGATGATTTAGGGAGATAGCAAAGATAGCAAGGTGGCTCCAAATGCTTCAGTTCAGTTCAGTTCAGTCGCTCAGTTGTGTCTGACCCATTAATCACAGCACACCAGGCCTCCCTGTCCATCACCAACTCCCGGAGTTCACTTAAACTCATGTGCATCAAGTCGGTGATGCCATCCAGCCATCTCATCCTCTGCCGTCCCCTTCTCCTCCTGCCCCCAGTCCCTCCCAGCATCAGGGTCTTTTCCAATGAGTCAACTCTTTGCATGAGGTGGCCAAAGTATTGGAGTTGCAGCTTCAGCATCAGTCCTTCCAATGAACACCCAGGACTGATCTTCTTTCGAATGGACTGGTTCGATCTCCTTGCAGTCCAAGGGACTCTCAAGAGTCTTCTTCAACACCACAGCTCAAAAGCATCAATTCTTTGGCGCTCAGCTTTCTTCACAGTCCAACTCTCACATCCATACATGACTACTGGAAAACCATAGCCTTGTCTAGACAGACCTTAGTTGGCAAAGTACTGTCTCTGCTTTTGAATATACTATCTAGGTTGGTCATAACTTTCCTTCCAAGGAGTAAGCGTCTTTTAATTTCATGGCTGCAGTCACCATCTGCAGTGATTTTGAAGCCCCCCAAATAAAGTCTGACACCATGGGGTAATTCCAGGACTGTATACCTTTTATTGTATAGCTTCATTTTGACTTATATAAGCACAGAGTTAGAATTTGGAAAGATTCTCTTAGCACTTGGCTCCTTGGACTTGCTTTCTGCCTATGACTTCTGGTCTTTGTGGCAGTAAAATGCAAGAGCTTTCCAGTTGTGAAAAGCCACTGTTGGGGACACTGCTGGGGACACTGCATCACAGACAATGGATGGTCTTTTGAGAGTCCAGGAACTTTGGTGTCTTTTTGACCATTTTGATCTGGTAGTCATTTCTAAGCAGACAATAATGCTTTTCAGATAAAAAAACAAGCACAAAAACAACCCAAACAAAAACAGAATCAGCAGCTGCCTGGAGAGAGAGCCCTTTAATATTGCTCGTTTCTTTGATCTTTTGGTTTTCTAGAACCCCCGACATGAATGCTTGTACCAACCTTTTCATGCAAAGGGACTGCTGGAAATTCCAGAGAAAGCATGGAGGGAAAACAGAAAATGAATTGTTAAAAAATAGATGTCTCAACCAGAAATGTTAAAAATGCAGAGTAGGTTTTCAGATGGGGATTGTGCTATGTTTTAGAAAGTTTAGATGTTGAATGCCAGTGACCATTATGCTTGGCTGGTTTTAATCAATGCTATCAGTCACTCACTTCCTTATACAGGAAGATGTATTAAATAAACGTGTTGGATGTTGTTGGATGGTCCAGGTATGTTCAGTTGCACCAGAGTGCATACTAGCTCAAGGTGCCTGGTGGTTCTGGAGGTTTCGTTGAGCTCAGTGGGATAAACACCAAAACAGGCTACATGAAGAAACACAAGACATTTGTGTGCACTTGTGGTGAAGGCGAATGGCTTTACTGAAAGACAGAAATTGAGCCAGCAACAAGGAATGAGTGTGTATTTATAAAACGTGTTCTTGTGTGGATCTGTGGACAGTTGAGGGTCCCTCCTTCAGTTTTAGTTGAAGTTGTATGTTTCAAAATTATTAACCATGACACCCAAATACTCCAAGGAATTTCATTTGGATTCTGCCACTATTTCAATGAGGATAAATCTAATTGCCCCTTTGTTTTTTCTTTCAAAGTGATCACTTGCATTTTCAAATTTTTAGAAGTTTCTTCAAACCAAGTGTAAAGGGATAAGGTAGTTCAGTTTAAAAGAGAACAAAGCTCTATTTTCATAAGAGCTTTTGAATGTTTATTTTGATTATAATGCTAGTGTAAGATGAATATAAACTATAAAATGCCAGGAAACAAGAGTATAATTTTCTAGCCTCAGGAGTGGGGCTACAGAATCACACATATTTGAGATAATCTGTGTATTTTAAGAACATTATAAGCTGCAGTGCAAGAGGGGTTTTGCAGCAAAATATATGGTCAGCGAGAGAAAATAGAATGATTCTATTCTGCAACTGAGGCTTGAAATAAGGAAGATGAGAGTAACTTTTTCCAGGCTACCCATAAGAGAAATGTGGTACAGGGAAATGATTTCTTAGCTACCAGACAGCTTTCAAACCCATTGCTTTCAGAGAAAGTTTTTTGACTTATTTCCTGGGAATGGAGTATCTGTAGTAGAGGGCCATCCTTTTCACCATGCAGAAATTACTCATTTCATTCTCACTGTGGTAAAAATTGGTTCTTCTATAGATCTTCTTAAATGCTGTTGAGATAAAATGGATCTGCTAGGAGATGAAGGCCCAAGGCTAGGCCAGAGCTGTCTTGGTGTCCTTAGTTAATGTTTAGGAAGCTTCCCTTTGGGGAATGATTATTTTGTATGAAGGATTCTTTTAATAATTTTATATGTGACCGATTTCTCCCTTCTGTTTTGAGAGTAAGCAGAAGGAAATGGTAGTAATAACAAAATTGGTTTTTGCTCATTCACACTTTTCTGCCATTTGGATTATTGAAGTTGTGAGTGGGGAGACTGGACGGCAGAAGCAAGGATGTGAAAGAAAAACATAGGTGTGTGGAGGAGAGAGGATGTGCGAGGCAGAGCAAACCGGATGTGCTGCTAAGAGGATTTGTTTAGAAAACACAGTGCTAAGAGTTCAGTATTTAAACATTCATATTTGGGGATTCACACATCTCTATTAGCAGTTCTGTAGAAAGGAAGCTTAGCAAAAGCAGATTGATGACTGATGTAATTTAATTAGACTCTGGCTTCATATATGCAGCGTTATTTGAATGAGATGTTGAATCCTTCGATTTCCTGAGAAAAATGGCAATTTTGTTTGCTTCTGAGTTGGTAGCATATATTTCTACCCTGGTGTATAATTTTGAGAATTCTAACACTTTATTTTTCTTCCTGTTCTTTCCAATTGAAAACTATTTGTTATTATACTTTTTATGTGTTTTGAAAGCAGTATTAAGGGTTCTATATGTTTACATAGGCTTTCTTAGTAGCTTAGTGGTCAAGAATCTGCCTGCCAGTGCAAGAGTAGTGGGTTTGATCCCTGGGTCGGGAAGATCCCATGGAGAAGGAAATGGCAACATATTTCAGTATTCTTGCCTAAGAAATCCCATGGACAGAGGAGCCTGACGGGCTATAGTCCATGGGGTCTCAAAAGAGTTGGACATGACTTAATGACTAAACAACAACATATAAGTGGGTAAAATAATGGTGTAATTTCAAAATTAGAAGAAAGACGAAGTTTGGCCAATTACAGCAACCATTTGTAGACACTTCTTACCCTCCCTTTCAGCTTTGCTTCTCTGATCCAGATATGTGATGACAGATATTTCTTTCTTGCACCATGCCTTCTGTAACAGCTTCTGAGAGATTTTATCAGGTTTATGGTCCCCTGGTAATTTTACTCTGCCCTACATCCTTTGCAGGGTGGATTTACTACCACATCTAGAACAAACTAGTAAGACTTTGTAACGATGTTAAAATCAGTTGACCAAAGACATGTAATGCTTTTGAGATGGGTCCGCAGAATGAGGTAGGGGAGAGGACTTGTTCTTTTGGCCTTTGTTTTGAATAACATTCTGGCTAGGGAAAATACCTGAAACCGTGTGAACTGATGGCTCCCTCTCTGGGGGAGTTTGGCAACGTTGGAGGCCTTTCCATAACCATGGCGACTCTTCCAGCCCTCTGTCCTTTTTCTCTTTGTCTTTCCTGGACTGCTCTTTACTTCTGGCCAAGAGTCTTTCCTTTTCACTTTTTTTGTCCTTAGTTGGCCCGAGAACATACCTTCCAGTTGATGAATATGCAGTTTTCTTAATGTTTCATCAGTTACCCGATACATTTTAAATCCCATTTGCAAGTATTTTCCTTCTTCCTTGTCTCCTCAAATTTTAAATGGATAAAACAGAAGTTTTATTTTTCATGTCTACCTTCCTGGTCACCATCTGCAGCATCCCTGGGTTCTCTTTAAGCCATTCTGTTAGATTCTTTGCTGAAATGAAATATATGATTAATAAATGGGGAGGTGTTTACTCATGATTGATAACTACTTGTAGAAACAGTCATTTGCAATTCATTAAATGCCTTATTTGCCATTTATATTTACTGAAAATTGATACTCTATGTATTAGTTCTTTCCCAATGACAGATCACTGGTAAATGTATAATTAAGAGAGAGCTTAATTCTAATTTGTCTTCATTTCTCCTTGAAAGAGTTTTACAGCTGTCATAGGGGCCTTCTTCTCCTATTCCAGTGTATTCCCACAATTGTCCTCTCTTGTTTCTGAATTTCTTTCCTCAGGGCCATGTCACATTGTCACATCTAAGTTCAAATTCTGCCCCTTGCTATGAGACTTTGGGCAAATTGCTGACAGTCCCAATCTGAGTTTTCATACCAACAAAGAGAGAGAATACTTCTTTTGCAGAACTAGCAGGAGTTTCAGTGAGATAATATATGGGAAGTACTTTGTTAGCTGCAAAATATGTACACATAGGACTTCCCTCTGATCCAGTGGTCAAGACTCCAGGCTTCCACTGCCAGGGGGCACGAGATCCCTGGTCAGAGAGCAAGATTCCCGTGTGCCAGGTGACATCAGTTCAGTTCAGTCATTCAGTTATGTTTGACTCTTTGTGACCCTATGGACTGCAGCACTCCAGGCCTCCCTGTCCATTGCTAACTCCCGGAGTTTACTCAAACTCATGTCCATTGAGTTGGTGATGCCATCCAACCATCTCATCCTCTGTCGTCCCCTTCTCCTCCTGCTTTCAAGCTTTCCCAGCATCAGGGTCTTTTCACATGAGTCAGTTCTTCTCATCAAGTGGCCAAAGTATTGGAGTTTCAGCTTCAACATCAGTCCTTCCAGTGAAGGACTGATTTCCTTTAGGATGGACTTGCTGGATCTCCTTGCAGTCCAAGAGATTCTCAAGAGTCTTCTTCAATACCACAGTTCAAAAGCATCGATTCTTCAGCGCTCAGCTTTCTTTATAGTCCAGCTCTCACACCCATACGTGACTATTAGAAAAACCATAGCTTTGACTAGATGGACCTTTGTTGACAAAGTAATGTCTCTGCTTTTTAATATGCTATCTAGGTTGGTCATAACTTTTCTTCCAAGGAGCAAGTATCTTTTAATTTCATGGCTGCAGTCACCATCTGCAGTGATTTTGGAGCCCCCAAAATAAAGTCTGTCACTGTTTCCCCATCTTAGCCAGGTGACATGGCAAAAAGGGGGAAAAAAAGGTGTACACATTGGTATTGAATTAGTCAACATAGTCCTCTGGTTCCTCTGAATCAAATACTTGTGATAATACCCCATAATTGCAGGTTACAGATATATCATAAAATAATTAACAGGGTCTGGCCACAGACATGCAGTGAAACCTTCGGTGAACAGGGTCAAGTCTTCCCGCTGCACAGTAGCAAAGAAGGTATGGCCTTATCAGTGAGCAGTTGGCTTCATGGGTTTAAAGTCACACTGAAGTGCTGACTCACCCAGATCTGTGCCCCATGCAAATAGTGAGCAGTCGGTACACTGATTAATTTTCTTTCAGCCTCCCGTGCCCTGAGATAACTGTAAATGCTTTCCTGTTTCTCGTCACTGCTGTGACCCCAGTGCACCTCCTTAGACCTCAGCAACTGGCCTCCCAAGCTCCCGACTCCTTAATCTTGCTCTGGTCTGGAGTTTTCATCCAATGAGGCTTTCTTGATTAGTGAACAGATTTCCATTTTCATTGCCTCCACCATCTTCCTCATCTTCCATCTCAGGGAGGCCTTTTGCATCCCAGGGAGCAAGGCGTCTACATGGGAAGGTTTCTGCTCGCCCAGCACAGCTTCTTCCTGCCTGTGGGGCCTGGAATGCCACTGCCACGTCCTCAGGTGGTTGGTCAAAGCTTCCTGATGTCTGTAGAACATTGTGCTTTCTCCCCCAGGGAGTGGCTGATCTTTTCTTGAGGGCTTTTGTCGGGCCAGGAAGAATGATGTAAACTTGGAATCACCTCCTCACCATTTGGGTGAGGTCAGATCTTGTCTCTGCTTTAGCAAAATTTGACTTAAGGGAGGTGTAGGTCTGGGGGCTTCAGAGTAGCTCTGTAGCCTTGGATATTGACTCCACGTCTGTAAGACAGAGGCAAGACCACCTACCCCATAGGGGTGTTGTGCTGTCTTAAATGATTGTATTTGTGTTATGTCTGGCACTCTGAAATCCACAGTAAAATCCTCCTTTCCAACCCTATGTCCTCTGTAAAACTGCTATCACCACCTACCTTTATAGATGAGAGGCCCCAATAGTAAAATCAAATATCAGAATAGTGCAGAGATAGACATATTCCTGAGCATAGGTTTCTCCTCAAATTCTATTTTAAGGCATTGATTTTTTTTTTCTTCTGCCCTCTATTGACCAGCACCTCAGTAGTAATCATCAAAATTTTAAAATAGTAAAAGACAGTGTTGTAGAGAAGACTTTTCAATAATTATTTATTGATAGTCTGTTTTCTTTCAATCATGGATGAACATACTGTCAGATTCTGATGCATGGGACAGTGAATGTAAGGTTGCGTTCTGAATTTTCTTTAGAGTCTTTATTCCTTTAATAGGTAATGTATGGCTTATCATCTTCAGGCACTGTTCAAATACAATATTTGGGTAAGTTTTTAATAAAATATTTGAATATCATTCAAAGTAAATATTCATTGCCTCTTTCTGGGGGAGAGTTATACTTCTATATCCTGTGACCCCAAGGCTGTTCTGACCAATACATGTGAACAGATAGACATTTTTAAGATTCAGCGTGTGGCTCACCATGTTTTATCTTTTTCTTGTTCACTAGAGCAAAAATGTTCTAGATAGAGGCTATCTTAGCAGGTTAGGTCCTGGAGGAAAGGTGGAACTGTATCACAGTTGATCCAGAATAAGGCATATAGCATAATATTAGCAAGGAATGCATTTTGTTATAAGCCACCAAGATCTGGGGGTTATTTGTTACAGCAGCATAAACTAGCTTATTCTGACTGATATAGGTATAATTATTTATGAATGTTGATTAATGTTTATTGATGTATCAATTATATATCCTAAATGTACCATATTACATATCTTTTATGTGTTTGGTGAACTCTGAATTATAGTTAATAATGTAATTGGTTTTTAATTATTTCTCTTTATTAAATTGTGGGAGTTTTGTGTACAATCAACTATGCCTAAAAAATACTAGCTGTTAATAAAAAGAAACAAATTTAAAGTGGCTTAAAAATGAAAGCAATTTATCAGCTTCTGACATTTTGAAGTATATTTATAGATTATATTTTGGTTAATTTGCATAGTTTGATTAACTATCTGGTTCTATTTTTTCATTTTGCTCTTTTTCCTTTGTATGTTGGCTTTATTGATAGACTGATGCAAAATGCTTTACTACATGCGTTCTTATTCATTTTCAGAAGGAGAAAGAAGGCTTCTTTTCCCTAAAACTTTGAGAAAAATCATAACCTTTCCTTTAATTGGACTGACTTAGGCACTATGTCAGTCTCTGAAGAAAGTTCTGTGGCTGAATAACACTGTGCACTGATTGACTCAGACCTGGGATACATGCCCATTCCTGAACCAAATCAGAACCCATCCCTGGATCTTGGAAGGATGTTATGTTAATATAGGAAAGCCAGCTGCTAGAGCATATAAATTCCAAATTCTCTCTGGCTTCATAAAACAAACATTTATTTCTCAGTCATGTTATAGACCAGTGTAAATGTTCCTAATCCTAACTATTGGTTCACCTCCAAGAGACTATTCAGAGCTCTTAGTGTCTGAATTCGTGCATCTTCCACACTGGGCTCCCAAAGTTACTGCTTCTTAACTGTGTTAGCCCGAAGTGACATGCATCACTTCTGCTCATATCCCATTGGTGAGAGCTAGTCACATGGCCCCTCCTAGGTCAGGAGAGATGTGAAATGTGGTCCTTGGCTGGGCATCTGCTCCCCAGCATGCACTCCACACTGTGGAAGGGAGCATGATGAGCCTTTGATGGTCAGCCAGCTGACTCTGCCACAGATGTTAATCCCACCCATGTGGTACAGAAGGAGAGGAAAGGAGTGAGTGTTGGGAGGCAACTAACCATGTCAGCCACGCCAGGGGACCTGGTCTTTGTGTCAGTGAGGCATTGATTTGTGCAGAAGCAGATGTGTCAGCCCTCCATTGCCTATTGAATCTAACTGCCGTGATCAGAATCCTTCTATCACTTAAAAATAATTGCCGAGAATATTTTAAACTAGTAAATAAATGAATTCTTGTAAGATGTCAGGCTCCTCTTTCTTGAGGGACAGATAATATTTGAGACTTAGGTGGGATTTGAAGCAGGGTGCTCCTACTTGAGGTCATGGCGCATGCCTGCAGGGGATGGACACTGTCTGTTACATACAGGAGGGCTGCTGGGGATGAAGTAAGGAGAATGTGTGCATGAGGGCTTAGTGCAGCGTGATAGCTAAACTATTAAGTCCATGCCGGAGGAGTCTTGAGGAATAAGACAGAGCATAAGAGTGAGAGATGACATGTACTTAGGCGGGAGAAAGCTTTGACATTTCAGAAATGAGTCCAGAAGCCATAGAAGACTTCTAAGTGCTTTGAGATCATAGGCTGCCATGGAAAGAAACACAGTTCACTGCAATTATCTATTACATGTGAGTTTTAACTATCCTTCGGCATAGTTCTTTTCTGATCCTTCAGGTGTCAGGTTAAATATTTCTTCTCTGGAGAGAACTTCCGTAATCAGAGTTTCCTCTACCCTGCTTCTTTATTACTGAACTCTATGTGGAAATTGTAATCACTTGCTACTTGTTTAAAATCTATCTTTCATGTGCCATGGGTTATGCATGTGCCAATGGCTGTGTGTCCTTTGACTCCAATTGCATACCATTACCTTGCACTCTGTATGGAATGATTTCAAATGAATCAGCATTTGAAATATTTTATGAGACCATAATTGTAAACATCTATTGATTTTTTTGAAATTTGAAGAGTAACTCCTCTAATCCAATTAATATCTTAAAAGTTAGAGAAACAAATTACTTCAAACTTTTAAAATGTAAAGGTCATATTTATGATTTATTGAAATTCCAGTTGAATATATTTGCAGTTAAGTAAGATTTTGCTGTTGTGTGATATTCTCCAACAGTCTCTAGGACACAGTACCAGAGAGTTCAGTTCTTCTGGTTGATCTTTATTTCAGAGTATGGAGTCAGTCAAAGCCCTTCAGTATCTGAGACTGGAGGCATGTTGGTTGTAAGTCCCTGAGACCCCAGGGTCATCTTTGGCATTTCCAGGCCTTGAATAAAGTAGATTCTGGTATCCACAGACTCAATGTTGTATCTGATTTTATTTGTGTAACAAACCAGTCACAAATTTGGTGGCTTAAAACAATTTTTTATTATTATTTCTTTCAGTTCTGAGTAGTAAAGGAGTTTGGCTAGGTGGTTCTTATTTGGGGTCTCACATGGTTGCAGTCAGATGTTGGCTGGGGCCACAATCATTAGGAGACTGTTGAACTTGACAATCAGGATGGCTGCTGCTTCTGGCTGTGGAGCTCAACTATGGCTCTTTTTTTTGTCTTTTGAATGGAAAGATTCTTTAAATTCTATAATGCTTTACAATTTTCAAAAGTTTCACATAGATGATTTCATATAATCCCATAATAATCCTTTCTTCTCCTCTTGCCCTTGTATTGCCTCTTCCCCTTTCCCTCTCTCCAGTGGTAACCACTAGTTTGTTCTCTGTATATCTATGAATCTGCTTATGTTTTGTTATATTCACTAGTTTCAAAATTCCACATGTAGATAATATTATATAGTATTTGTCTTTCTCTGCCTGACATCTTTAACTTATGGCTGTGGCTCTTGACTGGAATGTTCACATATGACTTCTCCATATGGCTTGATCTTCTCATAGCACAGTGACTGGATTGCTGGATAAGCATCCCAAGATGTAGGACTTTTATGACCTAGCATTGAAGTCAAGCCATGTCATTTCTGCTGTTTCCTATTGGCCAGTACAAGTCATATGATTACCCTAGATTTAAGGGGAGGGGTTATACAAGGGCATGAATATATGGCCTCATGGTTCATGCAGGAAGTGTTTTGGGAGACTAGTTACCAAAGTCTATTCAGAAATGAACAGATCACAATCTGGAATGTTAGGCTAAGTCTGGTCACCAAAGACTATTTGCTCTGTTCAGAGATGGTCCGTATTTGCTCTGAATCATGGTGGGAGTGGGGAAATGCCTTTCTTAGTGGGTAGAATTCTCAAGAGAGGAATCTGGAATTGTGACTGAAGATTCTCTAAAAATATAGAGAGACTAGAAGAGATCTTGAGTCTTCAAGCCTGTTGCTTGGCTTGCCTGATACAATCTGTGAGGTCAACCAGGGGTAGGATTAAGAACCTTTGAAAGTCTAAGGGTTCTAGGAGGTATATTCTCCCATTTGGCAGCTATAAACTGCTCAGAAGTGGCTGCATTGTATTCAAAAGTTCATCTGACACTTAGATTCCATAGAATAAATATCTTATTCTTGTTGGGGTTTCTGGACTTCTTTTATCATTGAATGTGAACCTTTTCTATTGGTCTCATATATATTATTTATATTCCATGAAAAATGTATCTAAGTATTGTTTTGGAGTGTTAAAAAACAGTAGCAACTTTTGGGAGTCACATATATTTGTCACAGCAAAATAACCTTAACCTTAAAAAAAAAAAGATTCTTGCTAGGGGAATGGTATAGACACTGAAAATCTTGCTTTCAAAAAAGCATTTCATAAAGCTTCATTATATGTTTGTGAATAAGGTCATGAAAGCAGGTTGGGTTAGACAGCTGATAAAATAACCATTATCTCAAGGTCTGTGGATCTGTCAAGCTGGGGAGACTCTTTAGTTGATGGCTGCAATAATCTGTCCTTGTTCCTATATTATTTCACATTGCTGTCCATGACACAGAGAGAGTGCTTTTCAGATGACTTCACTGGGAGATACAGTCAATGCAAAAGATAAACAAAGTGTGCTCCAAATTATTTTGTCAATTGGAAGTCTGCCCTGTGGCCTGCAAGGTGCCACTCAGTATACATAAATGTAAAATTGTTAATTTTGGTTTAAAAAAAAAGTCAATGGTGTAATTATGGGACGTCTTGACAGTAGATTCAAGGGAAGAATGTCTAGTTGAACAGAAACTATGTATCAGTGAGGGAATATCATGTGACTCCTAAGAAGATGGCATTATATTAGTGTGTGCTAAAGGAATAAATTAATCATGAAAATGATCCAACCCTTTATACTGTGGATTAAACCATATCTAGAGCATTGCGCACACAGTGTTGGTCGCTATTTTTGAAGAAGGACACTGATGATTGAAGTATGTGAAGAAGAGCGTGAACTAGATCATAGGGAACTTGGTGACCATGTCATATGAGAAACTACAGAGCTAACAAGATATACTGAGTTTTACGTATTCGATGAATGTTTGGCCTTTCAGGCTAAAAGTATGTGTAGTATTTGAGAACGGTCTGAAAGATGGATCTAAGATATAAGGATATATTGTACAACATGGGGTATATAGCAAATATTTTATAATAACTATAAATGAAGTATAACCTTTAAAATTGTGAATCACTATATAATACAGTTGTAATTTATATAGCATTATATATCAACTATAATAAATAAAGAAATGTGGCAGGAGGTGATGCAGAGAAAATTGTGAGGTGAGTCAAGGAATTGTGAGCTATGTCCAGGTAATGAGAAAGCATATCTTTTGTTTTAAAATATGGTAGGTAGTAGTGGACGATGAGGCTCTGCAAGTAGGTTGTGGGCAGATGGTTCAAACCTTAAATGCCATATCAGGAAGTATGTATTTCTTTCATAGATAAGGGAGTAATCCATGGTTTTGTAAACTAAGAATACTTATGGTAAAAATAATAATAGTAAAAATATCAATAATCTAAGCTAATAGGCACTGTCAAGCCTCTTACATATATGAACTCACTTAATTCTCACAGTAACCCTGTGAGCTAGGCATTGCTATTATCCTCAACTTATGGATGAGAAAGGGCTTCCCTGGTAGCTCAGCTGGTAAAGAAACCACCTGCAATGCAGGAGACCCTGGTTTGATTCCTGGGTCGAGAAGATTCCTGGAGAAGGGATAGGCTACCCACTCCTATATTCTTGGGCTTCCCTGGTGGCTTAGAAGGTAAAGAAACTGCCTGCAACGTGGGAGACCTGAGTTCGATCTCTGGGTTGGGAAGATCCTTTGGAGGAGGGCATGGCAACCTGCTCCAGTATTCTTGCCTAGAGAATCCCCAAGGACAGAGAAGCTTGGCGGGCTGCAGTTATGGGGTCACAAAGAGTCAGACGCGACTGAGTGACTCAGCACAGTATAGCGCAGCACAGCATAGATGAGAAAACAGGCACAGCGGTTAAATCATATTCTCAAACTTACACCATTTGTAAATGGCAGAGCTGCAGCCTGACCCAGATGCGATGCTCTTACCGTTTCCAGGGCAATTTCCTGTGAGCCCACGTGGGCTGATCAGAATGGTTGTCTCCTTCTGTGTCCTCCTAGTGCTTACTGCAGCCCCAAGAACACTTCGGGCCTCCCTTCAGTCTGTCCTGGGCCAGCATTTCACTTCCGACTTCTACTTGGAAATCCTCAAACAGAAAAACAGTGTGCTGGAGATAGAGGAAGCAGATGATTTAAAAAAGTTGATTGAGAGGCTGTGTTTGCTTTTCGGATTTCAAGGCCTTTCAAGTTTCAGGTTCGAACAGTGGGTCCTGGGCGGTGCATCCTGACTCTGGTTCCCTGCCAAGAGTTGGGTGTGTCTAACACAGAGGAGTGATTTAAGAGTAATTTAAGCTTAAGTACTCCCAAGTGAACATTACCCCAGTAGCATAAGGTTAAATTCTGAGTTTGCAAGGCCCCAAGCAGACGTTTAAAAAGAGACCCTTTGGCCCTTTGTTCAGATCCCACTGATGTCAGGGCTGCCTTGCATGCCTGGTGCTACTTGGGTGGCACTGATGTCTTGGAGAGAGAAAGGGTTGCCTGGAAGCAGGGCCCTGCTACCCGGCATGGTTTGCTCTCCTTTACCCTGTACCGGCGAGGCTGGCTTAGCATCATCAATTTGGAGAGTTTAACTACTTAAACAAAAGTTTAGGTTAGTAAAACAGGGGGTGTGGGCTTAATAGTGACTTTGATGAGTTTATTTGCTATGCTGTTATATGAATATATTAGCTTAAAAATCTTACAGGAGCATGATCTCAGAAACTCTGTAAATAAGGGACAAAAACTGTCTTATTAACACTAATAAGCTTATCTTGTTGCTGGCAAAGGGGTGTGTGTGTGTGTGTGTGTGTGTGTGTGTGTGTGTGTGTGTATGTGTGTGTGTTGTGGAGCCTTGGGAATACTTAGCTTAATGACTGAAGTCTATTCTCAGAGGACCTGCCTTAGTTCAGGCACTGACTACGCCTCTTCTACAGGAGCGCTTGAAGTGTCCTGCGTTCTTACACCTGCGTCCTCTCCCTGTGGCTGGAGGTGCCGTGTGGGCATCCAAGTGATCCTGTTCTGTGTGGGGGTTCTCCGACCAGCAGCAAGACTTGCATGCTCGTCTGGCCACATTTTCCTCAACCCCTTTTGCCCAGGGTCACAACTGTTTCCTGCCTCTTTTCATTTCCCGTCTTTCCTTGTTTCTTCCCCTTGTCTTACTCTGTTGATTCCTTTTCTTTTGCCCCTCCATCTTGATTACCACCTTAATGTCTCTTCCTGAGTCTTGGCCCCAGACACAGTGAGACCAGATCACTGGAAAAGGCAGATGCAAGCCCCTAACACTGGCTGTTGGGGTACTTTGGGGACTATCTTCTACACAGGCTGATTGTGTGGGTGATTTATTCTGTTCTTGCTGTGGGAACAGGTAGTGCTGAACCCTTGGCAGAAATGTAATCCATGGACAAGGATGCCCCCACCCCCACCCCACCCCAAGCACCTTTTGTTCCTTGAATCCCACTCCTGTGGGTTGACATTTGAGTGAGAGTGGTGAGTAGCCCAACTACCGGCATTTTTCTTCTTTCTAATTCATTTAACACACACACTCACATTTATCTTCTGCTCAGATGTACAAGTCCAAGATCAATGGGGACATAAGGATCATATTGTACTTGAGTTATATCATTGCTGACTTCCTGAGAAGCCTGTTCAAATGACTAAAGGATGTTAACTAAATTGACAATGTGTTTCTCTGAGGTGGAAGTGAGCAAAACATCTGCTTTTATAATAGTCTGCTCGCCTGGGTAGGCATGTACTGTTTTGTTGTTCCAGAAGACTTTCAAGCAAATATACTGGTGAGTTTCAATGGCTTGGAACTTCCTGTTTTGTGATTTAAAAAAATGCCTTTGGAGAATGGGTAATGTTCACAGAATTCTGTGTTGCTTTAAATGTATCCTCCGTCCTCTGGTCATCACAGGAAAAGATTGATGAGGAAGCTGCTGGGATAGAAAGCAGATGATAGCTCCAGTGCTTTTCTCCTTTGGTGCATAGCGTTTGTCGACACTGCTGTGTAATACAATGAACCCAGTGTTCGAGACTACAGGGCCGAGAAATACGGAACATCGGAGAGACAAGCATCCTACAAAATGTTCAGAAAGCACACATGAGCTTTTTCCTTTTGATTTGTAAGCTCTGCCCAGATAGGGCCTCAGAAAACCAAATAAAAATAAGAGCTTCGGGATGAGCTAACAGATAGGTTGTCATGACTTTCACAAAGTGTTTGAGGGCCATAATGCTTAACTGTGATATTGGTAGGTAGCACAGCTTTGCTGGAGTTTGCATGTGGGAGCTGTGACTCAATCCTACTGTGTGACTCAAAAGTTTAAGCTGGAGGTCTGTCTGGAGTTTTAAATCCAGTACCCCTGTATGTGATCTTGAAAGTGAAACTGAAAGTTGCTCAGTCATGTCTGAATCTTTGTGACACCATGGACTGTACAGTCCATAGAGTTCTCCAGGCCAGAATACTGGAGTGGGTACCCTTTCCCTTCTCCAGGGGATCTTCCCAACCCAGGGTTTCTCGCATTGCAGGCAGATTGTTTACACAAGAGAAGCCCAAGAATACTGGGGTGGGTAGCCTATCTCTTTTCCAGGGGATCTTTCCAACCCAGGAATCAAACCAGGGTCTCCTGCATTGCAGGCGGATTCTTTACCAACTGAGCTATCGAGGAAGCCTGTATGTGATCTTGGCTGACTTCTTTTACCTCTTTGGACCTTGAACAAGTCCATCTGTGAAATGGAGCAATACATTCAATTTGTTCTCAGAGTTATTGCCTGAGCCGTGGCTGGTGAGAGAATGGAATGTTTTGCAAGGAGGATCATGTCATTGAACTAAATGACTGAATGAATATCATGTCATCTCTAAGAGGTTTCTGCGTAGCTTTATTCTGAATATCACCTCGCTGGAATGCTTCTAGGGAAGCGAAAGGGAAGGAGTAAGTAAGAAGAGATGACAGCCAGCAGCATTTGCTCACTCTCCTACTTTTTTTGCTCCCCTTGCATGCCTGGTGCTGGTGTAGATGAGGTCCCTAAACTCAAGCAACTTAAGGAATTTGTGCTAAGTGCATGGTAGAGAAAAAGTCCAAGTGCCATCACTCCCTGAGGTGGGAAAAAGGCAAACAAAATAACAACCACAGACAAACCCAGCCTTGTGTTTTTCTGTCCTTAGCATGTGTATGCATGCTAAGTTGCTTCAGTCGTGTCTGACTCTTTGTGACGCCATGGACTGTAGCCTTTAGTATAGCGGTTTCTGAAGTGTTGGGTATAGATTAGAATGGAGAATGGGGTGATTTCGGTGGTTCACAGGCTGAGGACTCCACAGCCTTGAACCAAGAAGTGAGAGTCCTTTCCTTTCAGGATCTCTTTAGTCCTTCCAACAATTGCAAGAAAAATGCAGATTAACATGTGCTAATGCTTAATAGTGATATTGAGCATAAAGACAGAGGCTTAGTTGGGTGACAAAATTCAGCTAGAATTTAATAACATTGCTTAGTTTTCATTCTCGATACCATTCCCTGTATCATAGCAGATGATACTGGTTTTCCATCTGAAACCGTTCTTTTAAAACAGATTTAAGGATTGGAAGTAAATGCTTGAAGAAAACCATCAAGTTACTGTGGCCCAGATGACAAGCAGGTGACTGTCAAGGAGGTACCAGGAAGCATTTAAGATCTTGAAGAGGCAAGGCTGGGAGAAAACAGGGCATCAAGTCCAAGCCTGAGGTCCCTCTGCAGCGTACAGATGAATTTTGGGGTGAAATTTTCACAGTGTCGTTGTTCAGTCGCTCAGTCGTGTCCAACTCTGTGACCCCGTGGACTGCAGCACGCCAGGCTTCCCTGTCCTTCACCATCTCCCAGAGCTTGCTCAAACTCACGTCCGTGTAAGTCGGTGATGCCATCCAACTGTCTAGTCCTCTGTCATCCCCTTCTCCCCCTGCCTTCAATCTTTCCCAGCATCTGTCTTTTCAGAAGAGTAGGTTTTCATTCCTCATAACTTGTGGAGATGAAGAGAAAAATGCCTCAAACTGCATCTTCCCCATGGGTCATGGGACAAACCCAGGCCCCCTGCTAAGGGAGCTACTTTCAGAGTCCCAGTGTCCCCCAGGCCTGTTTCTTCAGAGCTCCTCACGCCTGTGCCCTGCAGTGTTTTACACTTTTAGCAGAGATCATTTTGTTCCCTCACCACCCTTCCCAGGTAGTGCTAGTGGTAAAGATTCTGCCTACCAATACAGGAGACATAAGAGATATGTGTTTGATCCCTGGGTTGGGAAGATCCCTTGCAGGAGGGCATGGTAACCCACTTTAGTATTCTTGCCTGGAGAATCCCATGGACAGAAGTGCCTGGTAGGCTACAGTCCATGGGATCGCAGAGGTAGGCACGGTTGAAGCAACTTAGCATGTATTGTCCCAGCATTTGATTTTCCCGCACCTACAGGGGCACAGTAATTGCTGATGACTTTGAAATGGCACAGGGCTTGTAGCAGAAAGTTGCCGTGTATTTTTCCTGCTGTGGAGAGAAGGCAGGTTTCTTTCTACATTTGTGAGTAGTGTGGCCAGCCTCTCTCGCTCCATCTGGCAGTCGTGTTGGGACGGGTCTGAATGGCCAGTAGGGAGGTGGGAGGGGACTGTCCCTCGTCAGGGCTGGTGGAGAGGGGCTGGCAGCAGGAGCTGGCATCCTGCTGTTCTCAGGAGACCCCTCTCTGATGGGTGCCCGGGCAGCCTGTGCCTCATAGGCCACCTGCCAAAGGTGGTGAAGCATGTCCCTGTGAACTCCACTCCAGGCAGTGAATGGTGGATGGAGCAAAGCCCAGGAAATGGGTATTAGTGGCAGTGGTAGAGGTGGAGTGACCAGCAGCAAAGCTCTCTGCTTGTCCCCAACCATTCAGTAATTCCAGAGGCTCAGAATCTTAGCAAGAGAGCCCTGGCTTTCCACAAAAGTGCTGCCTCCATCCACCTTCTTGTGTGCATATGGCTTTCCAGTCTTATTCTTAAAAAAATATTCAACTAAGATACTCCTGCTCCAACAGTAGAGTCTCTTAGCTGGGGAGAGAGCTGTCAGTCATTTTTCCCAATTCAGTGTTCTTCGGGCTTCCCTGGTGGCTCATATGGTAAAGAATCTGCCTACAATGCAGGAGACCTGGGTTCAGTCCCTGGGTTGGGAAGATCCCTGGAGAAGGAAATGGCAACCCACTCCAGTGTCTTGCCTGGAGGATCCCAAGGACAGAGGAGCCTGGCAGGCTATGGCCCACAGGGTGGCAAAGAGAGGGACACGACTGAGTGACTAACACCCTCAATGAACTAACATGTTCATTGAGCATCATTTAGAAAGAACTGAGTAGGAGTGAAGAGGCGCAGGGTGGAGGCGCATTCATGGCTTTACATTCATGAAGGGCCTTAAGCTTAAAACTGTGAGCTTTTTTTCAAATGAGAGTATATATACTGAAACAGAGGTATATGGAGGTTTGAACAAAGCCCATTTTAAAACTTTAAACTTGTATGCCATTATGAAACCATGCTGTCTGCATGGCATGATGGTTCTTGCATACATATAAATCTTACATTTCTACACATTTTGAAAAGGCAAAAGCATATATATTTGTTACCTGTTAGCATTTTGAATATACCACATTTTCGTAAAGGCATTTTTGCCTCTTTATTTTCCTCCTCCAGTCACCTGGAGAAACTTCCAGCGAGGTGGGGGGTAAAAAAAAATCTTTCCTAGCAAGAGCTAGAGAATGAGGGGAAGGGATGGTGTTCTTCATGGATTAAATGCTTTGAGTTCTTTGGTCAGTAAAACACTGTGGTAATCCAGTCTGCTTCTGCATGACTCTTGAGATGTGTGCTTGTCTCCCAGTAAGATGTTCGTAACAGGGCTTCCCAGATGGCTCAGTGGTAGAGAATCTGCCCGCCAATGCAGGAGATGCAAGAGATACGGGTTTGATCCCTGGATCGGGAAGGCCCCCTATTCTTGCCTGGAGAATCCCCATGGACAGAGGAGCCTGGCAGGCTACAGTCCATGGGGTTGCAAGGAGTCACACACAACTGAGCACAGATGCACACAACACAACCAGATGTTTGTCAAAGTGCATGACCAACAGCAAGCCCTGTGTATCGCTCCACTTTGAGTCTGCTCCTCAGGGTCCAACAGCCACCTTTCTGTCTTGCAAGGACACCTGTGGTTTCGTCTCCAGGTCTTTGAGCTCTGTCTCCAGGATGGACTAGGAATACTCTTCCCCTGAGCCCATGCTAGAGAACTTTGAATCATCCTTTAAGGCCTGGCCACCTCTTCTTTGAAGCTTTGCTGAATCACCTTTGTAGCACAAAGACTGCACTCCCATCTGTGCCATGGAATGTATGGTTCCTATCTTGAAGGGCATCACACCCTCGTATATACCTTGATACTGTACAGGGAGAGCTGTGTTGTGTTTGTGTGTTAACACCCTTGAGTTTCCTGTCCAGGTTCACGTCTCATTCATCCTTAAATTCTCAGCCAAGTAGCTTGCAAAGGAAAGGTGCTCCATAAATGTTAAATATAATTGAGTCTTTTAATAAAATGATGAGTGTAACCTCTAACACTATAAAAATTAAACAAAAACTCTCAGAAGCAACAATGTGCACTAAAAATTAATTTGAAAATTTCCTTCCATATACTGTTAGCAAAGTACTTTACTTTTATAGGCCTCTCCTGTGCTATAAAACTCCTGAGTGTTCTAAAAATATTAAAAAAAAAAGGCATTTAGAACCTCTTTAATGAACTACTTCCAAATGTGGCTACGATGTTTGAGGCTTTCACCGCAGCAGGTGTAAAACCAGCCACTGAAGCTGAGGACCAGGAAGCCGGGAATTCTTGGCCCCAGGTTGAAGTGGTGGCCCACTGAGATTCCACACGTGTCAGGGGACACAGCTCCTGGTGGAGACCCAGGTTAAAGGGCTGAAGGTTGTCTCTGAGGGTGCTCTGTGGTCTGGAGAGCCTCTTCCTGAGTTCTTGCAAGGTCTTTGGTGCATCTCCAATTCTTTTGACCTGACTTTGCTTAGTGAGGGTTCGTGAAGGCTGGCCCTTCACCAGCCATCTGAGTCCAGCACTGCTCATGTCTGAAGTGTAAATCAAAGCTTTCTCTACCACCTCACAGAATGGTAAATTCATTCCTGTCCTCTTGGTCCTGATTTTCTAATGGCCCTTGTTTATAAGTGCTTTATGGTAAAAGGTGTTTGAGAAAGTCATTAGTCTATCTCACAAGTTAATGTTCGAAAGGACAAAGGCTGGTCTAAAATACAGCCGGAAACAGAAAAGAAAGAGGAGGGTGTGGCCCAGAAAAGAAGTATGAATTGTTTCATTTGCTTCTATGAGTTTATTTATTTATTTCAGTTTATAATTTCTAAGAGTTTAGTTTAAAATGCTGCTGTTAGCATCTTTTTAAAATTAGGATGCAGTATGACTTTCCCACTTGATTGAGATTGCTTGAATGTTTTTCACCTGTGAGGAACAACAAATTTTTAAAATTTTATTTTAAAAATAGCATTTTCATGTTTTGTTTTTATCATGACCTTTTATTTTATTTTTAAAAAATTTTTATTTATGTATTGATTTTTGATTGCACTGGGTCTTTGTTGCTGCACGCAGGCTCTCTCTAGTTGTGGTGGTGGGGGCCACTTGTGCACAGGCTTCTCTTGTTGCGGAGCACAAGTTCCAGGCATGTTGGCTCAGCAGTTGCAGCACACAGGCTCAGCAGTTGTGGCTTGCCAGCCCTTGAGCACACAGGCTCCAGTAGTTGTGGTGTACAAGCTTTAATTATTCTGTAGCACCTGGGATCTTCCCAGGCCAGGGATTGAACCCATGTCCCCTGCACTGGCAGGTGGATTCCTATCCATTCGGCCAACAAGGAAGTCCTAACATTTTCATCTTTGATTAAACTACAACTTAGGTACAGTCCTATCTAGGTTATTTTTCCTATGCTTAGCTCATGCCGGTGTGTATATAATGCAGTGTGGAAAAGCATTAATTAAGCTTATTAGGTAACGTCACTCTGTATCAGTTTCAGGTGTGGCCATGTGAGTAGTGGGAAGGCTAATAGCTGTGCTTGTATCTTGGCAGCAAATGGCTTTTCACTCTTGCCTCATTTCTGAGTTTCGGCAAAAGTTAACCACATGAAATGACTTTCATATCTCCGTTCAAACCTCACAATGCAGTGCCATTTTTTTGTGGGGCCATGTACACCTGCTTTCACTAGACTCCAGTCTCGTAAAACTGTCAATGCATCCTCTTACAAGAACACATTAGCATTGTTTCAAGTAAAGGGGTGTGCATCACTTTTGACTGCTGTAACTCGTTATAAGCAGAACTTAAAAAAAGGTTAATTGATTGGTCCTCCTTTAAGGTGATACAGATACAGACTGATATCAGCAATTTTAGTGACACACTAAACAGTTACCTCACCCTTATGTAGCATTGTAACGTGTGCACCTATGTCTGTGTGCTCACAAGGGCAAGATGTCTGTGGAGATGTATTATGAACCAAGAAAGGGAAAAATTCAACTTATTTGAGAGACGAATTGAGAGAAGCAAGGGTAAGATGACAGAGGGAAAAGAGAAAAGACATCTTAAAATTCACATAGGATCATTAAGGAACAGAGAATAGACATATAGAATCAAGGGCAAGTTGTATATAAAAGCAACAGGATATTCACTTACTGCTGCTGCTGCTGCTGCTAAGTCGCTTCAGTCGTGTCCTACTCTGTGCGACCCCACAGACGGCAGCCCACCAGGCTCCCCTGTCCCTGGGATTCTCCAGGCAAGAACTCTGGAGTGGGTTGCCATTTCCTTCTCCAATGCATGAAAGTGAAAAGCGAAAGTGAAGTCGCTCAGTCGTGTCCGACTATTAGTGATCCCATGGATTGCAGCCCACCAGGCTCCTCCATCCATGGGATTTTTCAGGCAAGAGTACTGGAGTGGGGTGCCATTGCCTTCTCCGATTCACTTACTACCCCCTCCCAATTATTGTTAAATTTTTAACTGGGCAAAGTCAGCTTATGCCAGTTAGACATAGAGAAACTTATACTGAAAATACGCAGTGCCAGGGACATTTTTCTAATATAATATAACCAATGAAAATAGAGATGAGTCTTTAAGTTTGGAGCTTGAGGCTAAACTACATAACGAAGGCAAGAAGATACAGTGAATTTTATAAACCTATTAGTCCTGTGTCTGGCTGATCTGAATTCTTTCTGAGACTCCAATTTTGATCCAAGGGGAAAAAAAAATCTCAGGAAAACATAAGGAATATTTTTGCCCTGCATAGTCATCACTTATGTACATAAATTTATAACTAAAATGAGATTCTGGAAACAGAATTGATAAATGGCTGTTGCATACTAATTAATAGCTTATGCTATTTTCTCAATATGCTAGTTTTTGGCTGGCAATTTTTTTGATAATCAGTTTGAATTGTTTGAAATGGGAAGTTATTTATGCTCTGAGCTTCTGATTGCATGTTCAGTAGTTTCAATCAACTCTTTGCTACCCCAAGGACTATAGCCCACTCGGTAGGCCCCTCTGTCATGGGATTCTCCAGGCAAGAATACTGGAGTGGATTGCCACTTCCTCCTTCAGGGAATCTTCCTGACCCAGGGATTGAACCTGCATCTTTTGCTTGGCAGGCAGATTCTTTACTACTGAACCACCAGGGTAAGCCTGAGCTTCTGCTCATTCCTCCCAGTTTGGGAATAACCTCTGATCGCTTGTCAATTGCCTTGAGATTCTCAGATGAAATGAAGCTCGCATTGCCAAATATTTTCACTGAGTCCAATGATAGATCACCTGAGCGTATCCTTCTTAACAATTAATCTTCAATTTAGAAGACATTTAGAGTCTTCTGGAGGACATTTAACAGCAAGGGAAGTGATTTGTGGAAAGACTCAGAATTCCAGTCTTTCAGATGAAAGATGATAATGGGATTGAAGTCTTTTCTTCTGATTTATTATTTGTGTCCCCATTTCTCACACAGGGAAATTTCATATTTTTTCAGGGAGCTGAGCTTGCTTCAGCCCCATGCCTGAGACCATTATTAGAGGGTTGGATTCCTTTTGAGGCCTTAGTTATGGCTTTTAAGTACATTTAGTATATAACAGGTGAGGCTTATGAGCCTGGCAAAAAGTGAAAGCTGTTGTGAAAATAACTTTGACCAAAGGCAAAGAGTGAGTGTGGAAAGAAGGCGCTACAGAGAAGATGTATTGCATCGTTTCAGGTCAGTATGTTTTAGGAGGAGGTGTGGGGAGGAAAATAAAATAATGGGAATTCAATTGGAAAACAGAGAGTCTAGAAACTACAAGAAAGATCTCAGTGAAAATATGGCTCTTTTAAGAATTAACTCCACTGTTAATCCATTACATGTCTCATGTTTGTGATTGCCTTTGGCAGCTCTGCGTGGGGTTTTATTCATCACAGCTCTGAAGAAACTACAGTCTTGCTCCTGTAGAACTAAAGAACTAAAAAGTCACAGTTCTTTCCCTGGACGAACCTCCTCATCCCTGAAACTCAGAAGGGTTGGGCTCTTTGGTGATGGTCACAGATTTCAATCTCGATGAGAAATTCCTTGTCAGGGACAAGTTGCCATAAAGCAGGGCTGTTTTCCCAGAGGGGCTGGTAAAAATACACACGCATTAGCAAGGGGAAGACACCACCAGGTTGAGCCTTCCAGTCAGAAGTTGAAATGTTTGTGCACACCAGACAGTGTGTCTGGGTACCTCGCGGGACAGTCCATGTTTGGTCTGGGAAAACAGTGCCATGTTTACCGCCAGGGAAGGCCAATGGCTGAGTAACAATGACCAGGCCCCAGCCGCCGGAAGAGGCTCTTTTATAAATGGCTTTCTCATTAGGTTGAGTCGGAGTGTTTTTCAGCAAATGGCTCAGAGGGAGAGCAGCCCAAATGGCTGTGCCTGTCAGAGGGCAACACACAGGTCTGTGAACCCAGACTCTTCCTCGGGCTCACCTTTCACTGGAAGGTGCCACCCCCTTTGCTGGCTTTGCCCTGGCAACGCTTGGTTTCCTTTCTTGGGGGATCTTCTGGGGACTCTGCTAGTGTGGAGTGTTTGACATCTTCTAGAGCAGTAGTCCCCAGCCTTTTTGGCACCAGGGACCAGTTTTGTGGAAGACAATTTTTCCACAGACTAGGGGTGGGGGATCATTTCGGGGTGATTCAAGTGCCTTAACGTTTATGGTGCACTTTATTTCTATTACTCTTACATCAGTTCCACCTCAGATCACGGGCTTTAGATCCCAGAAGCTGGGAACCCCTATGCTAGATGGCTGTCCCCATCCATCCTCACTTTCCAGTCAGAAGCTTTTCGACACAGACATCAAAGAGGGCAGTGTGTCAGACAGGTGGAGGGGCACCGATTATGTAAAAGCCAGTGCTGGCCAGTGTGTGTGATTATTTATTTCAGCTTTCTGTAAAAGGAGGGGCATTTTCTTTGAGCCAGGAAGAAATCTTGGCAGTTTCCCAGTTGTGAAATTCTATTGACAAAGGTGTTAAGCGAAGGGCAGGGCAACGTGGTCTGCTAGGCCCCTGCGCCTTCATCCCTGTGACCTGGGCATGTGTCACGCCCGGACTGAACTGACCGGAATGACTCTGATTTGATGACCGTTAAAGGTCAGGCATATAATGGGATCAGATGTGTCAGTGGAGGTGAAGTACATAGCATAATAGATTGATGGTAATTAAGTAGTCGTGTTTAATAAGAGTCATCAGAGTTAAAGGCAGTGTTGGAATGAGCAGCTTGGGAAAGAGCGGGAAGGCCTGAAGAAAGGAGCTGGGAAATATGTCAAGGAATAATCTTTTTGTTACACTAGAGGAAATGCCAGAGGAATTGGGTGTGTGTGTGTCCATTTGTGTTTTAGGAAACACAGCATGTTTTCTGCCTAAAAATTGTTTCTTTTTTAAAATTTTTGCTGTGTTTCTAGATGATTTTTAAAAGGCAAGGGGAATAGGTAGAGGAGAATTTATGAACTTATAAATGGTTCCAAGTCATCCTAATTCAATGTATGTCTAGAAAATATGAACCACAAACCCTCCAATAAAAATATTTTAACAAGGAGTTCAAACATTAGTCTATATTTTCTGTTGGATGAGAAACTGGGTAGTTGCTGAATTTGATTTTTATCTAAATCATCAAACTCCTAGAATTGATTAATTGCTTATATGATGAAAATTGTGTGGTTTTAGAAGGTTCTCATTCTTCACTGATCCTGAATTCTATTATTGTGAAGCATTATTGTTTAGTAAGAGAACACACTGAATTAGGGTTACGTGAACAAAGGCAGTTTGGGTATTGTAACTATCACATATTTTCAGTATTATTTTTGCACAAACCATCAGTGGTCATCTGGATTTATACATGGATTTTCTGTCTAGTGGAGAAGGAAATGGCAACCCATTCCATTATTCTTGCTAGGAGAACCTATAGGCTGAAGTCCATGGAGTCACAAAGAGTTGGACATGACTGAGCAACAAACATTTTCTGTCTAGAATGATCAGGTGTTGAGAATGCAAACAGCTAACCAGGACTCTGTTGACCATGCCACCTACTAAATGAAGAGACCAGGGAAGGGGCTTCTTATCTAAACTGCCTTTGACTTAACAAGTCTCAGTGACCCATGCTTCAGGCCGTTCCTTCCTGGTTTTCTGTGCCAAGATAGATGTGAAAGAAGGGTTCTGGATTTCAGGAGTTCTGACTTACTCTTTTCATTGGGTCTTTGGCTCAGTATATAATTTCTACCTGGAAGCAAAAGTGAGTTGGGAAAAAGATTCTGAAGTGGAAAATTTTTTTAATGAATTACTTGCCATTTTTCCTTCTAGAGACCATGGCCTGGATGGTCTGACCTCAGAGCCTGCGCTCTTAACCACTCCATTATAGTGTCTGAGAGTCCTCAAGAGTATGGCTTGGTTTTATGAGGGCTTGATCTTATCTTTGAAACTCTGAAGCCATCGCAGTGCCAGGCACACAATAGGAGCTCCATAAATGAAAAGTAATAGTGATATAATCAAATTAACTAACTCCCACTGATATTTAGCTAATTTATTCATTCTGACAAAAATGTCTCCAGAATATAGAGAGATAATCTTTGCACATAGGTGGAAGTTGATATGTTTTATGAGATGTATTAGGGTGGGTGCTCAAATAGTATCAATCACAGAGCTGTCTACTTTTGCTTAGTCTGAAAACAACCTCTTTTTTCAGCATATGGCCCACAAGTAAGCAGGGTCTTAGATATATAGAGTCCTAGGGCTGGCAGTTAGGTTGGTCCAGCCCCTTTCTTTTAAGAATGGGCTGACTATTGACAGAAGCTGTCCAGGCTTTTTGAGGGGGAGGTCTGTTGGAATTTGTGTGATAGCTCAAAATATTTATGGAGCAAGAGAGTTTGGAGTGCTTGAAGCTCAAATTGTTAGCTTTTAAACTTGATGGCCAATGTCTTATCTCTCATCAGTCCTACCTCATATGTCAATGCCAGCAGGTAATGGTGGTGTTTGACAGAGCAGGTGTAGTACCTTGGATGCTCTAGACATATTTGTAAGCAATTTGAGGATGGCACAATAAACAACTACTATGATTGTTTTTCAAAAGCATTTATAAACAATCAAATGAATCAAACAGCTATTCTACAACAACTGCTACTGTCGTGACTAGTGACAGCTGACATTTATGGCATACTTCCTGCCTGCCAGGAATTGTTCTAAGAACTTACATGTATTAATACCCTTAATTCTCATGGCAATTCAATGAAGTAGATGCTATTAATATGCTCATTTCATAGATTAGGAAACTGAAGTACTGAGAACTTAGTTAATTAAGAAGCTAAGAAATGTCACATGGAGCACCGTTTCAAATTAATACAAAAATTCTTCCATGCTACCTGATATGCTTCCCTGGTGGCTCGGATGGTAAAGAATCTGCCTACAATGCAGGAGACCTGGGTTTGATCTCTGGGTTTGGAAGATCCCCTGGAGAAGGGAATGGCAACCCACTCCGATATTCTTGCCTGGAGAATTCCCTGGATAGTCCAATAAGGTTGCAAAGAGTCAGACACAACTGAGCAACTAACACTTTCACTTTCACCTGATATTCTGGACTCCTTTATTTATTTTAATTCCTTTATAAAGCTGGATCTTTAGAGTAGCAATTCTAGGCTTTCTAAGTTGAAAAGGAATTTAGAAAGCAGCTAGCCTATAGCAAATTCCAAAATTAATTTGGAATTTGAGACTCAGAAAGGTGTAGTGACTTTCCTAAGATCACACAACTCTTTGAATGCAGACTTAAGTTCTGAACTGTTTATCCTATAATGGCCTGTATTTTTCATGTTACTTTTTCATTTTCAAGATAGCATAAAATCATTGTATTTAGTCTTCTATCTCCTTCCATTCTATAGAAGAGAAGACAAACACACACACACAAAAAGAAAGTAGGTCTAATTCCTTGTTAAGTGTTTACAACTTCCCGGGTTGCAGTAGGATCTATGGTGTAGGAGGCCAGAACCTTTGCTTGCTGCTCCCATGAGCCTGGTATCTGGCTGCACCTTGATAAAGGCAATAATAGGTGTTCTCAGCCTTTCATGTTGCCCCATCCACTAGGCTGTTTTGGCTGTGGTTACTTCTTGAGCCCATGGAGACAACCTTGGCTGAATCAGTTAAAACACTTAATCACAACCAAGCACCTTATTCTACCAAAATAACTTCTTTTAAAAGTGTCCCAACTTGATCAACAGACAAGCATCAAATGGTGAGAGAAAAGCTGGAAGCAGACCTCGTAATTGGACTGTGCAATTGAAAGAACAGAATGATTTAGCAATGATTGAACATTTGGCAAAGAATTTTTCATCAGGCTTTATCCCAAGTCTTTCAACAGAGGAGGGGCAGTCTTCTGAGAACTGTTTGAAATGGTGGAACAGCAATTAAAGCCCTTCATCGTTCACAGATAGGAAGCAGAAATAAATGTAGTTGCCAAATAAGGCACTGTGGGTGTTGGAAGCTAGAGAGTTGCAATGGAAACAAACCTGTTGAAAACCAAATAAGATGAACACCGGGAGTACAAAAGAAGGAAGGAAGATGACCATCATTCGGGCCCTCTGAGCCTTGTGTTAAAATGAGAATTCTGTCCCCTTCTAAGAATAAGTCTTCCAGTATTCACTTCAGGAAGTCCCATTGCTTCAGCTTGGATGGCTCATATAAAAAACAAAGCAATTGTTTGTTGACACGTTATTCTAGCAGGTGCAGTTCCATTTTAAACAAGAAGCTGCTATTGTTTTCAGGAATCGTGTTGATGACTGTCTTAAAACATGAAGGGCTGGTTCCTCTGTGGGGGACACCAGGGTGATGTTTTTTGCTTTAGCCTTTGAATCTGATGATTCTCATCCTCTGTACATTTATGACTAGTACCACCTAGATCTTTATGCAGGTTTTAAAAGGGAAAGCCAGTTCGTTTTTTAATAAACAATTAAAAATCTGATTTTCATAGTCTGAAAATTCTGGGGCTGTCCAGATGTTTGGTAGCCACTAGACACCTGAGGGTGGAGGGTCCACCTTAATTTATCATCTTTGTTTGAGGGGAAGTTCTGTCAGCAAGTGGTAGGCTGTGTTGCCTAATGCAAGTGTCCCCAAGCTCCAGGATCTAATGCCTGATGATCAGAGGTGGAGCTGATGTAAGAATAATAGAAATAAAGTGCACAATAAATGTAATGCCCTTGAGTCACCTCGGAACCATCCCTGCCTACCCTGGTCCGTGGAAAAATTGTCTTCCGTGAAACTGGTCCCTGGTGTCAAAAAGAGACTGCTGGCCTAAGGAGCAAGTGAGAAATGACTTTGGCATGAAGAGTTGGTGGTGACCTGCCTTGGCTAAAACCACTAGATCCTTGATGCCCAGTATCCACCCCAGGCAAAGCGAGGGCAGGAAGGTGAGGGAACAGGTGTGAGAGAAAACCTTGAGATGTTTCCTGTTTTATAAGCACGTAGGAGGGGAAGGACCAGGCGGGCCAAAGGCATCCAGCTCTCCCTTCCTTTTGTGTGGTAGTGACACGTTGCCAGCTCGGCCTTATTTGTGAGACGTGGGGCTGTGTGAAGTGCCTGGGTGATTTATGGGCGCATGCATGGAGCAGTAATCCCTCCCCTGGCTCTCTCCTCGGCCGTCTCGGCACAGAGGCACTAAATATCCAGCCCGACTGGGGATGCGCTGCCACTGGTGGGCTCCTGAGCCCAGGCTGTGTTAGCCTCGCAATTTACTTTTTCTAAACCACGATAAATTCAGGCACAAATGGCAGCAAAATTAACTGTGAACGTGCCACCATATTTTGCAGGCTAGGAGTCTCATTGGCTCAGGCCTGGTTTGGCTTTTCTTAGTTGATTCATTTAACTAGAGAAAGAGTGGCCTTCTTTTCTTTTCATTCTTTTTATTATTTTCTTAGTGTTAGATGAGAGGTTACTGGCTTTAACAAAATGCTTCCCCTAAGTGGAAGAAACAGCTGTCCTTCCTCTTAGGGGACACCACTGGCATTTAACTAAAACACTTGAGCCCACAGTGTGGTTTATGTTAGTGTTCATTATCTTCTGTGAGAAAGACTCATTTATTTATCATTACTAATGTTCACTGAACAGATATTTAATTGTTTTGTGCTATATGTTTCAGGGCTTTCCTGGTGGCTTGGATGGAAAAGAATATGCCCACAATGCAGGAGACCCAGGTTTGATCCCTGGGTGGTGCTAGGAGTGAAGAACCCGCCTGCCAATGCAGGAGACATAAGAGACATGGGTTCAATTCCTGGGTTGGGAAGATCCCCTGGAGGAGGGCACGGCAACCCATCCCAGTATTTTAGAGGACTGCAGTCCATAGGGTCACAAAGAGTTGGGAACTACTGAAACGACTTAGAACACAGCACATATGTTTCACATGCAGTGGGGAAACAAAATGTAAATTAATACTACTAATCCAGAACTATTCTGATGTTTTTAGGTCAATTACATTTCAGTGCGTAGAAACCACGCTGCAGTTTACTTGGTTGTCTTTTGATAACCTAGTGCTAGATCTTATCCTTTGTATGTTTGATAAAGTGAACTGAAGTAGTGACTGGTTAAGGTTGACAAATTGTTCGGAAGGTGAATGGGCAGCCTGGCAGTACAATCTGGTCTCCTGGCTCTCTCAGTCACCACTTCTGGCTCTCCTTACTCCTGCTCCACAAGCTTCTTCCAGCAGGTTGATGCCCCAAGGTCTTCAGTGACTCCCTTTTCCTGTTAGATGCTGAGATGTGCAAGTCAGTGTGGTGCTGAGACCATGCCACACTCAGAGTAGGGCCCTGAATGGCTGCTTTAGTCTCCTTTCTTGCCCCCTCCCCTTTCCCTCAGGTTCTCATAAGCTCATACCACTCACCTGCAGTGCCCTGACTCACCCCTGCCATTCCTGAGGAAGGGCTGATTTAGCTCAGACCTAAAGGGCAAGAGGAGTATACAAGATACTAGGTAGTGTGTGTGTGTGTACATGTGTGCACGCTGTGGTTCAGACTTGTCACCTATTTGGAACCTCTTAAGCAAATCTCTTATTGTGTCTATGTTGAAATTTCTTCACTTCTAAAATGGGATTGACAATTTGCCATAGGTGTAATGAGAAGACTAAATGAGATGATAGATATGAAATCATTTTCTTACTCTTTCCTTCCTTCCTTTTTTCTTTGTCGGGTCTTGGCACGTGCGGGATGTTGCATTGTGGAACATGGACCCCCTAGTTATGGGGTGTGGGCTCATTTTGATGTCACTGAACAGCAAAGGGAGCTTTAGGAAGCTCAGAAGAAAAGCCTGGAGCCATGGAAAGAAAGAAAGAAAAGTATAGTTGCTCAGTCATGTCCAACTCCTTGCGATCCCATGGACTGTAGACACCAGGCTCCTCTGTCCTTGAAATTCTCCAGGCAAGAATACTGGAGTGGGTTGCCATTCCCTGTTTCAGGGAAATCTTCCCAATCCAGGAATCACACTCTGGTTTCTGGCATTGCAGGCAGATTCTTTACCGACTGAGCCACCAGGAAATCCCAAGTGAGGAGCATTTTGGAGGCGAGAGCTTGGAGAGAGCCCAGGGCAAGGGAGGTGAGGGACGTGGAGCAAGGCGGGAAGAGTGAACAGTCATTCACCTTAGATGGGAGAAAGGAGAGAGTTGTTCCAAGAAGTGTTCTGGGACCATGCAAGGTCCAGCATTTCAGAACTTAATGCTCCTTGTGATACTAAATGGCCAGCCTACACTTTGCTGTCAGTGGGCTGCCCATTCTTAGGCTAGAACCGTAATGTATGTGCACCTGTTCCCTGCATAGTTCTGCTTCTCCCACTGGCCACTACATTCTGGCCCATATGAGGTGGGGAGATATTTTGCAGACCAAAGCTGTTCGAAGAAGAGAGAAATCAATACACTCTATCAACCATTTCAGTTTTTCTTGCATTCTGTGTTTGGTTGTTGCCTCTAAAATTTGGGGGTCAAGTTTAATAAGTTCATTTGTCATAGCAGGAGGGAAAGCACCAAGGTAGCTTTTAATCCCATGAGCCCACATTGCTGCTACTCCAAGTGTAGTACATGGACCAGCAACGGGGCATCACTTGGAAGTCTGTTAGAAATGCAGATGGTTAAGCCTACTCCACACCTACTGAGTCAGAACTTGCATTTTTAACAAGATGCACAGGTAAACGTCACCCTGTGCATAACCTCATATACAAACATATACTCCTTGTGCTTTAGCATTTTCTCTATTTGTCTTTGTTTTTAATTGAAAAAGTCTAATTAGTGAAGGGGAAGCCACTCCCACATCTTCAAAAAATATATTGAGTTTAACTAATTGCTATTAATATTGGAAAATAAAATTAAAATAGGGACTTAGCCCTACTTTCTGTTGGATCACAGGCCCCCAAGCTTTATTAGGAATTGGAGAATAGAGAATTGATTATTAACTTCAAGCTCTTCTGCACTTGTTTTAGCTCTGAAATTTCACTGAATAGTGTCATAAGCAGATATGATATACCAAGTAGGCTCAAGGCTCTGTGCACTGAATTTCAACAAAATTATTTCCTTTTGTATGTTGAAGCCAATGGGAAAACATGTATAAGAGTTTTCCTCCTTCTTTGGGCAGTCTACCTAAAAAGATTAATTGGCTGAATTCTAAAGAAAGGCTTTGTAAATGATTTTTTTTTTAAAGCGGTGTTGGAACAGTATTTTTATGTCAAAGCAGAATTTTTGAACTTGAGAAGGGTCTGGTGTTGATGGTGCTTTTTAGTTTCAAGGAATGAATTTCTTTCTCTAAGCCTGTTATTTCTTCTTCTCCAAGCCAGCTTCCTAATAATTTAATTCACTGAACCAGGAGGACTTAAAGCTTTCCTTGCCACCTCCAAGCTAGAGGTTTCTTAGCAGTTGTCATCAAACAGACATCATGCTTTGGGTGTTGTCCTCATGAGCAGGAGCGGATCCTGCGGGAGAACCAGCAAGTGGATCCCAATGGCACTAAGCCCTTGACTAACAGCAACACCCCCTACTGCCCAGCCCCCCTCCAACTTCAAGGGCCAGCAGGCTGGGCCATTCTAGAAGATTTGGAAAGGAGCCACCAACAGGAATTATCGAACAATTGCTCTGTGAAACTTAAGATAACACTTTGTTCCATCACAGTGGAATTGCTGTGTGACAGAAGGAAATTATCTGTTTAGCTCTTGATTAACGTTTATGTGAGAAAAATAAAATTAAAGGTGATAGTATCTAGTCCAAGAAATGCTTCAATTTACTTGAAAGAACAAAGATGAATTTAGCACTTTTGCAGAGTGAATATAACCAACATCAGAGGATTCGTTGTTTGAATTGTAATTGAAAAGAAACCTCTCCCTAACCAAAAATCTAACAACAACTTTTAAGATGCCAGTGGAATATCTCCTGGCTACTGAATTTGTTCCCTGAAATCAAGATTTCTGGAAACAACTGGATTATGAATGCTTGTAGTGGTATGAAGTGGTCCATCTCTGGGGATCATTGGCTGGTATGTTTGTGTGGGGGTAATTTTATGGATGTCTACTTATTTTTAACAAGTAGAAAAAGCTGAATAAGGCTCACTGAATTCAGTATACATTCCCCAAGAAAATTAATAAAGAAACATTTTATCATTAGTATATTAAGTAATGGGCTTCCCAGGTGGTGCTAGTGGTAAAGAACCCACCTGCCAATGCAGGAGACGTAGAGACGTGGGTTTGATCCCTTGGTCAAGAAGATCCCCTGGAGGAGGGCATGGCAACCCACTCCAGTATTCTTGCCTGGAGAATCCCCATGGACAGAGAAGCCTGGCAGGCTGGAGTCCATGGGGTCCAAAGAGTCGGATATGGCTGAAGCGTCTTAACACATACACACATATTAAGTAACCTCAGTAGTACTTGTAAAAATGCTAGTGAAATAACTTTTAATTCAGTCTTGAAATAAAGAATCAAAGTCATGTGTTTGTTCATCCAGTTCATATTATCATGGGTCTTCTATGTGTAAAGCCTTATGTTGGGCCAAATGGAGGGATACTGTGATGAATGACAGGTTTCTTGTGTTAACTTTGTAGCTGGCTAGGGAGATCTGAACATGGGACAAAGGGCATATTGAGAAAGTTAAGCCAAGGTAACAGTTATTCCTACTCTATCTCTAGCTTGTCTTTCCTTTGTTTAAATATGGGGTCAGGTATTTGTGCAAGCCATGGTATTTTATAAACATGTATTTGGTGCTTTAGACTAGTATAGTGTTTACACTATGGGCCAGAAACTTTCTGAAAACGTTAGAGATATGAACTCATCTAATCTATGGTTATTAACCCTGCTATTTTACAGATAAGAAAATTGGGGCACAGAAAGTTTATAACTTGCCAAATTTACAGGAGGAGAATGATATGAACTTGGCAACCCAGCTCTGGGGTCTTCCCAGGCCCTTGCACTGTGCTGTCTTTCCAAAAGTGGTTGCACACATTAGTACAAGGCAAAAAGAAGTGTGAAAGGCACTCTGCTCATTAGGTAGTAGATCTGTTTCTATCATTTAGGGCTGCGTTACAAAATACATGGTTGTCCCTCACTTTTCAAGCAGTGGTATGTTCTTAAACTATGGAAATCAAACTGCTATAAACATTTGAAAGAAACATGAGGAAGAGTTATCTAAGGGAACCTGGTATTGGTAACGTGAAGGCTATTTTACAAAATAAGCACCAAGCCTTTTGATGATCTGTTTTGAGGTTTACAGTTTCCTTTTCCTTTTTATAATGTTGGGCATTTGTTCCTATTGCTTTTATTGATTTGAAATGAATCCAGTGGTGTTTATGCACAAGGGTAATTCTTAGCCTTGATTTTGGAGAAGGATTTACTACTAGAGGAAATATAAAGCTCACTTTAAGTGAAAGAGGAATATTGGATGGGTATCCTCTATAATCTAGTGCTTCATTGAGGGTTATAGGAGTTTTAGGAGTGTGTATATGTACACATATAGATACAGATATAGAATTCTATCTATATAGTTGAACTCATTGTGAGTATATGCTCATCAGAATTTCCTATGCTTTAGTTTGAGTGTGTTGGTATATGTGTGTGTTTGTGTGTATGAGAGAGAAAGACAGAGAAAGAGGGAGAGGTTGAAATTAAGAGAAGGGAAGGACAGGGAAGAGAAGGGAGGGTCAATGAAGAATCTTATGGAGGAATGAGTTGAATTAATGGATGTATAAGCTCACCAGTTTTGGTTTAAACTTCTTATTTTGTATTGGAGTATAGATAATTAATAATGTTGTGATAGTTTCAGATGAACAGCAAAGGGACTCAGTCATATATACGCACGTATCCATTTTCCCCCAAACTCCCCTTCCATCTAGGCTGCCACATTAAGCTCATCAGTTAGAAAGTCACAAACACCTTTTTTTATTAATATAAATTTATTTTAATTGGAAGCTAATTACTTTACAATATTGTATTGATTTTGCCATACATCAACATGAATCTGCCACGGGTGTACACGTGTTCCCCATCCTGAACCCCCCTCCCACCTCCCTCCCCATCCCATCCCTTTGGGTCATCCCAGTGCACCAGCCCCGAGCATCCTGTATCCTGCATTGAACCTGGACTGGCGATTCGTTTCACATATGATATTATACATGTTTCAATGCCATTCTCCCAAATCATCCCACCCTTGCCCTCTCCCACAGAGTCCTAAAGACTGCTCTATACATCTGTGTCTCTTTTGCTGTCTCACATACAGGGTTATCATTACCATCTTTCTAAATTCCATATATATGTGTTAGTATAGTGTATTGGTGTTTTTCTTTCTGGCTTACTTCACTCTGTATAATAGGCTCCACTTTCATCCACCTCATTAGAACTGGTTCAACTGTATTCCTTTTAATGGCTGAGTAATACTCCATTGTGTATATGTTCCACAGCTTTCTTATCCATTCGTCTGCTGATGGACATCTAGGTTGCTTCCATGTCCTGGCTATTATAAACAGCGCTGCAATGAACACTGAGGTACACGTGTCTCTTTCAATTCTGGTTTCCTCAGACAAACACCATTTTTATTTAACCCATTGGATCTGAAAAGGAAACTAAGACTAACTTGTCTAGTTATACCTAGAAGGATATTGTGACGAGGGGCTGAGCTTGATTCTAGTTTGTTGCCACCAGGTACTCTGTTTTATTCATTTCCCTCAGTGGTGGGGAGAGATCCTGGCACAGGGCAGTTGCCCAGTGAATGGATGTGGAATGACTACACCCAGAGGCCCAGGCTTCTACAGAAAGCTCTCTACACCTTCAGAGAAGAGACCTGCTCATCTCAGACAGGAATCACTGGCCAGATGCCACATGGTCCTTGAAGTCAGGCTGTTCCACTGAACTCGCAAGCTTTGAAGCAGAGTGAGGCCAGCGCAGGAACTCAGCGGGAAGCCTTGTGTCTGTGACCAGGCCCCATGGGTAGTGTTGGGAGAATCCAGTGTCCTTGCTCCAAGGCCAGAGATGCAGGCCCAGATTACTCAGGGTCATGGGGTCCACATTCTTGAATGCAACTGGAGTGTTAATTAGTGACAATTACCTATTGGAAAAAAGAAGTCGAGTCCTGAGTGCTCCTTCCAAAAAGCTTAAAGACAGAAGGAAGCTTCTAACAATGGGTTGTAGGAGATGCATTTCCTCTCTGATGTTAAAAACAAGGTACTGTCTAATTGATGAGTAGTGGGGGCTTGCAGAGACGCTTTGATGAGCCATCTCCTGCTTCCTGATATTGTGACCCCCTCAACAAACACTGACAAATAAAACCAGCATGCCTTCAATATAAATGAGGGCACACTATCTGAAGAGATGCTTCGTTCTCAGGATGTGGTTGAAATCCTGTTATGAATAAGGTTTACATCCTTGCCACTGAAATAATATTTTTGTACTGTGGAAATCAATGGTAAGGAAAAAAATGGACAGGTCATCTAGTATGTAAACAACTTAACTTTGATGTAGTATCTTGTTTGCTGAATTTGGTCCTGGGTAAAGTCCAAGAACTTGTTATTTACTTGATTTCTCTCTTTCCTTTTCTCTCCCTTCTTCCCATTTAGCTTCTCTCATCTTCTCCGACCTCGGAGAACATATCATCACGAATCCAACAGAATGCTGTTGTATCAGAATTTCTTTTTGGCCTTTAGCTCTTTTTCTCCTGGAGTAACCCTTAGGCATATAGGATTTTGCTGTGATTTAAAATAGAACCAAGAGAAGGGAAGGCAAGCGATAGTGTCTATTTTGTCAAGTTGCAAACTTGTGGAGAATTTGTGTGGACTACATTTCAAACAGAACTCAAATCTTTTGAGGCTCAAGTTCCATTTGCTCTTGGCAAAACACAATTTCCTGGTTCAAAGAAAATAAGCACATAAAAAGGGCCCCCAGGCTTCTTGGACATCAAAGCTTAGGAGATACTCTTATAAAACAGCATTTTGATGATTCTTAGATTATAGCAACTGGGAACATACAGATTAAAACTACCCTTGAACTACCCTTAAGTTAAAAAAAAACCCAGGGGCAAAGATGTTGGCAAACTGCATTAGACTTTGGATGTTTTTGCTAGAAGTGAGATATTTTAGTTAGTTTCCCTGTTGTCTCCCCAACTGAATTTTTTGGGTAAAAGCTATGTCAGATTCCATTTCAGCTTCTTCCTGGTGTCCATTAAACCTCATACCTAAAAGAGTAATCATGATCCTTTTGAATCAACAGTTCTTTTGAAAATTATGTTTATAATTTTGCTTAATGTTCAAGCAACTTTATGGATAAATACCAGGCTCCTCCATCTATGGGATTTTCCAGGCAAGAGTACTGGAGTGGGGGTGCCATTGCCTTCTCCGATATATCTTTATACATAGTACCAAATCCTGGCCAATCAATAGGTTAAAAACATATTGTGTTAAAAATCATTCTAGATTAGTGTTTCTCAATTAGGGACAATTGTGATTCCCCTTGAGACATTTTGACAGTATCTGGAGACATTAACAATTTTTTTTAAATTTTGTATTTGGCTATAGCTGATTAACAATGTTGTGATAGTTTCAGGTGAGCAGTGAAGGGACTCAACCTTAAATATATGTATATCCTTTCTCCCCCAAACTCACCCCCTATCCAGGCTGCCACAAAACATTGAGCAGTGTTCCATGTACTATTCAGTTGGTTATCCATTTTAAATACAGCAGTGAGTACATGCACATCCCAAACTCCTTAACTGTCCCTTCCCTCCATCCTTTCCCCCTTGGCAACCATAAGTTTGTTCTCTAAGTCTGTGAGTCTCGTTTTGATTTGTGAGTAAGTTCATCTGTATCATTTCTTTTTAGAGTCCACGTATAAAAGATGTCATATGATATTTTCCCTTCTCTGTCTGACTGCAGTCAGCATGACACTCTCTGTGTCCATCCATGTTGCTGCAGATGGCATTATTTCATTCTTTAGTGACTGAGTAATATTCCATTGTGTGTATGTACCACATCTTCTTTAATCATTCCTCTGATGATGGACATTTAGCTTGTTTCCATGTCCTGGCTATCAAAAACAGTGCTGCAATGAATATTGGGGTGCATATATCATTTCAGATCATGTTCTTCTCTGGATATATGCCCAGGAGTCGGATTGCAGGGTCAAATAATAACCCTGTTTTTAGATTTTTAAGGCATCTCCATATTGTTCTCTGGAGACATATCTGATTGTCATTACTAGGGGATGGAGTTGCTGCTGGCATCTTGTGGGTAGATGCCAGCATGCTGCTCGATGTTTTATAATGCACAGGACAGTCACCACAACAAAAAAGTATCCTTCTCAAGATTTCAATGATACCAACATTTAGAAATCTTGTTCTAGATTCTGAAAGTTAAAGTCTCTCAGTCAAATCCGACTCTTTGCAACCTCCATGGAATTCTCCAGACCAGAATACTGGAGTGGGTAGCTGTTCCCTTCTCCAAGGGATCTTCCCAACCCAAGGATCAAACCCAGGTCTCTTGCATTGCAGGTGGATTCTTTACCAGCTGAGCCACCAGGGAAGTTCTAGATTCTAGGAGAATCATAGACAGTTAGCATCTTTTTATACTTTCCTTTTATCCCAACCAAAATTGACATTCTTTACTGATTTCTGGGCATAGATTATTGGGCTGGATAAAGAAGGGAGAATAAGAATGAGAAAAAGAAAGAGTGGTAACTGAAAGGCTAAGTTAATATTTTAGTGACTAAGGTCACAATGTATTCCATTATAACTCAGGAAAATAAAAATATTTTTTAAAGGGTAGATAATGATTCTGAGGCCCAGAGGTGGTTAGCTGCTATAAGAATGTTCTTCAAGTCAGAAGGAAAGCAATAGAAACAGGATATATTTATGTATTTGTTTGTCATCGTTTTCATATGTCATTACATGCAGTTACAAAGTGAGGTTAATGAAACACTCCACTACTTTACAACTGCCTTGCTTGCTTGTTTTGCCCCCTTGAAGTTTGTTCCATCATTCATATATTCAGACACTGACGCAGCCTTGAAAAGGGCAAAATTTGGGGAAGAAATATGTGAATGGAAGCTCCCCTGGGCCTGGTTGAGGTCTGCAGAACAGTGTAGAGAAGTCAGCTAAGGCAGAAGTGCAAGGCAACCTTCTGCATTGCAATCCAACAATAATGCATAGGTTTTCTGGAAGAAATGGCAGCAGTGCCCAGAGACAATGTTTGCCACTCTTGGGGAATTTACAGACGTCTGTAAGTGCCATGGAGGTGGTGTCCTAAGAACCAGAGCCATACCCTTTGAGGAGGGGTTCCCAAGCTCAGAAGCACCTGAAGCAAGTCTCAGATCACAGCAGGAGCACATCAACAAAAACAGATTCCTGGACCTCTGGGCTCTGGCTCAGAATCTCCAGAGCGGGTGTTTATCAGCTCCACAGGTGATTCTTGTCACTATGCATGTTTGTAACACTCTCCCTGTGGGATTAGTAAAGCAAGACTCTCTCAGTGGGAACCTGAGTCCAGAGCCCCATCTTTAGCTATATCATCACCCCAAACAGACTCATTCACTCATTCATCCAGCAAACATCTGTTGCACACCTGTCAGTCTAGAGACTAAGGCTACTGTGAGTGAGACTGATAAGGTCCTTGCTTATGTTCAGGTTCATGAATGAGAACTGGAGTATTTTACCTGAGAAGTTCCTTCTCTAATGCACCTCAGAGAGGAAGAGGGGAGCTTTGTATTATGGAAAAATGCAGGAAGATATTCCCACTAACACACATGTACCTAGGAAATATACTTCTGATGTTCAGAAATGTCTAATATACTATTGGTGTGAACTTGGGAAAATTGCCTCCTATCACTGTGCACAGTATTCCTCCCCATCTGTAAAATGGGGATACACACAATATCTACTATACAGAGTAGTTGTGAGGACCGTATTAATTAAGACTTGTAAAGTTCTCAGGATGGTACATGTTCTAGGTAAACACACAGTACATACTATTTGCTATTGTCATGATCATCCTTATCATTTTCATCATCATTATTTTATTCTCTTCCTCTCTTCTTCAACCATGATTACCAGAGCCGTTGACGGAGGAAAAAATATATTTGGCAACCCCAACAGATTGAATTCCTTTATTTACTCAATCATCCATTCCCATATATGAACTGAGAGCCTGCCAAATTCAGGGCTTGAATGTGGGGAATAAGAAATTAGTTAGCAGCAATTAGCTCAGCTCTCTTAATCAGAAGTGATTAAGAGAGTATAGAGAGTATGTTCTGAGGGTTCAGAATGGCACATGATTTCTTCATGTGGGAGGAGATGAAACTGGGATCCCCTTTGGGAAATGCAGTCATCAATGCATTCTGGGAAAATATAGTAGGGACCAAATAAGTGAACTGAGTTGAATTGAATAATTTTCTATGCCCCCTCCAAGCAGTGCCATAAAGGTAGAGAGGAAGTACCAAATTTCAGAAACAGGCTGAATAGGTCTTCCTGGGTTAGCCTGGGCCCCTAACAGATACCAAAGATGAAATTTCTATGGGGAAACGTACTCTTGAATTCTGAACAACCAACACACAAGTGGTCTTTTGACTTGCTGCTTGTTTGTGAGAGGGGGCTGGTTGGAATTCACTGTTGATTTGAAAGGAAAATGAGTAGAGTCTGAAACCGCTTATTTACATGGTCTCTCGTGTGTCACCTTACTATTGCCATATCTCAAATATACCAAGACATTTTACAGAAGCTTAAACAATACTGTCCAGCTCTGGTTTTGCTCCTTTCCCACCAATTCGCTTTTAGCTTATCTGGACTTTGGTATGTCATTTGGAAATTGGACTGCGTTTTCCTTGCTTGCATTGAAAAAGAAATGATTAACTGAAATAACACTGTGCATTACTCAGATTTAATTATGTTTGTAATACATCACCCAGTGATATGGGGCAACTTCTTGCCGTTCATTTTCCATCATGCATTTCTCGTAACATATGGTCCTCATGAAATAGTTTTGATTCAGAGTCCCCAGTAGCATATGGCAAAAAAAAAAAAAAAAAGCCCCTCAAGTCAAATGCAAAGTAAAGGCCAGCCTCATTGCCCTAGAGGAACCTCCGTCGACTGCAAGCCAGAAAGCCGGGAATCTGAATTGGTGTCAGGGTTTCACTCATCATGAAGATTTTACATTTGGTTTGGGACTTTGGAGCATGAGGTTCTGGATGTAAAAGTCAGAAGAGATATGGCTTTTGTAATGTCTGCTGAGATTCCTGTGTCGATAAGGTCAGCAGAAAGTTAATAGATTTTTATCTTCTCATCACATGAACTTAATATAGTGCAACTGTTTGGAGAGAGTGGGCTGGTGGAATGGGATGGGAATCCATCACGCTTCTCAGATTTTCCACAAAGGATGTTTTAGATATTTAGGTGTATTTTTGCTTAAGGTTAAAAAAAAAAAAGCCTATCTCTCACATTTAAATAATAAAAACCTAGAAAATCTGTGTTGAAATGCTGTAACAACGTTGGCGAAAAACAATATAGTCAGAGCAGAACATGTTTTTTTTCTTTGTGCTGGTTATTCAATTACATAGGAGTAGGAAGAGCTTGCATTTACGGTGCTTTAGCAGAATGCGAGCCAGTTCAACTCAAACGCCTTCAAGCAAATACTCAGAGCCATAAGGCAGTTCCATTAGGGCCTCGTCATCCTTCCACCAGACTCTTAATGACTGCCGTGCGCCTGCCCTGAAGGGAAGGCTCTGCTGCCAGCCACTGGTACATGCCTGGAAAGTCCAGTTGAAGGAGGATGGTGTGCCACTGAGACCCACTTTCAGAGGAAACTGGTTGGGGGTGGGGCGAGAATGTGGGAGAAAAAAACCCCCAGGCTGACTGACTCCAGCAGTCCCCTTTGAAAACCTCTCAGCCATGTTCCCTTCAAACCAACCTGCTGGCTTGTGGTCTGCTCTCTCCCAGCCGCTTGGACCAAGCTCCCCGAGTAGGCTGTGAGAGTGGTGCCCGCCACCTGGGGATGCTTGCCGCGGGATGCGGGGATGCTGGGGGCTGAAATGCAAGGCCAGTCCATGAAGGGACAGCGCCGGGTCAGACTGACTAGCAGGCCTCAGCGATCAAACATGTCACACCTGTCTTGGCCACTGGTGCAGGTGTTCTAGGTCAGCTCTCACTGTGGTTATCAATCGCTGACAGTTGACAGTTTAATTTTACACCACAAGTACCTCATTACTTGTGTAGGCACTTGAAGAACATGTGGGCACTGGATCGGATCAGTGATCAATGACAAAGGTTGCAGAGGGTGCAAGCGGTAGCAGTAAAAGTGAAGGTCTCCGTGCATGAGTTGGCAGTGGTGGGGATACATGACAGGGGGAGTTTAACTGACAAACAGTCTGTCAGGTTGGAAAGAATGGAGATTTGCCAGGAAGCTAGCTGTAGATTATAACATATATCTCTTGACTTGAGGGGAAGGGAGAGGGAAAGCCCCTACCCGAAGCAGAGCCTTCCTTTCTTGAAAATGCTTAGGCAAATTCAATGAATGTGCAGGACTATAAATTCTTATTCTACAAGCATTTATCTCATGACATAGATCCATTCAGGTGTCTAGGAATTTAAGATCAAGAGGATGCAGTGATGCTATTTTATAAAGATATATGTGTGTGTGTGTGTGTGTGTGTGTGTGTGTGTTTGTGTGTACATATACCAACCCTACCAAAGCAGACCATTGCTGTTTTAGATTGTCCTGCAGCAGCTGATGGTAGATATTCAAAAATAAGAAAGTTATTCCATATGAGCCCTTTTATTCTTACCAATACAATTCATGATCAACACCTCTAAAATAGATTGCCTTAGAGTGGTAAGAAAAAAATTCCATTCTTTCAAGTGTCTTTTATAGTGGTATTTTAATAAATTCCTTGTTATGTCTCTCTCCCCTCAACCTTTTATTTTCAAGAAAAAAATTTTTGATAGTCTTTTCCTTATAAAAAGTTTTTTGTTAGTGTTGTTATTTTCTTAAGAGGCCCTGGCTTTAAGGAAAAGGCCACATGGCATGAGTTTTATTCCTTACCACATGCCTTGCCTGTTGGAGTGAAATTGATTAGGTCCATGGTGCATTAGGAGGGCTGGTGGTACATTAGGTACATTAGGATTAGGTACATGGAGGACTGGTGGTACAAGTGGTAAAGAACTGCCCTGCCAATGCAGGAGGCATAAGAGACATGGGTTTGATCCCTAAGTTGGAAAGATGCCCTGGAGGAGGGCATGGCAACCCACTACAGTATTCTTGCCTGGAGAATTCTCATGGACAGAGAAGCCTGGTGGGCTACAGTCCACAGGGTTGCAAGAGTTGGACACGACTGAAGCGACTTAACATGCATGCATGCAAACGGTATAGGAGACTGAAAATGGGTTTTGAGACCGATGGACTTGAGTTTAAATTTCACCTCTGCAACTTCCTGTAGTGGTGCTTCGGCAAATTACTGACAGTCTCAGATACAATGTTCATAAAAAACTATAATATAGGATTGTTGAAAGGGCTAAATGAGGTAAAATGGCAGAGACTGCAAACTGTCTCCAAATATCTAGTCCTCTCCTTTCTCCTTTTAATAGCACAACCACTTGAACTTTGGCTAAGCATATCATCCAGTTATGAGTTAATTTCCAGCCTCCTTTGGAGTTAGACATGGCCCTGCCATGAGGGTTCTGTCCCATGGAACGTAAACAGAACTATGTTTAAATTATCTGCAGTTTAGGGTGTCCCTGGTGGCTCAGTGGTAAATAATCCTCCTGCTAATATAGGAGGCACGGGTTCGATCCCTGATTTGGGAGGATCCTGCATGCCACAGAGCAGCTAAGTCCGTTCACCACAGCTACTGAGCCTGTTCTCTAGAGCTGGGGAGCCACAACTACAGAGCCCACATGCCCCAATTACTGAAGCCTGAGTGTGTAGAACCTGTGCTCTGCAACAAGAGAAGCTGCTGCAATGAGAATCCCGTGCATTGCAACTAGAGAGTAATCCCTGCTTGTCACAACTAGAGAAAAGCCCCAGCAACAATGAAGACCCAGCATAGCCAGAAATAAATGAATAAAAATAATAAATAAAACCATTAAAGTTATTAAAAAATTACCTGTAGTTTAGAAAAGGAGGCTTACCTGTTCACCATTTCTTCTTTTTCCCCTTCCTATGGGCAGGAAAGTAGACTGATGGTAGTAAGTCAGCTCTGACTGTATCAATGAGAACAACACCCTAAGAAATGGAAAAGCAGTTAAAATGAGGAATCTGGAACCCTACATGACCTTGCAGATCAGAGCTGCCTACCTGCCCTGCTCTGGACTGTTAAATGAGGAGTAGACATATTTCTCTTGTTAAAGCCACTGTATTTTGGGGTCCCTTTGTCATAGCAGCTTAGTCTGAATACTGACACAACTGATGTATAAAATAAATAGGCCAGAACATAGCAACACATCAACATGCTTATTGTTTAAAACAATGTATATTGTTTTATTTCCAATCAAGGTTATGAATACTATAGGTAATACATTAAATATTAACCAGAGGCATCTGCTTAGTGGCTTTTTCCCCCTCTAAACTGGTCCTACCAGTCACTTGTCCCCTGATTGGAATCAGTTCACCTTTTCAGGTTGCTCTGGTTTCTTTACAGAATCATCTGCCTCACTCTACAATATTTCACTCAGGATTTGGAAGAAGGAATGAGCTTCACTTTTCCTTGCAGCACCAAAGCGCACTATGTCACTTACGAAACCTAGCTTTTACCACAATGACTTACACATGTTATCCATGGCTTCTGCTTTAAAAATGTGATAAACATTAGGATGTGATCATTTCTAGGAAAAGGGGTATGAAGTTCCATAACACCAAATAATACCTTGATGATTTGGTCCATAGGCATCTCAAGGTTACCTAGATCAGTTTGCCACTTAGGCTCTACATTCACCTGATTACACAGCACTCTTGTCACTCTCCTCTCTCCTATCCTCATCACCCGCCCCCTTTCTGTCTTGCTCACTTTTATTGTCTAGCAAAAACTGGCATCTTCCAATGTTGTCCAGTTTTAGTGCCCAGGATTAAGGTTACTGTTCCCCATTTTGGTGAAACAGAAAATTTTATTACTTCATCTCTCTCCTGGAGTTGATGTCTATGACCCCATGCCTAGAGAAAAAAAGAAGAAAAGCTAGCCCATGTCTGAATTTGAAAATATGTAACTCTGCCTTTTTCCCTTTCTGTATTTTTCTTTTAGTTCAGAAATGTGTAAGGGACTTGATAGCTCCATAAAGTAGCTGAAAGAGTTTGTTGTTTAGGGGTGGGGCTAACTTATTCTGTCTGGTGCTTAAGGGTATATTTAGGTCTACAGGTTGAAAGTTACATGGGAAGCAATATATGTCATCTTCTTTCCCTGAATGGTATCGTTGAGTCTGGGAATCTGCAAGTGAACCTGTCTTTTAGGCATTTCTGCAATTGGCTAAAGCTCCCTTTGGGGTTTTGACCTGCCGTTCTTATCATGCTGCCTGGGAATTTATATGTGCTTCTCAGTGGTATCTACTATTGAAGATCAGCCTCCATACAATTCAAGCAGAAGATACCCATTTCATTCTCTCTCAAGGATGAGTTGGCTGGGGACATGTGGGGGAAAAGGGAGAAGGAAAATCCCCAGAAAGTATTGTTTCTATAGCCTCAGTGTCCCACAGCTTCATTTTCTTTCATCATGTGCCCATTTTTCGGGGCTAAGTTTCTTTGTTACTATTTCAACTTCCTCTAGAGGGCAGCTGATGGAAGAGTACCTTGCAAGTCCCTCCCGTGTCTCTCTTAAAATGTTATAGGGACCCTTCATCGGACAGCCCGTTGAGGAACTTGCTTCTGGATCACTGGGAAATCGAGTCCCAGGCTCCTTTTGGGGTTCAGAGAGGCCGGCCTGGGACTGTCACATTTCCTTGGTTCTCTGTGTCTCCAGTTGCATACTCTGACCACCCTGATGCCCCTCGCTGCAGAAGTCCAGGCTTGCAGTCCAGTGTTCTGCCTGGCTGCTTCCACAGGGCTCAGGGCACAAATGCAAATCAGTCCTGGCCAGAGTTGCTCTTCCAGTCCATCATTAATGAAGTATGACCTTGGGCCAGTCGCTTAACCTCTCTCCACCTCGGGTTTTCATCTGTGAAATGTGAGGCACGAACTAAATTGGTGGTTTTCAAACTGTACTCCTCGGCATCCTCTCAGGGGGATGGGGTGTGTGTGTGTGTGTGTGTGTGTGTGTGTGTGTGTGTAAGGGAGAGAGAAAAGGGAGAGAGTTGATTTTTTTGTATCTCCCATATATCTAAACCATTCAAAGCTCAGTTAATTTAAGCTGCATTGCAGGGAAATTTTTTTTTCTCCTTCTTACACAGAGTTCCTCATTAACACCTCTCTACTTCCAGCTGCCTGCCCCTCCATATCATTCTCCTTTCTCTAGAGGAAATTGGCTTGGAGAAAAAAGGCAATTGTATAAACTTCTTGAAGGTGGGATTGTAGTTAGAGGAAAGTGAAAATTTCATTTCATTTATTATTAATGGTGGATTTTTCTTTTGAGGCCAATGACCAATCATGGATAGGATCAGAAACAGATGGAAAAGTTTGCCCCTGTCAATTAATATAATGGTGTTGGAGGGCATTTTTGACCTTTCACCTACACGTGGGATATTATCAGATGTTCAAATTTGTGTGGTTTTAATCAGTGTTATTTGTGTCTTTTGCATATTTGCAATGTAAAGGTTCATGTGGCCCATCACATCATGAGATCTGACTCTTCCTTCTGGGATGGGGTTCCTTTTCAGGTCTTCTGGTTATGACGGGAGACTGCAGATGAAGAGTTGTTCTGTGTCAGGGGAAGTTTTGTTGACTCATAGGCTCAGTGAGCACATCTTTTTGTTAGGGGCTTGACACCCAGGTCAAGGTGTGGTGAGAGATCAAGGTGTTTTTCCCAGTCTGGTGCAGGACCGTGGTTCTGGAACTCAACAGTGCCACACCATCCAAAACTGCTGCCATGTGAAAGGCCTGGTGAATTATGCCTAACAATCCATTCTTTGTGGGAACGAGGCATCCCTGGTTTGGCTCTCTGCTGCCTTCCTCTTTTTATAAACCCTAAAGGTGTTAGGGACTGCTGTGGAGAGTAGTTTTATATTTGGCAGAACCACCAGATTTTTTTTTTCCGGTTTTGAAAGAAATGGTTTTAAGCCCTAACCTACTCATCAACTCAGTTCCCTGCAGAGCTTTAGCCTCGGACTATTTTAAGCTGGGGGTTGGCGTGGGGAAAGGCCTTGTAAAACTCCAGGGTTGGTTTGAATTTGGGATTTGTGGCGGCACCTAAGTGTAGGTGCCCTGCCACCTGGCTTTCAGCTCCATTCTGAGAGGCTTCCTGGCTTTCATGGTACATGTAATTTTGACCACTAATAACTTCAGAAAAGTCTAATGCTGGAGCGATTATTGCATAAATCTCCAGATGTAGAAATGGAGTTTTGAAGTTTGATTGCATATTCCTAGCTGCAGTTCTAGGATCCTGAACCACTGAATGAAAATATTGCAAAAGAAGAACGGAAGTACTGTAGAGTGTTTCTCAGGCTGGCCTTTCTCCTCGGCTTTCCAAATGAAGAAAATAATTAGTCTTTTTCCTCCATTTAAACATTTAGCCATTGTGTCTTGGAGCTGAGCCAAAAATAATCACCTGAAATTTTGTTTATGATTTGTTCACAAAAGTGGCCATACTTTTTAAAGGAGAGCAAAAAGGACATTTAAAAAATGTGTGAGCTCATTATGAACCCAATATGTTTTAAAAACATTCAACTTGTAAACTCCTGAAATGTGGTTTATAATGGAAACACCAGCAGAGTTTCCTGGAGTGGAACTGAGTCTACTAACTTCTAACTTTTTTATGAACCGGGTTTCTCTTGTAGGGAGAAAGTTATCATGGCCTCTGGGCAACTGGTGTTTCTTGTTTTTGGACATTTAAATGATATTTAGTACATTTAGCTATATGCATGTGTGTAAATTATTTGCAGAAATTATACCTACCTTCCTGTTATATATGTAAATCCTCTTTTTCATTTAAAAATGGTAGTGGAATAATTCTTGATTTTTCTGCTATTTTTGCTTGGTTTTTAATCTTTTGGGAACATTTATAATTGCTGAGTTTATGTTAAATGTCAATTTTTATTTTATTGTAAATCAAGAGATAGTTGTACAGAATATTATACAAGTATAAAATAAACTCTCAATTGACACTATCTTAATTATGACTGTCTTTTAGTTGGTTTCTACATCTATAAATCATCATAATGATATAGAGGCTTGGAAATTCCTGAATTCCTTTTGAATCATCAAGAGATGATTAAAATGCAGTCTACATATTTATTATGTTTTGGTGTTGTGTATTTGATTCTTTCTTTCCTTTTCCTTTTCTTTTTTTTATAAGTTGTTAATTTATGTGTAATATAGCATCTGATCAATTAACCCATTTCTCCATCATTCTCTATGAGAGAAGTGATTGTTGAGATAATGGAACATCTTCATGAAGCTTCTATTGAAAGCCAGCTTATCCCTGTTTGAAAGTTAAACATATAATAACCTGTTTTTATCATATATTTCTCATAAATAGGTTCCATGAGACACACTGTAACTATGGCTTACCTGGATACATATAGGGTCCTCTACTGCTGATTATGTTTCATTGGGTAAAATTACATTTAAGGTATGAGGACCAGGTTTAACAGTTTTCTCAATACCCTTAATGATGGAAGTAGAATATGAATGCAAGCACTTGATATAGACAGTTTCTAAAGCTACAGACATCATATTACAATTAACTTTATTAGGTAGTCACATACCACATTTGCTAAGTCGTAGGCTAAGTTGTGATGTTTCCAGTGTTCATTATTTCAATGCTTATTCCCATACTTCCTTCTCATCTGTCTCTTTTGGGTCTATTTTTGTCTCCTATTTCCTTAAGACCCTTCTCTTTGTTAGCTGATCTGATCCATGAACTCATGATAATAATATCAATAGATAATTCTTAAGAATTCATTATGCACCAGCCACTGTGTGAATTGTTTTCCATATTTTGATGAAGGATATCGTTACTTCGCTTTTACGGATGAAGAATTTGTAGCTCAGGATCCTGTGCTAGTTTGAGATGGAGGTGGAATTCAAAACTGTGCTTTTGTCTCAATAGAAAGCTGTTTTCATCTGTGCTCCAGGAAGATACAGTTTAAATCCATCCTTACTGGCCCCTCCTTCACCTGTTTCCACATTGTCTTTTGCTTTTTATGTGAGACTGAAAGTTTTTCATTTGTCTTACTAGCAAATGAATATTTTTGAGAACTTTTTGGACAGTTTTGTAACTTGCTGTTTATTTCACATGATGGGAATTGCAGCTGAAAAGATGCAATTTTAGATAAACTGGATCTCATGCTAATTTAAAATTAGCATCTAATTTTAAAGATTATTCAAGGTTGTTGTTTGTTCATTGGATATTTTTAAACACTTAAATTATTTTCAGATCGGTAGCAGAGCAATTAAAACCAGTGAAGGAGAAAAATAAGCTTTTGTCCCCTTACCAAGAAACTTTTAATGTTTTTGTCTTAGTGAAACCAACTAGGCGACCATATTTTGAAGTTTCAGAGAGGTTAATACTGGACGTTTTTCTCCTACTTATGTTTTTCTGTAAGAACAAGAAATTGGGCAACTCTGGCTGAAGCTGGAAACACCAATTATATGATGAGTTTGCTTGATATCCAGTTCAAGTGTTTGTAGCTATCCTGGATTTCGATAAATACTGGACCATCATTTATGTTTAGTGGATATTTCTTTACTTAAAATTGCTAATCTCTCTTGGTGCATCTCCAGGCTTTCTTTAATGATAACAGGCTCCTATTTCATCATTCTGGGACTGGAAGTTCAGGGTGTTAAGGCTGTATGTGTAGACACAGGCTCCAGGGCTCTTTGCCAACTATACCAAGAACTCAGAATCAGAGCCCCTGCCAGTCAGGGGACTGAGGTTTGTGGGGTGGGTTCGGTCACTCGGAGGAGTCAAATGTCTGGGGACTAGTCTAATGCTGTGGATGCAGTCTGAAATTGCAGACTGTATACATGCGTATTCTGTTTTTTTCTTTTTGAAAGAAAAAACTCGACATGATTCTTTAGAGACATCTGGCCTATGCCCACTTGGACGTTGCCTGAAGATGGTGGTCGTGCGTTTAGCAGAACAAGCATTGTCCTTGCCGCAGGCCCTGTGATGCAGAGTTCTTCACGGGTCCTGTATACAAGGCTGGGCCTGTCTTCATTGGTTTTCCTGAGCAGCTCTGCTTCACCTCCCTGGAGTGGTTGCACAAAGACTCTTTTGTCAGGCAACACTGGACTCTCCTCAAAATCTAAGCACTTTCAGGAAAAGACTTGGAAGTCTATCTTCTCAGGTTCCACACCTCTCTCCCTTCTGTGCTGTCATTTAGTGTGACTGCTTGTTAAGCTCCCCACCCTGCTCCTTATCCAGTTCATTAGCGAAATAGACTACTACTGTGTCTTTCTTTCTAAGACTATGTTGAACATCTTCTAACAAGCCCCTGTTTTCTATTTTTCTTAATCTTCCGTTTTGATGAGATAGAGATTTTCAGGTGTATTTTTTTATGTCGGGCTGAAGTTCAGTGAGATATGAATCTTCCCTTTATGCTAGCTTGGAGACATCCCCACCCCCAATCCCACACCTTTCCTCCCCACTCCCACCCCCAACACACACAAAACTTTCATTTTCCTAGGAAACATTTTCTTCTTAAACCAGTGATTTGATATGCTCTGTTTGAATAACAAAGAATGTTGCTCTGTTTGACTAGTCCAATTTATGCTCATAAAATGAAATCACAAAAGAAGACTCATTTCATTAAACTATTTGTGACTAGAAGACATTTATATTGGAAAGCTTATATTTAATATAAGAAAACGCTGTGGTCATTTATGTTTGTTGTTAGGTGGGAACATGAAATAATTTGAACAGCCGTTTTTAGTTTTTAAATTTTGAGGGTTTAAATTTTCTTTCAAATGGCATTTTAATTGCTTATGTGCTATTGAATAATCCACCTGCATCTGTGTTGTGCTTCATGCATAGAAACAGGCATAAGGATTCAGTGTCTGTAATATGTACATTGTGAGGTAACTGCATATAAGTGAAGCACATTTCCTTCCTACATATTTGGAAGATACCTTACTCATTATGAATTCTGCAGAAAATAGTTTTCAGGGTAGAGATGCAATTATATAGTGGTCTACATGGAGGAAGTAAACAGGGATTTCAATTAATAATGCACTCTCAGCCCTGAGAGGTTTTACAGTCGCCCAGATCAGGGGTTATCCATCACTGCCTGGGCTGTGGTGGTCGTGCCTCCCTCCTCTCCTGTGTCCTGGCCTGTGTTCATCAGTATGCCCAAGGATGCCAAGTTCTTGGCATACCAGTTTGCACTAAAGTGCTTTTTTTCCCCTAAGGCCAGAGACACTGGTTCTGGAGACAAAACTTGCTCAGCTTTCAGAAGTATAATATTAGAGTTACATTTTAAAGAATGAAAGTAATTTCACCTCCTGAGAAAATGGAGAAATGGCAATAATATTTTCCATCCAGTTATTAAGTTAGGATGGCCTCGAATACTCTGAATAATACAGTTACTTTCAATTAACTAGGTTATTAGTTTGCCTTGTATTATTTGCAAAACAGAAACATAGAAACAAAGCATTATTATTCCTTTTTATTTTTAGTGAGCTAGTGTCTGATTGAAATGACTCCCTGAGTAAAAGAGATCTATTTTTGATTTTGGATTTGAAGGGTTTTTCCTTCAATGTGCCAACAGTTATTTAAAATAATGTCTACTTTAAAAAATATTCCTTCTCTGGTTTTGGCATTTGTGTTTCATATTGAAGAATGGAGTCCCCATAGTATACGTATCCAATAGCCAAGGAACTACATTTATATTGTTATAAATTTTTGAGGTTGGAATCTCAGGTTTTTAAATTAAATAACTACAGTTAACTGTATTAAGTGTAGGGTTGAATTTGATCAAAAATAAGAAAAGCATTTATGACAACCCCTGTAAATGTTTAAATACTTTAGTTGTGTTTGTGAGCATTAAATTGTATTATAAGAAGTCAACATTGAGTATACCAGCTCCTCTGGGACACATTTGACTTTTGGGAGATAAAAAAATCTTGCATTAATGAAATTTTGCGTTTTTGATTTAGTAGACAGTGTTTCTAGTATATGTGAAGCAATTTTAAAGTGTGTATATGTATAATTACTTGTAGAAACTGTTTAACTTTAATGGGGCATTTCTCGATCACATAATAGGAAACCTAACGACTTTAATTAAGATTTATGAAGCATAGAGGTAATATATTCTGCTAAATTAGGTAGCCGTTGGTGGGTAGTGTGCTTTTAGAGATGAATTTTCTACATATACTTCACTTCCACAAGCATTTTTTGGTTTAGAAATGTAACATTGGAATCCGTACCTCCATTAGTAGGAAAAAAACCCCAAGCTTTGTTTTCTTTTTAAACTTTTAATTAATGGTAATAATTTAATGATGAGCAGATACTACTAAACATTTTTCAAAGATTGATTTTAGATGGTAGCCATATAAGCCTTGAGGAAAAAGAAGAAAAATTCACCATTTCGTTTAATCAACTGGCTAATTTGAAAGTTAGTGTTTAGAAACTGGCTGTAGGACTTAAATCAACCAATTCTTTTAAAATAAGAAATTTTGGAGGTAGATGGGCCCTGGTCCCTCTTGTTCAGCCTGAAATTCACCTCTCCCTCTTTCCCCAAGGAGGAAGATGAGGCTTGAGAAGGGCTGATAGAAGCTCGTTTTTACACTGTTCCTTTAGGGCAGTGGTTCTCAAGCTTTAGCCTGGAAAGCCTGTTCAACAAGAGTGCTGAACCCCATTCTGAGAGTTTCTGATTCTGTGGATCTGGGGTGGGCCTAGGATTTGCATTTTAAGTGAGTTCCCAGATGATGTGGTTACTACTGGTCCAAGTAGTACATTTTTAGGGAAGAGAAATGGAAGTTAAAAGGAATGGAAGAAGAGGAGGAGGAGAAAAAGAGGAGAGAGGGAGGAGGAAGGCCACTGTTCTGGGTAGACATAGAGAGTTGGGACAAGTGACAAACATGGATATATCCCCCAAAAGGCACACACAATTCATTCTTTCTTCAGTTTGAGCAAAGGGCCAGTATTTTCCTAGAATAGTGTTTATTTGGTGGAGGGTCTTGAGGTATTTGGGCTTCCCTGGGGGCTCAGATGGTAAAGAATCCACCCGCAGTGCAGGAGACCTGGGTTTGATCCCTGGGTTGGGCAGATCCCCTGGAGGAGGGCATGGCAACCCACTCCTCCTCTTCTTCCTAGCTTCACATTCCTAGGCATCACCTCAGAGCTGTCTAATCTGAATCTCTGGGCTGGGCCCAAGCATCTGAACTCCCTTAGGGTTCCTGGTTGATTCCGCATGGTTTGAGAAGCACTGACCTGGACTTGCAACTCTCATATTCAGGGAGCCAGTAAGAGAAAAACTTGGAAGCTGGTCACTGGTCATTAGGTTTAACCAAGGAATCCAGTTTTCTTTACTTATTCTGTATGAAAAAATACCTAAATACCTCAAGAAAGTGAAAGTGAAAGTCACACATTCGTGTCCAACTCTTTGTGACCAAGGACTGTGGCCTGTGGCATCCCATGGACAGAGGAGCCTGCCTAGGAATGTGAATTTTTAGCACTACCACTGAGGTAGTGCTTCCTGGTGGCTCAGAGGTTAAAACACCTGCCTCCAATGCGGGAGACCCGGGTTCGATCCCTGGGTCGGGAAGATCCCCTGGAGAAGGAAATGGCAATCCACTTCAGTATTCTTGCCTGGAGAATCCCATGGATGGAGAAGCCTAGTAGGTTACAGTCCAAGGGGTTGCAAAGAGTTGGACACGACTGAGCAACTTCACCTTCACCACTGAGGGAGATTTGCATGCTGACGGTGGCATAGGCCACAAGAGCTATAACAATAGGTAGGCAGTCTGCATTGTGCAGATTATATTTGCCTCAGGAGCCCCCAATGCATGCTCTATTGGGAAATTTTTTTCCTTCAGCATTCTTGTCCAGTGGGAATCTTTTCCTGCCCCAGTGGAAATCTTTTCCTGCCCCAGTAGAAATCTTTATGTTGTCTTCTTGCAAAATTCATGATAAAAGTTTGATAGCTGTTTCTCAAACCTATCCTGTTTCTAACGAGACAATCTTGAAAAAATTAATTTCACTAAGTTTGATTTTCCCCATCCATAGAGTGCTGGATGAGGCTAGAAACATTGCTGAGTTTTCTTCCCCTCTCTGCTGATCACTTAACAACTATTTAGTGCAAATAAACAACATATATATCCCAAGTTTTTTTACATACATGTGTATCAGGTTTCATGTATATCCACATGTACAATGTCTTTCTTTCTTATTTATTTGGCTGTGCCAGGCCTTATTTGCAGCATGTGGTATCTTTTAGTTGGATCATATGAACACTTAGTTATGGCATGTAGGAGCTAGTTCCCTGGCCAGGGATCGAACCTGGGCCCCCTGCATTGGGAGGGTGGAATCTTAGCCACTGGACCAGCAGGGAAGTCCTTGTACCATGTCTTATATACTCATCATGGTTTGTGTATGTATATAAATATGTATTATGCATATGTAATCTATCTATATATAATAGAGAGAGAACATCTGGGTAAAAGGATGAATAAAACTTCATTTCTGCCTCCAGACAGTAGCTTCATTTTTCATTTTTACTGGTTATAGGTAACTCTGACTTTGATACAATAAGGTATGATGGTGTTCTAGGGGAGTAGCTCAGAAAGCTGTGGGAGCAAGGAGGGAAAGCGTTAAATGAGGGAGGCAAAGGGAAGGTGCAGAGACTGGTAAACCCAACAAATTTCATGCTTCAGAACATTATGGGATACTTGCATTTAAAAATTACAGTGGAATTTCCACATAGCAGATTTCTAGAATTAGTGTGCATGTAATTGTGGAAAACGTTGGCAGCTGTTTGGTTTTTAAGTACCCTGGTTGGGATGGAGGGTGTGCCAAGGACTTCTAAAACATGGACTCTTACTTCACAGTAAAGGTAGGACTGTCACGAATGAAACAACCAAAGAAATTTAGCTTCTTAATTCTGCAGGGCTAAGTGGTGAGGACTCTAGAATTTCGGGGTGGAAAGAAGCTAGTGTGCTTGGATGATGTTACCTGGTAAAGATGGGACCTAGGTTGGGCATTGGGAAAGGATCTGAGGGAACTAGACAGAAGAGGGAGACGGCGCCCAGAGGGGTGAGGAGACCATGAATGAGGTGGGCAGGAGGAGTTGGAGGGCTTCTGGGAACGCGCAGGGAAGATATCACTGGCCAAGGAGGCTGCAGCTGGTAGATGGATAATATGAAAGCCAGAGGAAGAGGCCTTGTGGACTGGGGCCAGCCACACCTGACTTGAGGAGCCTGGTGGTGCAGTGCTGACGCCCAGACCTTTGCTGGTGAAACAGCAAGTTTCTCTGAGCAGCTAGCACCCGGGATCTTTTTAATCTCATGTTTTGTTTAGGTTTCTATCGGTATGTTTGGGGTTATTTGGGTTCCTTTCTGGCTGGGTGACTCTGAAGCTTGTATTGTGAGGGATGAGAAGAGTGTGGTTGAAAGGTAACTGCCATTGACGGTGGAACAAAAGGGTCTGAGTTAAAAGTCGCTCAGCTTTCTGTTCTCCTCTTGGAAGTGTAAACAGCCACATCACTGCAGTTGCTTGATTTCTAGAAAAGGAAGGTGGAAATGGGCAGGGACCCGAAAAGCAACAGCATTGGTTTTACAAGAGGATTTGTTATGGAAAATTATTCTCTATGCTGTTATTATGGGTCATCTGCTAGGATGTAGAAAGCGCTGGTTTTCAATGGAATTTTCCTTTTAGGAAAGAATTTTTATCACAGAGAGCATGTTATTTGACCCATGGGTTTGAATCTTTGTAATAAGGAACCCTACATATCATAACAGGTTCCTCCTTTATTTTATTTGTTTTTAGTATGAGATCATCTTCTCAAATCCACATGTTGTTGTATTGGTTCATTCAAGTGAAATAGGCGATTAGCACGGGTTAATGGCTCTGTGTCATAATAGTGTGACGTTGTAGAAAGTGTGTGGGCTTTGGACTCAGCTGAATGGGGCCACTTGCTCCCTGTCTTATAAATACATGTGGAGGGATGGGTAACAGGGAGCATAAAACCCAAAGAGAAACACGCCTTCAGCAGCATTGGCTCAGCCGTGCTCCCAAATTTCTCTGTCCACTTTGTGCCTTAGACCCTTGACTGTACCGTCGTTATGGGGATTCTTCAGCCTTCAAAGCATCTAGAGGGGTTTGGTTATTTTTGGTTTTATGCAGCCAATGTTTCCTGGAGTCTGAGAATGACTAAACTCATATTATGAACTGGAGTAATACCAGGTTTACTACATGATTAAGCATAATTACAAGTAACAAAGTAATGCATAATGTACCAAGTGCTCCCCCTGTTTATTTCCGGCTCCTCCCCACTAATAGGTGAGAGAACTCAGAAGACTGCCACAGTCCTGGTGGGGTCCAAGTGTTCTGTTTCTTAATGCAGTAGTGTCCCATGCTGTTCTTGTTTTCGTCATCCCATATGAGGAAGTTGGCATCCTTGGATCAGACCACTTGTTAGCATAAAGCTAGTGCTTAGATATTTGTATGATTTCCTTTTGATTAGAGAATCTTTAGCAACCATAAGGGCTTCCCAGGTGGCACTAGTGGTAACGAACCCACCTGCCAATGCAGGAGTTTGATCCCTGGATTGAGCGGATCCCCTGGAGAAGGGAATGGCAGTCCACTCCAGTATTCTTGCCTGGAGAATCCCATGGACAGAGGAGCCTGGTGGCTACAGTCCATAGGGTCGCAAAGAGTCGGATGTGACTGAAATAACTTAGAATGCATGCACGCACATCAACCATACACCAGATGGCTTTCTCTAATAATTTATGCAAAAGTGCTCCTTGTATTCTGCCTTATACTCTGTTGTAGGGGTGAAAGTTGTTCAGTCGTGCTCCAACTCTTTGCAAACCCATGGACTATACAGTCCATGGAATTCTCCAGGCCAGAATACTTGGTGGATAGCTTTTCCAGGGCTGTTTTCTATTTTACCATCATTAGTAGAAATAGAATCGTAACTGGCAATTTAGTATCTTAGCTAAAAATTGATTCCACGCTGGGTAGACACATGAGTACCTGCCACTTCTGGTTTAATGCTATTAAATATTCTTTCTAACTGCACTAGCTCAATAGTTTTAATGTACAATTATTTGATATTCATTATTGAGTGGCTATGTGCGGCCTTTAAAAACCTCAGTTTTCCTCATGGAATAGGGGCATAGTAAGACCTACACTGCTAATTTGTGGAGAAGAGATCATGAAATGATGTATGTAAGTACCTAGCACTGTGGGGCTGTAAGAGCAGAGACTGAAAAACTAATCCTTCCCTGAACCTACAGGATGGGCTGAGATCTCAGAGAACAGGAGCTCTGGTCACTTACTCTAATTCTCCGTTTCTTGACTTCTTAACAAGTTGGTCTCTGAAACCACCCAGGGAAGGGCTTTTCTTTTAAAGATTTATTTATTTTTATTCATGGCTGCTCTTGGTCTTTGTTGCTGCGTGTGGGCCTTCTCCAGTTGCGGTGAGCAGGGGCCCTGTCTAGTTTTGGTGTGCAGGATTCTCACTGCCGTGGCTTCTCTTGCTGTGGAGCCCAGCCTCTAGGCACACGGGCTTCAGCAGTTGTAGCAATGGGCTCCGTAGTTGCAGCTCTGGGCTCCAGAGCACAGGCTCAGTGGTTGGGTACGCAGGCTTAGTTGCTTTGTGGCATGTGGGATCTTCCTGGACCAGGGCTCAAACCCGTGTCCCCTGCATTGGTAGGCGGATTCTTTACCACTGAGCCACCAGGGAAGCCTGGGAAGGACATTTTGAGCTAGCCATCCCTTGGTGGGAGCAGGTTTTGCCAGGCATGCTCACTCACCAGTAAGGACACTGCACCTCATTGTAATGGAGAGCAAATAACTAGAAATATCTGCTACTGTTATGTTCTTATTAAACTTATTTTAGCTTCTTTATTCATCTCAGTATTTATCCCACTGATAAGAACTGGCTTCCCAACTTCTATATTTATTCATCACATAAGTAGATGTTCTTCTAGAAATATGGCACATTAGAAAGATATGTTGGTAAAACCTGATGATTACTTAGAGGGTTGTTTTTTTTTTTGCCCTTGTTTATATAAATACAAAACAAACTCTGTTTGAGTTTGTTCTTCATCTGTTGTTTATAGCCTCTGGTCCAGCAATAGAAATCAATGGAAAATGTGGAGATGAACAGTTCTGAGTCCAAAGGGATAGTAGTGAATAAAAGAAAAGATAAAGAGGAAATGGCTAAATTTTAAACAATCAGAGCCTTGGAAGTAGGCTAAATTGGTATCTTTGGTGACGAAACAGTTGTGATGATTTCAGTAGTCACGGGAAACAGGCTCAGAAATATTAATTTTTCTTCAGAAATTTCGTGTGAACACAGGCATGTTAACACAGGTAGATGGCTATATTTATAGGCAAATAAATAGATGGATAGATAGATAGGTTTTCTTTGTACATGAGTCAGAATTGTAGCTTAGTGATAAAGGTGGGTATACCTTAGATGGACCACTGCAAGATAGGCCAGGTTAAGCCCAGAGCTCATTGTACTGACTAGCTATTCGGCAATAAATCAGTAGGGGTTAGAATGTGGAGAGAGTGGAAATGGTGCCATATTACATAGCATGAGATAGAATCATAAAATGCTGGAGCTGAGGGACCATTAGAGAATGTTTTTTCCATCCATTTTACGAATGAGGAAACAGAGACCCTGAGAGGTGGCGTGAAATTATGAGGACCAGCAGTGACTGATAAAGAAGAATGTAGTCCAGTATGATGCCTTCTTTGTCTCTAGAGAAATGTAGGGATTTGGGATAACTGAATCTGAGCTACCATCAATTGTTGAGATTTTCAGTCACTTCTTATAGATAAGAATGCGGCTGCCTTTCATCTTTCTATGTCTAATGCAATGAGAAAGTTCTGTGTTCCTGTGGGAGGCTGACAGCCTAGGCTTATACCCTGGGGCTTCTCCTCCATCTTAATTTAACATTGAATAAAAGGAAACATAGTCAACAAGTTAATAATATGGAATTTATTAATTTTTTCCTCAAAACTTAGAGATTTGAGAGGAAAAACAAGGAAGGTCTTTTGTGTTGGCAATTTTCAGAGGCTTTCACACAAACTTTTTTTTAAAGTCTTTAATGAAGTTACAACATTGCTTCTGTTTTATGTTTTGGTTTTCTGGCCATGAGGCATATGGGATCTTAGCTCCCCGACCAGGGATTGAACCCACACCTTCTGCATTGGAGGGTGAAATCTTAACCACTGGACCGCCTGGGGAAGTCACAACCCATAGCTGTTTGAGTAGAGGAGTTTATTTTTTGAATGTTGATAGTTGTGAGCAAGAGATATATTAGACCTAAAGATTGAGGTATGCAATATTCATGCTATACCTCTTGTCCTCTAATTGGGCATTGTGGTTCTTGAGAAAAGAAAAAAACTCATGCATTTTATTTACCTATAAGATTTCAAAATTTACTTTCCTATAGGAGATGTAGTATATTTTTCTACTCTGAGAGTTCAATGTTTTAAAAATAAAAAACCTAATTCATATATAAATATCAAAGAATACCTTCTTTGACTCAGTCCTTGCTTGCCAATGTGCCCTTTTATGAGATAGGGTCATTTGTCATGCGGGAAAGCAGGATTAATTAACTGTGGAAAGGGTACCTAATATGGAAACTGTGAGTTCCAAAATGTTTCCACATAAAATACAGGAAAAGAAGTATAGATGAGCCTAGAAATCAGTGTGACTTTTTTTTTTTCTTCAGAGGGTTTAAAAAAATCTCTCCATCACACAAATCAAACAGCCTATTATACACCCAGTCTTCCCATACGTCTGACACAGAAACAAGCAAGGAATGTGCTTCATTTCCACATAAATTGTGTGGTTTTGAAATTCATTTCTCTTCACTCTGAACTCTGGTGACCGAACAGTCACTTCTGTGCCTAACAAAATGGCAGGACTTTTAATGGGAGGGACCTGGAAGCAGGGAGTTGCATAACTTTGTAGTTCATGAAAGAATCAAAACGAGACAAAATAAAATCTCCCACAAAATTTCTACTGAAAAATGAAAAAAAAAAAAACATTCAAAAGGAATTGCCAAAGAGAGGAGTATAAAAGCCTCTGCAGCCTTGAGGGAGGCACTATCCACGACCCAGCAAGTCATTTTATGTCTACGTTTTTATGTTGTTATTTATTCTGAGGTTTGATAAAATGAATATCTATGTGAAAAACTTTAATATTATGTAGAAGATGCAGCAACTACTTCAAAGACGAAAGATACTCTGTGTATTCAAATATCTCTATAGGTATTTTATTTTGCTTAATACAAATTAGAGATTCTTTTCTATTCATTTATAGTTTTCTTCTGGTTCCTGCAACTAGAATATGGCCCACAGAACAAACAATCTGAATTGTTATGCCAATTGAATTAACAAATTGATCTGGAACTGCGTGGAGTTTATACTTATCCCTGACTACTTCTGGAGCTGACCTTTTCAGAGCAACATTTAATTTTGGCCAAAGGGATTAATTTAAATTTGATTTTTCCCCTTGATAGGTGAATAATAGGACTTTATAAACAAATAGAAAAGTGCATTTTTCAAAAGATAAAAGACATGAAGATGGAACCAGAGAGCCTTTGCTCCATGAAGCATTAGGCTCTGATGTGCAAACTAATTCTCCAGAACCAGATTGTTGTTGTTGTTTAGTTGCTAAGTTGTGTCTGACTCTATGACCCCAGCGAGGCTTCTCAGTCCATGGCATTTTCCAGGCAAGAATACTGCAGTGGGTTGCCATCTCCTCCTTCAGTGAGTCTTCCCAACTCAAGGATCGAGCCCTTGTCTTCTGCACTGGTAGGTGGATTCTTTACCGCTCAGCCACCAAGTAACCAGTTCAATACAGTCTCAAAGTGGCACTAGAAGCTCTGTCTGTGGTCCCTACACTTTCTTCCTCAATATTTTGCAGGCTCTAGAGTTAGGTTTTTGTGTGACTCCAGTAAAAAAAGGAGAACCAACACATATTTGAATCTCCTCCTGTCTTTCCCTTTTGTTCTACAAGTCATTAAATAATTCATCGGATTACCAGTTTGACTGATTTCCCCAAACTTTATTGCACTGACTAGTTGTTAGAATTGGCCAGTTCAACAGGTGACTGTGGGTGTGTGTTTCACATGGTAATGAGCCACAATCCCTTTGACAGCATCCATGCATATATAACAATGTAAAAGAAAAAACAAATCCATGTTTTACTATTTTCTCAGTTTTTACTCTTCTAAGCATGAGAAGTGATCATCAGAAAAATTTGGGCAATTCCAGTTTTTTTTTGGGTAAACATTGCTGAATTAAAGTACAGGATAATCATTTCTCTGATAGATAGAAATAGAGGAAATATTGAGCAGTCAAAGCATATGATGTGCCTGGCAAAAAACAGAGGCTCTATATATATTGGTCCTCAGGCTGCAGAACACTGGTCGGACCTTTTATTAGCTGTGCCACTCTGGGCAATTATCTAATCTTGTTTTGCCCCAGTTTCCATATCTGTAAAGTAAGGGATAATAATTGCACGTATGTGTTAAGGTTATTGTGAAAGCTAAATGAGTTAATACATTTAAGATCCTTAGCACAAGCATCAGCATATAGTCCTCAACAAATGCTACTAGTTATTACCATGATGACAATTTCTTTTTCTACTTTTACTACAGCGATACCATTATCAAGTGCTGGTTCCTAGTAAATAGGAAACTGTTTTTTAAGAGCCAGTGCACAGAGAGTGTTGTCAGTGGGTTATGCTTACAAACTGATCAAACTGAGAAATTTTGCTTGTGTATCTGGTCAGATTGAGCTTTGTTATCACACAGAGATCTATTGAAACAGACAGATAAATCAACAAATGAAACTCAGCCTCCTACCTGGTTAAGAGAAGAATCTAAACTGAAATTATATGTTCTTTGGGGGAGTATGACAAGGCAAGTTTTTGTGGGGGAGGGTGAGCTCTAGTGATACACAGTAGATACTCTTGAAACAATGAATTGACAAACGGTGAGTTAAAGTTTTCTTGCAGGCGTGTTCTTCTTCATGACAGGGCCTTAACAATATCAGTGTTCACTTATTCCTTAAGCAGGGTTCACTAATTCCTTAAGCAGGGCAGTGAAAATTAATGTTGGCAAATTTTCCAGAGGTATAATAGCCATGCAAAATAGTATTGTTGTTTATATTACATGGCACATCTGTGCCCAAGGCAATAAATATATTATGCTAACCAGGTGGAAAACTAGTTTTTGGCTTTAGAAACTTAAAATATAAAGGTATGGGGAAATTAAGAAGATAAATTAAAATTCACAGTGTGGTTTACAATGTAAAAATTTTTTTAAATCAATATATTAGTATATTTATAAAATTCTGTGGTTTTCATGATGCCTTCTGCCTTGGAATCAAATAGTCTCACTCATAGTTTACTTGAAGAGAAGTGGATTAGAGCAATGTCACTTTAGGTCTACTTACTGATTAGGCAGATATTTGGAAAATTTGAAATGAAAATGTGAAAAAAAAAGGAATTAAAATAATCTGTGTGGGACTACAGGTGTTTTGAAACATTTTCCCTCTTTTGAAACACTGTAATGCAACTTGCTGGGTGGAATATGATTTCACAGGAATTAAATAAAAGAGGGTGGGCAAAAGTTAAAATTAGTATGGATTTGTATCCAAGAATACAGAACCACCTGAAAATGGTCTTGACATTTTTTTTCCTGCCTGAGAGAATTAGAATATTGTTATTTCTAAACAGCACTTAACAAATGGAAGGAAATGGCAACCCACTCCAGTATTCATGCCTGGGAAATTCCATTGACAGAGGTGCCTGGTGGGCTACGGTCCATGGGGTTGCAAAGAGTTGGAGGTGACTTAGCAGCTAAACAGCAACAACAGCAACTGAATATCAACCATTCATTTAACCAATAGCTATTATACTCGAGGGCTTCCTTGATAGCTTAGTTGGTAAAGAATCTGATTCCCAGTTGGGACAATATGTAAAGAGTCCACTAGCCAACGCAGGAGAGGGCGCGTTCCATCCCTGAGTTGGGAGGATCCCCTGGAAGAGGAAATGACGACCCCCTCTAGTATTCTTGCCTGGAAAATTCCATGGACAGAGGAGCCTGTCGGCCTACAGTCCATGGGTTCACCAAGAGTCTAACATGACTCAAGCACACACACACACACTTGTGCCATAAACAATTCTAGGTGCTGTAGATTTATTAATGATAAAACTCCCTGCTCTCCCAAAAACCTAGCTCTCAAAAAGGGCTGAGAAGGGACAATATTCAAAATAGTTTTCCTCAAAAAACAACAAAAAAAGTTCACCGTGAGTCTAGGCACCAAACCAGTCAGACAGAACCCTGAGAATTATGACTCTGTAGGCACCCATAAGTCTGATAGCAACACCTGACTCTCTGCCCTGGTGTTAGGGACTCTCAGTGAGGTGGGGGTCAGAAGGCGGAACGCAGATGAATATATAATGTCTCTTGCCCTTAAGAGCTTATGGTTTAATAAAGGAAATGAGCTATATACACACATGAGTAAAATAATAAATAAAATTTCAACAAACTTTTATTTTTATGAAATTTTCTTGGAGTTTTAGAGAAGGGAAATGCTGGACTTACATTCTCTCATTATCTGCTTCCACCCTTAAATCTTCAATCTGGCACTATTCAATTGCCTACTTCACTCCCATGCATTAAACTTCAGGGGTAATGACATCCATCTCTGGGATAATAGAATCATACATTTGGTAATGATTCAGTATTTGGCCTCCAGGCAGGTGAAGACACAAACCATGGTCATTGCTCCTTTTAAAAAAGATTTCTAAGCTCTCTAACCCATAACCTCTATTGGTCAACTCTTCCAGTACTTAATAACATTCTTGTATCTACTATTGTCAAGAGAGTTTTCTTTATTTTCAATTCATCCACCCATGGAGGACCGTTTCATCTTATTTGATAATCTGTGGAAATGGAGAATCACCAGTCAGCCCTGTTCTCATAGGATCCTTTCATGCTTTGTTCTTTATCACTTTCTTTGGGTGAATTAACCAGAACTTCTTCTTCTTCTTTCTTCTTTTTTTTTTTTTTACGAGAACTTCTTTTATCTTTTCCTCTTAGGATCTATTTTTCATTCTGTTAATGCTTTTTCATTGTTCATTTTAGCTCGTTTTCATTTGTAAAGGTGTAACTAGAATGCTGGGCTACATGGGGTATTTTGTATGGTTCTTAGCATCACTGACTTTAAGAGAAAGGATGACTTCTCAGTTGCTAAATTTTGTACCCAGTTGTTAAATCTCACCTTTTAAGAAAGCATCAGTAGTTTAATAGTAATACACTCAAATTCAATAGGAAATGTTCTAAAATCTTCAAACTTCTTTCTTTTGAGACTTTTCAGGCTTTCTCTAACCTTTACTTAATTTTCTTCTACCTGACTCTATTCAACTTCCTTCTGTTTCTCAAAAACCACCTCTTCAATTTTTTTTTTTGTAATTTATTGTAAAGTTTATTGCTGTCTTTTAATGTTTTAGCTTGGCTTCTTGAAATGAGAATATCTCCTATATCCTTATTTCAGTAACAAGTGACAAAACTTGCTTATGAACTCAAGAATCTCATTAATGTTATATCAAATATATTAAATAACATTACAGTGTCTATGGTTTAAATTACTTTCAAAGTGCAAATTCATAGAATAAATGCATATATGTATATCTAGAATATTTGGAGTTTGGGGTGGCCAAAATTTGGCCATTTCGAATGTACTGATTGTCATTTTGAATGTACTGGTACTGATTCAAATGTACCATGATTGACCGATTTTTTTTTTTTTTTAAGAATTAGGCTACAATAAAATAGCTGTTAAAATTTGATTTTAAAGTATTTGCTAATCTTAAATATTATCAAGTTGTAATTTCAGACATTAATTTTCAGTTTGCGTACCTTTAGGAAGAAACATAGGAGACTGGGCTGATAGAACTGTTTCTAGGTTGTAGGTGGGGATCTGAAAAACGATAGTATATTTGAGAGAGTAAGAAGAGAGAGAGGGAGAGAGAACGTGTTGGTTGTTTGGATTTCAAGTTTTTAGGAATAGAATGTACAGTGGCACTTTGCTAAGTATATGGAGTTGTGTGTGTGTTCTCGTTCCACATTTTCAGTATTATTGAAGGATATCAGTAGAATTATTATTGATTCCTTTAGTAGAAATGGAAGGTGAGAAATACCCTCTTGAAGACTAGATACAAAAAAAGAGTATTACTACTCCCACTACGTTCAGTTATTCACTTTAGTTACTCACAGTGTGCCAGGAACTTTGCTAGTACTTTATAAAACATAATCTTTTAATCCTCCACTTTGTGACTGAAGAAACTGAGGCTCAATGAGATTAAGAATGTTTCTCAACATTATAGAGCAACCAGAGCTGGTTCCTTCCCAAGGCTGTATGTACAGTTTTATCTGTGCCAAGCAATCTTTCTTTTGTTCATTTGCTCTTTTGCTGCATGTGTGTATATCTGTAAATCACTTGCATTTCTTTTTATTTAAGTTTAGGGAGATATATGATATTTAATTTTGTTGTATATACTAGGTGAGCAAAATGAAATCCCAAATAGATGTGCTGAAACTGACAAATCATAAAGGAAATACCCAATGTTTAAATCAAGCCATCCAAAAGGAAGGCTCTAGAGAGAACCTGTGTGATATGCTGCTTGTGGCTGCTACTTCTGAATCAGGGGGCAAATACGACCCGGGTTTGCTGAAAGCTTCCCCGTCATGGAGAGCTACAGGTGAAAAGATGGACCGTTGTGGACTTGGGCTGGATTACACAGAGACAGGAAGTGTGTGGGCCCTTGTAGAGCCCCAAAGTTTGTTTAATGGATGCTTAGCGCTCTTTGAGGATAAATAGTACACCGTTTCATAGGATAAACTAAAACAGGAACAGCAGTTTCTTCTTTTAGGGTTCCCTCATTACAGTTCTCTGTTAATTTCCATTCTTCCCATTACTCTAACTCCTTCCTCCGTCTTCATTTTTCTATTTTTCCCCATTTCACTTTCCCCTCATTTTGCATTTTTGGACCTTAATCATCCATGTTACCGTCTTCTTTTAATTTTTGATTTATTTGTTGCTCTTCTTTCCCCTCCTCTTAATCCACCTCTCTCCTGTCCCCCCGACACCCTTATTCTTCCATTTCTTCTTCGTTTCCTCTCGGTTGGTATTCCCTGCAAAGAGCTGCCTGGGTTCCTTGACCTCACAAGAAGCTTTCTGACGAAACGCTTAAGAAAAACAAGGTATTATGTATTATCCTACACATTCAGCAATCGCCCTAGCAATTTAGTAACTACACTCCAATTTAAACCAGGCCTCAAGGCAACAAAAATTGCACCAAATGCCAACTAATTTACCAGACTTATAGAAGGAATATTTGGGAGCCTCTTGCCTTCAACCCATCTGATTCGTATTATTGACTCATTTAGAAAACAGAAAGTGAACAGAGACAAGTTTTTAAGGAGTTTGGTTTCATGCAAATGACTTGCAATTGCAGCCCATTATTTTTATACCACGACTTCATTAGTCATATCCCTGTCAGACCTGTGACCAGTGTCAAATGTTTTCAAAAAGCGCACCAGGACAAGCATGGAACTCATCAGCCAGTGTCAAAGGTCGTGCTCATTAAGGAGTCAAAATGAAAACTTTCAGTGTCTCTAACACATCGCATAGCTCTCCCTGGTGCTCCCACCCCCACTCCTGAAACCCAGGGCTGGCTAAGCACCTCCAGTTCCCCAGACATCCAAATAAGATCAAGATGACAGGGCAAGAAAATGAATAGGGCTCTTACTCGGCTGGACTTCATAATCTGGTCCTGATTGAAACAACCAGAAAGCTGTTTGCCAGGTCTTATAGCACCATTTCCTGAGGTTAAACATAACATCTCAAAATGAAGCAATTAGGGATTTCTCTAAAGCAGGAGTCTTCAGTAATTAAAAAAGAAAAAGGCAGAAAGAAAGAAAGAAGAGAATGAAGACTATTTTTGTAGGTGCTGATTGGGCATGACGTAGGAGTTTGATAGGGGAGGGGAAGCAATTTTTTTTTTTCCACCTGGAAGGTAAATTTTTGATCATGGAAGCAGTAGGGAAAAAGAAGTTGTCTGTAACAGTGCTGTGAATTTTAAGGAATTTGAGATCCAGAGATAATTAGAATAAAACCAGCTTTCCTCAGTTGTACAATATGAGCATATCGGCGACTTGGTGATGCTTTTGGGGTTTGTTTTGTTTTGAATCTGACTGCTTTTCTGAAGAGTTCTCCACTGAGTGAGCACAGTCACGTGGTGTCATGCTGTGTGCCATTTCCAAAGAGCTCAGGGGGTGTTTTTCCCCTTCAGCATCTTCTTCAGGCTGCACTGGTATTGGATTTGGGTTCCTTGGAGACTTAAAACATGGATTACATCCCACCCCTACTTATTTAGCTGGTTACAGTAGCTTTAAGATTGACAAACAGGTATTTCCAGCTTCACATGGGGTGAATGTCAGGGAAGGCTCTCGTCAGTATGATATTTTGCAAAATGAAACACAATGCAATTTAACAATAGTGAATGTCAAAATGTGATGACTCTATATTGATTTCTAGAGAATGCACAATCTGCTCTCAAATTCAGAAGTCGTTTGGGGCAACTTGATCTAATTCTGTGGTTATGTCTGTGACTTTCGCTCTGTTTACCTAGTCACTACATTAATTCATTATTCACACTTGGATGAGGCTCTTTCCTGGCCTCCATGAACTACCTTTACAGGGAAATAGGTACCCTGTGAAAGCATTTTGCTTCATACTTATTTTCTAGACTCTTGTTTATAAATCTTTGACTCATCTTCTATTATTTTGATGCAGGGATATTTTTAGGAAAATGGGAGATGAACATTTTATTTCGTGTACCTATCTATCTATATACTTAATTTTTAATTTAATTTATTTGTTTTTGATTGTGTAGTTTGTGGGCTTCTTACTGAGGTGGCTTTTCTTGTTGCAGAGAACAAGCTCAGTAGTTGTGGTACACAGGCTTAGTTGCTCCGCAGCATGTGGGATCTTCCCGGATCAGGGATCAAACCCATGTTCCCTGCTTTGTCAGGTGGATTCTTACCCACTGGACCATCTGGGAAGTCCCTCTATATTTATATTTTATATGTGACATTCAGATATCTTCATGATGAGCTGAAGAAGAAAGGAGCAAGTTTGTGAGCAGTCTACAAAATACATCTCTGGCTATTGTTACGTGACAACAACAGTCTCATGATTGCAACCCAAGTGAAAATCTACATGTCCTAACCAGGAAGCATGGTTTTAAGCCTCTGCATTCACTCTGAAGTTCATTCATAAATTTATGTGCCATATGCAAAAATTCTATTAATAAAGTGGTGAGCCTCCCACACTAAGGATAGTGCCAGATGTTGCCTGTAAAATGGGCAATCCTGATGCTGGATTCCAGTGTACCATCCTGTGGGTCACTAGCACTCTGTATGGTGTTCACAGAGGGCTCTGTGCTCAGCGCTTGGCAGAGAAGGGACACTTCACATTAATAATTGGGGCATGGGGATTTTTGTGGAAGACTCTATTGAGCTGTAGAAGATGGATCTAAAAGGTGAGTTGAAAAAAGAGGTGAGATGAAGTGGTTGTATTTAAAAAGATTTTTTTATTGGCATATTACTGCTTTACAGTGTTGTGTCTCTGCTATCCAACAGCATGAATCAGTCATATGTATACATATATCCTTTCCCTCTTGAGCCTCCCTCCCACCACCACCCCCACCGCGGCCCCCTCCACACGCCCCGACCCCTCTAGGTCACCACAGAGGAATGAGCTGAGGTCCCTGTGCTTCACAGCAGTTTTCCACTAGCTGTCTGTTTTACACATGGTAGTGTATATATGTCAATACTACTCTTCCAATTCATCTCCCCACCACCCCCCGCCCCACATCCACAAGTCCATTCTCAATATCTGCGTCTCTATTCCTGCTCTGCAAGCGAAATGGTTGTGTTGTGTGCACATTTGTGAACATTTTGTATGGTCTTGTGTCTGCTGAGCAGAACCTCTGCCTCCTTTATACACCACTGTTTGCAGGCCAGCTAATTTGGGCCTCACTGATTCTTACCTGTGGATAGTGGTGGACTATCTTGTGGAGTCAAAAGATTCCTGACATTTTTGTCTGGGCCCCTGAAGAAGAACTCAAAGGCTCTCACTGTGAAAGGAGTACTTTGTGTTTTCTTTCTTTGGGAGATTAACAATGGTGGTATACTCTTTGGGTTCTGGGGCTCACCCCTTTACCTGCAGCCTGTTGGTCTCCCAACGGGGAAGCATCATATCCTTGCTGTGAATCTGTGATTGATGCCCTTGGCCTGGGGGGCTCCCCTCTTTCCCCCCTTCAGGAAACAGGAGGGCTAGAGAGATAGCGCTCAAGTTTTCTTTCACAGTCCCCGTTTCCTAACTTTAATCACCTTCTGCTGTGGGAAAGAGATGAGATGAGGCCTAAAAAACAGATCATTGTCCGCCTCCTAGATTAATGCAGAGAAAGCGGTATTGTCTGTTGAATGGATAAATCTTCCTGCTGTCACTCAAAACCTAAATTCAACGCTACTTCATTTCTAAGAGGCTTATCTTCCTTGAATAGACCCTTGCAGCTCAAGTAAGAGGCGATGTAATGAAGCGTGTTTTTTTCTTAAGTGAGAAACCTGCGGCAAAGAAGAGGGGAAGACTGTGCAGCTGTTCCAAAGGGGCTCTGCAGACTCTCGAAAGACTGGTCATTTATCTGGTCTTGCATGACATCAAATGATAGAAGATCAAGTTCAAAATCTGCCAGTGCAGCTCAAAAGGGCTTCTTCATCTGTTAATTACATAATGGTTATTAACATACAATGTTGTGCAGCTGGGAATCGTATCAAACGTTATAGGAAAAATATTGCCGTGGCTTTCAGCACTTCCCCTTTGCTCTGTGTTTATTAGGAGGCAAAAATCTTGGGAAATGGCAATGGTTCTCCTTGAATCTGAAAGTTAATATTGATGCCATAATATGTGGTTAAATGAGAGGGCCACGAGACAGGTGGGTATTAGGCAGATGGATGCTGAGATCATCGAAGAGTATACCCCTTTGTGTACGCTTCTATTTAATTCAGCAGTCCCGACAATGTGGGTTCGCTGACTTTTTCTTGAAAGTTAAATACATGCAGTATGCACACATACAATTACTATAAATAATTGCTTGTTTACTTTGGTCTAGTTCAGGCTACTGTATGACGCTGAAGCTTAATTTGAACTTTGGAATAGATGTCAAGATTTTCATCACTGCCATAAATTTTACTGGATAAGGATAATTTTAGCAACATTTCATCATCCACTGGCTTGAGTTTGTGTGTACAAGTTACAAAATTACATTTAAATAAGTCTTGCTTTATTAGTCTGTGTGTAATTAAAAGGCACCACTTTTAAGCTTAGAACTACCAAAAGGAGGCCCTATCCCTCTGGAAAAAAGTAGTTTAGAAAGATTTGAAAGCCTAAAAAATTTCTGTGCTTCCTGGTAATTTCCCCCTAAGAATGATGTCTTGAATGATATCACCTAAGTAGTCCTGATGGAGTTTTAATCCATTGGGTAACTGAGCTTCAAGGAAATATTGGCAGTAAAATTATTTTTAAAACCTGTACTTTGTGATTTCCAGTCTCAATCATACACTTCTATGTTTTTAAAGACAATTACTTTGTAACTGTTAGTGGGCAAATCTTATAATTTAGACTACCTCTAACTTATAGCAATTAATCATCTAATCCCTTGATGTTTATGACTATAAAGGCAAAATTAACAATGAACAGTTAATAAGAACAATAATCCTCCTTTCTTTGTACCAAGTATCAGCTCTGATATTTTTTCATGTACTGCAACTTTGATTGTTCATCCTAATTTGGATGAGGAATGCATATCTGTTGATGTTAACTGATAATCCCCCAATTTTAATTTAGTCATTAACTCTGACATTTTCTCCAACTAAAACTATCCTTTGGGTAATGAATACTGTGCCCTATTAACAGATTTGAAGTTTACGTCTCCAGTCTTCTGTAAGTCCTCTGTCACGATAACAAGCAGAGAAATTTTGAGAAGGTGTACAATATTATGAGGAGGAAGTGGAAAGTACATAGAAAATAGACAAATTATTCTACATATTTTTGAGAGTTGCATGATTTCAAAGAAGACTCTGTATCTATAAAATTGAACCCTCGATTGGATTCTGTGAGCTTCTGATCACTATCTGATCACTCACTCATTTGGAATACCTCCGACGGGGCCCCACACTATGGGTCTGCTCTTTTGTGAGCCCTTCACCCATATGTCTGCTGTTCAGTGAAGGTGACCCGTGGAAAAGCCAACTTTGTGGAGTCTCAGCCAGTTGTAGATTCAGTAAGTTCAAGAAGGGCCGAAGGGAAGAGATTTAGCTGGATGTTTAGTGTAAGTATTTTTACTGATAGAAAAGCAACTTGTAGCGTCTGAGGCTCATGGAATCTCAGTAATATTATCTTTTCATCCAAAAAGCAGCACACTGTCTGCTTCTCAATGCTAGGACTCTGGAAGAATAATAGATTTTGAAGGACTTACTATGTGCTGGGCATTTACTAAGCTTTTTCTATATATTAACTCATTTTATCCTCACACCAGTCTGTGAAATATGCTACTGTTATTTTTCTTATATCTGTTGAATGGAGGAGGAGCCTGAGGCAGGGACATATTAATCAATGTACTTAGAGGCACACAGAACTAGGATTCAAACTCATAAAGTCTGGCTTCAGGGTTCATACTCTTAACTACTCTAAGCCATGACGAAGGAAGTTTTAGCAAGTGAAGAAATTGATACTGTTAGCAGATACCTTGGCCAGGTTAATGCTGTGCTTACATAGATCTGCACTGGTTATTTGATATTAAATTAACTTCAAATCCCCAATGTTGTGGATGACATTTATTATTCTTCATCTGTGTGTGTGTGTATTTGTGTGTTAGATGCAACTTTACGAAAACTGATGGTGATTTCTGAGCATGAACCATGGGTGATTCATGTAAGCTTTCCAAATTTCAGTAAAATAAATAATCGCATACTCCAGTGTTATACAGAGAAATACATTTTAAATGCCTACCATGGTGCTTGGTACACCTGTTTGATTGGAGGTGAAGCAGAAGGCTGAGGTTTAACTCAACAGTTAAGTAATTAATGCTCTGCCATTAGAAAATTCATTATTCGTTGCAGAATGTCAGGAAGTTGAGGGAGACCACGTCTCATTGTAAGGTATGCACAACCTTCGAACTCTGGCTGAGTGAAAATTCTAATACCTTTTTGAAATGCCATGCTGTACCAAGGCTGCTCTGGGACCTGGGGTGCATTTCATCTTGAACTATGAATTGCAAAGATTTTTATTGTCTTCTGTCACAAACACGGCGTCCTTTTATTGTGGTTTTTGATGCGTTAAATATGTTTTTATGGCCCCCTATGTCTATTGTGCCTAGCATACTGTTGGTACTTAATAAACGTTAAATAATAATAATATATGTGCATATGAGATTTGTGGAAAGAATGACATACTGTTTTAGGGATCTAAGATTGTTCTTCTGGTGCCTGGGGAAAACATACAGATGAGCATATTACTGGGAATAGATGAGAGGGAGCCATCAATAGCAATGTCATCTTCCTAAAATATGATGTGGCTTCGTCAGTACAAATCATAAACCCCATCTCCTCCCTTACCTCACTGTAAAACTCTAATGCGGGAAGTTGAATTCCTGGATTAATAGAAATAGGTACCCAGGCACTTCTGAATTTGGCAAATCAACAAATGATGCTGTCTTTTCTTGCACATCAGTAAATTTGTACAGTTTATAGTGAAATGCCGGGGTAAGCTCTGGATTGTTTCTTTTTAACTGTTCCGGGAACCCATCTAAGAAGGTTTTGCGGGTGTTCTGCTTTATCCCCTGGGAAAAGAGGAGGGGCCCTAGACACTGGCTTTTAGGGACCATTTCCCCCTTGGCTGATATCTTTGTCAGTAAGGAGCCACCTGTATCCGCATGCTTCCACCAAGCTGAGCCTCACACCACTTTACCAGATCCCTTCCTTTACGAGCTGGACGTAGCCCAGAATATCAGCTCTCCACGTTGTGCCAAAAGTCCTTCCAAGTCCAGCTCAGAGGTGTTTGTATAAGATAAAAACGGGACAATGTGGCATCTCCAGACGGCTCATCTGTTTACATGTGTCATTTGGCTCAGCCCCGATGTTAGCTCACCAGCAAAGAAGGCAGGAAGACGTGCAATCAAGCCTCTATGATTCATCAGGTCTGTTCCTCTTTTGGGATACAATGTTGGTATTCTCTGCCAGTCCTCCAAGAGTCTGGTTTTTTTCAGTCTCTCAGGAAAATGTTTAAATATATTCAATATATTCCTCCTGCAGCCCTAGCCAGAACATACCTTCCTGCTGAAAGATGGATGGGTTAGATTCTGAAAGGGAGTCACTGCTTTTAGTTGTTCTTTAACAAAAAAACCAAAAACTCTTTTTCCCCTTTTTGCTTTCAGAGAACATATTTTGGTGGACTCAGTACTAAGGTAGAGCTTTCTTATGGACTGTGGAGAATGAGGGTCTTTAATGCCTTTATGTTCAAAGGTTCTTTTGAGGGGCTTTTGTGAGGATATAAATTACGGTAGCAACAGGTATATTTTCCCTCAGTACAAAGGCTGAGGGTGAATTTTTCGCAACTTAAAAAGGATCTGTTCTTTTATTGTTGACCTTGATTTTTCGCAATATTCTGCGTTGCCCCTGCTTTGGCTGTATTATTCTCTGACCCATCCAATTACCATTTCTATCAGCGCTTCGGAAAGATTATGCTTTTTGGGTGTTCTGTAGATGTCTTTCCAGTGGCTTCACTTGATGAATGTGACAAGTTTTGTGTTTTCACCCTCCCCTCATTGAATTGAAAAGTTTTTTTGATAAATACAGGCCAATAAGTGCCCAAAGGCAGTGTTTCAATGGCTGCTAAGTCTTTCAAGGTTAGGACTTAACCTCCGTTCTCCCTAATTCAACTCCAACCTTCAGTCTGAAGCCAATCAAGAATATCAGATGATACTTAAACAATGAAGGATTTCTGATATTCAGGTACTGCCTCTGTTCAATAGGATTGCAAATGCTTTGTGTGAAGAAAGTCGGTTTTGCTCTAAAGTACTGTCACAAAAGTGAAATTACCATTTGCTTGGAATGATGCCATTCATCATTGTCAGAACACTAAGCATTGTAAGTAGCTAGGCCTCTCCAAATTAATGCCTTGTTTTGCATCAGCTAAATTTCCCAAATCCTCGAGGATGGGTCATACAAAACTCATCTCAGTGTTTTAATTTATCAATCCAATATGAGTTCTGTGAGAGGTAGCTTCATTTGGTCTTAGCCCTTTTATTTACAGTCTAATTCTAAAAGAAAAGGAAATAAGATATGAAAATAAGTTGGAAAATAAGATAAATCTCTCAGTGAAATCACCAGATCTACTCAGTCCTGTAGCAAAACCTCCATAATTCATTTGTAGGTCAGCTCAAGGGATTAGCCATGACGTATTTGGAAATTCATTTATTTTTATTTTATTTTGCTGTTTCTTATGCATAAGGGTAATACTGTCCCTAAGGCTTTTCAGGTAGCCCTCAAATCTTGACAACATTTGCTGTCTCTGAGGCTTAAGCCAAAATTAATTTTCAAATAAACAGCATAAAAATGTATGGAGTTGTATAAATTTGAATACAAAATGCATTTGTTTTGTTTGCTTACATACATACATACATACTGTCTGTTCAGCCAAAAACCGTAATATGACATTGAAATTAACGGCCAAACGCACATCATGAAAGTAAAAAAGTTTTTCTTTGAGTTAAAAAAAATACAGAGACATGCAGCATTTTATTTCATTTCCATCTCAATGTGGTCTTTAACATATGTTCAGAGGATGTTTTTAATTGTTAGCTTTTCCTAGAAGGAAATTAGAAATCCTCTGTAGGAAAACCAGATAGTTTGGAACCTGCATGGCTTTTATTAGTTCAAAATATTCTGTTGTCTTGGGAGATGCAAAGGTATTTTCTTTCAGAGAGTTAAAAAAAAAAAGAGGAAAAGAAAAAGGTAAACCAAGTTAGGCTGCTTGATTTCCTTTCTCTGATAAAAGACAGATAAAAGCAATGTAGAGTTAAAATGGGATGAAATCTGCTAAGATTTATGTTGGGCTTGTTTTTGGTTGATACCAGGAAAAGAAAAAAGGATTCTATAGTTATACAAAGATGCTCCAGGAGGCAGGTCCTTTGGCAGAGGGCATGGAGGTGGGCTGGGGGCGGTCTTTGCTGGAGCCACTGATGTCAGATACTTGCGTGTATGCTTCTCATCAGGACTGGTCCACGGGGGACCTAAAAGATCCTGAATGCCATGGTCTTTCCCCTTCAACTCTCAAAATGGTTTTTAAATGAACTTCCACAAGGGGGCTTCATGGACATTTGCGAATGTTTTTTGTTTGTTTGTTTATATGTTTCTTAAAGGTATTAAGAAATGAGCTCCTGCAGAATGAGGCATAGAAGTTCCATTTCTTGACCTTTTGAAAGCTTTATTATACAGAAAACAGAATTAGCCCCTCTTTCCTGCCCCATGGCCTCTGATTGGGAAGAGGTCTGTGAAAGCAGAGGGCACGGGGGAGGAGGCTTCGAAGCTGGAACTGCTGTCTGGCGGCCTGGGTCTTGTCCTGGGCCATGGCCTTTCAGCTCCATTGCAGCAAGTGGCATAAAAGTGCCCACGCTGTCCAGTTTTGATTTGCTGGCTGAAAATGGCTGTATCTGTGGTTGCTTTCTTTCTTTCTTTCTTTTTTTTTAATTTAATTAAATCCACATTCTAGGTGTTTCCTCTGATTTTGGTGGAGTGGTCCATATATGTTTCTGTATTCTCTGAATATAGACCCTTTCATAGCTGTGCATGGTTTAACTGTCTGAAGTATGTAAAAATATGAAATACTATGGCAATGAATAACTTTTGAAAACAAGACCAGTTGGCCCCTTTTCATCTGCGCATCTTGAAAAGAGCCCTGGGCTCAGAGTCTGCAGACTAGAACTGGGGCCTCTGCTCTGACATCAGCTAGTTGGATTTTACTAGGAAAGCATTTTCTTATTTATGTGTCTCGATTTTTTTATTAATGATGATTTTCAAGGGCCTTCCTGTATCTGGCATTCTATGAAGACTGGGTTGCTTTATTTCCCCCTTTCTGCTAGTCAGGCCTGTATTACCAGATATAAATATTTTAATGGCTAAAATAACAAAATCAAAGGAGACAGTATGTGTAGTGTGACATGTGAACTCTGGATTAAGAGAATCTTCAGTTTGAATCCAAGTCATGTCCTATGCTTCCCTGGTAGCTCAGACAGTAAAGAGTCTGCCTGCAGTGCATGAGACCTGGTTTCAATCCCTAGGTCAGGATGATCCCCTGGAGAAGGGAATGGCAACCCACTCCAGTATTCTTGCTGGAAAAATTTTGTGGACAGAGGAGCCCGGTGGGCTGCAAGTCCATGTGGACGCAGAGTCGGACACAACTGAGCGACTGGCACTATTTCACTTTCCTGTCCTATACTACCTGAGAGAAGAGGGCCATGTGGTGGGAAACAGCCAGGTGTGCTCTGAGCCTCATTTTATATAAAAGGAAGGTTGATTAGAACTGCTTTTGAAGTTCTTTCCAGATGTATGTTTCTAGGATTTGTCAATTATTTGAGCTCCGGAATGCTCCTAGTAGCATTTTTGTTTTTAAGTGTCTGTATCTCTGAAAAGTGGTCCCATCTTGGTTGGGATTTTGATTCTCCTGATTGTCCACTTCTAGTTTACACTGTATTATTCATTGTCACAGCCAGATGAACGTGACAACTGAGCAGAGACACGAGACACAGTTTGCATACTAGAAGATGACAGGCTCATTCTGACCTGTGTCAAATATGTGGAAACTGAGTCCCGAGAAGTTTAGCTGATTTGGGGGCAGGCCAGGATGAGAAGGCAGAGCCAGCTTCTAATATGACTTAGAGTTTAAGTCCTTTTTCTTTACCTTGTTGGGTAAAAACCCAAGACACTCATGATAAAGAAGTTGAACCTAGGAAGAATGATTGGCCAGGTTTTCAGGTATTCATTCCTGCCTAGGAGACCAAGAGATGGAGATGTAGGAGGATTTGGAGTCCGAGTAACTCTCAGTTGAGATAAAAGCTGGGGTGGTAGGGACCTGGGTCCATCTCCTGAGCAACCAGGTGACTTGTGGGCTGGCATTTGATAGAGTAGAATCCAGATTCATTCCTTTTGCTGGCTGAGGCTCAGACCCATATTCTCATCTGCAAAATGGGAGAAATAACAATGCTACTGATGGGGGTTGGAAGAGGTAAAGAACCTTATATGGTACCTGGCCATTAGTAGCTATCAGCAAACTGTAATTATAGTAATAGTTTTTGCTATTGTTATTTTAAAACTGGACTGATACTCAGAAGGGGCACATGAGAAAGTACCTGAAGCTCCCAGCAGAAGGGTGCCTGCAGAACCTTGTGGTAGAGTTTGGATGGTGTTTAGTCTCTGACACAAGGTATATGCCCAGTGTCCTCTTTCCACAATCTTGGTGTCTTTCCCCCTTAAAACCCTTCCCCAGGTCTCCTGTGACACATAGGTCAGGGACTACCAAGTCTCCCTGAGTACTTCCTTCCCATGTTAAAGAACACAACACCTTCCTGATTTTTCTAATAACTAGATTCCTTCTAGATCTAACTAGATTCCGTCCTCCTTCTAAAACCCATCTACAAAAGCAGTTCAAGAGTCCCTGACTCACGAGACCCATCTGAAGCTCCATTCTCAATGTTCACCCCCAGATTGCTGGGATTTTGGAACAAAATTGTTGGGGTGAGGGGGCTGAGATTCCTTATGGCCTGCTGCTGCTGCTGCTGCTGCTGCTAAGTCGCTTCAGTCGTGTCCGACTGTGCGACTCCGTAGATGGCAGCCCACCAGGCTCCCCCGTCCCTGGGCTTCTCCAGACAAGAATACTGGAGTGGGTTGCCATTTCCTTCTCCAATGCATGAAAGTGAAAAGTGAAAGTGAAGTTGCTCAGTAGTGCTGAACTCTTAGCGACCCGATGGACTGCAGCCTAGCAGGCTCCTCTGTCCATGGGATTTTCCAGGCAAGAGTACTGGAGTAGATTGCCATTGCCTTCTCCGCCTTATGGCCTAGGTGACCTCAAATAGGAGGAAGACAGAAGACATGTCTGGACAACAACTCTGACGTCGGGCCAGTGTTTTCATGGCTACCAGCTTCCTCAGAAAGTGGGGTGAGGAGCAAGCAACCTTAGGTCCTGTCAAAGCTGGCAGCTATGTTGGGAGAGCAGACCCCTGGTGGATAAATGGCTGGAGCTGGGGAGAGATAATGGTGAGAAGAGGACAATATGGAGGAGAAGGGGCAAATGGAGCTCTAGAAGACCTGAGTGATGAAATTACTCAGTTCACCCGAGATCAGTCTGACCCTTTGTCCTTGCCACTCCTCACACTGCATACTGGCCTTCTGATGCCAGTCTCCACATGCTCCTATGTGGGCAAGCCAGATGGTCAGATTCAGTTCAACAAATACAAATGCTTACCCTGCTCCTGGTGTTGTGCTAGGTGTTCACAAGTTAAGGGTGGTCCTATCCATCAAGAGTCCTTGGCCTCACTGTGTAACCTCTGGGACCCCTTAGCCCTGCGGAGTTCCAATTTTTCCTCTGTTCAATGAGAACAATGGTGTGTACCTCCTGGGGTCATTGTAAGGACTCTGTGACATGAAACTTAAAAGGAGAGACACATAAAAGATTCCAATACTTGTTTCCTTTACTCCACCCATTCTCTTGTTCCAACTTGTTTCAAAGTTCTCTTTAATATTCCTTTCTAGCAGAGTCCTCCTGCCTAAACAGAAAAGCCTTAAAGTGAAATTTCTCCTGAGGGGGTGGGTTGTGTGCGTATGTGTGTGTGTCTATGGTTGGTTTGGACATGTGAGGTGCTAAGGTTGCTCAATGAAGTGAAATTCAGGTGTAGTGAAGAGAGTTCTTTACACTAAACCTAATTATTTCAAACCTTTTAGTCTTCAGAGGAAAAAATGAAATATTTGGCAATTAATCTCATAATTCAAATAGAAAACTTGCTTTGTTTGACTTACTTGGGCAATACTCTTTTTAATGTAAGTAGTTCTTACTAAACTATTTTTTTGAGGCAACTGAGTCATTGTTATCTCCATTTGGCTTGTGCTGGACTATGCTAGGCTGTGTTGTGCGGGGTTGCTTGGTCATGTCTGATGCTTTGTGACTCCATGGACTGCAGCCCAGCAGGCTCTCTGTCCATGGGGAGTCTTCAAGGAAGAACACTGGAGTGTTGGCTTACCTAAGATCTACTGGGTGGCTTCCAGCGGCTCAGACAATAAAGAATCTTCCTGCAATGCAGGAGACTCGGGTTTCATCCCTGGGTGGGGAAGATCCCCTGGAGAAGGGAATGGCTACCCACTCCACTATTCTTGCATGGAGAATTCCAGGGACAGAGGAACACGGTGGGCTATAGTCCATGTGGTCGCAAAGAGTCAGACACACCTGAGACACCTTCTGTGGGAACTTGAATTATGAAATTTATATCTATAAATAGAGTTTTGGAATATTTTTCTCAAATAAATACATTTTTAGTTTTCTATCTCAATATGAATATGCTTATTGGGATAATTTTATATCCCAGTAAACGTATGTGCATTGTTTTCCTTAAATAGAGTTTTATGGTTTTTCCTAGATTCTGATTCTTAACTATATTAATTTTAGGCAAGCATAGACTAGGAAATTAAGCTCAAGAATTTTGTTCTCTTAATGTTTAACTCTCAAATGTTGGTGAGTCCTTGCTGTTTCATGTATGTAACACTCTGTTTCATGCCCACAAGTAGATTTCTTGACATTTGGGCCGCATTGGTAATTTAAATAAGCGTTTTCTTTCTTAAAACTATTAAGTATCTCATGGCCAGCATCACTGTCCTTTACTTCATAACTTTTCTTCAATTTTTCTAATGCTATTAGTTACTTTCTTTTATTGGAAAAACTGCATTTCTTTTTCTTTGAAATAATTAAACAGTTCATTCCAGATAAGACACTCTAATGCATATGGTAACCAATTTTAAGTGAGCAACTTTGATTTTGGGGCTCCTGGCCAGGCTGTTGTTTTTCTGGGCCATTCTGAAGAGAGAGGGAGAGTGAATGTCCAGAAGAGTGTGTGCACTTGACATTTCTGAGAATGACTATGATAAGTTAGAGTGATTCTGGTTAATCTTATGACAGGAGGACATATTTGAGAACTGATTAAGCCTCCTTTTCTATCATTCTGTCCTAAAAACACCTGGGACTCTTAGCAGAGGAATCTATGAATCACTGTCTGTTGTCCACTCATCCTGTCTGGTACTCTCCACATTGGAACTAATCAACTGCCCTGAATGAAGCATGACTTGCAAGCTGAATTCTGAAATCTCCTGAAATATTCAGGAAGGAGTGGGCACAATCTTTCAGGGTGATTTGGTCCACACTCCAAATGAGCCTCCAGATGTAGATAAGATGGTCAAGAGGTCAGATAACACACATTTTGGATGAATTCCCTTGACCATTTTTGGGTTACTTGTTCTCGAAAGATATTTTCAAGGGAGTGGTAGATCAAAACATGGAATATGTCAATATGTCAATACCTCAGTATTCTATTTTTCAGATTGTTGGTTTGAACAAATCAACTGCTGCTTTGATGTTTGTAGACAGAGCTGCTGGTTGATGTACCCGTCGATAGCGTTGTCCTGAGCAGGTGGGGTTGGCACTGTGAACCTGCTCACCAGCCAGGCCGGCTAACCTGACTGCCAGAGCCATCTAGCAGGTCAAGGCTGGTGTGCAGTGATGACGCCTGCGCTGGTTACCTTCAGATTCTGGTTTATCTTCTGGGGTGCCCCCTCTGCTGGAACAAAAGAATAATCATTGTCTCTAAGAACAGGCAGGGACTTGGAATTTGGCCCTTTCAAAGCAATCACCTCTTCTTTCCTAACTGCAGGCCAGTGGGATAAACATAGTTCCCAGGGTGGAGAAGGAGGACTTTCTGGGACAGGAAAGCGTTTGGTTCTTCCAAGTGAGGCTTCTTTCTGGAGAACTTTGGGCAAGCCTCTTTGAGTTGGACTAGCCAGTGTCTTCGGGATGCAGAGAGATTCAAGCACCAGATTAGTGATGCTACACAGCTAAATAGCAACACATGTGGCCAAAACACTTACAGCATCATTGTTTTTGAAAATGAACTCCCAGCACAGCTCAGTACAATTTTTTCTAGTGTGTCATCTCCCACTCTACTTCCCTAGCCACATACAAAGACAGAAGCAGCATTTCTTTTTATAAAGTTTTAATTTATTTTTATCTTTACTTTTTATTGAAATAGAGTTAATTTGCAATATTGCATTCGTTTCAGGTGTACAGTAAAGTGATTCCATTTTATAAATATATATATTCTTTTTTTACATTTTTTTTTTTGCATTATAGGTTATTACAAGACACGGAGTATAGTTCCCTATGCTATACAGTAGGTTCTTGTTGGTTATCTATTTTATATATAGTAATGTGTATATTTCAACCCCAAACTTTTAATTTATCCCCTCTTCCCCTCCCCTTTGGTAACCATAAGTTTGTTTTCTGTGTCTGTGAGTCTATTTCTGTTTTTTATAAAAGTTCATTTGTATCCTTTTCTTAGATCTGTATATAAGTGATCCCATATGATATCTGTCTTTTTCTCTCTGGTTTACTACACTTAGAATGATAATCTATAGGTTCATGCATGTTGCTACAAGGCATTATTTCATTTTTTATGGCCCAGTAATATTCCATTGTATACATGTACCACCTCTGCTTTATCCACTTTTGTGTCAATGGACATTTTGATTGCTTTCGTGCTGTGCTTGAGACCACAGAGCAGGCAGAAGCTGCGCTACAGAGCCTGCCAGTGGCTTTCCTTAGCTGGATCATCCTCTGACTATAGGTCAGTTACAAGCCCTGCTTACTTTCTTCAGAACTAAGAGTTTGGACCCTTGTGAGGCAGTCCTAGTCTTTCGGATAAAGAGTCAAATTTAGGGGCTTGTTGCTTCTTTAAACTGTTTTATGTTAAATATTAAGCAAAAAAAAAGAGAGAGAGACATGGATACCTCTGATATGCTGATATGCATCCAGTGATCTCTAATAATGCTTTGCTAGTCTTGCATCAAGTGCTTCTTTTTCTTAAATTATTGTGGGTTAGAATGAGGTCTTTTGGAATACTAGCCCCCAATCCCATTCTTTTCTTTTTCTTTCCACAGTTGTCATTGTCCTGAATTTGGTGTTTAGCTATCCCATACATGTTTTCATACTATTGCCACCCATCCTGTATATGGCTATAATATACCATTGTTTTACATGGTTTAAAAGTTTATTTAAATAGAACCAACTATTTATACTATCCTGAACTCCTTTCCTCACCCACTATTATGCTTTTGTGATTTATCTATGATGTTCCAGATAGGTCAAATCCATTCATTTTTATTGCTTTGTAATATCCTGGTATAGGAAAATAGCATAATTTATTTATCTATTTACTCACTGATGGAAATATAAGTTCTTTTAAATTGTTCACTATTATGAACAATGCCAGAGTGAACATTATTGCAATTTTTATATGCCTGCATGTAGTTTAAGTACATACCACATTTTCAGTTTTATTAGATGTTTCGAGTTGCTTTTTAAAGTAATTTTGCCAATTTTTACTTTTACCAATTGTGTATGAAAATTCTAACATTCATACATCCTCACAACATAATGTATAAAACTTATATTTTGTTATTCTTATGACATAGAATTATGTTGTTATTTTAATTTTATGTGATTACTAGAGAAGATTGAATATTTTTTCATTTTATGCTACTTGGGTTTCTTTTTCTGCATTATCTGTACATATTATTTTCCTTTCCAAAAATTAAAGTCATTTGTATTTTTAAAATTTATTTGTGTGGATTCTTTATAAATTACTTGATGTTTTTTCTAAAACCTCTGTTTTATTAAAAAATATATATATACCTATGCCAGGGAATATAGAAAATAAAGAAGTCACCAATAATTTCATTGCCCTAACCAAAATATTGATTTTGTCCTATTTATTGCTAGTCTGTTTTTTTTCTTATGATATTTTTATGTAGTTATAGTTACAAGGTATATGTATATTCTGCATATTCTGAATTTTGCAGTTAATTATCATAAGCTCTTTTTGGATGCAGCTGTATGGCTTTTATAGTCAGCATTCTAAGTAGATGCATGACATATTAATATCATTGAGTAGGTCTGTCATTTCCCTCTTGTTGGACATTCAGGTTGCTTTTTATTTTTCCATTTTATAAATAACATTATGATGAATACTTATACCTCAAAAGCTTTTGATATTTTAAATTATTTTCTTAGAACAGAGCCACAGGAGTCAGGTTACTGGGTCAAAGAGGATATACATTTTTAAAAAGTAAAAGGCATTGCAAAAATATTGTTTAATCAGTGATGACAATCTAAAGAAAACAGGGTTTAAGAAGACTCAAGGGAGCCCAGCAGAGGTCTAAGTGTCTGACTCACCTTCCTTGGCAGTGAGAAAACTCACAAGACTATGGTTTCTCCAGCCAGTTTCCTGACCCAAAGCACTACTCATTACAGACATTTTCTATCCTGCTTTTGCAACAATTTGACTCTGGGGAAAGAAAAAGAGAATTTCCCAGGGCTAAAGCTTAATTAATGCTTACAAGGTTAAAACTTATAAATGATTTTTACTGATTTTTAAACACTGATAAAGGAAAGCAGTTTGTTTATTTTAGGACCTGAAATTGGATATGCAAGAAGAGGGAGTGTCTAAAGGCAGAAATGATGCTCTGACTAGCTGACAGTCTTACAGAACATGGGCATCTCTTCACTACTTGAAAGGGCTTTTATGTTCATATGATTTACTCATTGGCATTGGGCAGAATAGAAGGATCAGATTATCCTGTATGAAAAAGCATTTATTTGGAAATATGTAATACATGTGATCCTTAATTTATGATCAGGTTCTATTCCAAAAGTTCCTTTACAAGTCAGTTAATTAGAACTCAGAAAACATTTTCCCTTAGAAGCAATATTGTGAGTGGTGGTATGGTTTCCAAACTGGTGCATAAAAGCCCATTTAATCTGTCATAGATTTCTAGTATAGCCCCGGTTTCAAATCTAGCTTAGCTAGAATCTATTTGTTTGATCTTGGGGTACTCATGTTACTTAAATTTCTAGTCTGTAGTTGAAGAAAGGGTTTTGTGAGGATTACCTGAGATAATATATATATAAATGTTTTATGAACTGTGAAATGATGTATGAAAGTAGCAGATATATTGTTTTTGCCCACTAGATAAATAACTATTAAAAAGCAGGACAATGGTATTAACACTTGGCCTTCACACTGGGGAATGTAAACCCCAAGACCTGTGCAGGTGATCAACTGGGGTGTAGCAGGCATATGTTAGAATTCCTATGTATATACTTCTTCTCCTACTTTTATTTTTGTAAGTACACATCACAGTAGAATATTTATATTGATATTTTTATCTATATATAAGTGATGAGTATTGTAACCGTGATTGTAAGGGACTCGATTGTAATCGTAATCAGTCGCTCAGTCATGTCCAACTCTTTGACACTGTGGACTGTAGCCTGCCAGTCTTCTCTGTCTATGGGATTATCCTGGCAAGAATCCTGGAGTGGGTTGCTGCTTCCTACACTAAAGGATCTTCCTGAACCACGGATGGAACTCCATGCGGCTCCTGCATTGGCAGGTGGACTCTTTACCACCAAGCAATCTGGGAAGCCAATGATGTATATGCTCATGATTGAAAACAATTTATTATTTATCTAAAGCAGTTTGAAACCCACTAGTCTATTCAATCTGTGGAGGGTTGAGTTCCATTCTTTTTTTTTTTTTTAATTTCCATTTGTATTTTTTTAACCAAAACTCTTAGAATTCTCTAAATCTTTTTGTGATATGGAAAAAACCCTAAACCACAATATAAGATGCCTGTCAAAAAAGAGAGAAAGAAAGAAGGAAGGAAAGAAAAGGTTCACCCTATTCTTGCCTCTACTGTGGGGTCAGGTCAACTGGTGGCTGTATTTGGGGGCAGCAGATTGGTTTCAGTTCCTTCTGCTGTGGCTTCCAAGCTTGGGCTCTGGCAAAGTGCCTTGAACCTTTGGCATCTGACAGTGTCTTTGCTGGGGTTTCCCAGGTGGCACAGTAGTAAGAATCCATCTGCCAATGCAGAAGCCTCAGGTTTGATCTCTGGGTCAGGAAGAACCCTGGAGAAGGAAATGATAACCTACTCTAGTATTCTTGCCTGGGAAATCCAATGGACAGAGGACCCTGATGTGCTGCAGTTCATGGGGTTGCAAAAGAGCCAGACATGACTTAGCGACTAAACAACAGCAAGTTTATTCATATCTTTATGCTATGGAACATAGGATATATGGAAGATGAAGCCAGTTAAATAAATGAAGTGATATCTTGATTTATAATGTTATTTCTGTGTAAAATGTACCTTATGTAGTTCCAGCTTAGACAAAATAGTGTCTTCTTGTTTCTTATTTCCTGTGGGTAGAATATTGGTTTCCTAGCCAGGCAGTGTGTGTGTGTGTGTGTGTGTGTGTGTGTGTGTGTGTGTGTGTGTGTTTGTGAGGAGAGAGAGAGAGAGAGAGAGAGATGATTTGGAAAGAGAAGTTTGTAGAATAACAATGCCTATCTATGTTGGCATGAAAAGTGACTGGATCTGTCATTTGCTTTTTTTTTTTTTTGAAAGTTAGAGTTGGGAGGGACCCTGGATGCTTTCCCCCTAGGTTTAAGCATTGACAAGTTAAATCCTTCTATGGATGATTCCTAGAGTCTTAAGGATGAGAGTAGGAGAAGAAAGGGATTGTAGCAGCTGTTTCTTGGTAGTTAATAACTTTAGACTACTGAATTAGGAAAAGCATACAATTAAAAATTCTGTTAATCAAAGCAGTATGTCAAAGGGTCTCATTGTTATTTCATGTAAGTCAACGTTCTGGGCTGGGACCCAGAATGGCTAACTGGGTGTTGAGATACTTACTGGATAGATTTAATGCTACAAAATTAATGCAACAAAGGAGATTTCTGCCAATTATTTCCAGAATAAAAAGCCAATGAAATCCTTTTAGCTTTTTTCACACGCATCCATTTTAGCAGTGGGCATTTAACATTTTATGTGAAAAGGTAAACCATGCCTTGAGAGTCAAAAGAGAATGGATGTCTGTCTAGTGGTGAGAGTTCCATGATATGGAAAACCCATCAGAGAAACAGGAGAATGGAAGTGAATTATAACACGGTCCACATAATTGAGCAAGGCTAAATAAGTTTTGAAAGCAGTGGCCCATTCAGTTATTTCTTATATTTTTCATATTTTTCTCGTCTCTGCAAAATAATAAGAAAGAAAAGAAAAATCTGCTGAATGCCTAGTCATAGTTTATTGGAGCAAGAAAATAAGCCATTCTGAACCATTCTCTGATTTGCTGTGAGTGGCAGAACCGTTCACCGTGGTGAATCATAGCAGGGAGAACCATTTGGAGTGATTATTTTCTGATGTTAAATTGCAAATGGCACATGTGGAATCAACAAAGGTATGAATTATTATTATTTTTTAATCTTAAAAATTTCTGTTATTGAAAATGTGTATTTGTATGACCAGTTTATGACTTCATTTCACAATAGCCAAGCTAAGCCTAAAGTATATGTCTCTTTGTTTTTACGTTTGACTAATTGGAAGATTTCCTGGTTAATATTTCTATGTCAAAAATAGTATATTGTCCTAGAAGCTGCATGATGGGAATAATGGTGGGAAAAATATATATATAAACGTTTGGCTCAGCCGAATGAATGAAGGAAAACATTTCCTGCCTTTTACTTCAGTAGGAACCTGTTGGCTCTTAAACAAATAAAATGAGGGATTAGCCCTACCTGGGTGAAATGTTAATAACATGCAAATGGTTTATCTTCAGTATAATAATAGGCACTATTCACTGCTAATCCTGCCAGAATCCCTGATGGTAAGGACAATATACCTGACGTTTAACATGAAATATCATCTGCCTTCAGTAATCCGGTGCCTTGTTTTGCTTGAAAAGTTTCAGATTGCCTGGCCCTTTAAGGCAAATCTCTGGTATTCAAATTGATGAAGTAAAAAGGTATTTTATGCTCCAGAGTCTGCTTTGTAAGGGCACTTAATTTTAAGAGGGCAGAGTGGAATGCTTCTATTTAAACTTTGGGGGAACTGGAGGGAGGGTGGCCACATTCCGTGAAGTTCCACACTTGGCCCCTGTTTTTCCTTCCTAAAGGGAGACATCAAGCTCCTAGCTGGGACTGGGGTTCCAGGGTTGGCTTCCATTTTTAGTGGCCTTGAAAACTGTTCTCGATAAGAAAACAGACTGGTTCCGAAGGGGAAGGAAAATAAAGTTTTCAGAAGGGAAACCCTTGGCATCCTAACTGCACAGAGAGGGCACTCAGTCTGTGCTCTGAGTGACTGAATACACATTTAAGATAGCACTTCAAGCATTTCAGGCTGGAGAGACATAGTGGCTGAGGTAACTGCACAGGTGTGGGGGGACATATTCTTAGCACCGTGCACACCATTTTCTGTAGGTGGACATGTTTTAGCCCCTGTACTAATTATTGCTAATTAATACTATTATATTAATTATTGTAACAGCATTTCCCCTACGTTTAGCAGCTTAAAACAACGAACAGCTGTTATTTCTTCTAGTTCCTGTGGGACACAGCAGGGTAGTTCTGACTCAGGGCTCTCGGGAGGTTGTAGTCAGAAGTTGCCCTGGGCTGCAGTCATCCAAAGGCTGGGGAATGTCTGTTTGCAAGCTCATCATGGACACTGTGCAGGAGCCCTCAGGTCCTTGGCACTTGGTCCTCTTCTTGGGGTTGTTCACACCACTGCAGCTGGTTTCCCCCAGAGGAGTGATGGAGGTGGCATGGCCGTGTCTCTGACTTACACACTGTCACCTTTCCTTATTCTGTTGGTTAGAAGTGAGTCCTGGAGTTTAGCCCACATTCATCAAGAAGGGATTATCCAAGTGCATGAACGCCGGGGAGCAAGGATCACTGAGGCTACCTTAGATTCTGGCTACACCTGTCCTTTTCATGACACTAATGTTGTTCAGTTATCCCATGACTCAAGAGATTCTGAGGATCTACTTGAACTATTTTCATTATATAAGCTTTAACTCACCTTTGGTTCACCTCCAACAGTCATTTGAGGAACCCAAATCCAGTAGACCAGTAGAGGGTCTTATTGAAAACATCATCATCACTGCCACCATCCACTGACTGTGAGCCTCGAGTCAGCCTTGAGAGGAAATAAAATCATTCAGCTGAATTACATGAAATTAATGTGTTGGCTTCAGTCCAGTTCCCACTGGATATGTGTCCTTGTCATAGGAAAAAGTACTGGTAGCTTTAATTGACCATCTGAGGAAGGTGACAAGGAGAAAAGACATTTGTGAGCATGACATTCTCAATCTGGGACAGGGTCATTCCCTGAAGGGAGTTTGAAGAATTTGTCATTTCACTAACACAAAAGAATTACACCTATAATCCTCATTTTCCCAATTGTGAAAGATACTTTCTTTGAGTAAGTCTAGTTAAAAGATTAAAAAAGCAAAAACATATGTGGTTTAGACCACTGATGTTCATGACTTACTCTTTCATTTGATTTCCTTTAAAAAAAAATGCTCACTGTTTTCAGAGGTCATTCAAACAGCACTGAAATTGGAAATGCCAACCAGCCAGGGTGAAGATGCTGGCTGGGTAGTTTAGAGAAGATAAGCAATGGATTGTTTCCATACAGTGTGATCCAGCATGTTGAAGTCTATTCACGGAGCCCGGGATCAGATATCCTAGAAGAGGGGCCACATGAAGGGATTTGTGTTTTTGTGCTTCAGTGAGAATCTGGGGACCAGCTTCAGCTGGGAAAAGACACAAAAAGTGGTGCCCCCAGAAACTTGGGTGACACTTTCTTAGGAAATAAAACTGGTCAGAAGCCAAAATAATTCATCGTTTTTAGATTTCCTCCATGATCAGCAGCAATCTTCCCTCTAATTTTGCTCCCATGATGTCCCCCAGGGTGTGATACATGGCAACAAGCTGGGCAGAGGCTTGACTTCATTCTCTGGTCAGAATTAGGGACACAGGCAGGAGAACAGGTAGGGAGGGGCAGTGAGCCTATCCAGGACTTCCTGCGAGCCTCGTTTTACCTTTTGACTTTGGAGTCTGCAATGCAGTTAGTTTATGTTCTCACACCCTCATTTGGATCAAAAGCTTCTTTCTTTTCAAACAAAGTGCAGATGAATTCTATGTGGTAGACACTTATTTAGGGGTCTTGCCGGTGTTTTCATTTGCAGTCTGTTTTCCACTGCTCATTTCCTTCTCTGCATTTCTAAAGTCCCTTGCTATGACACTAATATGATCATGTTTTTATATGTGCTTTCTTCCCAGTTCTTCCCCAAATACAAGATTGTGAAGTCCTTGAAGGAAAAGATTGGATTTTAGTAGTTCATTTCTCTCTAGGCCTTAGAAGAATGCCTGGCCCCTATTTAGGTAGGAATAATGATATTGGATGAATGAAGGAAGGAAGGGATGAAGGAGGGAATAGGCAGGCTGAGGCTTGTATTTCATCACTCAAGCTCTGAGTTATATTTCTGGGCTCTTAAAAGAAAACCTAGACATTGCAGAATTGGTCAGATGCATGTGTTACTGATATAAATGGTATAAAACCATCATATTTCTTCTGGTAAATTTATTTAGAAGTTAAAGTTCTGGCCACCTGCATTAGCAGCTCAGATGGAGAAGTTTAGATTGGCATTTAGATTAGCTGGCTCTGTTACTCAGTGACTTTGCATACTTGTTCAAGGGCACTGGAGTCAACCAATGTTTATTTTTGGATTCCCCATTGCTCCTGGGATCAGTGCAGTGGAGAATGGTCCCTCCTCCCATTACCTCCTTCACCTTGTTTCTTGTTCCTGGTCCGGGAGCACTGTAGCCCAGCTTTGGCCTGGCAGGCTGCTACTTGGTGCCCTGTTATTTTTAGCAGATGAACCACAGCAGCAGTTGGCAATTCTGAGTTGGCCCATAAAGGCTAATTTTTTGTGTGAGATCGAACCATGGGGATCTCCAGTTTTTATGTCCCTGTATTACCTCATGATCCATAATCTGTTTAAGACCTCAGTCTGTGATGTGCCAGTGTGTTACCAGGAAACTTGTTTTAAGAGGCATCATCTGATTTAAGGCTCTATATTTTAGGATGAGAGTCAAGAAATTAGGAAGAGAGGAATTACAAAAAATAATGATTGAAGTCAAAATCCTGTCGGAATTCCCAAAGAAAGACACTTTTGCTTGAATAAGCAGAAAGTTACTAGGGAACACTGAAGAGACTTGAAGGTGTAATGGAAGCTGTATTGTTTAACATAGGCTGTAATGTTATGTGCCAGAGAAGGCGATGGCACCCCACTCCAGTACTCTTGCCTGGAAAATCCCATGGACACAGGAGCCTGGTAGGCTGCAGTCCATGGGGTCGCTAAGAGTCGGACACGACTGAGCGACTTCACTTTCATTTTTCACTTTCATGCACTGGAGAAGGAAATGGCAACCCACTCCAGTGTGCTTGCCTGGAGAGTCCCAGGGATGGGGGAGCCTGGTGGGCTGCCGTCTATGGGGTCACATAGAGTCAGACACGACTGAAGTGACGCAGCAGCAGCAATGTTATGTGCTATAATAAACATATCTCTGCATGTGTTTATTTTTCTCTCATATAGTATTCAGGTGCTTGCCTCTATCAATGGTATGGGGGAAATTTTTCTTCATCATTTGGAGGAAGAAGAGTAGTTCCTACTGGAGGAACTACCTCCAGCAGCTCCGGGCTACTGGAGACCTTGTCATCTTTACCTTGTAGCTTCCAATGTCCCCCAGGGGTCAGTATCCTCCCAAAAGATGGGGACACAGCATGGAGGATTAATGTGTGGAAGTCTTTATGGATCAGGTCAGGAAGTGAAACTTCTCTTCTGCTCAGATTCTGTTGACTGTAGCCGTGTGACTGGTTTCTACCTATCTGGGATAAAGGCTGGGACATGTAGCATTACGGATAGAATTGTGACTTCCCAAATTCATATGTTGAACACCTAACCCTCAGTACCTCAGAATGTGAGTCTATTTGGAGTCAGGGCCTTTAATGAGGTTGAAATGAGTCTGTTATGGTGGACCCTGATTCAGTCTGTTTGTGTCTTTATATGAAAAGATTAGGACACACAAAGAGACAGCAGAGATGTGCATGCACGCAGAGGACAGGCCAAGTAAGGGCACAGCAAGAAGGTGGCTGTCTGTAAGCTGAGAAGAGAGGCCTTAGGGAAATCACGCCTGAAGACACCTCCATCTTGGATGTCAAGCCTCCAGAACTGTGAGAAAATAAGTTTCTCTTGTTTAGGCCACTCAGTCTGAGTTATTTGGTTGTAGTAGGCCTAGCAAGCTAATATATATTAGTTTAGTCCAGGAGTACAGAAAAAAGTAGACACTGCCTTGGTGGTTAACTAGCAATCTCTGTCACAATGTGGAGGGTACCATTTACTCATTTGTCTATTAGTTTGTTCATTTTCCCATTGATTCAGTCAATATTTATTGACTGTTCTTCTAAGCACATGGATTAAAGTGGATAAAATAGATAAAAATTTCTGCTTTATGATAGCTAAGGTTTTGTTGGATATTAAAGAACCCAATTACTTCCCATTAACAAATGAATAGGTAAACAATATATAGCATATATATGAGTGTGTGTGTGTTTAGTCGCTCAGTTGTGTCCAATTCTTTGCAACCCATTTCGACTGTAGCCCACCAGGCTCCTCTGCTCATGGGAATTTTCAGGCAAGAATATTGGAATGAGTTGACATTTCCTTATCCAGGAGATCTTCCTAACCCAAGGATTGAACCTGTGTCTCCTGCATTGTAGGCAGATTCTTTATCCACTGAGCCATTTAGAAAGCCCCCTATGTGGTATATCTGTATACAGTCAAATATTATTCAACTATAACAAATAAGGAAATCCTGCCATTTGGGGAAATATGAATGGACTTTGAGGGTGTTATACTAAATGAGATAAATCAGGCAGAGGAAACAAACACTGTATGATATCACTTATTTGTAGAATCTAAAAAAAAACAACTGAACTCATAGAAGCAGAATATACTGATAACAATCAGGGGCAGGGAGGTATGGGAATTGGAGAGATACTGGCCAAAGGGTACAAACTTGCACTTAGAAGATATATAAGTTCTGGAGATCTAATGCACAGCATAGTGATTATAGTCAAATAATGCTGCACTATGTACTTCAACTGTCCTGCTTCCCTGGTGGCTCAGAGGGTAAAGTGTCTGCCCGCAGTGGGAGACCTGGGTTCAATCCCTACGTTGGGAAGAACCCTGGACAAGGAAATGGCAACTCACTCCAGTACTCTTGCCTGGAAAATTCCATGGACAGAAGAGCCTGGTAGGATATAGTCCATGGGGTCACGAAGAGTCAGACACGACTGAGCGACTTCACTTTCAAGTTCATGTACTTCAAAGTTGCTAAGAGACTGGATTTTAAATTAAAAAAATAAATAAAGCAACCAACTACCATCATATCATCATGCTTTTATTTCCTTCATAGGACATACCAAGTTCTGAAATGATCTTGTTTATGGATCTGTGGGCTTGCTTATTATCTCCACCCTGCCCTTTAAAAATGAGCTGGAACCGTTTTTTTGGCCTTATTTCTTATTGTGTCCTTAGTACCTCAAAAACACCTGGCACTCGGGAGGCTTTCAGTGTTTTATTTGTTGAGGATTGAATGAGATATCATGGAATTAGATTTCAGGAAGAAAAAAAATGTAATGAATGATTTCTCAATTATAAGGGAGAGTGAACAGAATTTCCTTTTTTTTTTTTTTTTTGGCGTTAAAAGTGCCTGGTAACCAATCTTGTCCCTTAGCCCCTGAAGTCTTTTCAGGAGTTTAATTTTAAAGTTCCTAGTTGTTTTCTGTAGAATATTATGAGTATCTACATCTCAATATATCTTGATTTGCCACTGACTTAGTTTTAGAGTCTCAGGGATTGGAGACTTGGAGACGGTGCTGCCCCAGACTCTCACTTTAGAGAAGTAGATCAAGAGGTCAGGAGAAGCAGGCCAAGGGGCCCCCACTCGCAGAGCTTGCCAGTGGCACAGTTTAGACCAAATCTCCAGATTAGGCCCTGCAGTGACGCATCTGGTGCTCTTTCTACAACACTAATCCTTTTCCTTTTCATTAAAGGTGGGATTGAATGGTGGTTACAGGTGCCAGGTCTGGACTAGGCTGCCTGGGCTTGGATCTTGGCTCCACCATCAGCTGACTGGGTGACCCTGGATAATGTCTCTGTGCCTCACCTTCCTGTGTAAGATGGAGATAAGAGTAACATTCACCTTATAAAGTTGTTCTTTTAACTCTTTTGGGAGTTAATATGTGTACAGTACCTAGACTAATGATTGGTACATAGTAAGCATTCAGTGAATGTTCATCATTATTATTAGTATGATTGTTATTTTAATGTAATATGACCAATGTTTAAAGAACTTTCAGGTTTCTTTTGTGACTATATGAAGAATTCTGGTATGTTTTCTAATATTTATTGACAAAGAAATAGTGCAAGGGATATTAAGAGTTTTCATTACACCTGAAGAACTAAACATAAATCCTAACTATAGTTTTTCAGCAAGACATTTTCCAAACATTTCTTTTTATTAAAATATAATTGACATCTCAAAAATTCACCCTTTTAAAGTATACAATTTAGTGATTTTTAGTATAGTCATAAGATTGTTCAACCATCACCACTATCTGATTTCAGAACATTTCATCTCTTAAAAGAAACCCCATAACTATTAGCAGTCACTTTCTGTTCTCTCTTCCGCTAGCTCCTAGTAACCACTTTTCTACTTTCCATCTATGGATCCTCCTATTCTGGACATTTCAGATACAATGGAATGATACTGTATGTGGCCTTTTGAATCTAGCTTCTTTTACATAGCATGGTGCTTTCAAGGTTCATTCATATTGTGGCATGTATCAAAACTTCATTCATTTTATGGCTGAGTAATTTTCCACTGCATGGATATCCTGCATTTTGTTTATCCATTGATCAGTTGATGGACATTTAGGTTGTTTCCATTTTGGAGGGGCTACTATAAATAATGATGTTATGAATATTTGTGAATTAGTTTTGTGTGGGCATCTGGTTTCAGTTCTCTTGGCTATGTACCTAGGAGTGGAATTGTTGGGTCATATAGAACTCTAGGTTTAATGTTAAAACTGCCATTTTCAAAGGGGCTGAACCATTCCCAGATATTTAAGATACAATATTTGATGATCAATTTGATTTTTGTAAATTAAAAGTGAAAGAGGAATCATTTGTACTCAATATTCATAGTAAAGACTTACCATTATTTAAACCTTCTGAGAGCTTGTGTCTCAGCTACTGTGATGAACACTGCATAAATCAAGACAGATGAGTCATAATTTCTGACTTAAAGGAGTTGGTAGAAATTTGTGGCATTTCAAAGTTGACCCACCCCACCTTTTTAAAAAAGTATAGATTGTTATTTTTCTTCTCATTTGTCCACTACCATCAAGATTTTAGGGAAGAGTCTTATAGGGCGATTATATATATCAAGACCAGAGGGCAGGAGGGAACATGATGAAATAGATATTGGGTAGGAAGCCAAGATGTACAAGACCAAGAAAATCCCAAGTCAGTAGATGATTTGAGTGTAACCAATTGTCAACTATTTCCATGATGGACAGTGGCCTTCCACCCCATCACAGACATAATTTAAAAAAGAAAAAAAAAAGCTCTCTCTCATTTATAGAGACTACATTTGTTTTTCATGTCAAGAATCTGGTAGAAACTTTCATTTTCACAGAATTACCTCCTTGTTTTGGTTTGGGGTCTATGTAGTCATAAAATTTTGTGAGCTGTGGTGAAGTGGATGTATGATTGTATCCACAGATCTCTGGTTTAAGAAGCAAGCTCCCAAGCATTTTGTTCAGTTATTGCCTACTGAAATGTATATTCTTAAGGACAAGCAGATGACACTTTCCCAGGCAGAATGCTGAAATTTACCAGGACACATCCTGAGCTTCTTGTCTGGGGGCAGCCTGGTGCTGTCCCTTCAGTAGGAGGTCTAATAGGCTGCCAGCAGGTTTCAACTGCTGTGTCATGTCACTGAAGTGGGTGACAACTGCATTTCATCTTCATGCAAAAAGTTGTTTACTCTCTGTATAAATAGCTGTGAAAGCAGGCAAATGTATCTGTGGAAAGTAAAGTGAGATTTTAATGGTCCCATGTCACGGATTTTCTTTTCAGGAGCCTGTCAAGGTGGAGGTGAGTTAAGTACAGGATATAAACAGGGCATTCTGGCCTGGGCAAGAACCAGAAGCAACTCTGTGAATTTGCTGATTTTGTTTGATATTTCCTTGTCTGCCCAGCACATCAACTATACTAATTTTATGCTCTTTCTTCAATAAAAGTTGTCCTTCCTCATCCTATTTCTCTTCATCCTTGATGCCCTTCCTTCTTTGCCCCTCTTTCCTAATTCTCCCAGTCTTCAGCCTATACCGACTTCTCTTCTCTCCACAGACTTCAGAATGGTGGGCGTTAAATTGTAATTGCTTATTAATGGATTGCTGTGTCTGCCCACTAGATTGCAAGCTCTCTAAAGACCAAAATTTTTTTCTGATGCTGGTTTTGAATCTGCTTTAGGACTCTGTCTCACCCAGAACTTCCTCAGTCAGTAGCCACCAGCTGGATGAATAAACGTATAAGGGCTAGAATAGAAGCTGTTGATTCTCATGACCATGCTTAGTTTCAGAAAACCATGCTGGAAAACTTCTAGGCTTTTCTGATCTTAAAAACAACATGTGACCTTTTCTCTGTTCTCCCTCCCCCCACCTAGGTGGGCCTCCAGCTGATGAAGAAAAGAGAGCACACAGAAAATCTGGGGCTGGCAGTGTGCTGAGGGAGGGTGGTTATGCTCCAGAATGATTTAATGGAGCCCACACCTGCTGCTTCATGACTAGGGTTTCAAAGCTTTCAGAACCTGTGTATGCAAAGCTTGTCTTTTGATATCAGGATAAGTTTCAGTGGATTTAAATGGTGTTGTAATCAGATTTAAGCACAGGAAGCTTTGTTCCCCCCTGTATACAATGAAGCTATCTCTCTTAAAGGCTGTTTGGTCACCTAAATCTAAACAACCATGTCAAGTTTTTTTGGTTGCTCTGGAGTCCTTTCTTCTAGAATACAGCTGCAAGTGGGTGGGGGAAGTTATAAGGAGGCACATGTCAGATTTACTTATTTATCTCTCAATTATGGATGCCCGGTACTGTTAAAGCTTTCTAAACCTCAGTTATCGCATTTGTAAAATGGAGATAATAACATCCACCTCTTAACAGCTACTGTGAGGATCAAATGCTATAATGCACATAAAGCACCTATAACAGAGCATGTAATAAAATAGTGTCTAATTAATAATGCTTCCTCTCTTTTCTCCTTTCCTTTGGTCTGAATGCTGAAGGTTGACTCTGCTCATGCTGAAGAGAGCAAAGCAGGAAGCAGGAAATAGACCTGGTCTCCTCTTGTATCTCCATGTTTAGATTCAAAGGGGACGCTTCTCTGTTGTCCTTTTCATATAACCACAGGATGGCTCTCAAGTTATCAGACTATCTACCTGAGTCAAGGAAAAAGCAGGGAAAGAGTAGAGGTGGTTTATTCCTTTCTGCAAAAGGGAGAATGAAACTTTTAATACTACCTTAATTTTTAATGCTTGCATTCCAAGGAACTAAAGAATATTTTGCCTTTTCTGTATCCATTAGTTGCATTCCAATGAATTAAACAGAGGTGTGTACTATATATATATATATATATATATATATATATATATATAGGCTACCTAGGTGGCAAAGTGGTAAAGAATCTGCCTGCCAATGCAGGAGATACAAGAGATGTGGGTTTGATTCCTGGACTAGAAGATTCCTTGGAGTAGGGAACCCAGGGAACTCAAATGGCAACCCATTCCAGTATTCTTGCCTGGAAAATTCCATGGACAGAGGAGTCTGGTGGGCTATAGTCCATGGAGTTGTAGAGACTTGGACATGACTCACCATGCACACATGCATATATATATGGCATGTATGAAGCATATATATGAGATATATGAAACATATATGCTATGTATATGGTATATAATATCTTTATATATCTTCTGCTTCTGCTTGATTTTGCAGATGAATTTAGGAAATGGGAGGAAATAGATCACTGCTCAACAGTGTGGCTGTCTACTTGCATGCAAATTCTTAATCAATTAATTAGAGAAAAAAGTAGAATTCTAGAAAAAAATGATTTCAAATTATATTTTCAATTCCCAAAGTCAATTTCACAATATTTAAAAGTTTTTTTCTTTTTATAGATTTTGTGTCTCGCTTTGATGTGTAGCCACATTGTCAATAGGTGATCTAGGGCTTGAATCTCTGGAGGAGGGCATTGGCAACCCACTCCAATATTCTTGCCTGGAGAATCCCCATAGACAGAGGAGCCTGGTGGCCTTCAGTCCATGGTGTTGCAAAGAGTCGGACACAACTGAGTGACCAAGCACAGACAGGGCTTGAATGGGGCTTCCCAGGTGGCGCTAGTGGTAAAGAACTTGCCTGCCAGTGCAGGAGACATAAGAGATGCGGGTTCAATCCCTTGGCTGGGAAGATTCCCTGCAGAATGGCATGGCAACCCAGTCCAGTATTCTTGCCTGGAGAATCCTATGGACAGAGGAGCCTGGCGGTCTACAGACCACAGGGTCGCAAAGAGACAGACACGACTGAAATGACTTAACATGCATGCTCACAGGGCTTGAGTAAGGTCTGGTTTTTACTTTTCTCTACATTAGATGATGCATCTTCTGGAGGAAATAAAAAAAAAGATGTTAAAAGTAAGTGATATGTCTTCTCTAAGAGGACAAACAAGATAATGAAATTGAATTGAAAAGGCTCTAAGACCTTGGTATTGACTTCTCAGTCAAAGAAAACAGTCAGTAAAGAGGAAAGAAGCCCAAAGAGAAAAGGATGCTGAACCTGTGGGATGTTTAGTGCTACGTGTCAAGCTACAGAGAGGACTGTAGCAGTCATCCAGAGAGTCAGCCATGAGCTGGACGATGAGAAGATGGGTCCTGCCGTCCAGCCCAGAGTTGTAGAATTTATTTCTGAATGGTCAGCTTAGTAAGGCCCTTGCTTGTCCTTACAAGGACAGAGCCCTACTCAAAGGCAGAGACAGGTAGTGAGGCATAGGGGATGAAAAGCCCACACCAAACAGACTGGCACTCACATAGGATCCTCAGAGAGAAGCCCCGGTGCTTCCCAGCAAGAGGAATGAGGTAGGAGACTCAGAAACCGCCTTCTGGAGCGTCCACCCCACACAGAAGGTCAGTAGCCAACCTGAATCCTCGGCGGCAGATAACCTCCCCTGTTCCCCTTCTCACTGCCCAGGAGGAGAAAGGAGCTAGCTTTTACTGAGTGGACATTGTGCTGGCTGCCTCCCCATCGTCTCCTCTAGCTTCACAGCAACCCTGAGGTAAAGCCCGAATATGAGTGTATTAGTTTCCTAAAATGGCCCTAACAAATAACCACACCCTTAGTAGCTTATAGCAACAGTAACTTCCTCTCTTGTCTTCTAGTTTGTGAGGCTGACATCTAGGTGTCTGCAGGGCTGGTCCCCTCTGGACGCTCTGAGGGGGGAGTCTGTTCCATGCCTCTCTTTCAGATTCTGTTGGCTGCAGGCAAGCCTTGGTACCCGTCCTGGCCTGCAACTGTATGACCGCTGTCTCTGCCTCTCTCATTCCCACTGGGTCTGCCTCTCTCAGTCTCAAATCTTTCTCTTATAAGGATACTGGTCCTAATATGGAATCACTCACAATGCAGAAGAGTGTTTCTTGAGATATAACTAGATTCTTACATATAACATGTTAACATTATAAATAAAAGCATGATAGCAATGACACATGCAGAAATTAGTATGGATCTTATTTTGGTAGGAAAACAAGTTTAATTCAACTAGAAAAGAACTGACTCAAGTCAATAATGCATTTTTCTTTGAAATCATAGCTTCATTTAATTCACACACGGTAATATGTCCTCAGCCTAGAGCTTCCTTTACATGACACTTTACTTTGAGCCCATTTGCACTATGGTGAGAATTTTGATCTCCATATATTTCAGAGAATTTCTAGGATAACTTAAGAAAAAAAAAAGGAGATTGGGCGGGGGGAAACTAACAATCAAGTGGTTTGTTGAGCTGAAGGTGGGGTTTGTGATGAAACGCTGGGTGAGATGTCCTTGAGTTAGGAGGGTGGTTGGTGATTGGTTGTGGAGGTGGGGAAAGAAAGGAGACATTTCCAGGCTGTGTCTCTCACACAGGCTTGGGAGCTGGTACTGAGTCTCAGTCAGATGATGCACTTGTTAAATGGAGGATTGGAATGAGGAAAAACGTTGTCTTTTCCTTATGATCTTTGTAACAGTGCAAAGTGAATTTTTAAATGTCAGTTGATATTGTGGAGAAGAAAGGGCTTGAACAGTTTTGCACCAAGGAAAGAGAAATTATTTGTTTAATGACTATACATTTAGGGTAGAAAGATTTTGTTGAATATCTTAGGTTTGTGCACTGATTCAGTTTTTTTTTGTTTAGCAAAGGCAAAACTTTGTAAGAATTTGCATATGTCTTTTCCGAGATTTCCCTCTATCTTTGGTCTTTCTAACTTCATTTCTTCATAATCTAAGGATTCTACTCCTGGGGCACTCAAATCAGGAGAGACTACTTGAATTTTAAAATTTTGTTTGGTTTTTAAAATTCAGCTCATTTTGTGCATGTGGACAAATCCTACTGTTAGCTGTATAACAGAATGCCTACCATGTAATAAAAGTTCAGTGAAGTGTTGACTTGTTATGTGCTACCCCCCAAAATTTCATAGCTACTGCTCATAATACTTTCTTTCCTGTGCGATGCTGTGTTGCATCTTGCTTAACCTGGGAACATCTACACCATTTTCTATAAATGAAAGTCTGACTATTTGGTTAGTTACTTGTCACTTTGATGACGATGATGGTGGCTAACATTTATTAGGTGCTTACTATGTGCCAAGCACTGCTTTAGCCACATTAAATTATTATCACATTTAATCTTATAAACAACTCTAACTGGGTTAACCAGTTAGTAACCAGTTAAGTCACTCAAAATAGTCAAATTATATGCAAACAAAATAAAGTGTGATTTGTTTAAAATTGATACATATATTTTTCTTAAGAATGAAGATACTTAAAATTTAAAACGAATATCACCATAGGAAAAAATCATAAATATATGGAGTAAGATGGGTTGTAAATAAGATTATGTAATTTAGGGAAAATTATAAACAGGGGTAATTTAAAGAGATTGTATTTTCTCCATTTGTTGGCAAATAAAATGATTTTGGTGGTATTTTAAAATTTTTAATTCAATTTACTTACTTAAGCTAAAAAAGCACAGCAGTTCACACCTCCCCCTTCCCCTCCACCTGCTGTTTTTGTAACCACCAATCTGCTCTCTGAATCTATGAGCTTGGTTTTGATATTAGTTTTGCTTTAAATTCCATATATACCAGAGGTTATACAGTGCTTGTCTTTGTTGGACTTACTTCACTTAGCATAATCCCCTCAAAGTCCATTCATGTTGCTGCAAATGGCAAATTTCGATCTTTTTAATGACTGAATAATCCCTGGTGGCTCAGAGGGTAAAGAATCTGCCTGAAATGTGGGTAAAGTGAAGTGAAGTCACTCAGTCGTGTCTGACTCTGAGACCTCATGGACTGTAGCCTCACTCTGTCCATGGGATTTTCCAGGCAAGAGTACTGGAATGGGTTGCCATTCCCTTCTCCAAGGGATCTTCCTGACCTGGGTTCAATCCCTGGGTCAGGAAGATCCCTTGGAGAAGGGAATGGCTGCCCACTCCAGTACTCTTGCCTGGAGAGTTCCATGGACAGTGGAGCCTGGCAAGCTAAGGTCCATGGGGTTGCAAAGAGTTGGACATGACTGACACTAACATCTATCTATCTATCTGTATCATATCTTCTTTATTTATTTATCCATTGAGGACATGTAGGATGTTTCTATATCTTGGCTACTGCAAACAATGCTGCAGTGAACACTGGGGTGCATGAATCTTGTTGAGTTAGTGTTTTCATTTCCTTCTGATAAATACCCAGATGTGGAATTCCTGGATCATATGATAGTTGTAGTTTTAATTTTTTGAGGAACCTCCACACTGTTTTCCTTAGTGGCTGCACCAATTTACATTTTCAGCAACAGTGTACAAGGGTTCCCTTTTCTCCTCATCCTTACCAACACTTGTTATCTTTTGTCTTTTTGATGATAACCATTCTGACAGGTATGAGTGATATCTCATTGTGATTTTTCTTTGCATTTTTCTCATGATTAGTGATGCTGAGCTTCTTTTCATGTGCCTGTTGGCCATCTGTATGGCTTCTTTGGAAAATAACTATTCAGATTTTTTTTCTTTCTTTCTTTCTTTTTTTTTTTTTTACATTTTATCATGATACAATTGTGCATTGATCTTAAGATGTGTCTGAATTTTTAAAAATTGAAATTGAGTCAAATAATATTTTTATATGAGGCCAGGTTATTCCTATAGCAAATAGTAACTATTTGGTTGCATTTTCCAGAAATCTGGATGAGGCACGGCATAATGGCTCATTCTGTGGCCAGAGTCAAGAACTGAACCCTGAAATTTGGTTTCTTGCTACTTTCTCTACTTGATTTCCTCTCCTTTTCTCTAAATATTAAAGAACACATACATTTTAGTATTCCTGCCTAGCTGTTTTTCTAAGTTGAGCTCGAGCTGAGAATGGTCCCAATTTCAAATATCCCATGTTGATTTTTAGAAAATGGAGAAACATCTAAGTCTGGTACCTTACAGGTTCCCGTTATTGTGGATTCCAAGCCGCCTCAATTGTCAGTAGACCATTACAGCTTGCATGTGGTTTATTTGGTTTGGAATTACTTCAAGTTTCCAAAGACACAGTGAATTTGTAAAAACAGATCATTAATGATAACCCAGAGCACTTATGTCTGAAATATTGGGTGGATGCAGCAGTTAGGATATTTTTTTTCCTGATGGTTGTCTATTCTTTAAAGGCAGGGCTGTCTAGAGGCCACCGGATTGAATGCTTCTGAAGATTAGCCTCTCATTGTTTGAATGTTTTCATAGTATTGTTGTAATAAAGCATCTTCATACTTCACAGCTGAGATCTTGACTTTGAGAATTAAAAGAAAGCAGAGGCTAATCATAACAATTAGCTAATGTGTCAACAATTAGCACTTTCCATCAACCTGCTCTAAAAGAAGACTCTTCTTATCCACTTGCAGACAAAAATGCAATGATGTAGTTAAGAAAAGCACTGAAATTGGCTCTTAGAGTCCCCTGCTGTAGCCAACTAAATCCCCAGGGCATTGTTTACAGTGATTATTCTGCCATTATGATGTTATTGCTTAGGCGGAGGTGGGGGTGGTGGTGTGTAGAATGCTCAAAATAAGTTGATTCTTTTTTCTAAAAGACAAAACAAAGCATTAAAGAAAACAATCCGTTTTTGGCTGCTTTTGGAAAAGTAGAACAAAAACTGCTGTGAAAGGTCAGCCAGTTACAGTACTTTAGTGTTTAACTGGTAAATACCAAAAAAAAAAAAGTATATTTTATATTTTACCATTTGGAAAATTTTCAGTGTGTTTCAAGTCCGGCACGACTCAATCAATGTGAGATTTCAGAGGTCTCCAGTGGGGATTTCTTGACAATGGATACATTATATTCTGTGGCTGTCTATACCACTGCTCGGTCAAAACATGTTTTAACATCTTTTATATAATCCTTCTAGTAATACAAGAACATTTATACTGCACCTTTTATAAAGAACCACACAGCGCTTACACAGGCCCATATATCTATGTAAATACCATAGGTTTGTCTTTAAAACAGCCTTAAAACAACTTGTAAATCCCAGTAGCATCTCAGAATTCTGAGGGTAGGAAAATTTTACACTAAAACTGGGATCACCTTTCAGGCAGCCCCCGTGAGTCCGTGCAGGCTCCTGGTAAAGTGCAGAGGAAGCTGGGCTGAGGAGCAACGTGTTGGCTGGTAGAGCGGCCTGCCAGTGCCAGAACTCTGTCAATGAGGCAGGACGGCTTGAAAAGTGACGCCCTGAATGGCAGCCAGGGCTGTCGCCTTAGAACAGGGAGAATGCAAGAGGGGCTGCACCGTCCTGTGCCATCGTCTTTTGGCACGGAAGTACGGCAGCCTGTGTCCACACTAGAGGTGACGGGAACACACGGGAGCCATCTGTAGAGTTGGAGACAAAAACCGGCATTGATTTTTGCAACAAGCACAAGCTGGTGAACCAGCTCGGTGAGGGCCTCTCAGCGGATCTGGAGAGCATTGAGTAGGGTGTCCAACTGGGTTAGGGTGCAGCCATATTGCAACAATGCTGTCTTCTTCCAGTATTTCAGGAAACGGAGTGCTGTCAAGATGCCATGCAGATTTGATTGACAAAATGTGGAGCAGAACTATCACGTGTTTGTCATTTAATTTTTGCAGAATAGTTCTCAATCAGCTTCACTTTCTGGGATTGTGATCACTAAGTTCTAAAGCTTTGCTCCTCAAAGTGTGGTCCTCAGTCTGGCTGCATCAGCATCCTCTTGGAATGTGTTAGAAATGCAGAGTCTTGGAAAATTACGAAAGAGAGGAGGGGCTTAAAATGTGCAGGACTACTGTTAGTCATTGTTGGTTTATTCTATTAAAATGGAAAAATGTACTTATTTCCTAGAGGGAAAAAAAATGCAGTGATTTCAAACACTTAGGTTAAGTAATTATATTGGGTTGGCCAAAAGGTTCATTTGAGTTTTTCCATAAGATGTTATGGAAAGGCCCAAATGAACTCTTTAGACAATCCAATATAAATGATATGTTACTTTTTCAGAATCCTAGCTTATTTTATAAGTCAATGAATAATCTTTCTCTGAAGGTAAAGCGGAAAGAATATGTAGATTTACACATAAATAACTAAAGGTTAATGGTCTTAGTATAAGTTATGGCTAGAAAAATGATTGAAAAACATTTTAATTTAAATATTTAATACCATAATAAAAGTATGCATCATTAAAAAAGAAATGCAGAGTTTCAGGCCCCACCACAGACCTACTGAATCTGAATTCTCATTTAAACAAGATGTCCAGTGAATTCTAGTGTCTGGCACAGTTTGTAGACTGCTCCTCTAAAAGATGTGGTTGAACATATTTGCTCATTTATTTTTCAATTTCTATGATCAGAAAAAAATTTGTTGAAGATATACACTGAAGGAGAGGGGACCCTACTCTCAAAGGACTCAGTGTTGAATGATGGAGACACACATGTAAAAAAGATGTCCATGTGAAAGATATGTGTTCAAAGTGGTGTGTCCTGGAGAGAAGGGAGTATGTCTAAGTCTGCGTGGGGAATTCCTACAGGCTTCTTGGAGGTTAAATCTGAGTGTTGAGTCTATAGGGGGTGCAAATATGTCTGAGAGGAAAAAAGATTCTTTCAGCCAGTGGTGGAAAGAACATAAGTCATGTAGAAAATGATGAGAGATTTCAAGTTGCTGGAAATTAGGTGTGTTTGTGTGTGTCAATGTGTGTATTTGTATGAGCGTATGTGTGAGATGTGTGTGCTATGTATTGTAGCATGTGGGTATGGGCTTGATGAAGACATAGCAGTGTTTTCTGCTTTACCTCTAGTGTCTAAAATAGTGCCTGATACAGACTAGATACTCAATGCTTATTTGTGGGATGAATGAATGAAAGAAGAATAAGACAGGAGAGGGAGGCAGAATCTGATTATGAAGCTAATCAATGTGGACTATATCTTAAAGGCACTGGAGAATTTTACGCATGGCAGTGACATGACCACAATAAATGAATGATCAGAGTAAGGGGAGCTTGGAGGCACAGGTCCAGAGAGGAGGCCACAGCAGTAATACAGGGGAAAGATGATGAATGTCTGACCAAAAGTAGTGGTGCTGGGTATGGAGTACAGGTGAAATTACAAGATGCTTAGAAGGCAAAATTGTGACAACTCCCTGATTGCTGTGGGGGTGAGGAAAATGGAGAGAAAAATCTAAGGGGTGTCTATTTTCTAGATTAAGTGACTTGTGAGAGAGGGAACAGCAAAAGAAAGACTGGGGAAAGACACTGAATTCACTTGTGAATGCATCATTTTAGTCGTCTAGGGAACATCCAGGAGATGTCCTAGAGGTGCTTGGAAGATTCAACCTGAAGATACAGATGTGGGTGTTCTTGGCCCTGAACACAGGAGATGGATGTGCATGAGGAAGGCAGTGTGATGGGATGGAATCCTGGCATGCAGGTGTTTATGGGACAAGTGAAGGAGAACTCAGCCATGGAAATGAAAGGAAAACGGAGAGCAGTTTCAGAGTCTATGCCTTTTACACTTTTCTGGCCCTTTGTTTTTTCTGTTTTTTCTTTGTAGTACTTACAGAGATGTAGCTGTGTGTTTGTGATCATTGATTTGACTCTCTCAGTGGTTTTGATGTGAGAAGGGACCCTGTTTTAATCACAGAGGAGCTACTCATTACATTTTCTGCATGAAGGAAACAGGAAGGAATTGTCCATGGTGTCACATTTCACAGGAATGTTGAGTAGGAATCCATTCTAGAAAAAGCTCATCACCTTTCAATGGTGAAATTTGGTACTGACAATTTTACTGGAGTCTTACCTGAGGACCCCAAATTTTAGTGGGTTGATAAGCGAATGGGGAGCAGTTAGTAACTCCTGTCTTTAAGAAAAATTTGGCAGTGAAGGGAGGGGGGAAATGAATGGAGGGGATAAGCTAATTTATGATAAGAGAAGTTGACCATTTACTAGAATGTTATTAGAACATAAAATGCCTACTATGTACAAGTCACTCAGTGGTAGAGCAGTGAACAAGGCAGATATAGTCTTCAGATATGAAATATGAACAAATAATTATAAGCGTGCCTGCCAAGAGTTCTGGTATGTGAAATGCAAGACAAGTGCAAGGTGAGTGCTGGGTGAAGGTGTAATGTTGACAGTAGAGTCTGGAGGGAGGAAGGTGAGCTCTGAAGGATATGGAGGTTGTGGAGAGCATTCCCAGCAGAGATGATAGTATGTGCAAAGGGCTAAAGTAAGAAGGAAGCTGAAGAATGAAGAAGGAGCTGAAGATGAGGAAGACAGCAGCTCAGTATGTGACTGGTGAGGCTGGTGGAGGAGAGGGCCTGGTCATGCGGGACCTTAAAGGCCTTACTGAAGACATATGTCTTTATTCTGAGACACCTGAGGAAAATACTATGATCTGATACGTTTTTGAGAGCTCACTCTGGCTGCTGTATACAGAATAGATCTGGGAGGAGACCCACTGGGTTCTCTTCCAGTATCTAGAAGAGAAAGAATGGCTCATTGAACTGGGAATAATGGAGATAGAAGTAGCTGAATTCATAACACTTTTCTAGAACAAAATCTTGGTGATTATTTGATTATGGAATTTGAGTGAAGGTCATATAGAGTTGATTTTCTGGTTCAGTTCAGTTCAGTCACTCAGCTGTGTCCAACTCTTTGCGACCCCATGAACCTCAGGGTGCCAGGCCTCCCTGTCCATCACCAGCTCCTGGAGTCCACCCAAACCCATGTCCATTGAGTTGGTGATGCCATCCAACCATCTCATCCTCTGTCATCCCCTTCTTCTGCCCTCAATCTTTCCCAGCATCAGGGTCTTTTCAAATGAGTCAGCTCTTCGCATCAGGTGGCCAAAGTATTGGAGTTTCAGCTTCAACAGCAGTCCTTCCAATGAACACTCAGAACTGATCTCCTTTAGGATGGACTGGTTGGATTTCCTTGCAGTCCAAGGGACTCTCAAGAGTTGTCTCCAACACCACAGTTCAAAAACATTTTCTGGTTAGTACAGATGAATGGATGTTGGTGCTATTTATGAATATAAAAATCACTGGAAGAGGACCAGCATGGTAGGAATATGTTTAATTTGTAGTCCAGGAGGAAATATCTAACAGGCAGTTGATCTAATGCTCAGAGCATAACGCATGTATTGAGGATTTGTAAATCATGATCGCAAGTTCAATGGGAATTTTAGAAGTTGAGATCCTATGCGTATGAAGTCACTTCAGTTGTGTCCGATTTTCTGCGACCCAGTGAGTTGTAGCCTACCAGTCTCCTCTATCCACAAGATTCTCCAGCCAAAAATACTGAAGCGGGTTGACTGGGGAAAAGCAAAAGGAATCAGGGCTATATAGTATCAAGAAATCTTTTGAATATAGACAGGCAAAAGAATCACAGACATCTGCTAAAGGAGACTAGCACAATCAGAATTTGATAGATTTAAGTTAACATTACTCAACAATGGAACTTGGATCAAAAGGGATTGTTAAAATTCTATTAATAGAGTTAAAGAACAGAGAGCTATGAACATTACCATATATAAAATAGATAAACAACAAGGATTTGCTGTATAGCACAAGGAACTGTATTCAATATCTTGTGATAAACTATAATGGAAAAGAATAGAAAAAAGAGTATATGTATGTATATAACTGAATCACTTTGCTGTATACTTGAAACTGACATAATATTGTAAGTCAACTATACTTCAAATAACAGCGAGCTATACTATTCTTCTTTCCTGAGCCATATAGGTTTCTGTGTGTATAGAGGAATGTGTAGAATAAATGAAGCAGTTATAGAGGAATAAGTGAAGTGGTTCTTAAAGGTGTTCTCCATTTCTGGGGTTTTTGTGAGTCTATAGTAAAGTATTTCCTTTAGTGAAAATGTAAATTCTGAGATAAATATCTAATTTATCAGACTTGCATTTTCTCCACAGTGTAAGTACACAGAGGTTAAAGCATCTGCCCACAGTGCGGGAGACCTGGGTTCAATCCCTGGGTCGGGAAGATCCCCTGGAGAAGGAAATGGCAACCTACTCCAGTATTCTTGCCTGGAGAATCACATGGGCGGAGGAGCCTGGTGGGCTACAGTTCACGGGGTCGCAAAGAGTTGGACATGACTGAGCGACTTCACTTTCACTTTGCCTGTTTCATAGGAGTAGCCATAGCTACTCTTTCCTGGTTATAAAATGTAGCTCCATGTTAATAAGAACTCTGTTCTTTGGCTGCGGCCAAAAACTGAACAGAGCTCTTTTGGTGAGGTAGCAAGAAACATAGCATTTGATCTTTAAATACCCTTAATTAATTAATGTCACTGTGCCTACCAGCAGTTACTTGCGCACCAGTCTGATGTTAGAGAACTTCTTCAACACTGGGAGAGAAGCCTGATGCAACCACTGATGTCTCCCACTGTTCTACAGCTGAGTGAATGTAGGTTCAGAGATGGATCATGATTTACTAAAAGGTGCACAGCCAGTTGACAGCAGAATTGTGATTCCCATCCAGATTGTGTTATACTATAGTCTTTCTGAGGACTTCAGTGATATTAAATATTACAACCTGTCTGTTCTACAGATTGAGGGTGGAAAATATACAGTATCTTGCCTTCACTTAGTCATCACACCATATGTGAATCTCATATCTCCCTAACCTCCTATTTTTGAACAAAAAAGACTGGTGTGATGTTTTCAGGGATTATTCATTGAATTAATGTGTCAGAGTGTTGAGAGAATTTTGGGTTGTTGTAAAAAACTACGCTTGGAGTCGAATCAGAAGAGATTAAGTGAATAATTAGACAAGGATTGAATACAGCAGTTAGAATAAATGAGAAACAAATTTGGCAGTAAGTGATTCATCTGAGGTTTTATTCAGCCAGAGGCAGTTACAACTATGAGTTAGGGAGAGAGGAATTACTGCATCTCAGTGGGGAATTGTCTGGAATGGTAGTTCCCAGCACTGGTCGCATAAGAAAATCATCTGGGGTGTTTGAAACTGGTGTTGATGCCTAGACCCTACTTTAAACCAATTAAATTGGAATTTTTGGGGAACTCCAGGTATCCTTATTTTAAAAAAGCTCCCTCAGAAATACAAATGTGCAGCCACAGTTGAAAACCTCTAGGAGGATATACTTGTATAAGGACAGGGTTTGGGACAATCATTCTAGGACCACAGAACTGATGGAAATAGGTCTGTGACAGTCATGTCCTTAAATATTATTATTAGTCCTATCAACCATGTCTAGGACATCTTTGCACTCAAGTTTTACTTCTGAGTTTCTTTTAATGTGGAAAAGTCATCTGTAACAAGACTGGAATCTGGTAAATCACTGCTTAGGTTTTTTGAGAAGATTTTCCACCAAATATACTACATCAGAATAGCTAAGATGCCCATTTTGGGGGCCTGTTTTCTAGCACTCTGTGTTAAACGAGGGTTAGGGGATGAGGCTCAAAATTGTCCAGACCTGGAATAGACTAGCTTTCATCTGTCAATAGTAGCATATTGACATGCTGTATGAGGGGAAACCTCACTTAGCAAAAACTCTTTTGTCAACAGAAAGTACTTATGAGATTAGGGAGCTTCAAGTTGCATCTGCTTATCTCCCTGATTTCATCAGTTCAGGTCTGGGAATCATCAGAAGACATGCATATGGAGGGTCAAAGGGAGGCACAATGTTTGCTTTTGACTGTTCTAAAATATCCATCCTATAGATGAGGAAATACAAAGAGAAACACTGTTAAGTCTAACACTATTGCCTAAGTTAGAGGTGCAGGCTGGGTTCCACAACATTCTGCAGAAAGAAATTTTAACTGCAGGCCTATTTGCATGTCCAGATGAATGAGTCCAGATGAACCCTGGACTCATGCAATTATCCCAGAGGACAGCCCATGGGAAATAATTCTCCTGGTTAGGGTAAAGTTAGAGAAAAGTTTTATATATATGTGTGCATGTGCATGTGCTCAGTGGCTTCCACTGAGTTTGACTCTTTGTGGCCCTATGGATGTACCCTGCCAGACTCCTCTGTCCATAGGATTCTCCAGACAAGAATGCTGCTCCTTCAGGGGATCTGACCCATGGATCGAACCCATGTCTGGTGTGTCTCCTGCATTGCAGGTGGATTCTTTACCACTGAGCTGCCGGGGAAGCCTATATATATGATAAAATAGGGCAAGGAGAAGGAGATGTCTGAGGACCAGTAGAGGATGCTGTTCTATGCAGAGGTAGAGGAAGGCCAGGATGATGAGTCCTCTGCTTCTGGAATGACTTTGGATGGAGCTGAGAGTAAAGAATGCATATTTCTAGCTACATTCTCTTTCACGTATGTCTTCCATGGAAATTTTCTGTGTTCTAAGATTTAAAATAGAACTGGAGTGAAACTCTGCTTGCTAACAGTGTTGGAGCAGCCATCAGAGTAGACAGAAATCTTGGGCCCATTTGGAGGAAATATTTGGATCTGATCAAGGAGATCCATCCTGGTACTGGGATGAAATCTTCACACATACCTTCATGTATGACATCTGCATAAAGTGGGTCTTTGTGGGGTAGGGATGTGCATAGGAATTATCTTGGGTACAGACAGGTTTTCCTCACACACTTATCCTCAGGTATCAGGCAGTCAATGGGAGGAAGGTACTTTGCTCTGTGAGGCTGACCAGGGGTCCACGTTCTTTTATTTAGTGGCTCCTCCAACTTCTTGAATGTTGTCTCCAACTGTATGTTCACCAGCCTCAAGTCCTATCTGAGAGCAAGAATGGGGGCGAGATTCCTTTTTCCTTTTTCCTGTCCGCATCGCTTCCTCCCACATTTCACTGGCCAACACGTGGTCACCCTTGGAGGTGGCAGGTTAAGGGCACAGGCTCTGGAATCAGCCTTTTGGGATTCACATCCCAGCTTTGCTACTTGTGCAAGTTCCTTAACCTCTGGGTTTCAGCTCTGTAAAATGGAAGCAATGAAACAGCACCTAGTTCCCAAGATGATAATTAAATGTTTTAATTCATAGAGTTCCTAGAACAGTGCCTGGCAAACAGTAAGCACAATATGCTTGTTTATTATATAAATAATTGACCGTGCCAGGCTGCAAAGAAAATGGACAGCCAAATATCCTGTTAAAAAAAACAAAACAAAACACAACTCAGCAGGGGTTTTGCTACTAAAAGGAAGAAGCTGGGGATAAGTACAGGATGTTGTTGTTGTTGTTGTTGTTGCTCAGTTGATCAGTTGTTTCTGACTCTTTACAACACCACAGACTGTAGCCTCCTAGGCTCCTCTGTCCATGAGGTGTTCCAGCAAGAATACTGGAGTGACTTGCCATTTCCTTCTTCAGGGATTTTCCCCACCCAGGGATAGAACCTGAATCTCTTGCATTGGCAGCAGATTCTTTACCACTGAGCCACCTGGGAAGCCCACATACAGGATGGCGTGACTATATCGTTTTTACCTAAAATAGGATAGTTTGGATTACTTTTAATGAAAATTATTAACCACTGTTAACAATTACACTGAAATAACAGACTTAAGCAGGAATCATCCTAGAAAACCACTATGTCTGGGTACCTAATCCTGGGAGGTGATTAGCTTTCACCACCAGAGCATGTCTGATTGATCTCAAATTTTAACTGAAAAATGACAATTCAAGAAGCTGACTTCTGTTTTCGGGAATGAGTGGAGGGGCAGGTGGAGGGAGCGTTAAGTATTTATCCCATTTCAGTGGCACCATGAACTACCTGACCTCTTCGGAAAGTATATAAATTAACATAAGGAGCCCTGATTAAAAGTGGCAGTGGAACACAGTATAGACAAGCCTTTCTCGGTGCTCAGCCCTCTTCCGGGTACGTTAGGGGAGGCAAAGAAGGGAGAAAGCACTGTGGGTATTTTCAGTTTCTGGTAGAAAAATAGTCTCGATTGGTTTGTGACTTGCCTTGGAGAGGAGATGTCCTACTTGTCAGTCTTTAAAATCAAACATTTCTCAGGTGTGAGCATCTTTGTTTTTTTCATCCCACTTTTTAAAGTTATCTTCAGCATTGGTGAAGAGATTCCTAACAGACTTCAAAAGCTCTACCTTTGCCAAGTTATTCTGAAGTGTTCTTAGACTGAAGAAAAATTAGCGTTGCTCTGGGCCTTTGAGAGAGAGGAGCCTTCACTAAGTAATAAATAACATATCCAGGTTGGAAAAAGAAGCGGCCACCTACAGCGTGAGTCAGAGAATTCAAAAATCTCCATGAGGAACCTACCCAGCCTGTGTTTTCTTTTTTTTCTGAGAGAACTAATATGTCTTGGCAGATAAGGAAAAACCAGTGAGAAATGAATATGAACTCTAGGTTCCTAACAACATATAAAATTATTTAAAAAAATTCAGCATTAGGTTGATAAGAGGGAAAATCATAGCTAACTATAAAAAATCCATCCTCTTACACATCCTCACCAAATAAACTGATGTATTTCAGAAAATGGTAAATAATGCTTAAAATGGCAGAAGCTAGAGTTGGGAAAATAAGAACCAGGTGTTGAGAAGAAGGAAAATCAAAAGAGCATACATTTTCCGTCAACAATCCCTGTCATAAATCGTAGCAATGCCACCATCACGACCCAGAGCCCGCAGGGAAGAGACTGTTGTAAAAATGATAAATCAGAATCACTACACACCAGGTCTTGATAAAACAAAGAAAGTTGATTCCAAGGTCTGATGTATATATATAATCACAGAGAAACAAAGCTTGATCAGGGAAGGGCCCAGTGTGAGGAAATGCAAAGTTCAGAATCTAATGGCTGCTTAATATTCCAGCTGGGCCGAACATTGGATAATACGGTGAAAATTGATGACTCAGTGGAATAGCGATATATGACAAATTTCTCCATAAGAGCAGAACGATATATATACCAGTGCCTGTTCATCACATTTTTATGTATTCTCCATATCTGGAAACAAAAGAGAATATACTGTCTATACCACCTTCATAAAACAGGGTTCATGTATTTTCTGAGGTTTTGTTGTAGTTATTTCAAGAAGCAAAAACTGCCTCTCCCTTTAAGAACATTTTGGTTAAAATTGAACGATTGCTGGTGCCTTTCTTAAATGATTGCCCTAATTGCACTCTTGAAAGACCCTCGGATTCTGCAAATTTGTGTGTGTGTGTGCATGTGTGTGTGTGTGTGTGTGTGTGTGTGTGTGTGTGTGAGATAGGGTTTGGAGAGACGGAGGTGCTGGTGATGCAGAAATCTTACTGCAGGGGTGACTGGGTATTTAGCTGAGCAGTCTCAGTCAGACTGTAATGCTGGATCTCAGAAGCACTGGTCCAGGGGCTTCCCAGGTGGTGCTAGTGGTAAAGAACCAAGCTGCCAATGCAGGAGACATAAGAGATGTGGGTTCAATCCCTGGGTTGGGAGGATCCCCTAGAGAAGGAAATGACAACCCACTCCAGTATTCTTGCCAGGAAAGTTCCACGGATAGAGGAGCCTGGTGGGCTATAGTCCATGGGGTTACAAAGAGTTGGCCACGACTGAAGCGACTTGGCACTAGCAAGCACTGGTCTGGTTGCTTGCAGGGACTTTCAAGGACTGTTTTGTGTTCTAGAAGTAGAGATGGGAGATCTTTGGGTAAGAATTTCTGAAGGTCTTACATGGAAGCACAGATATCACATGGTGTGATGGTATCACAATGAGTTGGACACGACTTAGCAACTGAATACATGCACACACACACATCCACGAACATTCAATTTTAGAGCGCCTGTCTGGGGAAAGTGGGCTAACAATTGTTACTGTTACAAGGGCCTCTATGGTTACTGAACTAGGCTTGTGGCATTTATTGTTATACAATCCTGCCTGAGTTTAGAGGTGGTCACCCATTTTAAGGATGAAAAAAACTAGACTCAGAATTTCAAGAACTTGCTCAAGATCATACAAAGTTAGATTGTGAACCGAGAACCTTCTGACCCCAAAACCTGCTCTTTCTCCCCTCCCTGATGACAGCTGTGGCTACAAATCTCCCAGTTACAGGTACAGAAAGGAAGTCAGTCGGTTTTCAGTGTCTTGAAAATTAATGGACTCTTCTCAAGTAGATTATTACAGCTATTTATTAGGTTGTGTGGACTTTATTTCCATGTAATTCAAAACTAGTCATCTTTTATACGGATGGGTCAGAACCATGAGTTAGCTCTCTTGCTGAAGGCCAAATAAGCAGAAAATGAGAAGTAGCAGGTGTAGAGTAATGGAGAGCATGTGCACCAGGGGTCAGGGGGCCTGGGGTCAAGTCTTTGTGGTTTAGTGGCCGTATGACTAAGTCCTCTAATGTCTCTGAAGCTCTATATTTTCCTATCTGTAAAATGGGTTGAATGTCTTGCCTCTTTCCTGGGGTTAAGGAGAGAGTTAAATGGCAAAACATAGGGGAAAATGTCCTGAAACACCAGCGTGCGTGCGTGCTTAGTCACTTCAGTCGTGTCCAACTCTTTGTGACACATGGACTGTAGCCCTCCAGGCTCCTCTGTCCACGGGATTTTCCAGGCAAGAATACTGGAGTGGTTTTCCATTTCCTACTCCAGGGGATCTTCCCTATCCAGGCATCAAACCCACATCTCTTAAGTCTCCTGCACTGGCAGGCAGGTTCTTTACCAACTGCACCATCTGAACCACCAGAGTGTCCTTTAAATTTAGAGTCATGCTACTGTTAACAAGGAGACAACACAACAAAGATTCAAGATACATTTATTCATTATCTTGGCGTCGGGGTGTTCTTCCTTTGCTTTGGTTTGTTTATGCTGTAGAGATCAGCAGCCTTGTTGGACAGTTAGTTAAGTGCATCTTTGGCAAATAATTGTCTTCAGGTACAGCACCCACCCTCAGAAACAATGACTGTGGCTCTGGGAGAGGGTTGAGATTACATGTGATCACAAGAGGCAGATCCGGTGAAAAATGGTTAAGCAGGCTGGTGATAATGGTGGGCAGGTAAACTATTTCAGACCAGGTACCATCCAACTTGAGAGAGAGGCTGAAGATCTGGGATGGGACCCAGAAAATGGGAGAATAGCCTAGCGTATCTACAGTGCTGACAGATGGTCTGATATTCTCAGGGGAGACTCAGTCATGGGGAAATTCTATAACTTCATGCAGGGAAACCATCTAAAAATTTATCTTTTTTTTTTGGCTCTGTACCTGAATTTTCAATAAATGCTAGATATTTAATTTTTATTAAAAAACTAAATGTAAGGTACTGAGATAGGCATTACATATATATATTATACCATTTAATCTTTAGAATGACCTTGACATGTTGGTATTTATTTTCTTACATGTATGTATGGGTATCATAATTATGTATAATTTTGTACAATGAAATGAACAACTCCTAAGTATATAGCGTGATGATTACATGTGAATTTTTACATATGTATAATGTGTAACAACCAACCAAAGGAAGATAGAGCAATTTTTTAATTGCAGAATATTAGACACATTGGTATTATTATTCTCATCTTGCAGAGGAAAAACTGAGGCCCAAGATGGTAAATCAGTTGCCGAGGGGACAGTTGCCAGCTTAGGCCAGTCTCCTTCCTGTCTGCCTGCCTTTGTGCTGTGAACACTCAAGAAGTTGCAGCTGTAGAGACGAGACCCTCATGCAGCTCTGAGGGGGATTCTTGGTATCTGAAGCTTCCCAGGATTTCATTTTCAGGGCTTTCCCAGGTTCCTGGAAGACTTGGCAGTCTCTCTCAGATCTGGTTGACCAGCTTTGTTTCTCAGTTCACCTCCCCCTCCTCAATCTGAATCCTCTGATTCAATTTGAATCAATCTGAATTCACCCTTCAATATGAACCCTCTGTTCATACTGCATTTCTTCTCATCCCTAAAACATCATGTACTATTATGACCCTGCTCGGGTGTTTCTTAAAGTGACCTGGGCTCTGCCTACTTGTTAAAAATGTAAATCCACATCCCTGTGTTTCACCAACAGAACTGGAATCTGAGAGTGAGACCCAGCGATTTGCGTTTTAAGAAGCAGCCTAGAAAGGATGTGCCTGAAATGAGCGTTTGAGAACCACAGCCTCATTCACGCTATGCTCCCTTCTTAGAAGGCCCTCTTCGCATTTCTCATTTTCTGTCCCTCTGCTTTTTCTACCACATGCATACCTTTAACCCTTACCTCTGATGTCACCTCTTTCACGAAATTTTCTTGGTTCTTTCCCAGCATCCCAGCAAGGTTCCCGCCTTTGTTCCCCCTACCAACTTGTTTCTGCCTTGCTTAGAAAACTTCTCACCTTGTAGTGTCCTTCAGATGCATCTCTTGCCTTCTCTCTACTGTGAGGTTTTGAGAGCAAGATCTGTGCCCTGTTCGTTCTCATTCTTCTCTCCAGTGCCCAGCGCTGGGCTTCATATGGCATGCTGCATGCCCAGTTGCTCAGTCATGTCTGACTCTTTGCAACCCCATGGACTGTAGCCCGCCAGGCTCCTCTGTCCATGGGATTTCCCAGGCAAGAACACTGAAGTGGGTTGCCATTTCCTGCTCCAGGGCATCTTCCCTACCCAGGGATAGAAGCTGTGTTTCCTGCATCTCCTGCATTGGCAGGTGAGTTCTTTACTATTAGTGCCACCTGGGAAGCTGATATGGATAGCACCCACCAAATGTTTTCATGTAGGAAGGATAAGGAAGGCCTCAGTCCTGGAGGAACTTGGGTAAGTGGGCAAGTACAAAAGCAAGGATCTTGTTAGTTACTTGCCCTGGAGCATGAGACTGAGGCTTTGCTCAAACTACTTCTCAGCAGCTAAAATCGAAGAAGTTACTGCAAATCAGACTCTGCTATCTACCAACTTGAAAGCAAAAGTGAAAGTCGCTCACTTGTGTCCCGCTAATTTGCGACCCCTTGGGCTATACAATCCATGGAATTCTCCAGGCCAGAATACTGGAGTGGGTAGCCTTTTCCTTCTCCAGGGGATCTTCCCAAGCCAGGGATAGAACCCAGGTCTCCTGCATTGCAGGCCGAGTCTTTGCCAGCTGAGCCACAAGGGAAGCCCAAGAATACTGGAGTGGGTAGCCTATCCCTTTTCCAGGGGATCTTCCCGACCCAGAAGTCGAACCAGGGTCTCCTGCATTGCAGGCAGATTCTTTACCAACTGAGCTATCAGGGAAGCCCACCTACTAACTTAGGACCCTTAAAATCCTCATCATTTGGATAGAGGATTGTTCTCAGACCTACAAGTGGGGATCATCTGTACCAACCGGCTCTCACTTCATCCTCTGTGGATTGAGTTTGTGATGTCAAATGTTCTGAGATCTGAATGTGGGAAGCTTGGTATGGCTATCAAGTCAGGAGAAGATTGTTTCAAACATGGAGATACCACCAAACTATTTTTATATATGCTGTTTTCTCTAGAAGGATAAGGAAGGTCCTGCAATCAAATTTTAGATCAAAGTTCAGAAGTGCCATTGTCCTACCAATGATGTTCATAACTCAAAACCTTTAAAGAAAAATGTCTTCTGGGTTTTAACCAAGGTTGCATAGCTGTGTGGGTGCCTGATGTGACAATTTCTACTGGGTCATGAGTTTGTTAGACCCTGTGGCTTTGGTTCTCTAGCAGCTTCTTCTTTTGACCAGGACTAAGAGATCCGCTACTGAAATGGTGTCTGGACAAGGAGGAAAGTCAACTGAGTTTTTTTTTAAACCTTACTTTAAATTTTTACCCAATCACTTCATTTCCAGAAACTTTAAAAAAATTATATTTACTTTGTTATAAATTCACTTACAGCAGTTTATGGGGTAGAAAAAGGAAGGTTTGGGCTTTTTTGGAAAAAAATTTTTTTTTTTGTTTACTGGAAACCATTCAAAAGAGAGGGTATTAAAAATTATTGTATTTCAGTCAAATTTCACCAAGAAATGTTAGAAGTGTCCCTGAAAACCATAGCAGTCCCATTCCTGGATAATCTGTTTCTGTCCTTATTTTCCTGTGTATGTTTTAAGACTTTCCAGAGTGGTTGTTTCTATTTAAGGCACGTCATCTGTAGGATTCTGAAATACATACCAGTGCTTTGAAATTTTTGATAAAGCCCAGTTCTTAATAACAGGAAAGTTTCAAATGCCCTTAGTCACTTGGCCATCTGTAAATAAATGAAGTTCAATGGGAAAAATAGCATAAGGAAGCCGTTTTGGTTACTGTTTCCATTTTGTTCATTCACATCATCAGATTTCAAGATGACAGATATAGAAAGAGTGTGAGAACACGTTTAAAAATACTATTTTTGAAACTTGGATCTGAGTTCAAACACTCAATCTAAAGGAGACTTACGATTCAAATGTGAGTTATTTATTGTCTTTGTCAATTTCCAGAATTTAAATTTATGTCGGGATAAAGCAAATGCAAAGCTACATTTGAACAACAATGGGGCACATTCTTCTTTTTGATTTACTTATTCTTCCAGCAGAGGCCCTTGCATTCTCTGAAACCATGGGCCCTAGTCCTGAGTAGACACTGATATTAGAATCCCACATTATTTTCATATCCTGATGTCCCCTTCTGGATGTAGGCTTGATCACTGGGTCACCTGAAATGGAAGTGATTCTGATTTATAGCTCAAAATGTGGCTGACTAAGCCAAATGGTGAACATTTCATTATTTCAGTTTTATGGGTTGTGTCTGAAGGGGTTTGGTTCAGAAAATGGACCACTGCTCAAAAGGAGAAAGTCTGTTCCCATGAGGCAGTAGGTTTTGAGTCAGCAAATTCTGGTTTGTCCAGCCTCAGAATGTCAGACAGAACCGTATGTTGCAGCTGCCAAAGTGATCCCACCCTGTGGGCATGCACACACATACATACTCTCACCAAACCTTCATGGACAGACAGACGGACAGACAGACACATGACACGAGTCAGCAAAGTCTTAGTATAGAAGAGAAAGGGGTCACGTAGAACAATGAAGTGTGACTCAGAGCTCTGTCTTCGTCCCTTGCCTTCTCTTTCTCATTCATTTTCCCCCAGTGCCAACAGTAATACAGATTACAAGTGAATAGTGAGGAGAAAGCAAAGTATGAGCTTGTGTGAATCTCTGTGTGTGTGTCTTCCTCGACGATGGGGCTCTCAGACCTTTATTCAGTCTGGCACAATGCTGTCTCTGTAGAAAAGATATTAGGAACAAAAAGCAAACTCGAAGATTCAGGAGCAGGCTGCCAGAATTATTAAGAAAAACATTCAGATGATGCCATTAAAAACATATGGGGATTCTATAAAGCCCTGAAAAGAAAATGTTTAATTATGCGCCGTATGCAAAAGCCATCACGTTGAGATTAATACTAAGGACTGAACTGTGTGGGGCATAAGTAGTCCACAGTGATGCATCAATCTTTTTACTCTTTTAAAAATAATGTTTTTCTTTCGCTGATGACAAATACCTTTCAAACTGTTGAGATCATGCTGCTAGAGTGATACATGGAGTTTAATGAAGTCCAAAGTCACTAACAAAAGTTTCCAAATTAACTTTTCAAGGTCTTTGAGTTAGATTTCTTTCCTTTCCTTTTCTCCCCTACGTTCCCACTGACTTCCAGCTCCCCTAGGGGAGCCCCCTTTCCCTCCAATACACAAAGGTTGCCTATGCCGGTGGAAATACTGTTATGAGGTTTCCCATTTTGATTCATTGCCCAACATTTAAGTGTTAATAGTTGCAGTGATTTTGATTTCCATTCTCAATAGCTCACATTAGGAAACCTGAAGAAGTCTAGAACTCTTGGCCCTTTTTGAGGAACACAGAAACTGTTTTCTTTCACCTGAATCTGATGTGTTTGAGGATTCCTATCATTTCCTTTGGTTCTTGGTAATGTGTGCAATCATTATTCTATTTAGCTTTGTATGTGTGAGAGGAGTGCCACAATGAGAAGAAGAAAATCAAACTTTGTAGCTAATAGGGCTTCCAAACAAGAATGCTGGATATGAACTACATACGTAGAAGTCAGTCACAATTGCAAAAAGTCTCTGGGCTTTAATTACCTGAGTACTGCTATCTTTTTAAAAATATTTTCATTCATTTATCTATTTGGTTTTGGTTGTGCTTGGTCTTTGTTGCTATGTGGGCTTTTTTCTCTGGTTGTGACGAGAGGTGGCTACTCTCTAGTTGAGGTGCATAGGCTTCTTATTGTGGTGGCTTCTCTTGTTGCGGAGCATAAGCTCTAGGCACGTGGGCTTCAGTAGTTGTGGCCTCTGGGCACTAGGGCACAGGCTAAATAGCCGTGGTGCATGACCTTAGTGGCTCAGTGGCGTGTGGGATCTTCCCGGATCAGGGATCTTCCTGGACCAGGCATGGAGCCCGTATCTCTTGTTTTGGCAGGAAGATTCTTTACCACTTTGTTGCCAGGTAAGCCCTGCCTTTATTTTTATATTCATAGAAGTTTAAATATTGTAAAGGCAAATGCATAGCTTCTCAAAATTAAAAAAAAATGACAGTGTACAGATGCAAAAGAAGAAAGCAACTTATGTATTTTTAAAAATCTGTATTCTTTTAAGAAGGTCAAATATATTCTGTTGGTGCTAGTTTGCCTCTGGGAATTTTATGGACTTAAGCACTTGGGATTTTGATCCCTATTTATTGGGCCAGGCTCTTTAAGTAAACATGTGGCTTATGAATCAGTGGACAGATTTGTTGCTCACACTTGAATGTGTCATAACGTTTTCTTAAGCATCAGTCAAGCTCTCTGTAGTAAAAATATAAAACTTTTCCTACCCCTTTATGTCTTTCATTTTCTATATTACATTTATGATTGAAACTTACAAACTACCCAGCCTGCAGTGATTTTTGGTAAATGTGGCAGGCTCTAGGAATCTCACTGGCTTCCTCAAATTCCTGTTTAGAAACAGGCTTCCCCAGTGCCCAGTATTGAGGCTTTTGGATTTAGGTACGCTGAATAAGCAGGACTGATTTCAAATTCAATCTGCTTCTTGATTATGAGATCCTGAGTCAACCATTGTTTCAGTGTTTTCCTCCTGTGTATTTGTTTTTGTGTGAGAAAACTTTACTTCCATTGGTTAATAGCCAGCTACTTTTCCACAAAGAGCCACCTGTTTCTGAGTTTACACAGGATATGTTGGATTTATGTAATACAATAGGATCAATTTAATTATGCTTTTCCTTAAGTACAATGCTACCTGGAATTACTTCACTACCTGATACATGCTTGCTCTTTGGTGCCAAAAGACCAAAAAAAAAAAAAACCACACCAGCCCTGACTTAAGTTAGCTTTAAGGTATTTCATTACCCCAATTTCTCCTAATATGCATTAAAGGCTATATACTTTCCTTATGAAAAATGGCTGTCCTGAACTCCCCATAGTCCTTGTTATTTATAATGTTTCAAAGCTTTAGAATTACTACAAAAGATTTACTCACATAGCAGAGCATGTAAAATTTAAAATCAATAAAGTATATAAATTTTGCATGTCTCCTTGAATTGATTCCCTACTCTAATAGCTCAATACTGTAATACTATATACTTTTTTATTTCCAATGTCATTAGCCAATAATAATCTCTGGACTTTCTGGCTACATCTCTGGGGCGGTTCAGAATTTCTGACAACAATATTCTTTACAGACAGATGTCACAGGCAATTGTTACTCCTTGCATGGCTTCTAAAAATGAAATGCACATGAGAAATATTAGTTGGGTTCTGTGCTATTAGGAACTCAACTAATTTCTTTTGATGTGGTAAATACAGTTGAGAATTTAATTTTGTGGTGGAACAAAAAAAGATTTGAATTTGGAATGTCTTAGCGTTAGATTCAGAGAAGGCAACAGCATCCCACTCCAGTACTCTTGCCTGGAAAATCCCATGAATGGAGGAGCCATGTAGGCTGCAGTCCCTGGGGTTGCGAACAGTCGGACACGACTAAGCGACTTCACTTTCACTTTTCACTTTCATGCATTGGAGAAGGAAATGGCAGCCCACTCCAGTGTTCTTGCTTGGAGAATCTCAGGGACGGGGGAGCCTGGTGGGCTGCCATCTATGGGGTCACACAGAGTTGGACACGATTGAGGTGACTTAGCAGCAGCAGCAGCAGCGTTAGGTTAATCCCACGCTATATTTTTTTTTTTTTTTTTTAACAAGAAGTATGAGGTTGAGTTTTCTGTAGTTCTCTAACAGAAAAGTTCTTCTGACCATAGCTTTCTCTGAGTTAGAGAATAAAGAGGCATGCTTCCTAACATTGGGAAGGTTAACTTTTATTGATGATACTCAGTTTTTATTTCCTAAGCATGTGCACAAGGATAAATTCTAACTCATTTTAGAATTTGCTAGTAATATTTGCAGAGTGAAACAGAGCTCTCCCTAATAGATTTACAAGGAAAGAGGGTCTTGGCAAATGAAAGCATGGAGGCCGTGAACAATTATATCATCACTTATTTGACAGGGTAGTTGTTTGCTTAAATCATGGTGGTATCTGGGTCCCAGTGCTAAAAGGGTTGAGCCAACCTTGGTTTCTTGAAATGCAAAATGTTGTCAAATCCAAACAGGTTGGTGAAAATCTAAACTCGCTTTCATTTCTTAATGGCCTCTCTTAGACTGTAAAGAACACAGACAGATGATTGCTTACATAGGCGTGAAAACAGAAGAGAGTGTCCATGCTTGTGCCAGGTAGTTTTGCTTGCTAAAGCAGTGCTTTGCAACCAGTCTCTTAAATTCTTCCTTCTCTGATGTTTGCTTGGGTAGAGATTGACAGAGCCTCCCTACAAAATGTCAGAGAATCTTAATTTGAATCCCAGTGCTACTCTGCTTTGTAACCTTGTGCAATTCTTTAACTCAGAGTCTACACTCATAAAGTGGGGATTAAGGACTTTGATCCTACCTCACAAAGAAGCTGTAAAGTAAGCAGAGTACAATCTGCATTAAAAAGCTCAGAACCCACTTTCTCCATATTCTTTTCTATCTGGGCTAATATTTAGCTCCAAGAGAAATTCCTCATTGATAGCTTTAGGGAGATGATGGCAAATGAAATACAATATGCTTAGTTAAATTTGAATTTTAGATCAACTATATATTTATCATATCATCATATAATATCTGGGACATACTTGTCATCAAAATATATTTGTTATTTGAGATGCAAGTTAAACGGTGGGGGGGTCCTACATTTTTATTTGCTAATCCAACAACTCTCCTTAAGGATTCTGGCTGGAATGTTTTCTTACGTTGTACAGACAGCAAACAGAGGGTGCTAGGACATGGGCATTTAGGGGCCCTTCATGCTTTCAAATTAATGCCTAAGGACTTAGCCCAATGCAGTATCTGTAAGTGTCTTTTCTTCCATTCCACAAATTTGTGATACAGAAGTTAGTTTCTGACCTGCAAAAGGGCAAATTAAGCTTGTTTGCCCTTCTTTCTAGAGAGAGATTGTCTCCCTCCCAAGAAACAAAGAAACAAATGACAAAAAATCAAACAAACCTAAAATGGTGAGTTTTGATGGTGAATTTTCTTTGGAATGCTGTTGCTATACATTGATCCTTCTTGAGGATTATCTTTTCCTTTCTCCAGAAGAACCAGGCTGTAAAATCTGGTGAAGGATGAGGCCTCTCTTTAGGGGATGGCACCCAGGTGTCTTTGTGGTCTGGGCTTTTGGAAGGGCCAGCTGCTTTTGGCTGCCTTCTGACTTAGTACATTCATCATCAAATTTTGCTTGTTCATTTTCTAATTAAAAAAAAGATAAAAGAGCTCAGCTAGGTTGATCTTCATTTCAGTTTTTTAAAGTGATGGGCATTAAAAAGTTATCGTTAATATGATGTACTTGTCTCCTGACATCTGTCATGTTAGGAAAGTCTTGTGAACACAACTAATCAAGATTTTCTCCTTTTTAATCTTCAAGTGCTGGATTTGGCACGAAATACTGGGTCTTTGCAAGTGTGTAAAGGTGTGGGGTCATTTGTGTACTTTAATTACGAACAACGTGCACTATTTCAGAGCATTAGTTATAAAATCTGGCCAAATGCTAGTCAGTTGTCACATACGTCAGAAGAAGATTGATTACATAACCTACATTTACTTTTTTTTAATATTTTTTTCTGCTGTAATGGTTTATACCAACCACATGCATACTTTATTTCTAATACCATACTTTTTGCTCCTACATTTACATCTAAATGGTCACATGTAATCTCTGCATGTTCAAGACAAAGATGCCTGGAGATTGAGAAAGATTTGATTTACTTTTCTGGGTGAATTTATCAGACGTTGACTGCAGTACTTTGACGCAGTATGTTTGGCTGCATGGTGGATGGGTGGGTGCTCAATCTATCGTAATATCATAATGGGCTTAACATAGACATAGAATTCTTATGAAATTCCCATACATCCTGGAGGGCAGTCCAGGGTCCTACATGACTTATAACAGGTGGTGTCCCAACCTGCAGGTGACCCTTTGGAGCTGTAAGGAAAGAAACTAAAACTTCTTAATGCCAACTTCAGCAATGCCAAGCTTTTTCATCTTTGCATAGTATGTATTTCACAAATATCCTTGAAAAAGTTTGCTACAGGAAACATAATGATGGCAAAGTTCATGTGGCTCTGATATGTACTACCTTTAATGTCTCAGAATTAAATTACTGAGGCCCTCATAAATCCATAGACATGATCATTTCCTACATTTGTAAAATGAAAGGTTGGATGAGGCACATTCTAAGATTTATTTGAAGTCCAGCATAATATGATTCTATGATTTTAAGGTTTAGGCTAGATCATAGTAATTTCCCCACTTTTAACATGTGCCTTGATTCTACACTGAGAGAGATGTTCCTGTTTATTTAATTGAAAAAATTAGTTGTAGAAAGGAAACAAAAAGAGTCAAGACTTTGCCACTCTGGCTGTCAAGTTTAAGACAGAGCCATTCCTGGAGTCCCTATGATAATGTCTATAAAATGTGAAGTTGGCAAAGAAAAAAAATGAACAAAGAATAAAATATCTAGTACATATGTATCAATATATCCTTATGGGAGCTGGTTGCGTTTCAGGTTGATAACCAGAGTCAACAATGAGTACAGTTGCCAGTAAAAATGTTTCTAAGCTTTATTTTAAAAAATATTCTCTTAGGAATGCTTTTGAATAATGACATCTTCTTGCTTCCCTCCCTCACTCAACCACCCTTTCAGGGATCTAGACTGCTTTTGGAGGATGCCAGGGCTATATTTGTCAGCAGTCTTCTTTTATTTTTAATTTGATAGTCATGTATGATTTGCTGTTCAGGGTCTTACTTCTCTGTTGGAATGTAAACTCCTTGAGGGCAAGGATTATTTCTGTATTTTGCCTATTGAATCCTTAGTACTTAGCATACAGCCAAACTGAATCCATGGATGGAAAGCTTCGGGCTCACATTGGGCTTTCGTTATTTTAGAGATGTCCTTATAAGAAACAGCTGCCATCAACTTGAGCTTAGGTACTCTTCTACTGTACTGTTTTGAAAATAGCAGTAGAAGGCAATGGCACCCCACTCCAGTACTCTTGCCTGGAAAATCCCATGGACGCAGGAACCTGGTAGGCTGCAGTCCCTGGGGTTGTGAAGAGTCGGACACGACTGAGCGACTTCACTTTCACTTTTCACTTTCATGCATTGGAGAAGGAAATGGCAACCCACTCCAGTGTTCTTGCCTGGAGAATCCCAGGGATGGGGAGCCTGGTAGGCTGCTGTCTATGGGGTCGCACAGAGTCACAAAATTCAAAGACATACTCTGCTTAAAAGTAGTAACAAAATTACCATGTTGGGAAAAAATCCATTGTCTTATAAATGAAAAGGATCAGGAACCCAACTATTGATAATTTCTAGGTGAAAATGCAACATCTGGGCAGGATTTCAGAGCTCTATTTCCTCACTGTGCCATATGGCTCATCTGGAAGCAGTTGGCCCAGGATTTAAGAGGTGATAGTGGTCCCTTTACTCATTTAGTCCTTGGTCTCCCCGGAGCTTCCTGCCAGGGCAATGATGAGTGATAATTGCTTCTAGGTTTTCATAGTGTGGTCCATGGTGTTTTAGGTGTTTGCTTTGACCGCTAACTGATTTCTTCTAGAACCTTATCCATGATGACAATCTGTTACTTGTAACCAACTTTGAGTTGATTGGTGACCTGAAGAGAAAGTTCCTATTGGCTGTTCTATGAAGTATATAACTTCCAACCATCCATAGAGACCCTGTTCATTTCCCCACATATTGCCGTATTTATTATCTGTTGTTGCTGAGGTTTAAGAATAAATTTGGGTTAGGTTTCAAATTCTTCACTTGATCAAAAGCAACTAGCATCTAGATTTTCTCTGTAAGCCTGCCCTTAAAGAATGACCTAAAGAAAATATAATTTCCCCAGGAAGGTGTTATCTACCTGACTTTGAAATATAGATAAAAATGTTGCACACCCACCCTTATGGTAAACAGAATAGAATTTGTAGTATGATGTTTCAGAGCTTGGTTCTGGAATTAGGAAAACCGTGGATGGAACTCCTGGGGCCTGCCTCGTGTGGTTCTGACACTGAGGGTGGGTCTTCAATGGCTCAGAGTCTCTGAGTCAAGAGTGTGTGTGTCTTGCACAGGGCTGAGTTAAACATAATATGGTTCATATGTTACCTTAAAAAAAAAAAAGATGAACTTTTTTTTGCTAAGAATGTACAGACAACCGAAAAGTCTTGAAAAAGAGGTGAAAGGAATCAAGTGTACTATTCATTGATGTAAAACTAAACTATGACCTCTGGAGAAGAGAAATAGAGTTGCATCTGAAACAAACTAGTTTTCTTAAAAATGATTCTCCTTGAGCTTCTGTTGAGGGTCAATTTAAGTAACGTCACATGGAGAGTATCTGTAGTTTTTTGTAAAATAGTGGTAGATGATATCAAATGTCCTTTTCAGAGTTTCCTAAACAACAATCCACAGGAAGCTCTTTTATTGGACAATGAGATTTATATATAAACCATTTTTTTCACCTTGTTTTTCCAGAAGCTGAACACTAAATTCAGTGCTCAAATGAGTAGTAGCTATGTGCTCAGTCAGTCATGGCTGACTCTTTGTGACCCCATGGAATGTAGGTCCCCCAGGCTCCTTTGTCCATGGGATTCTCCAGGCAAGAATACTGGACTGCGTGGCCATTTCTTCCTCCATGGAATCTTCCCAACCATAATGTCAATATATGTTTTATCTTGAGATGCTTATGTTTTATGTGAAGAAGGAAGATAAATTTTATTTAAGAGATACCTCCTAGAGTTTATCTATAATATTTCAACTTCTATTTTTAAGCAACTACCAAGTTGGCATTTGAAAAATCCTTTGAACTCTTCCAGCAGAAAAGGCTACATAATGCTAATATGTTTATTTTCACAAATATAAGTAAAACTTGCAAAATATTCTGTCGTATATAGTGGAATGAGAGACTTCTATGATGTTGGTTACTTTGTGATATTCAGATTTTTTTTTCTTTCAAATTTGGTCTTAAATTATTAGGCCCATACATGTAAAGGATTTTATCTAAAAATGATGCCTAGTTTGAATATGGAAGAGAATGCCTCTTTATATAACCACATTCTCACTGGGAATATGAGCTACACAGGGATCAGATCCAGGAGGCAGAATGATGTGTTGGAAAAAAACCTTATGTTTTAGAGTCAGACAAACTGAGGTTCCTATCCAAACTTCATCACCTGCTAAACAGATTAACCTTACTTTTCTCTTCTGTAAAATGGTGATAATAATATTTACTTTATATGGTTGTACTGAATATTTACTTTGTATCAATCAATGACGACTGTTATTTGCCTAGGCTGCCCGCCCTATGGGAGTTGGCCAGCTCCCAGCTGCTCAGAAACTTGGGTAGATATAATGGAGTGAGTGAGTTGGGATTGTTACAGGAGCATAAAATAATATTGTTCCTCAGGGTCTGGCCCATGGCACCATCCCCTAGCAGATCCTTCCTTCTATGTCCTCCCACACTCTCCCCTCCCACAGGAGAGCTGAAATAAAACGGGAGGTTGGATCTTTGGGCTGAAGCTTTGCTTGGCACTCCCTCCACCCTTCTCAGGAGGCAACTGCCTCCAGTTGTGGGATGTGGGTGATACTGCTATGGACAACTCTGTTCTCCTTTTTAAGGCAAAATTGCCCATCACTGTGTCTACTGAGATGAAAAATTTTTTGATTGTTCAGCAGAGAGGCAGAAAATTATATCCCTTATTTCTATATATTTCCAGAGTTGAATCATATATAGTGGAACAGTTGATTTAAAAATATACTGGCTCTAAGATAAAACTCTAAGATTGCTTTAAAGTAGGATGCATTGGAGGCACCAAGACCATGTCCAAAAGCCCCTGTTGCAGCCTCTCACTGATTCGCACATCCCATGTACAGCATCGGGTGTTTGCTGTGTGCTGGGTATTAGATATCTGCTCAAGGGGGCTGGGGAGAGGAGACTGAGCACAGCACCTGGACCTGCCCCATGCACAGGACAGTTTGACAATCAAATCTAGCATTGTTTTACATTAAAAATTGTCCTTTGGATTCAGATAGCTGAATGAAAGGAAAGATTTGAAACTCAAGGCTTCAGGACCAGTTTGGGCATAACTGCTGCTTCAACCACCGTGATTCCTTTTTAGTGGGTGCTGAGGCATCCTGTTCACTTTTGCACCCCTGAAGCCTTTGCTTTCATAGGCTCCAGGCTCCTTGCACACCAATCCTTTTAGTCACTCTCCATGATCCCCACTATTTACCATTAAAGAAGGCAGAAGTAGCTAGGCAAACTGAGTTATTTTGTAAAATGATATCTGTTCTTGACTCTGTACTTCAGAGCTGTAGAATTTTTGTGTCAGTGTCTTTTTTTTTTTTTGAGAAATTGCATCTTATGAAATCCTGTGGTGAGATTCCTTGCACTTGAATTAAACAGCTTATTATGAGCGTACTAGGAATTTGGAAGTTCATTTAAGTGCTGAACTTTCGCATACCCCAAAATATAAAGGTATGTACTAGATTACTGACATGGTTTCCTTCTGACCCTCTCAACTCCTCTCCCACTAAAATTAGATTTTCTTGTTTGGGTTAGTAAAGCATGTGGTTGCAGACCCTTGTAGAGCTATTGTGAAATATTAGGTCTGTATTTCCGGAGGCGCTAGCCACTGGCTGTAACCCAATTCTGATGGGAGAGTGAGTTGTGCATATGACTGACGTGGCAAATGCAATGAAAATAAAACAACCATCTGAAAAAGAGCAAGCAGTTATTTTTCAGTTGTGAAAAGAAGTTGCAGGTGTGCCTGATGTTTTTAAAGCTCTCAATTATTGATCATGTCTTAAGACTTGCAAATAGAACCATTAACATGTCAGTGTTACCCGGATAACAGATGATTATTGTCCATCTTTAAACTGTACTTAGCACTAAAATGTATATGTAATGCATGCCAAAAGGCCAGCTTTATCACACTTCCTCAAGGTTTTACAGGAAAGAATTCAGTTTTTCATTCATCTTTCCCCTGGCCCTCCTCCTTCCCTGCTGCCCCCCAATACGCCTTTATTCCCTTTGCTAATTGAGGGAAATTCCTACTGGACATTCCAGCCACTAGCTGGCAGACATAACAAACACAAACTTTACAGCTCCATGGTGGAAATATCTTAGGACACAACTCTTTAACCTGCATTAACTATCGCCTTCTGAACTATGTAGCTCATCACAGTGAGTGAAGCAAGTTAAAGTGGTATAACACCTAGGGATTTTAGTTCAATTTCACTGTAACCTCAATTTTACTACCATAAGTCAAGTTTGTCATCAGAGAGTTCTGTGTTACATTTGATGGGCAGATTCATCTGCCTTCACTCTGTGAATGTGGTGGATGCATGAGCAGCAAGGCAGTAATACGTCTTTATTTAAGCCAAGTCTTGGATTCAGTCCCAAATGACATAATCTCTCATAAGCTAGGAACTCTAGTCTAGACCACAGAATGTTATGGGGTGCACACCTGTTCAGAGAAGTGGAGTCAAATGATAGTTTACAGCATTTCATTGTCATCTTGGGGTAATAGAATAAGTCACACTTGTCAGGAATTGGACTGGGGCCTAGAGCTACTTGATATTTTTATATAACAAATTAGAATATTTGATAGGATTGTTGTAAGGGGTCCGTAATTTAGGTAAGAGTCAAGCACCTGTTTTGGTACAGCGCTATTATCTGTGCCCAGTCATAGCTGGGGGTGGGGCGGTATTTAGATGGAGAGATTAAGGCAGATGAACCAAGTATGGTCTGTAGTAATTCAAATTCCTGGTGAAGAGATCCTTGAAAATCAAGATGGTTGGAACGGATGAAGTGGGAAAGAATGCTGGGATATTGTGGAAAAAGAATTATCAAAGACACAGTGATTTCACCAAGTTTGTCCATTCCTTCACTTATCCTTTCATTATTTTTGCTCATTTATCCATGCATTAATAAGTGCCTACTATGTTTGAGGTACTGTAGCAGGTACTTTGGACAAAGCAATGAACAAGACATGGTTCTTCACTATAAGGAAGTAGGTAGGGGCAAGAAAGGACTCTCAAAGTTTAAAAATTAGAGATAAGGAGAATGATGTTTCTTTTTTCAAGATGGGAGGATTGGGATAGGGACCCTGGAAATGATTTGTTCTTAGGCTTATTGTGTTTGTGTAGAGATCTCTTACAGAGGTGAGGAAGAAAAGAAGTGAAGAGTTAGGATTAAGCCTAAAAATTCAGAGTTACCCATGGTGGCAAGAAATTGAAACTGTAGGGCCCGAGTTCTGGGATCTTCTTGGGAGGGAGAGCTAAGCTGTAGGCTTCAAGTTGAGTCTTTGTGTGTTGGGCATGGGGTGTGGCAGGCAGTGTTGCTGATGAGGGAAGAACTAGACACCCAAAGAGGCCATTTCTATGAAATGATGACCTGAAAAACCTATATGGTAGGGACTTCCCTGGATGTCCAGTGGTTAAACTTTTGTCTTCCAAAAGACAAGTTCAATCTTCGTTCAGGTTCGATCCTTGGTTGAGGCGTATGGACTAAGATCCCATATGCCTCATAGCTAAAAAACCAAAACAAATAACAGAAGAACTGTTGTAACAAATTCAATAAAGTCTTTAAAAAATGGTCCATACCAAAAAAAAAAAGAAAAAAGAAAAAGACTAAAAAACCCCCAATTATGTCAAAATTGTTAGAGATACACCTAAACTCACTTCTACAAGATGTGTATATAGGAAGCAAGCCTGTTGAACAGACTGCAGCCCACTGGACTCAGTAAGAAAATGACATGGAGCTAGCACAGCAGAAGTCTTGATAATGGGGAAGAACCAAGGTGTGCTCGAGCCGTTATATAAATTATCTACTGAGTGCTTTTGTGGGCACTATGGGAATTACAAGACTTAGGAAATGCATTTGAAAGAAGAACATTGAAAACATTTATATGGTAGGACCTATAAGATGAAAAGAATCTCAATTCTTTAGATCTTTAGGAAAGAAGGCTGAGAAGGCAAAATGAATAAGTTGTTAAATAAGTCTAGTATCTAGATGCCAGACTCCTTAAGACTTCTTTAAAAAATTAAGTGTTTACTTACTTCCAAAGAACCCCAGACTAAGTATGAGAGATTTTGGTTCCAGCCTGGCTTTGCCACCAGTGTACTGTAAGATCTAGTTGTGTTAAATGATTCAACCCACTGTCTTCCTATTTGTAAACTATAGAGATTGGCAGATGACCACTGAAGGCCAAAATTTAAAAGAAAAAAAGAGAGGTTATACTGTTAATTACTGCTACACCTATTAAAGTTCATAGGTAACCAAATTTGATTGCTTTGAATGAAAGTCTCATGTGATACCTACAAGTCTAGCATGTAAAATGAATCTAAGAAAAAAAATCTGCTACTTGAATTTAACATAAAAGCATTTCAAAAATAATGAATGAAAAAAATATCAGGTTATGTATACTAGTTAAAATTTGCTTGTTATCTTTGACACAGTCTCTATTTTAACTGGGGTTCCTTTTAATACTTGAATTTGTTTTTCTTGAATCAGTAGCAAAGGGTGACTACCGCCTTCCTGCTGAAGGTTTTTCCCAACACCTTTGCCGCGTCTGCCCTCAGGGGATTTCAGATAACAAGCAGCACCGAGTTGTCCCTCTAAATCTGGGCCCCTCTGCCTGCCACAGTGCTTAGCAGATTGGATGAAAATGTGTCCACAGAGATTAGATATTCCAGTGACCACAGTGCATTTTTCTGCCCTGAATGCTATCTCCCGAATCAGCCCTCTACCTCTGGTTTATCGGGAGGAGAGTACAGACAGATAACATCCTTGCGATGTGACCCTGACCTTTGTCAACCTTTGTTAAGGCTTCATCTGAAGTCAGGCCTAATGTTTGTAAACAGGATGTAATTAAGGCTGGGAACTGACAGGGTCTGACATTAAGACAATGCAGAGCTGGCAGGGAATGGCCTGTCAGATGTCAGCTCGCATTGTGTTCTAAGTGCCTTCATAATAATTAGTGTCCTCTGTCTGAAGGAAGTTCACTCAACTTGGATTAATCTGTCACAGCGTGGAGGCCATCCTTGGGAGGGCAAGTGTTTCCTCTGATAAACCTTAGAACAAGTATGGGAAAAAAAAGCCAAGAGACTCAAAAGAAAACTGTGAAAGTCAAGACTGCTGGTGACAGGTGCTGCCTGAAAATTAGAAACAGGAAGTAGGAAAACAAAGCTCCCTTCCACATCCCAATCATGAAATGAGCCCAAGAGTTCACTGTGATCGGAATTGGCTACAGTCATCCCGGACCTGCTGGTTCTGGGTGTCGTGAGTAGACACAGGAAACTGAGTATTCAGAGAAGCCCGGGCATAAACATATTGTTTCGCTTTTGCCCTTAACTAGCACAGTGCGTGGGCAGGAGGTTGCCCACACCCTATAAGAGGATTTAAGCTTAACATGTAATTGATCCAAAGAGGGCAAATGTGCTTTCTGTTATTATAAGACCTTTGTTGAGCAGCTTCTGGTAGTCGGTATGGTACATAGTGAATCAAGCAATGTTGTACCCGTCTTCTTGACTTTCTAAGCAGGACACGTGAGCCCAATGCGGATAGACCATTACCAATAGCCTTTTACATCTGCTTACACTCTTCCTGAATCTCAAAAGTTGTCATCGAAACTAGGCACTTTGATGCCTTTACATCAAGGTTCATAGTAGCATTATTAGCAATAGCTAAAAAGGTAGAAACTAAATGCCCACCAACAGATTAATGGATACACAAAATGTGTTCTATCTGTATAGTGGAATAGTATTAAGGCTTAAAAAGGTAAAATTTTCATATGTATAACTATGGCTGATTCATGTTGATGTTTGGCAGAAACCAACACAATTCTGTAAAGCAATTATCCTTCAATGAAATAAAGTACTTAAAAAATGTGAAAATTTGACATATGCTACAGCATGGGTGAACCTTGAAACAATATGCTAAACGAAATAAGCCAGATATCAAAGGACGAGTAAGGTATGATTCCATTTATATGGGGTACCTAGAATAGGGAAATGCATAGAGAGAGAAAGTAGAATAGTGGTTACAGGGAACTGGGGGAGAAGAAAATGATGAGTTACTGTTTAATGGGTATAGAGTTTCAATTTGGAATGATGAAAACATTCTGGAGATGAACGGTAGTGATGATGGCACATATGAATGTATAGAATTGTACAGATTAAAGTGAATACTTGTACAGTGTGTGATGTATACTTAAAATGTTTATGATTAAATTGTACACATAAGAATGGTGAAAAGGGTAAATTTTATCTTCTGTATATTTTACTACAAAATTGAAAAAAAAATTATAGAAAGAACTTTCCTGATGACTCAGATGGTAAAGAATCTGTCTTCAATGTGGGAGACCAGGATTTGATCCCTGGGTTGAAAAGATCCCCTGGAGGAGGGCTTGGCAACTCACTCCAGTATTCTTACCTGGGTAGAATCCCCATGAGCAGAGGAGCCTTGCAAGCTACAGTCCATGGGGTCACAAAGAATCGAACATGACTGAGTGACTAAGCACACAACACAGTTATAAAAAAATAGACTCCTTACGCTGAATTGGCTGTCAGGGTTTCTCTATATCAGTCATCACATCAGGGAAGTGACAGGATCCATCCAGGTTCAAGCCAGGAGCTGGTAGTAGAGCCTGCTCCTGATAACTGGGTCATTCACTTACTAATGCCAAATTCTGTTCTTACATAGGGGACCATTTGCTTCTCAGCCTTTGGGGGAAGATGAAGTCCTGCGGCACAGTAGCAGTTCTCTTTGACTTCTATCTAAGTATGGAATTTAGTGACTATTTGTACTTGTTCTGTAACTTTTAAAGGCCTAGACTATATTTGCAAAAGACTCTTCTAAATCTCTTTCAACTACATCACTTGATGTTTCCATGATAGGTTCCAGTTTATTTTGTAACTGAAAATAAAACTTATATTCTTCATCTAGGACATTTAAGTTTTTGTTAGCTTTAATATTAATTTTAAAAGCTTCTTAACTATCAGTGAGAAAGAAGAGAAGCCACATAATAGTTCTCAGTAGAAGAAGAGACAAAAGGAATATCAAAGAGGCAACATTTTTTCAATATATATTTTAGGAGAAAATAATTTCATTATTTTTCAAGTTGCATGGCTTTCCTAAATTAAAAGCTAGTGCTGCTCATATGAATAGTTTTCTCTCAGGTTTATCATAAATAAGGTCACTAAACTTATTTATAGGATTGATAGATGTGGTAAGGGATGTCAGGAAAAATATGTGTGTGTGTGTACATGTGGTATGCTCTTCTTTTGCTCATTAACATCCTGGGGAAAATTTTCTGAAACTTAAATTTCAGAGAACAATTTTCTGTCTTCTTTTGCCTTCCCACCTTTTTATTAAAGTGAATCTACTATCAAATTTCTCTTGGGGGCATTCATTGATTCACTGTGTCCTGCCCCCTCATGCCAGATTTTACTGTAAATTAATTAATGGCATGTATGCAATGATGGGAGAAGGCAATGGCAGTCCACTCCAATACTCTTGCCTGGAAAATCCCATGGATGGAGGAACCTGGTGGGCTGCAGTCCATGGGGTCACTAAGAGTCAGACACGACTGAGTGACTTCACTTTCATTTTTCACTTCCATGCATTGGAGAAGGAAATGGCAACCCACTCCTGTGTTCTTGCCTAGAGAATCCCAGGGACGAGGGAGCCTGGTGGGCTGCCATCTATGGAGTCGCACAGAGTCGGACACGACTGAAGCAACTTAGCAGTAGCAGCATGCAATGATGAAGTGTAGAGGTGGGAAGGAAATGGAGAACACTCGAGAAAACAGTTCTGGGGTTTTCTTCTCCAGTTCCCCCTGCCATGTTTGAAAATAAACAGAGGATTCCATGGGGAGGAACCCTTCTTGTCTTAGTAGGGATATCCTATCAGCAGTATCCAACATTTCCTAGGAATAGCTATCATTTACCAAACAGCTACTATCTTCAAAATATTATTTCATTTACTTTTGGCAACAGTTTCTTAAAAGAGTTATTTTCTCCATAGACTGAATTGAGATTTAAGAGGCCAAGTATGTTTCCCATGGTTACTCATTAAGAAATAATAAAGTTGGGATTTAAACTAAGATTGGACTCTATTCTTTCCACAGTGGTAGACTGTTTATTCTTGGATATAAATGAAGAGTAAAAGAAAACTCAGTAATACTTCTCTTTCCTTCCTTACTTTGTGAAAACAGACACCTTAATTAAGGAAAGCCCAGTTTAGGACTCAGGTGATGAATTCCCTAGCAGGGAGGAGGCCTAAGTGACTTTGGCATGGAAGCAAGTAGTGGGTACCAGTCTCCATCAGCCTGACGTCAGCAGTGTTTTCTAAGAGAAGATAAGGACTATGAAATTAAGCAAACAATTGATTAGTTTTTCATTATCCTGAATTAACTTACTCATTTATTTGTAGGCTCTATCTTAAGACTATCAATTTAGGAGAAAGAGAAGTTTGCTTTAGTGGCTGGCAAGGAACAGATGCTTTTAGAAGCACCATTTGAGCTGAAGTGATAAACCATTTTGTGCAGGATGACTAGTGCTAATGCTTTCCCAATTCGTATGGTAGATATTTGACCAACAGTTTGTATCACTGGCATTGTGATCGAGGCACATTCTTAATATAATCCAGACAACAAAGAGATGCGTTTCTTATGATTAGTAAAGACAGCAGTTATTTCCTCCTTGATGAAAGACTAGACTTAAACATAGCTTGAGACTCATACAGGAACAGTTAAGTGGAAGCACATGCAAATTTAAAAACAAATGGCTTTCCAGCTACCACAACCTAGAAGAAGGGGGAGAAGAAAAGATGCATGGAGTGGACATGCACTTCACAATTGGAGAAATACGACCCAAACTAGGGCCAAGTAACCCCACTTAACCTAGGAAACCTTCTTAACTAAACGTAGTATTATTTTTCCAGGGAGTATTCTGCCACCCCTCCTAAGGATAGCTGTCATCTGTGGCTATTAGATGAAAGAGGAAAAGATAGAGAAGCATCTTACAGAATTAACTTTGATGCCCTAAATACATTTTTTTTGAGGGGGGCATGTAAATGTATAACCCCTGGAAGAAAAAAACAAAGCAGAGCATATATGGCCTCTTTAAGATAGGTAAATCATTTTCTTTTTAAATGAAATTCAGTTTGACTGCATGAAATATGAACAGTAATTAAATGCACAGTCTGTGGGCCTTCCATACTTTAAAGCGCTTTCTTAAAAAAAAAAAGTACTCACCTCAGACAGGCCAATTACCCAAGAATGATGAAGTCAAGAGGAAAGTCGCTAAATTTCTTTACTTGAGTGATCACAACCCCAGTTCGTGATTAGTCCCCACGGCACCAGCGGGGATGTGGCGGAGACCCTCACATTGGAAGACTTCAAATAGTCATTTCCTTGGTTAAAATAAAATCTGACTGCACTAAATAGACAGTTTTTAATCTCAATTGGACATCTGAAGATTTCTCAAGCAGTTGTTGGCCACGGCAGAAACAAATTTTTCTGCTTTGTTGATTAAACCGCTGGTCTCCACCATTGCTTATCGGCCTGCAACGAGCTGTTCTTTTTAATTAAAAGTGAGCCACCACGAGAGAGCAATTAACAGCTAGTAATTACTGTGCTCTTCAGAACGGCAACATTTTGCCTTTCATTCCAATTATATAATGGACAAGTGGCTTTTTGATCTTCAAATTAGTGAGCTCTTGTCCTCCTTGTTTGGAGGCAGAATTGGCAGGTTAATGATGGCCTGTGGGGGCACTCTTTCCTCTGACTGATGGGAGGCTAGACATGCCAGGAGAGAAGGCAGCGAGAGACTTTCAAGGACCACAGTTCCACCTTCATGATAAAGATGGAGAAAGAGCCCTTATTTTTCAGGTTTTGTTGAAGAGGAAAAACAGGCTTCCATGGAGCCCCCAAAGAGCAGCATGGCCTTCCTTTCCTTCTCGCCTCCAGCAAAAGGTGACTATGTTTTCAAACACTGAAACGTGGAATTAAGCTGTGTGATGCTTTGATATGCCTTTGATAATGGCATGTAATACTCCATGTTGGTTAAAAAAAAAAGTTTTTCTAGGACTAGGGAGGGATTTTGACTTTATTTAAATTTACCTTGAGAACCCCAAGGTACGTTATCCATGGATACATGGAATCTTATCTTATTCAGTAATTTATTGCCAGATCTGATATAAACCCTGAGGTAATAAATAGAGGGAGTTGGACTGTTTTTAGTTTTCTTGTGTCTAATCTCTATTTTTCACTTAACAGCATAGAGGAAATTCTACTATATTATAGAACATTCATGGCCCAGTTTCTCCCCACACGTCTACCTTATGGGTGTAGCCTTCCATTTGGATCAGTTTTTAGTTGCAGATGCAAAAATGCAGGTGCAATTGGCCAGCTATTCTTCCATGTCTTACTTATATGCTTCTGTTGAGAGTGTGGTAGTTAGGAGAGTTTTGTGGCCACAAATCACTATATGGTGGCATTCCTTTAGACAATATAAATAGTAAAATTATATTGTGGATACACAAGGTTGCATCCCAACCTTAAGAGGCAGAATTGACAAACTTGCCATCACCATCCTTTATAGAATCTTATAAATCTTATTTAGGCAGCCAGGCTGGTTGGTGATGGGGATCATTTTGTTGGGTATGGATTGAAAACAATAATGAAATATGAAAAAAATATGTGCTTGTGAGTGTGAAATTTGGCTTGTGAGCTCTTCTCAGTGATGTTATATGAAGATAACATGTAGTAGAACTATAGTATGTACAGATAATATGTATAGGTTAGCTATGATCTTGGAGAAGGCGATGGCACCCCCACTCCAGTACTCTTGCCTTGGAAAATCCCATGGACAGAGGAGCCTGGTAGGCTGCAGTCCATGGGGTCGCTAAGAGTCAGACACGACTGAGCGACTTCCCTTTCACTTTTCACTTTCATGCATTGGAGAAGGAAATGGCAACCCACTCCAGTGTTCTTGCCAGGAGAATCCCAGGGATGGCGGAGCCTGGTGGGCTGCCGTCCATGGGGTCACACAGAGTCGGAACACGACTGAAGTGATTTAGCAGCAGCAGCAGCAGTCATGATCTAATCTCTCAAGGTATCTGAAAAGTGTTTTCTTTAGAAGGAATATAGCAATTAATCAAATAGGAAAAGTAAGTACATGCACATTTGTTTAAATTCCACTACAGGACATCTTCATTAAGCACTATACCAATATAATTCTTGGTTGTTTGATTTTAACATCCTCCTGGGGACAGAGCTCCAGATGAAGTGAGGGTAATCTAGCAAAGTTGACTCTCCCCTCACCAAATACCAAATCTGGGCAATCCCTCTATTAGGTTGTGCAATCATTCAGTTAAAAGAGTGATCTTTTGAGAACTGCTCTCACTTTTTCCAAGAAAAGGACATTATTGAGCCATCTTGAGCAGGGTGTGCCTTTTGATCTATTTTTAGAGATGGTTGTAAGCTTAAGTCTGTTAGTAACTTGTAGGATTCAATTTTAGGATGGCTAGACATAAGTATAGGTTCAATATATAGCTTTAAAGAGACTTTTACATATTGAAACAATTGATACTATTACAAGAACGATATTCACCACCATGCCTCATTAGCACTGTGGGCTACGTTACAGCACTACTAGACGGTGTTTTGAAATCACACACTTCTTCTTGCCAACACAAATACCATATACTTTGCCCATGAACTGAAGTTTTGGATCTAGATGGAAAAAATAAGGCTAGGTGTGTCTCTTTTTTTCTTAACTGTTAAAGGTTTTAAAGACATATTCCACATAACAACCATTTTGCCTTCACAGTTGGATTATGTAGTCATTGTAAAGAGTGTAATATTGAGTTTGAGATGCACACCTGTTAAAATGGCAATTTTGATTGATATAAGCTAAACTTTTTGGAGAGGAATGTAGCAGGAAGGCAGAGAAATCTATGACAGAAAGTGATGGTACTTTTCCCGTTGTAAACCTGAAAGCAAGATTTCTAGACTTTTCCAAAATGTAAGCCTTTTCTGACATCGGGTGGGGGTGAGTGTTGTCTTTTCAAATATCACAATATTCAGATTCTCTGTTTAATGTGGATATCTTGTGACTTTCCAAATTTTGGATATAGATTTAGTGTTTCTATTGATTATGATTTTTGCAGTGCTAGTTGTCACAGAGTCTATGATATTACCAACCTTCTCTTTGTCTAAGCTTTTGAAAATTAAAGTGATAAGACTATTTCCTAATGTCTCACTTTAGTATTCTAAGGGGATATATGGTATTCATGGAAAGAATATGGGCTTAGATGGTAGTTTTATCATATTTCAGTTATGTGAACTTGGATAAGTTACTTAATATTGTTAAGCCTCTGTTCACTCATTTTAAATTGAGATATTGGTACTGACCTTACAATGCTGTTGTGAAGATTTAATAGCATTTAATACACATAAAAAGCCAATGGATTGCCTGACATGTGGTAGGTAATCAAAAAATGCTATTCATTATTATTGTTAGTGTTCTTGATTCACTTAATTTGCTGTATCTTTTTGCTTTCTTTATATGATGTTTGAATCTAGGAGAGAAGTATTTGGAAAAGCCAGACAGTTAGTAGTGGGCATTATAACCCAATATTTGGAGTACATGATAAAATATAAGGTCTTCCTTATAAGAATCTGAAAGTATTACTGAAGGAAATGGATGATGGTTCTCTAAAAGCTTTATGAAGATACTTATGGCTATCCAAAATTAGATTTTACTTTGTTTAAAGCCATTCTTGTAATGATTTTAAACTTTAAAACAATTTCACCATTGGAAAATGAAACTCCATTTAAAAGAAGTGTTGGATGGGAGATTGACCAAATAGCAGAGTAAGAGGACATGGAGATCACCTTCTCCCATGAATACATCAAAAATAATCTACATGTGGAACATTCTTACTGAAAACTAATTGGAAGCTGGCAGAAGGACCCCTGTACAACTAAGGCTATGAGAAAGATACACAAGTGATTGGATTGGAAGGAAAGAAAAGTGACCCAGTCAGGACCTATGCTCTTGGGAGGGATTCAGAGAAAAAGGGGGGATATATGGATGGACATCCATCTGGAGAGTGAGGAGTGAGAGCCACAGGTTGGGTGCCCTAGTCTTGGGGTCATATGTGAGGGAGATGAGCACCACTGGCTGGTAAAGGGCCACTGGGACTAACAGGAGGACTGTGGGAAGTCTGTACTGCACTCACGAGGAGCTGACTTCCCCTGGAGGTAGGGTGGAGAAAGGACTGTTCCTGAGGCTGCTGAGTTTCCTGCGACAGCCTCCGCTGAGGTATGTGTCCCAGCCCACGCTGCATGAACGCTCTGGCCCCCTCCATCTCTAGCCCCACCACCTACAAAGGTGAGAGCTGCCAGAAAACCTTGAGGAAAGGTATGACTTACACCCATGTCAAATCTAGCTTTCCCACTAAATGCATTGGACAATGCAGTCTGTACAGGGACATTTCTACATAATATCCCTTTAAAACTGAAATAGGTTACTGTTTCACTTAAATTCATAGAAGCAGAGAAAGTTAAAGAAAATGAAAAGACTTGGAAACTGTTCTCACTTGAAAGAGCAAGAGAAAACCTCTGGAAAAATGAATAAATAATGAAACAGAAACAAATAATTTATCAGATAAAGAATTCAAAGCATTGGTAATAAAAATCTTAATTGAATTAGGATAGAGAACACAAAAATGTGAAAACCTTAACAAGGAACTAGAGAATATAAAAAAGATGCCATCAGAAATGAAGAATTCAATAGCTGAAATGAAAAGCACAGGAGAAGGAATGAATAGCAGAGGAAGTGATACAGAAGAACACAAAAGTGATCTGGAAAATAGAACAATGGATATCATCCAATCAGAGCACCAAAAAGAAAACCAAACTTAAAAAATGAAAGCAGCCTAAGGTATCTCTAGGATAACTTTAAATGTACCAACATTTGCATGATAGGGGGTCCTAGAAGGAGAAGAGAGAGAAGGGATCAAATATGTATTTGAGGAAATTATGAATGAAAACTCTCAAAACCTGAAGAGGGAAACATATATCTAGGCACAGGAAGCACAGCGAGTCCCAAACAAGATGAACCCAAACAAACCGACACCAAGACATATTATAATTAAAATGGAAAAAGTTAAACAGAAATTTCTAAAGGCAGCAAAAGAAGAACTAAAGAATCATATACAAATGAATCTCTATAAGGCTATCAACTGATTTCTCTGCAGAAATTTTGCAGACCAAAAGGAAGTGGCATGTTGCATTTGATGTGCTGAAAGGGAAAATCTGCAACTTAGGATACTCTACCCAGCAAGATTATCATTAAGAATTGAAGGAGATATAAATAGCTTCTCAGACAAGCAAAAACTAAGAGAGCTAATCAATACTAAACCTACCCTAAAACAAGGATCCTCTCTAAGTAGAAAGGAAACAAGAATCTATAGGAAAGGAAAAGTCCCATTAAGAAAGGCAAATATATAGTAAGAACTGAGGATCAACCCCTGAAATAAGTCAGTACAAAGAATAAAAGACAAAAAAATGATAAAAGCAACTTTAACTACAATAAACAGGGGTAAATGTGAAGATGTAAAATATGATATGAAAAACACAACATGTGGGGGTGGAGATTTTTTAAAAAAGGAGATCTTTTAGCATTTGAACTTAAATGACTGCCAGTTTAAAACAAGTAGATGTAGTTATAAATAAATATATCTGAATCCCATAGCAACCACAAATCAAAAAGCTACAATAGATTCACATCAATAAAAAGAAAGAAATGTAAGAATACTATTAAGGAAAACCATCAAATCACAAGAAAAGAAACAAGAAAAACTGAACAGAGAAAAATGATAAAATCAATAAGAAAACAAGTAATGACAATAAGCACATACCTATCAATAATTACTTTAAATGTCAATGGACCAAATGCTCTAATCAAAAGATATAAAGTGGCCAATTAGACAAAAGACACAAGATCCTTCTATATGCTGCTTACAAGAGACTCACTTTCAGAACTAAAGAGACATAAACATTGTAAGTGAAGGGATGGAAAAAGATATTTCATGCAAATTCATATATTTTCAGACAAAATAGACTTGAAAACAAAAGCTATTTAAAAAACCAAAGAAGGGAATTATTTTATAAAAGGATCAACACAACAAGAGGATATTATGTTCATTACCATGTATATAACCAATCCAGGAACACAGAAATATATAAAGCAAATACTAACAGACTTAAAGGGAGAAATTGACAATAATACAGTAATAGGATGGGACCTTAACACCCCACTTATGTTATTGCACAGATCATCCAGACAGAAAATCAATAAGGCAACAGTGGTTTTAAATGAAACAATAGGCCAGATGATCTTAATAGATATCTACAGGACAATAAATCCAAAAACAGCAGAATACACATTCTTTTCAAATGCATGTCAAATGTTCGTCAGGACAAACCACATGCTAGGTCACAAAACAAGTCTCAAGAAATTTAAGATATAAATTATATAAATCATTTTTTCTGACCACAATGATATGAAACTAGAAATCAATTGTAAAAAGAAAAATGGGAAAAGAACACATGGATATGAAACAACATGCTACTAAAAAAATGAGTCAATGAAGAAATCAAAGAGAAAATCAGAAAATACCTTGAGACATGAAAATGGAGATACAACACTTGAAAAATCTATAGGATGCAGCAAAAGCAGTGCTGAGAGGGAGATTCATAGAGATACAGGTCTTCCTCAAGAAACAAGAATCTCAGACCACTTAACCTACCACCTACAGGAATTAGAAAAAGAAGAATAAACAAATTCTAAAGTCAGAAGAAGGAAGGAAATAAAATGATCTGAGAGGAAATAAATAAGAGAGTACAAAAACAATAGGAAAGATCAATGAAACCAACAAGTGATGTTTTGAAAAGATAAAACTGATAAACCTTTAGCCAGGTTCACCAAGAAGAAAAGAGAGAGGACCAAAATAAAAAAAATAAGAAATTAAAGACGAAAAAATAACAACTGACACTATAGAGATGCAATCATAAGAAAATACTATGAACAGTTATGTGTCAACAAATTGGACAACCTAGAAGAAATGGACATATTTCTGGAAACACAGCAGTCAAGACTGAATCAAGAATAAACAGTTTGAACAGACTGATCACTATAAGTGCAATTTAATTTGTAATTAAAAAAACAAACAAACAACTTTCAGCAAATGAAAGTCTACTACTGGATGGCTTCACAGGGGAATTCTACCAAACATAAAAGAATTAATGCTTATTGTTCCTAAAGTATTGCAGAAGATTTAAGAGAATGAAATACTCTCAAATTACCCTAATATCAAAATCAGACAAAGATATTCAAAAAAAGAAAATTATAGGTCATTGTCTTTGATGAATATAAATGCAAAAATCCTCAACAGATTATTAGCATATTGTATTAGCAACAGTATATAAAAGGATCATACATCGTGATCAAGTTGGATTTGTCCCAGGAATCATGCAAGAATGATTCAATATTTGCAAATCAATCAATATGATACATTATATTAACAAAAGAAAAGATAAAAATCACATGATAATCTCAGTAGAGGTAGAAAAAGTATTTGACAAAATTCATCATCCATTCAGGATAAAAACTCGCATTGAAGTGTTCACGGTAGCACAGTTTACAATAGCTAAGATACAAAAGTGACCTAAGTGTCAATGAACTGATGAATGGATAAAGAAGATCTGGTTTATATACAATGGAATATTGCTTAGCTATAAAAAGAATGAAATTCTGCCATTTGCAGCACTGTGGATGGTCTTAGAGAATACTAGCTTTATTGAAATGTCAGACACAGGAAGACAAATACTAGATGATAGCACTTATGTGTGGATTCTAAAAAATAAAACAAATGATAGCACATAATAAAACTGAACAGACTCACAGATATAGGAAATAAACTATTGGTTACCAGTGGAAAAATAAAAGTGGGAGAGACAAGATAGAGATATGAGATTAACAGATACAAACTGTTCTATAAAAGAGATAGGCAACAAGAATATGCTTATAGGACAGGAAATTATAGCAATTATTTTGTAATAACTTTTATGGAGTATAATCTACAAAAATACTGAATAACTATGCTGTACACCTGAAACTAATATAATTTAAATCAATTATATTTCAGTAAAAAATGTTGTATGATTATTTTTATCTTTGTGGTAGAGAGCAAAGAACACTGGATTAAGAATCATGAGATTATCACTCTTTTGCTTCCGAGCAACCTGGGAAAACCTACTTAACATTTTTGCATTTCAGATGCTTCATGTGTAAAATGGCATTTCAGGGTTCTCTGGTTGGAAGCAACAGAAACTTGCTTTAATTTAGGAAAAGAAAATTTATTGGAATGGTACAGAGAGTACATAGAATAGATAGAGTGCTAGAAAACCAGGCTTGGAAATGGAGAAGTAGTTATAGTATCTTCAGAGGTTTGGAGAATTCCAATAGGTCTTGTAGCAGAAAGAATCTGATCTGGATTCTCCTGCTGAAATGAAAACTTCTAAGTATTTCTAGTGTCTTTATTTCTCTGCTCAAGATTTGGATTCATAGGAGAGGCCCCAGAGGTTAGCCTGACTAGGCTAATGTGCCAACTTCTCGGAAGATGATTACCTTCTGAGTCCAGTTCCATGTCTGTCCAGTGGATAAAAGGTAAATCCTCAGAAGGAAATCAGAGCACTCTAGGAAAGAGAAGTAGGTTCTAGGTGGTGAGTAAACAACAGATGACAACTGAAGATCATCAGTTCAGTTCAGTTGCTCAGTCGTGTCCGACTCTTTGCAACCCCATGAATTGAGGCACACCAGGCCTCCCTGTCCATCACCAACTCCCAGAGTTCACTCAGACTCAGGTCCATTGAGTCAGTGATGCCATCCAGCCATCTCATCCTCTGTCATCCCCTTCTCCTCCTGCCCCCAATCCCTCCCAGCATCAGGGTCTTTTCCAATGAGTCAACTCTTGCATGAGGTGGCCAAAGTACTGGAGTTTCAGCTTTAGCATCTTTCCCTCCAAAGAAATCCCAGGGTTGATCTCCTTCAGAATGGACTGGCTGGATCTGCTTGCAGTCCAAGGGACTCTCAAGAGTCTTCTCCAACACCACAGTTCAAAAGCATCAATTCTTCGGCGCTCAACCTTCTTCACAGTCCAACTCTCACATCTATACATGACCACAGGAAAAACTATAGCCTTGACTAGACGGACCTTAGTCGGCAAAGTAATGTCTCTGCTTTTGAATATGCTATCTAGGTTGGTCATAACTTTTCTTCCAAGGAGTAAGCGTCTTTTAATTTCATGGCTGCAATCACCATCTGCAGTGATTTTGGAGCCCCAAAATATAAAGTCTGACACTGCTTCCACTGGTTCCCCATCTATTTCCCACGAAGTGATGGGACCAGATGCCATGATCTTCGTTTTCTGAATGTTGAGCTTTAAGCCAACTTTTTACTCTCCACTTTCACTTTCATCAAGAGGCTTTTTAGTTCCTCTTCACTTTCTGCTATAAGGATGGTGTCATCTGCATATCTGAGGTTATTGATATTTCTCCCGGCAAACTTGATTCCAGCTTGTGCTTCTTCCAGCCCAGCATTTCTCATGATGTACTCTGCATATAAGTTAAATAAGCAAGGTGACAATATACAGCATTGACATACTCCTTTCCCTATTTGGAATCAGTCTGTTGTTCCATGTCCAGTTCTAACTGTTGCTTCTTGACCTGCATACAGATTTCTCAAGAGGCAGGTCAGGTCGTCTGGTATTCCCATCTCTTTCAGAATTTTCCATAGTTTATTGTGATCCACACAGTCAAAGGCTTTGGCATAGTCAATAAAGCAGAAATAGATGTTTTTCTGGAACTCTTGTGCTTTTTCCATGATCCAGCAGATGTTGGCAATTTGATCTCTGGTTCTTCTGCCTTTTCTAACACCTGCTTGAACATCAGGAAGTTTACGGTTCATGTATTGCTGACACCTGGCTTGGATAATTTTAAGCGTTACTTTACTAGCATGTGAGATGAGTGCAATTGTGCAGTAGTTTGAGCATTCTTTGGCATTGCCTTTCTTTGGGATTGGAATGAAAACTGACCTGTTTCAGTCCTGTGCCCACTGCTGAGTTTTCCAAATTTGCTGGTATATTGAGTATCAGCACCTTCACAGCATCATCTTTCAGGATTTGAAATAGCTCAACTGGAATGTCATCACCTCCACTAGCTTTGTTTGTAGTGATGCTTTCTAAGGCCCACTTGACTTCACATTCCAGGATGTCTGGCTCTAGATGAGTGATCACATCATCGTGATTATCTGGGTCATGAAGATCTTTTCTGTACAGTTCTGTGTATTCTTGCCACCACTTCTTAGTATCTTCTGCTTCTGTTAGGTCCATACCATTTCTGTCCTTTATCGAGCCCATCTTTGCGTGAAATGTTTCCTTGGTATCTCTAATTTTCTTGAAGAGATCTCTAGTCTTTGCCATTCTGTTCTTTTCCTCTATTTCTTTGCACTGATTGCTGAGGAAGGCCTTCTTATCTCTCCTTGCTATTCTTTGGAACTCTGTATTCAGATGCTTATATCTTTCCTTTTTTCCTTTGCTTTTCACCTCTCTTCTTTTCACAGCTATTTATAAGGCCTTCCCAGACAGCCATTTTGCTTTTGCATTTCTTTTCCATGGAGATGGTCTTGATCCCTGTCTCCTGTACAATGTCACGAACCTCATTCCATAGTTCATCAGGCAGTCTGTCTATCAGATCTAGGCCCTTAAATCTATTTCTCACTTCCATTGTATAATCATAAGGGATTTGATTTAGGTCCTACCTGAATGGTCTAGTGGTTTTCCCTACTTTCTTCAATTTGAATCTGAATTTGGTAATAAGGAGTTCATGATCTGAGCCACAGTCAGCTCCTGGTCTTGTTTTTGTTGACTGTATAGAGCTTCTCCATCTTTGGCTGCAAAGAATATAATCAGTCTGATTTCGGTGTTGACCATCTGGTGATGTCCTTGTGTAGAGTCTTCTCTTGTGCTATGACCAGTGCATTTTCTTGGCAAAACTCTATTAGTCTTTTCCCTGCTTCATTCTGCATTCCAAGGCAAAATTTGCCTGTTAATCCAGGTGTTTCTTGACTTCCTACTTTAGCATTCCAGTCCCCTACAATGAAAAGGACATCTTTTCTGGGTGTTAGTTCTAAAAGGTCTTGTAGGTCTTCATAAAATCGTTCAACTTCAGCTTCTTCAGCATTGCTGGTTGGGGCATAGACTTGGATGACTGTGATATTGAATGGTTTGCCTTGGTAATGAACAGAGATTATTCTGTCGTTTTTGAGATTGCATCCAAGTACTGCATTTCAGACTCTTTTGTTGACCATGATGGCTACTCCATTTCTTCTGAGGGATTCCTGCTGGCAGTAGTAGATATAATGGTCATCTGAGTTAAATTCACCCATTCCAGTCCATTTTAGTTCGCTGATTCCTGGAATGTTGACGTTCACTCTTGCCATCTCTTGTCTGACCACTTCCAATTTGCCTTGATTCATGGACCTGACATTCCAGGTTCCTATGCAATATTGCTCTTTACAGCATCGGCCCTTGCTTCCATCACCAGTCACATCCACAGCTGGGTATTGTTTTTGCTTTGGCTCCATCCCTTCATTCTTTCTGGAGTTATTTCTCCACTGGTCTCCAGTAACGTGTTGGGCACCTACTGACCTGGGGAGTTGCTCTTTCAGTATCCTATCATTTTGCCTTTTCATACTGTTCATGGGGTTCTCAAGGCAAGAATACTGAAGTGGCTTGCCATTCCCTTCTCCAGTGGACCACATTCTGTCAGCCCTCTCCACCATGACCCTCCCGTCTTGGGTTGTCCCGCAGGCATGGCTTTGTTTCATTGAGTTAGACAAGGCTGTGGTCCTAGTGTGATTAGATTCACTAGCTTTCTGTGAGTATGGTTTCAATGTGTCTGCCCTCTGATGCCCTCTTGCAGCACCTACCATCTTACTTGGGTTTCTCTTACCTTGGGCATAGGGTATCTCTTCACAGCTGTGCCAGCAAAGCGCAGCCACTGTTCTGTTACCTTGGACGAAGGGTTATCTCCTCACCGCCACTCTTCCTGACCTTCAACGTGGGATAGCTCCTCTAGGCCCTCCTGTGCCCGCACAGCCATCACTTATAAATGATGTTGCTTTTCCTACAACTTGTGAATATTATTTTATGTGACATATGTGGTGATGCTTAGTAAAGTCTAATGCATCCAGTGGCGTTTTTGCTATTGGGCAGTGTTATTGTATTAGTGATGCAGATCTTGAATTTGTATGTGGCTTACCCAGCAATCATGTTTTGTAGTTAATTCTGAGCAGCATGATATCCTTAAATATAATTTTACATTAAAAAGTAAAGCCTTGAGTACAGTCATGGAAACCAGTTTTTCTAATTAAAACCCCTAATTCATTGTCACTTTGAGTATCAGAGAAACTCCAGCTAAGTCTAATGAGTTCTAAGGTATGTATCAAAATTGAGTAAATCCTTTGAGATTTTAAACAATGAAAGTAGGTAAATGACCAGTCTGGTCATTAAAAATCTTTCAGTGGTATATGTGGGAATGTTTTCATCTTGTTAACAACAGACTTGCTTCTTGAACCAGATATATATAGTAACAGGAATTTGTAGAAATGGCACTTAAAAGTTTTTTATTTGCAGTGTCCAAATGAGTATTCCAGAACTGAGTAAAAACATGGCCTTTAATAAGAGACTTTTCTTTTTTCATTTTTTTTTTTTTAGTGAGGATAAAAATATTAAGTAAAACATAACTATAATATGAGTGTAAATGCTTTCAGTAATTTTATTAGGAAGTTCAGTAGCCATGTTTTCCACTACCTTTTAAAAAATTAAGATGTCTCTTTTCTGGTCTTTAGCCCTTGTGGTATAATAAAATAAAAATGAGATACAGGAAATGGGAAGTCTGTTAGTGTTCATTACATTATACAGAGTATGTAGAATGGAATGATTAATATGCTTGATTCAACCCAGGCATGTATATTCAAACTCTAAGCAAACGTCCAGAGTACTCAGTTATTACTGGAAATTTGAGAATAACACTTCTGAATGAGTGGTTTTATAGAATCAGGAGGGGCCTAATTGTGTAGTACTTTAGTATATGCCTTAACAGAAAGAGAAGTAAGTTATATTCCTGAAGATTCCATGGACAAATTCATCAATTTTATAAGAAAGGCTGGAAAATGACCAAATTTAACCTAATTTCTGTTTCAATTAAGAATAAATTGATTTTCCTTGGACTATCTGAACTTTTCTTTAGTCCCTTTGGGCCTTTATTATTTTCACAAATGTTTTATGTGTGAGTGGAAAAGATTAGTTTATATAATTAGACTGAGTCCTGGTTTTTTATAAGCAACAAGTATGTAATCTCACATTATGCTACATGCTAACTTTTTGTTGGGTGAAGAATTAACTAAATAGTAATAGTTAAACCGAAAGTGAAAGTATTTGTTTCTCAGTTGTGTTCCTGTTTGCCCACCAGACTTCTCTGCCCATGGAATTTTCCAGACAAGAATGCTAGAGTAGGTAGCCATTCCCTTCTCCAGGGGATCTTCCTGGCCCAGGGATTGAACTCAGGATTACCAGCTCAGCCAGAAAAGAGTCCCTGTAATGCAGGAGACCTGAGTTCTATGACTGGCTCAGAGAGATCCTCTGGAGAAGGAAATGGCAACTCACTCTAGTATTCTCGCCTGGAAAATTCCACGGATGGAGAATCCTGGCGGGCTACAGTCCATAAGGTCGCAAACCAACTGAGACACCTTCTGTGGAAACTTGAATTATGGAATTTATATCTATAAATAGAGTTTTGGAATATATTTCTCAAAGCACTTTCACTTTCACTTTCACTTTCACTCCTGCTTTGCAGGCAGATTCTTTCCTGTCTGTGCTACCAGGCAAGCACATTATGCTACATGTTGACTTTTAGTTGGGTAAATAATTAATTAAATAATAATAATTAATTAAACCTAATAGCCATACAAGTAAAACTGCTTGTGTATTAGATGAATTATGTAGGATTTTAGAAGCCTTCTTTAACATTAACTGTTTATCAACTGAACCCATACAAAGTTGAATTCATGTGGACATTTAAAAATTTTAAACCTTTATTTTGCCTCATGATAAAGCAATATAAAATAATACATATTGATTATAGAGAGTATTAGAAAGTTTGGAAAGCAAAGTGTTATCTACAACCATGTCACTTAGAAACAAATACCATTATTATTTTGAAGTATTTAACATTCTAATTTTGAATTGAATTTTTTCTCTATATATTTACTTTAGAATATAGTTTTGTCTATTGGTTTAGACATGAACAGCTTTCATCTATGTACAGTATTCATAGACTGAATAATTAACAATTTGTTGAGATTTTTAAAAGTATGACTAGGAAAAAACCATCAAGCTTAAAGAAAATAGAAGAATGTGTACATATTATATTGCCCAATTCATGGCTGTCCTGGAATTACACAGCCAAATGTTATCATTAACATTTATTGTATGGTGTTTTATCTAGTTTTATTTTACTTTCAGAGATATCTTCTAATAGTTTCCATTGGTAGACTTTTTGATATAAGAAGAAGATTCCAAAATTTTTATTCAGCTATTTTAAGCATTGTTCCATTATTATATTGTCAAATTATTAAATATTATTTTAAAAATTATAAAATGTGAATGCTTGAATGCTGTCTGATTTCCAAATTTTACGCTATTCCCTTTATAGATGGTGAAGTCAAGTCTATAGTTTTAAGATGTTTTTGTCTCTTCTGAAGATAGTAGATGGGCTTGGAAGATCATAGAGGAGAGAATTTTAGAAAAACTCTGTATTTTTATTCTTGTTTTTCATCTACTGGCTACTCTATACTTAACATACATTATAATTTTTAATTTTTCTTAAAAAGTCTATGTTTAGTATTGCTAACTTCCTCCCACAGAAGATAAAGACTCCGGTACTTTTTAGACCATCCTTCTGATCTCTCTCATGTCCTAGCCATTAACTTGCATCTCTCTTGTTATTATTTACTAGAATATTAGTTGTAGTTTCTTTGAAGATGTGTGTCTTGCTGGCCTATTTGCACTCCTGTTCTTGCATCTCATTCTTTCTCCCTCCTCCCCCATGTTGATGTATAAAATTTAATACTTCTTCTGGCAATAATTCATGGATAGTTAACTTTTTAGTTCTGGTATGTTTGGAAATATCTCCCTTGAACTATGGTTTAAATACGGAATCCTGGTTCAGTTATTTTATCTTGACATTTTTTTTGAAGATACTTCTCTATTCTTTTTAGCAGCTCTGGTTGTTGAGGAGAGATTTCTGTTATCTTGATTATTCTCTTTTTGAGTAATCTGCCTTTTCCTCTCTGAAAGTTTTTAAGATCTTTTTCTTTATCTCTGATCTTTTGAAGTTTTGCTACAATATCTTTGGGTTTGGATTTTTCTTTTTGATACTGTTTATGACTCAGGTGTTTATGGGGTTTTATTGTTTTGTTTTTAATTCTGCAACACTTTCAGCCATGATCTCCTCAAATGTTGCCTCTCTTCTGTTCTCTTTTTCTGATATATGCTGCTGCTGCTAAGTCACTTCAGTCGTATCCGACTCTGTGTGACCCCATAGATGGTAGCCCACCAGGCTCCCCGTCCCTGGGGTTCTCCAGGCAAGCACACTGGAGTGGGTTGCCATTTCCTTCTCCAATGCATGAAAGTGAAAAGTGAAAGTGAAGTCGCTCAATCTGACTCTTCGTGACCCCATGGACTGCAGCCCACCAGGCTCCGCCCATTGGATTTCCCAGGCAAGAGTACTGGAGTGTGGTGCCATTGCCTTCTCCTATTTAAGTATATATACTCATATATATATTTATGTGTATATATTCATATGGACTTCCCAAGTGGTGCTAGTGATAAAGAACCTACCTGCCAGTGGAGAGATGTAAGAGCTGCAGGTTCGATTCCTGGTTGGGAAGATACCCTGAAAGAGGGCATGGCAACCCATTCCAATATTCTTGCCTGGAGAATCCCATGGACAGAGTCATCATCGCAAAGGGTCAGTCAATAGGGTTGCAAAGAGTCTGACATGACTGAAGTGACTTGGCACACGTTCATATATTCTCACATCTCTTAACGCCTTTTTATTTCATTCTCTTTATTTCTTTACATTCTGTGAAATTTATTTAGTTCCATAATTGAGATAATTGAGTTAATTAATTTCCTCTTCAGCTTTATCTAGTTTGATTCTTTAGCCCACATAGTGGATTTTTAATTCATATTTTTCTACTTCAAGATTTCCAATCAAAAATAGTTTTTCATAGCTGTTGTTCCATTTCATACCCTGATTTTATTTTATTAATGTTAATCCTCCTTTTCCTTTTTGAGAATTTAAGCATCATTATTTAAAAGTTCTTTTCAGACTGCTTTTCTATGTTTTTATGTAGATTTTCCATTCTGTTGAGCTTATAGTCTTTTTCTGTGCTGGTATTTTTTGAGAATTTACTTATCCCACATGGGAATTGTTTTCTACACAGTCCTTTCTGTATGGAAATTTACAGTTGCCTCAGTTGTACCAAATCTTGCGATGCTGTGAAGAAAATGATCTTACTCTCTGTTCAGCCTGTGGGAATGCAGTTACAACTCTGGCTTCAAGTGGGTGCTTGGCTCATGTGTGCAGCATGTTTAGGCCCTTTCCTATATGAAAAGTGAAACACAGCCTTATCATTCACTTTTGGCTGTAGCCCAGACAAAGATCCTTTGCTGTTGTAGATTTTCTTTTTAATGAGCCATGGAAAACTTTCTTTTTGCTATTGAACGGTGTTGGGCTTTCAAATATCTCAAAAATAGTTATCAATTATTTCTTGTATTTGAACAGGAGGAGTTTTGGCATGTGCTTACACTGCCATCTTGGTCTGTTATCTTTCAAGGGATTTAAAGATACATTTTATTTTGGATATATATTTTCCATGAAGGTAAAACATTTTTTACTGAGTCTTTTTGTAGTTCAGGATATTTTAAAATTGCATTGAACTTAAATAGAAGAATTCAAGATCATTGGGACCAATTGTGTTTTTTGTCCCCGTGAGCTTCAAACCTCCTTAGATTAAACATTTGTAAAGAAAATTCAAGAGAGAACATTCACAATATCTTAAGGAGTAGAAACAAAGAGCATAATTAGCTGAAATCTGAAAGTTTTTTTGTTTTTAATCTAGAGAACAGAAGATGTAAAATAGTAACTCCTTTTTATCAGCTGATTTACCAGTTGTGATTCAAACATTTGAAGAGGCCATGAACAGAATCTAAGGGGAACCTTGACTTAAGGCACAAAATGAAACCAAACCAAACCTCTCTTTTGGACTTCATTCAGTAAATAGCAAGTCGTTGCTAAAACCAGCATGTGGAATTTTCCTATTCACTTAACAAATACATTGGCCTCATATGAGTTGAAGTTGAATTTTATTTAGACATAATGGGGAGCCATTGGAATGTCTAAAATGTGAAGAGATACAATCAGAATTATGCTGTAGGATGTTTAATTTGGTAAAGATATACAAGATGAAAAGAGAAAACTGAAAACTTGAGAACTGGTTAGTGGGCTATTGCAAGAGAAACATTGTGAATAAGAAGAACCTGATTAGCCTGTGGCGATAGGAATAGAAAGAATAGCACAGCAAGAGAAGAATCAGCAGCACTTTGTTGCTGATTATATATGGGAAACAGGGAGGCGGAGAAGTCAGGTGTGAATTGCGAGGTGGGGAAAACAATGCTGCTGTGAAAGAAACTACAAGATCAAACTTCATGGGATTAAAGAAATAAAGATTTGACCCATTTTAACATGATGTGAATTTATAGACTTTTTTAAAGGATGATCGGTGACAGTGAAAGGGAGAGAAATCATGTAATAGTTTTTTCCCCCAAAATGTCCATCAACTGATGAATGTTTATTATTTATTTTTATTGAAGGGAGAGTTTTAATGAGAAAGAAAGAAAAAAAGAGAAAGTGAAGTCGCTCAGTCGTGTCCGACTCTTTGCGACCCCGTGGACTGTAGCCTACCAGTCTTCTCTGTCCATGGGATTCTCTAGGCAAGAATACTGGAGTGGGTTACCATTTCCTTCTCCAGGGGATCTTCCCGACCCAGGGATCGAACCCAGGTCTCCTGCATCGGAGGCAGACGCTTTAACCTCTGAGCCACCAGGGTGGAGAGCCAAAATCTTCATTAAAATTTATGCAAGATTGGCCATGCTTTGTGGAGCAGAATCTATTTTATGTGGGTCCTTCCCCCACCAAAAAAATTCAGTTATCATCACCATTGCCTGTAAATATTTATTGTTCATTACTGCATGTTTAGAAAATGGAATCAGGAAAAAGCCATCATTTTCCTTCTGATTATCACATGATTTGGGTTTTCCATTGCAGTTCAACCAAAAGTCAGATTGCGATTTTAGGAATGAACCAAGACATGGAAATACTTAGGTCCAGTCATGTTCTGGGGGAGGTTCCATCTGATGGAGATGGAATCAGATACTGAATAAAAGAATTTGGAGTCACTGCAGGGTTATCACCAGCCTGAGGGGAAATGACCAGTCAGGAAGGGCACCTGGCGTGAGAAGCTGGAGTGGCAGCCTGCCGATAACCCTCAGAAGAGATACTTACTTTTTTAAAGGAAGTAACAGAATTGGCTTCCTGCAAAAACACGTTAATCTGACAATTCACTTGATCTCAAATGAGGTATGGCGATGGTGACCCTACAAAAAACGAGGCAGTTTCAACAAATTTGAGAAAATCCCTCTTTTAGGTTACAAACATCACAAATGTTTTATAACTGAAGCCCTTAGCCAAGTGATAATAATAATTTCCATATGCACGTCTGGTTCTAACATGGGAATATATTTCCAAAGATGGGTGTGGTGTCTCTCTTCAAGGGAACATTTAAGGCTCACGGAGGCAACTGCTTATCTGCTGAATTCCAGTTGAGTCCTGTTAGACTCCGTAGATCCCTAATGTGTTTTCAGCAGTGAGATATTAAGCCATTGGCCATGACAGCGTTTTCTTTGTTCTCTGCTTTCCCCATGACAACTGTGTATTATCTGGTTTGAAGCGTGAGTGCACGCTAAGTCACTTCAGTCGTGTCTAACTCTTTGAAACCCACTGGACAGCCCCCAGGGTCCTCTGTCCATGGAATTCTCCAAGCAAGAATACTGGAGTGGGTTGCTGTGCCCTCCTCCAGGAGATCTTCCCAACCCTGGAATCAAAGCTGCACCTCTTATGTCTCCTGCATTGGTAGGTGGGTTCTTGACCACTAGCAGCCACCTGGGAAGCCTCTCTTGTTTGAAGAAGCACCCATGTCATAATTGCATTATTGTTCCAAGGGAACAGATTTGGTGTTGATACTCACGACTTGTACTGTAGTCAGTTTCTTTTCTGTTACTGTTTTTGTGCTTACCATGTACCAGGAGCTGCTCTCGGCTGGCACATAGTAAGCATAGCTCACATGCTGACTCCCCAAAGCTCACATCACTTCTGTGACATAGTTCCATTATTGCCTCACAGGCTTAAGGAGGAGTCTCACCTTGCTGAAAGTCCTCATCTTACAAGTGGTTGGTCACCAATCACTGTCACTGTGCCATGGCTGCTTCCAATAAGTATAAGCTGCCAGTGGCTTTGAAACAGAAAGAGATTCTGCTAGTGATTGGTCTAGTGTTCTGACTGTGAAAGCAGTATTCAAACTACCAGTATACTCAGGATTGGGCCACATAGCTTCTTTTGAAAAAGCCCATGGGGAAAAAAATGAATGTTGATGATAGAGTGGACATATGCAGGCTTCTCCATCTTTCATAGGTATTTCATTCCTAGCAGCACTTTTCTGAAATTAAAAGGCTATTTCCATTCAAGAAACAAACAGCCTTTCAAAAAAAAAAAAGTGTAGCTCCTTCTTTCTGTTCCTTAAAGGAACAAGACATCTGCTGGCATGAAAAAGACATCGATTTAAAATACTAACTCTAATTGTGACTTAGAATATTTTAATATAGTATGTTTAGAACTAATTACAGAGAAGTTAAGACTTAGGTGAGTATCATCTTTGTGTTGAAATTTCCCTTACGATTGAACTATCTGCCCCTCTATTCCTGCCTCTCCCCATATACATTTATAGTCTGTTGTGATGAGATTCTACGTTTTCCACCACCCAGGCTTATCAAAGCTATAAACTGGTCACATAATTCATAGAAGCTTAAAGATACGTGGAGAACTTGGATAGGGTCCAGGGGAGAGCAATGAAAATGATTAACGGGTTGGAAAACAGCACTGATGAAAAAAGATGAATGGAATCAGGATTACTGGTACTGAGGTTTAGAGGTGACTTAATAACTGTCCTTAACTGTATGAAGGACTTTTAAGAGAAGCCTACTGACCGAGTCTTCCAAATCTATCTCATAGAAGGAGAAAGTGACCATAGTAAACAGGAAGGATTTAATCTAGATGTGAGTTTCAGAGAGGATTCATACTTATTATTGCCATTTATTGATTCTCTTTCATTCCTTCTATCATCATTATTGATATTTCATCATTATTGAGTTTTAATAAGAAAGTTGAAGGTGAAGGGCACCATAAGTAGAACAGTTTAATATATATAGAACACTTTCTTCCAAGTAAGGCAGTGATTCTCAATTGGGTGCTTGGAGTAGTAAGAGAAATCAGAATCAACACACAGGAGTCTTTACAAAAGACAGATGCTCTAAAGGATCCATCACTAGCCTCTATTTTCCCTTGAAGAATAGCTGCTTTAAAGATTAATGCTCTCACTTAGTCAATGCAGGTAGGTGAAAAGAGAAAGATCATAATGGTGTATAATAAAACTTTGGCGATGAGTATATTCCATGTGGTGTTCTGATTAGCTGGTTATTTTAGTTAGTTAAGGATTAGTGATTATCCTTGAGAAAAATTAGAAAATATTTCTACCTGTCCCCTGCTTTAATAGTGTTCTCAGCAGTTAGAATGTGTGGCCTCTGTAGTTCTGCTGGGCGAAGTAACTTGGATCAAGACAGGCAAAGTGTGGGGTTGGTATTTGAGACTGCATCATGCTTTTGGAAGCTCAAGAGGCATAACTGGGTAGTGTAAACTGTCAACTTGTTAATTTAACCAATAGGCGTAGTCTCTGAAAATATTCCCTCTCGAAAATTCATCATTAAAAACCATAAGAACAAAATTGCTTAAAATTAAATATTCCCATTGGGTGATAAGAACTCTTCTTAATTTCCTGTTTTACATTTTAAAGTGGAGGAAATAGGCATGGAAAGCAGAGAGGATCATGCCATGGTCAGTGGTCCTGTTTGCATGTTATGAGAATGCTGTATAATTCTAACAATTATTTTCTCTCAAAAGCTTCCCTTCTTTGATCAATTTGAAATTTCACAGCTACCATTGCAGATGGTTGTGGCATAAATCTGTATTCTTTCCTACCGTTTAAGGCTATGGGTACTTTGATTAATTTAACCACATGTTACTGTCAGGTTGAACACATTTATCTTCTGTTTCAAAGTGTATACTCGTCAATCTCTCTACCGTTCCATCCCTTCAGGCCTTATTTCATCACATTTAAGGAGACTCTTTCCTGCCTGTCTTTATCTTGTTAGGCTTTCAACAGCTTACGTTGAATCTTCATTCTTTCATTCTTGCTGTCAAGCCTTCTTTAACACGCTCTCTCATTTCCCTATTCATAAAATGTCAGGGCTGCTCCGGCTTCACCAAGCATTATATGCACAGTCAAATGTTACTACAGATTAAATCATTTTCCATCTGAAGAGCTTACCCAGGACATATTTTTTAAGAGTAGGTTACTCTGTTCAAAGCAGAGTGCAATCAGTGTTCATCATCAGAGTGTGAGGGAGCCACAAAGTGGAGGAGGCAGTTTTGTGGTTTTGTTGCTGGTGGGAGCTCCAAGTGCTGCCTGAAAAGGGAGAAGCACACATCATCCAGGTTTTGTGAGAGATTGAAACTTCAATTATTTATTTCAAAGATGAGGAAAATAAAATGACATAGTGTTGCACAGATATTTAGAATCAAGTCTTATGAGGCATGGTACTTGATCAAATAAATCATAACTTTTAACTGTGAGCTCTATTTTTGAGCCCCAGTGCTTGGTAACCAGGAGGTGCTTAAATACTGTCTTTTTAAATGAATGAATGAATTGCATGGTATGGTTGAGGGCAAAGGAACAATGATATAATATAGTGCCTTAAACAGATATTCATAAAGGTTTTAATGCTTGAACAGCAGGATTCCAAGTTGTTCTGACTATAGCTCTCTATTCTATTTAAATAAGAAAAGAGAGATATGTATGCTTATGTTTCTAAATATGGATTAATTTTTGTGGTTACTCTATTTACTCTTATTTCTCCAGCAATATTATTGTAGGTAGGTAATATTATATAATAAGAGTAATAAATGTATATGTCTCAAATAACTATATTTAACTTGATCTTTTATGTCATTTTGTGACTATGCTTATCATAAGTAGTTATTTTATATTTTCTACTTAAACTGAAAATACGTTAAAGCAGAGATTTTTATAACTTATTCCTGGGTAGAAATTCCAGACTGAACTTGTGTGGATGACAAGTCCTGAGACTGGCTAAACCAATAGGATTTGGAATTGGGTACAGGAGTGAATGGCAAAGTGACCTATTTAGTCAACAGGTTGTATAATCATAGTTGATTTGGCTGATATTGTCACTGAATTGACTAAGCTGTATTTTACTTTTCATGAAGAGCTAATTCCTTCTTACCTCCCACATGGCTGCAAAATGTAAGTTGCCTCATATCTATTTTCAGCATTGTGCATTAACTCTTCCTTTCCAACTCTTCTTCAAAGTCAGTGGGGTCATGTCACTGACCTCAGGAAACTGTCTTCAGAGTCTGTGTTGAGCAGAATTGAAGACAATAATATTAATGCACCAAACTTAGATGAAAAAGTATTTATTGTTAAGGATGCTAGACCCAATAAAAATGTTTTTCTAATATTTAAGTATGCTCCCTGCACGTTTTTTACTGATTTAAACAAAATAAGCAAGGCAAGATGGAGCAAAAACAGATGGAGTTATATTACTTCTTGAACCAGCAAAAGAAACAGTTTTTTTAATAATTGACAATGGATGAATAGGATGAGATTCACAGCATATTGCACATTTAGTCCTGGACAGTCAGTGTTTTTCACTAGAACATGAAACTGAAAGAATTCATGAAGAAAAGCAAAAATTTATCATGTAATGCCTGAACTCCCCCTGGGGTCATTACAAATGTCTTATCACAGTGCTAGTTTGGTTGATGATCTGAGCTCTGGCTGATAACTGAATGCTGAGTATGTTCTCAAGACAAGTGAACCCCAAGCATTGGTTTATGGTCTCTTCTTAGTTTATGGGAAAGTTTTCATTATTCTGAGGCAAAATGAGAAAGATGAGAAAAATATGGCTTCTCATATAAATTGATTTCATTTGAAAAACTTGTTTATTCTGAGATTATTTTTATTTTTGTGTGTTATAATACTTTTCTTTTGTGAAATGATGTTAAGTGTGTGTGTGTATAAAACTTATTTAACTACTGGTACTTGAAATCCTGGTCTAGAAATCACTGCTTTAGAAACTTTTCCTAGTATCATTCTGGGTCCTGACTTACCAACCTGGAGAAAACACCAGGGATTTTGTTTAGGACGCTTGTCCTGGTGGATCAGCTTTGGTTAGTGACTGTCTGTGGAGTAACTCTAGGCCTGATTCAGGAAGCACCTATGTGAACAGTTTTTATTTTTTAATTGAAATATAACTGACATATTAATATTGTATCAGTTTTAGGTATACAACACAATGCTTTGATATTGTGTATATACTGTGAAATGATTACTACAGTAAGTTTAGCTATTATTCATCACCACACATAATGATAAAAAAATCTTTATTCTTGTGATGAGAGCTTTTTAGATCTGGGCAAGACTTTTATTTTTTTAATTAATTAATTTTAATTAGAAGATAATTACTTTACAATATTGTGATGGTCTTTGCCATACATTGACATGAATCAGCCATGGGTTGAGCAAGACTTTTGAATGGAAATACCTGTCTTCTTTTTTCATAGTATATATATCTTAATAATTAATTTTATTTTAATTATGAAATATTTCAAATATATGAAAAATAATAGGATAAAATATCTATATATTTAGATATTAACATTGTACATATTTGCTAATGATCTATCTATTGTAAAAGAAACAAAACTTTTGAGATATAGTGAGAGGCCCACTTCTCTGATATCCTGGAGTTGGGTGAGATATTTCCATGTTCATTTTTGTACTTTTCCTACATATGTCCACCATAAACTACACATGATCTTTTATTATGTTTTAAAATGTACAGAAGAGATATACCATGCACATCATTTTTCAGTTTGCTTTTTTCATTTAACATTTTGTATTTGAGACTAATTCATGCTGATAGAAGTTCAACAGATTTATTCATCTTAACCATAGCATAACATTCCATTCTATTCCGTGACTACGTCACAGTTGATTAATTTGTTCCTCTTCTTAGAAAGAACTGAGTTGTTTCTGCTTTCTCTTTGGGATTGCCTTGTGTACAGGTATGAGAATTTTCTAGGGTAAATACCTAGAAGGGAAATTGCTAGGTCATGGATTATGTGTGTTTTAAACTTTAGGAGTTAATTTTATCTTATGATTTTTACCTTTCATACTCTTAATGACAGTGATTGAGTTTCTGTTTTTTGGTTTTGGTTTTTTTTTTTTTTAACTTGGGTACTACATAAGGCTCTATTTTTTCTTTTTGTATAGATTTTGGCTTTATTTATTAAACAATTTATCTTTCTTCCACTCATTTTCAATGCCAACTCTGTCATATACCAGGTTCCCACAGACATGTGGATCTATTCGAGATGTCTTATTCTGATCATTTGGTCTCTGTCTTTATCCTGATACCATTAACACTGATTTTTTAAAGTTGCCACAACATTATAGAAAGTCTTTACCTCATCTTCTTCCCAATGTTATTAGTCATTTATTCTTTCAGATCAATTTTAGGAGCAGTTTGTCAAAAATTCACAAAATACTAATATTCTGCTATATTTTTACTTAATATGATTTGCCACTTTCTCCATCTGTTCTTCTAAATAGTTTCTGTAAGATGGAATTACTGGTTACCTGGAAGTTTGTTAAGAAATCCTCCTTAATACTAGGTTGATATATTTTGGGACCTAATTACACACTTCATTCAATCCAATTTCATGCATACATTCAGTTTATTAATGGTTATGTTAAGTTGGTGCAAACGTAATTGCAGCTCTGTTTTTTCTTCCTGAATCGACTTGAATAAGTTTTGTCTTTCTAGGAAATTGTTCTTTTGTCTAGGTGTTCAAACTTACTGGCAAAAATTTGTTCCTATTATTTACTTAAGCACTTAAAATCTCTTGTGTTTCTCTGTTTCCCATTAAAGTAATAATATTTTCATTTATGTCTTTCTTCTTACTAATCAAAATGCCAAAATTTTGTCTACTTTATTAGATTTTATAGGTGCTTTCTTTTTCTCTAAAAATTTTTGTTTATTCTGCTGGTCTTTCTCTAATATTTTGATTAGACTCCTTATTCATTGGTTTACATTTTGCTTCATTTGCAATATAAACATTTAAGACTAAATTTCCTCTAATATTGGCTTTCCTGCTTTCTATAAGCTTTGGTATATAATATTCTCAAGATAATTTAGTTTAAAATATTTTATAATTTCTATCATGATTTCCCTTGTTTCCAAGTATTATTGGATATGCTTTAAAATTTCTAAATATATGATTTTTGCTATATTTTTTCTTACTGATTTTTATTGGGCTGTGATTTTCATGGTTAAATATGACAAATTTTAGAAATACTTCATATGAGCTGAGAAAATAATTTTTGAATACAGGCTATATATATGTTCACTCTATCAAAGTTGTTGATTATGTTCATCAAAACCTATGTGTTCCTATCAATTTCATATCTTCTTTATTAGCTACTAATAAAGAACTTGTAATTCTATCAATTTTTGTCATGCTTTTGGAGGTTCAGTTCAGTTCAGTCGCTCAGTCATGTCTGACTCTTTGTGACCCCATGAATCGCAGCACGCCAGGCCTCCCTGTCCATCACCAACTCCAGGAGTTCACTCAGATTCACGTCCATCGAGTCAGTGATGCCATCCAGCCATCTCATCCTCTGTCGTCCCCCTTCTTCTCCTGCCCCCAATTCCTCCCAGCATCAAAGTCTTTTCCAGTGAGTCAACTCTTCACATGAGGTGGCCAAAGTACTGGAGTTTTAGCTTTAGCATCATTCCTTCCAAAGAAATCCCAGGGCTGATCTCCTTCAGAATGGACTGGCTGGATCTCTTTGCAGTCCAAGGGACTCTCAAGAGTCTTCTCCAACACCACAGTTCAAAAGCATCAGTTCTTCACAGTCCAACTCTCATGTCCATACATGACTATTGGAAAAACCACAGCCTTGACTAGACGGACCTTAGTAAATAGTAATAGTAAATAGTAAATAGCAAAGTAATGTCTCTGCTTTGAATATACTATCTAGGTTGGTCATAACTTTTCTTCCAAGGAGTAAGCGTCTTTTAATTTCATGGCTGCAATCACCATCTGCAGTGATTTTGGAGCCCCAAAATATAAAGTCTGACACTGCTTCTACTGTTTCCCCATCTATTTCCCATGAAGTGATGGGACCAGATGCCATGATCTTTGTTTTCTGAATGTTGAGCTTTAAGCCAACTTTTTTACTCTCCACTTTCACTTTCCTCAAGAGGCTTTTCCTCTTCACTTTCTGCCATAAGTGTGGTGTCATCTGCATATCTGAAGTTATTGATATTTCTCCTGGCAATCTTGATTCCAGCTTGTGCTTCTTCCAGCCCAGCATTTCTCATAATGTACTCTGCATATAAGTTAAATAAGCAGGGTGACAATATACAGCCTTGACATACTCCTTTTCTTATTTGGAACCAGTCTGTTGTTCCATGTCCAGTTCTAACTATTGCTTCCTGACCTGCATACAGATTTCTCAAGGGGCAGGTCAGGTGGTCTGGTATTCCCATCTCTTTCAGAATTTTCCACAATTTGTTGTGATCCACACAGTCAAAGGCTTTGGCATAGTCAATAAAGCAGAAATAGATGTTTTTCTGGAACTCTCGTGCTTTTTCCATGATCCAGCGGATGTTGGCAATTTGATCTCTGGTTCCTCTGCCTTTTCTAAAACCAGCTTGAACATCAAGAAGTTCACAGTTCACATATTGCTGAAGCCTGGCTTGGAGAATTTTGAGGATTACTTTACTAGCATGTGAGATGAGTACAATTGTGCGGTAATTTGAGCATTCTTTGGCATTGTCTTTCTTTGGAACTGGAATGAAAACTGACCTTTTCCAGTCCTGTGGCCACTGCTGAGTTTTCCAAATTTGCTGGCATATTGAGTATCAGCACCTTCACAGCATCATCTTTCAGGATTTGAAATAGCTCAACTGGAATGTCATCACCTCCACTAGCTTTGTTTGTAGTGATGCTTTCTAAGGCCCACTTGACTTCACATTCCAGGATGTCTGGCTCTAGATGAGTGATCACACCATCGTGATTATCTGGGTCATGAAGATCTTTTTTGTACAGTTCTGTGTATTCTTGCCACCTCTTCTTAATATTTTCTGCTTCTGTTAGGTCCAGACCATATTTGTCCTTTATCGAGCCCATCTTTGTGTGAAATGTTTCCTTGGTATCTCTAATTTTCTTGAAGAGATCTCTAGTCTTTCCCATTCTGTTCTTTTCCTCTACTGCTTTGCATTGATCACTGAAGAAGACTTTCTTATCTTTCCTTGCTATTCTTTGGAACTCTGCATTCAGATGCTTATATGTTTCCTTTTCTCCTTTGCTTTTCACCTCTCTTCTTTTCACAGCTATTTGTAAGGCCTCCCCAGACAGCCATTTTGCTTTTTTGCATTTCTTTTCCATGGGGATGGTCTTGATCCCTGTCTCCTGAACAATGTCAGGAACCTCATTCCCTAGTGCATCAGGCACTCTTATCTATCAGATCTGGGGCCTTAATTCTATTTCTCACTTCCACTGTATAATCATAAGGGATTTGATTTCTGTACAAATCCAAAATACAGTATTTTCTCAGTAAAATTTTCCTTTTGTCATTTTGTAATAATTGGGGAATAGTTTTTTTCATTGAAATATACTTGGTTTCATATTAATAATGCCACTTTGACTTTCTTTCAGTTATATCTTTTTATCCACTTATTTTCAGACTTTTTAGGGTTTTTTTTTTTTTTGCATGTTTCTCTTGAACATATGGAAAATCCAACATGTGGCAGGATTTTATTTCATAAATAGAATCTGTCATTATCTTTCTTCTAGTCAATTATGTAGTCTGATCATCTATTATCTATTCTGATTAGGGATTCCTTTGGATTTAAACAAGATGGATGTTATTTTCTGTATTGTGTTTGTCTTGCTTTTAATTTGTTTCTTTTCCTTCCTTTACTCTTTTCTTTTTCTTTCTTACTTCCTGATGAATTTTCTTTATTTTTTCTTTTTCCTTCTTCTTTATTTAAGTCCTTTTAATAGGAAGTAATACATATATAATACACAAATTTAACAAACTCTCACTTTGAATAACGTTGACCCCCTTTCTGAAATGTGTGAGAACTGTAGATCAGGTATACTTATACTGTCCCTGCCCCTCTATTTACACGCTAATTGCTGCTCCTGCTTATGAGTCATTATTACTGATACAATTAGTGATGATTTAGAGGTATACATGTTATTTGCCAATTTATTTTCTCAGTATTGCCTCTTGTATTCTATTCCTTCCTCCTGAGTTCAATATTACTTTTCTTGAGGTATATTTTTAGTATTCTTTTAACAATGTTCTGTGAGTAGTAAATTTCCTTTTTTTGTCTGAATATGTCTATATTTTACTCTCATTTCTGAATAACAGTTTTTCGGACCATATAATTCAAGGTAGACAGTCATTTCCTCTCAGTACGCTGACTATTATTTTATTTCTTAAAGCTTCTGTTGTTCAGGACCTTGCTGTCAGTTCTTTGCTGTTCCTCTGTAATAATTTGCTTTTTTGACTTCTCCCTAATAACTTCTTCTTGTCTTTATGTGTTTTGAGTTTATGGTGTTCCACAGTTTTACTACAGTGTGTCTAGGTATAGAATTATTTTGACTTTTTCTACTTGGGTCTTCTACTGATGCTTGAATCTGACAATTCGTGTCTTTTATGAATTCTGGAAAATTATTAGCTGTCATCCCTTCAAATATCTTTCAAGCTACTTTAGACATCTTAGTCCTATGTTGAGAACTTCCCAGGTGGCGCTAGTGGTAAAGAACCCCCTGCCAATGCAGGAGATGTAAGAGACGTGGGTTCTCCCTGGGTCAAGAAGATCCCCTGGAGGAGGGCATGGCAACCCACTCCAGTATTCTTGCCTGGAGAATCCCATGGCCAGAGGAGCCTGGTGGGCTATAGGTCATAGGTCACAAAGAGTCAGACACGACTAAATCAACTTAGCACGACATAGCAGTCCTATGTTAGACCATTTTATTCTGTCCTTGTTATCTCTTAGCTTTTCTTTTATATTTTTCCTTTCAACTCATAATTCAAGTTGGGAGATTTCCTGAGGTCAATATTGCATTGCATTCCATCCTGTTCTCTTCAGTTTGTTTCCAATCTGCTGTTTAGTTCAATTACTGATGTTTTCTTTATAGTGGCTACATTTAAAAAATCAATTCTGTTTGTTTCTTTAAAAAATCCTTCATGGAAAATAATATCTTGTTTCTTTCTTTTGGTTTTAATTCTTACATCTTTAATTAATAAGTTTATTTTATAGTTTCCTTCAGATTATTCTACAGATCTACTGGTTTATGTCTAATCCTAAAGCTCCTTGTGTCTGCTTATTCTCTCTTCTGAAGGAATATTTCTTTATATGTTTTGTAATTTGGGGCTATGAGCTCATTTTCATAGGCCTTTATCTGAGGGAATCTTGTAGATTTTATGTTTAGATTGTGCTACTTCAGAACAGTTTTGCATTTGTTTCTGCAGTATGAGAATTCCAGACTGAATTCATGTTTGACCTCATAAGCTATTTCTCATTCTCTACTCCAAGCCTAAATTTCAGAAAACAGCCTTTTTCTTCTTTATATCCCAAATTTGTTAGTTATCCAGGTGTTCTGTTTTTCTCCTGGATGATCAAATTTTTTTTTACAACAGATCTTTATGTACCTGGGATCATTTTTTTCCCCCACATACGTTTAGCACTGATGTCAAATGATCTTTCTTAAAGGAGATTCTGATCGTATTGACCTTTCAGTGGCTGACTAGGAAGCTATAGAATGAACTCCAGCTCCCTGAGAGACTCTGGCCCTTGCTTTGTCATTTCTGACCTCAGTGCTCACTTTTCTCTCATTGACACTTCAGGTTTAAGCTGAAGAACTGATCATTTATGCTACAGATCATGAGCTCTCTTGTTTCAATGCTTTTCCATGTGCTGCTTCATCGTTACCCTCCTTTCCTTGGTTACATTTTACTATTATTTAGACAAATTAGGCCTCTTAGAGAAGTGCTTTCAGCTCAGTCATCTTATTTTTATTGTTTGTTTGTTGGTTGGTTTGCTGTTAAACAGTAATTAAAAAGCACAAAGGGAGAGTATATCACTTTGTGTTCCTAAGCTCTTCATATTTACACATTTAAAACCACATGAAACGTGTTTCTGGAACAGTATAGATATTTGGGAAAGAACTGAACTTAATGCTTCAGTTGAAAATCTTACACATTTCAAAGCCATCTCTGTAAGGGGATATTAGTGAAATATTGTGTATTTGTAATATTATATATTTCATTGCCAAATTGCCTTTTGGAAGCTTTTGAAAAGCAAAGAGAGTGGATCTGTTTACATGGCCTTTTTAGTAAAATAGAACTGGATTCTTATTTTGCCTCTGCTACTGATATGATAAGTATCTCCTTTCTTGCTTTGATTTGCCACTTTTTAAAGTGAAGATGTTGGGTGAGATGATGTTCAAGTTTTCTTTCACCTCCAAATCCTCCTAATGATTCAAAAATCATCTTAGACATCCAGATACATTTTATTGTAACTTTTCATTTTATTGTACCAACCAAAAAAGAGTTGCCATCACTCCTTTTTGGTTGGTAAATTTAAGCTAGTGAGTTTCTCATAATTCTTAGGATATATGTGAAGTTTAAGGTAAATCTGCGTTAAAATAATTTATTGAATGTAAAGTACTTAGTTAATATAAACACCAATCAGAAAGTTTTGACTAATATCAAAATTTGAAGGCAGAGACAGATTTTTAAGCTTGTTTTGACTTAAAGGAGCAGCAGTGAAGATCAGAAATGCAGTGCTTCAGGAATGTGGACTTAAAACCCAGTTAATGGGCAATGCCCTTCCTGGGTAATATCAAATAGCTTATGTTTTCAGGCTTAGTTAGTGCTTGCTTTACTACAGATATATCTGGATTCAAACACTGTGAAGATCAATAACTTTTGATATGCTCGCCAATTCCTAGTGTTGATGAGCAATTTCTTTCAAGCAGCCTGTCTTCAAATGTTAGTGCACCTTCATAGGAAATAAAAGTGCCATAATTTCCTATGAACCCTGTGCCTACTAGTAACATTTAATTATTTTTCCTATTACTAGCTGGGATGACTCAGTCCTTGAAAATGATAAAGAACTTGTCTTAAATTAACGGTGTAAAAATATTTGCTTTAAATTTTCTTTGAGTTATTTATATGTTAATAGCTTTTTGCATATTAGATATTGAATGAAAAACTATAATATTTATGATGTTTAAAGCATTAGAGTTGGGCAGAAAGCATCTTTATAAATGGAGAAGAATATTGGAAAGAAGTAAATTTTTCTGTTGAATTTTATGAAAATATACAGCTAATCAGTGGTGATATTTTAATTTTTTTCCTCCTGGTTCTATTCTTCTCCTTTCTTATTTTGTTAAATATCTTAGTTCTTCTCACTAATCTCTTCTTTCACTTCCTCCTTCAGTTCTTTTTCCTCTTTCTTTCCTCCTCTCTTTTTCTTTCCTTTAAAGGTTTTCTCCTGCCTTTTATTTTTATTATGTAAATATTTATCTATATACAAACCTTACCATGAAGTGGAAGCAGGAATGAGATTTATAAGCGAAGAAACAGAATGTAAAATTGTAAGATAGAAGGAGTCACTTCTTGTGTATTAGACAAATTCAAATAGAATAGAATAACAACAGATTAATATTACTGGTGATTATAGGTTGTCCTTTTATTCCCATTAAATATATGAAACAATCCAGTGATTTTTCATTCTGTGTATTTGTTTTAAACATAAATTGGTCTGAAGAACTGTGTTCCTATATGTTAAGTTGTAGTTTTGGCTGCTAGTTGAGTATACCATGAATTAATAATCATTTGATATTGACTTCAGTTGAGGTGAATACCAAGATTTATTGACCTGAGTGGAAAATATGAACCAAAGTGAAACTTCTGTCAATATTTATTTACTTTTACAGGGACAATTAATCTTGATACTCATTGAAACAAGAAGTCGATATATGTATTGTTGTGTACTTTTGGAGACTTCCATTAGAAATATTGACAAGTCCCTGGTTCATGGCCATAGATTTAAAAGGCCTATCAATTTAAATGTTTTGGGTATCAAGGGCTAAAACATGTAACATATCACTGTGCTGTTCTCCAGAAATAAGAAATCAAGAGTCTTCTCACAGTAGATTAATGGGAGTTCCTCCTCTTTTCAGTTCAGCTACTGCTTTCTTAGTAATAGGAACTGCCGGGAAGGCAACCAGTACTGAGTTCTCGATGAATGACTTCATCTTGTTAGCAGCTGGGGTAAACTCGCCTGTGGAAGGCTCTGCAACGCTCCTCCTGGTGGTGAATGACACTGGTGGGTAAAACTCCCCAGTGCATCTTAGTTTCTTTCTAAGAGCTTCCTTTGTAAGCAGCCCTTACCTCTGGGAGAAGCCCAGGCTGTGAGGTTTGGACTTTTGTTTCTCAGGGTTTTTCTTTTCTTCTCTTTCATAGTAAAACAGTGTTGAGGTAAGAGAAACTTTTACTTTACAGTGACTGAAAATGTAATGAAGCACTTGACATGTATGTGTGAAGTATTAATGTTGAATTTCCAGGGAGAGTGCATTCTCTTTAGTCAATCAATTCCCTATTCAGTGTGTGATCTCAAGAAGTATGCTTAAAATTTCTCCTCCTCTCTAAATCATTAAAAATTTTAAAAATTCTCTCCTCCCTCAAAAAAGAGTAACAAAAGAATAAACAAACAAAACCAATTAATACCTCAATGGGAATCACAGTTGAGGTAGATTTTCAAGGTATGGTATTAGAGTGATTGACTTATACTTAGTCAAGAATGAACTTGTCTTCTCCATATAAATTTAAATAAAAAGCTTGTATGTCACATTCTAGCCTTTACTGAACAATGTTCATGTTGTCTTTACTCAGTAGATATCAGAGATTGCCTTACTTAGGGAAATGTCCAAAAATTAGTGAAACATATTGATGATATATATGATATTATATATAAATGAATAATACAATATATATGTTATATAATATGATATATAATATTATAAGGATGTATGTATATATACATATATAAAGTTAATTTGTCATTGGGATAATGTAACATATTTATCAGCAAAGTTTTAGAATAGGCAAATTTTATTCTGGACATTGTGAACAATGTTCAGAGTTTAAAAAAATTTTTAATGGTCAATCTCAACATGTCTCAAAATTGTTTATAATACCCAATATAATATGCCTTGACGCATAGCTGAAAATCATAAATTCACCAATACCTATGAACAACAATACATTAGTAAATTTGTTTTTCAGCTTTAAGTTTTCAATACCTTGACCAATGCTCCAATACTTTGGCCACCTGATGCGAAGAACTGAATCATTGGAAAAGACCCTAATGCTGGGCAAGATTGAAGGAGGAGAAGGGGACAACAGAGGATGAGATTAGTTGAATGGCATTGCTGACTTGATGGACATGAGTTTGAGCAAGCTCCAGGACTTGGTGATGGGCAGGAGGCCTGGAGTGCTGCAGTCCATGGGGTAGCAAAGAGCGGACATGACTGAGTGACTGAACTGAGCTGAACTTAAGTTTCCAACTTAAAAAAAGTAATATTTTCTGCTATCCTAAGGCAATAATTTTTTTTGAGAGGGGAGAATTTGCTTGTTTTCATTAAGTTTCATTGCTTTTCCTGGTTATAACAGAAAGTGTGTTTTTTTAAAGAGGAGTTACCTTGTGACGTACAGAAAAATCTTTTAGGAAGTTGTATTATATGTATTAATGAGGATAGCAAAAGCAAAACAAAAATAGAAAAATAAAACAATGAAAACCATCAAATAACATCTCCCATGCACATCCCCCATCTCCCCCATAAACACCCAGGGTGCAGTCCTTTGAGGTACTGGTCTTTGACATTTTGCAAGCATAGAAGTAAAAAACACATACACACAAATACACCACTTCATCTTCTACAGAGCAGCCTCTTGGAAAGCACAGGCTTCCTGCATGTGTCTCAGAAATAGCTCATCTTCCTTCCTTTCCTCTTTGAGGAACAAGAATCATCCACCTCTGTGGCTCAGAGAATCCTATCACCAGCTAGCTTTGACAAACACAACAGAGAAACACTGGAGGCCCCCATACTGTGACTGGTGAAAGGAAAACGACCAGTGATGTCTATGAAAGACCAGTTTATTTATATAAAGCTGAGAAGTGTGGACAAAGTGACTGAAGAGATGAGAAAGAAGGAAACTGGGAAGCGGATGCGGGAGGATGGGAGTAGCCTCGGTGAGAGGGGGAGGGCTTGGGCAGTGAACTGAGAGCAAGTAAGACGGAAGCACAGCGGTGAAGAGATAGCTTAGAATTGCCAGATTGCTACGCACCTTAGGACCATCTTCTTGAATACAAACGATCTTCCCTTCCACTGCGAAGCATTCCGAAAGCCCTTAAAGAAGCCAGATTGTTGAAGGAAAGCTAGAGGGGAAAGCTCAATAGTTTGGGGTGGAGGTCAGGATGAGAGATGGTTCAGGGAACAGTATATATGAAAAAGAAACCATTTTAGGGAAAACAGAAGGAAAGGAAAGCATTTACTTGCCTGAAAAAACATAATTAGATTTGAATTCTTCACATTTCAATGTGTTAGTCTTTGGTAACCTCCATAAAACCACCGCCATATTTTTTCATATCAAGAGTTTAAAGTGATGACTCCACTTTGACTGGCGGGTGGATCAGTGTGGATAAAGGCCTTTGTCTTTACTGTGGCGAGTGTGTAGACTTTGGAGACAGATACCAGGATTCAGGCCTCCTTGGTAGTTTTCTGAAATTGCACAATTTACCCACTGTCTGCTTCCTCGGTTGAAAAATAGGGGATTTACCTGAAAATTTTGTGGGGATTAAAATTTAAAAATGTACTGTAAAAGTGCCAGTAGGACTTCCCTGGTGAACCGGTGGCTAAGACCCCAGCTTTCCAATACAGGGGGCCAGGATTCCATCCCTGCTCAGGGCACCAGATCCCACATACCACGACTAAAGATTGAAGATCCTGTGTGCCATAACTAAGCCTTGGCACAGCCAAATAAATTGATGGGTGAATAAATAAGTAAATGATTTTTAAAAAGCACCCAACACACTGCCTGGCACAGACTTAATTGTGTGTTACATGTTAGTTGCCTTCCTCCAGGTAAAGAGCTTTGGAAATCCCTGTAAGAAAAAGGCCATGAAAAATTAGAAGATATTTAGGATGATATAGTTTTTAGTGTTATATGATCAAATATGCCTGCCTTCTAAATTTGTCCTCTAGAATCAGGCAGAATTTTTCTTCGAGGGAAGAGGAAATCTGGAAATGAGACCTTTAATTCATCATCGTATCCTTGCTGCTCAGACATATTAGTCTGTGTCTGCTTTGCTTTACTTGCAGTGCTTTCTCTAATTGCAGTGGTATGTGAGGCCACCATCTTCAGCAGAGTCTGGACCTTGTCAGTCTCTCCCCACTGGCTGGACTCCCCACAAGCACACTGACTTCATTCATTCCTCCAACACCCCAAACTCCATTTCTCCTTACGGTCTTCCTACCCCTCCTGGAAGTACTCCTCATAGACTCCTCCTTTCCTCTCCTGTCCCCTCACAGTCACACTCTATGTATTTGGCGAATTCCCATTTAATTCCTATTTAACATTAATTGTTGCTTCCTGCCTGAGACCCCAGCCTAGGTTTTACCTTTTGGTTGGTTGAAAGATTTCTCAGCATCTGTCCTGCTGTGCGTGCATGCTCAGTCGTGTCTCTTTGCAACTCTATGGACTGTAGCCCGCCAGGCTCCTTGGTCCATGGTATTCTCCAGGCAAGAACACTGGAGTGAGTTGTCATTTCCTTCTCCAAGGGATCTTCCTGACACAGAGTTCAAACCTGGGTCTCTTGTGTCTCCTGCATTGGCAGGCGGATTCTCTACCTCTGGGCCACCTGGGAAGCCCTCTGTCCTGCTGCCATGCCATGACAAGTCGCTTCGGTAGTGTCTGGACTCTTCGCACTCCTATGGACTGTGTAGCCTATCAGCCTCCTCTATCCAGGAGATTCTCCAGGCAGGAATACTGGAGTGGGTGGCTGTGCCCTTCACCAGGGATCTTCCTTCCTGATGCAGGAATGGAAACTGCATCTTTTATGTCTCCTGCATTGGTAGGCGAGTTCTTTACCCATAGCAACATTTGGGAAGCCCCTCTGTCCTGCTACTTATCACAATTATGATTAATCAATCATCTGGTCTTTCTTTCTGGATAAAACATTGGTGAGGACAGGAACTATGTTTCATCATCACTCTGTCACCCACACTCAACTCAGTGACTTGCATATTATTGATGATTAACAAATATTTGTTGAAAGAGTGATGCTAGATGCAGAAACAAATTGTTGGCTACATTATTGTCACATCATAGAATTGCTTAGTCTTGTTGTGCTCAGCATCACTGACTGTTGGCTCCAGGTGGTTAGTTTATGTTCTCTAGATTGTAAAATGGACCAGTGTGGTACCATGGGCCCAAGACAACGCATACAGTTTGTATAGAG